>CM041776.1:389020011-389642399 GCA_023374045.1 Limonium bicolor | reverse complement strand
ACTTCATAATGCAATTTACTGTAACTATTTATTTAAAAAAAAAGAATTTTTACAAGTTACTTTATTTATTACAAATTACATAATGCTTTAAATAATTTAAAAATTAGTACTACTCTTTAGTCAAATTTACAAAAAATCACATTTATAATACAAATCTATAATATATTATTTGTAATACCACATAGATTAATAAATTTAAAAATGAATAAATATACACACTTGTTGATATATAAATTAAAATATTAAAATAGTAATAGAAATATGATGCCATATAAATTTATTAACATACAAAGTTACAAAATATTATATTATTAAAAGTTATAATTTCACTAAATAAATCACATAACATAATGAGAAAATTTGAAACGCTTTTTTCTCTTTTTTTACGCTTTTATATTGTAAGAATTAAAATTGATAATAAAATATATTGTTTAGATGTTACAGGTTTTGCTTAATAATTAGAAATAAAAATTTGATTGTTTGTGAATTTTTTATTTATTTTTACTAATAAAATAAAGTTACTATGTAAATAATATTATATTGTAATACAAAAACGGTAACCACTACATATAACTACTTAACCAAACATGTTGCATATATCTGCACTGCCAAACAGTAGTTTTCAAACAGCTGCATTATGCCAGCACATTCTGCCAGCAAATGCTGCATTTATGCCAGCGCATTCCTGCTGTCAATAGCTGCATTTATGCTGCCAAAACAGCCATGCCGAACAGAGCCTAATCTCTTCATATTTTTGCTTCAATTTATGATTGCACAGGCCATTAAGCTATTGAGAATTATTTACATGCCAAATAAGGTGCTTGCTGGAACTTCTAAAGTGAAATGTAACCAAACCAATACTTATCCTTTTACCACCTCTCTAATTTCCATATGCCTCTATTTGCATTATGATTGAGCGTAAGCAGCAGTGGAACCATCCATGAGAATCTTATTCAGTCTATTAAAAACTATGCTAGTCCAATTATAATGAGGCCAGTATGTTTTCTTGTACTCTCTGAATTTTCACTCCCTGTTACTCAAAGCTTTGTGATTGTATCTTGAATACGTACTATAAAGTTGGCAGTCGTGAGCATAAGTTGCTTGGTATCTTTCAGTTTGAGCTCTATTTGTTCATATACTGATTGATGTATGTTTATGTTGTCCTTGACATTAATTTTGTGCAGCAATTTTTGTCTTAGTAGATAGCCAACTACAAAATGTACTTCTCATTAAGTTCCTTCCTCTCTTATCCTGTAGCAGCGAGAAGGTATTTCTTGAGTGATTACTTTTTTCTTTTCTTTTTATTCCAATTCAAACATAATTTTAAACACATACTGATTGAATGCTGGCGAATCTTGTACTCACGCCTCTGTTCACAAGACTTTTGGCTTATACATTCTTGGACCTTTGTTTGCATGCTATCTCAGCTTGAGTGGATTCTCTCTTATCTACACCACAAGTTTTCCAGAGGCGCCAGCACATGAGAAGCCATCCCCAGTGACTGTAGATACGCATTGGAGGTGTTGCTAAAAAAGTATGCTCCTTATGTGCTTTACAGTTAGATACAAAACATATTATTGATGTTAATTCAAGTGCTCGGTAGTATGCTCTATGCTCAGTAAAGTTAAAGGAGAAGTGATACATCAACTAGCAATTTTGTAACACGAGTTTAATCCATCTCGTTTGATTTGTAGTTATCACAAGCTGTAAATGTTATACAGTGGGCTTTCATTTCATAGATATTTGAAATTGTTTATATTTTTTCTAGCCTGACTTAGTTGCACATCTTATTGATTTGTCATAGCAGCTACCAGGTGCAAGATTTTGAAAGTATAAAAGTGATGATGTGAGAAAAAGCATTGTGAAAGGGCTGAGTTGAGACAAAGCAGTGTAAGAGGGATGAAGATGAGAGAAAACTCTATTGAACATCAATTGTTAGTTTAAATTTTTTATTAAAATCGTGGCTAGTAGTACCAACTAGTGTCAAAGTCTGCTTGTTTTCTTGTAGTGACCACTAGTAGCAGTAGCAATACCAGCTAGTGTTGTGCTGTCCCTGTCAATGAGCAACCATCTGAACGATAACTTGCTTGCCGATTTTTTTTTTCTTTTGAACAAATCAATTATTAGGTGAATCACGGCCCCGTAGTAATGGTGATGATGACTAATGATGCAACTATATATATACGCAAATCGAAGTATGGTTCGTCCGGTAGTGATGCGTGAGTTATTTTGCAACATATTAGTATAATTGTGTTTTTATGCTAGTTATATATATATTTTATATATAATATTACTATATATATATTTTATATATAATATTATTAGTTTAAACTGATTATTTACTCTATTTCAAAGCAACCGATCGCTTGATTTAGAGTTCATATCTGGAGAAAAATTATGGGTATAAATTTGAAGACCTAGAAACATGTATTGAAGAAGAAGCTAGTTGACTATTTCTAAAGGTCCGGTACAATTCACCATAAGACTATTTTGGCTAGCAACAGAATAAGAGTATTTATTATTTTATTAAATAGCGATTAATTATTAGTGGTCGGTGGTAACATTATTTGTATTTTAATTATTAGATATTGAGATACCTTGGGATATCACGGGTGACTAGTTTGGAAGGATCATGTCTATTGTTGTGCTAGCGATTGATTGCGGGTAGGGTGAGCATTTGGATAATTCGGTTAACCGAAATCTAAATTGTAAAAAAAAATTGGATTTTGGTTAATTGGTTTTTAACCAAATTATCCAAATTTTGATCAAAACCGAATTAACCGAAATCTAAATTATCCAAATCTGAAATTTTTTTGAGTTGAAACCGAACTGAAATCTAAAATTTCCTTCAGTTCGGATTTCAATTAACCGAAATTTAAAAAAAACCGAAAACCGATTTTAAATTGGATTTCAGTTAACCGAATTAAAAAAAAAACCAAACACATTTTTTTTGTTTCATGTTCATCAATCAGCAACAATAATAACCATAACTGCTAGAAAATTGTGAATTCACTAGTTGCCAATTCATCACAATAGAAAAGGAAGAACTCACTCAAACATTAGACTAGTACATCAAACTAGTGGTGAGCAGCGATGAACGTGTTCCAAAACAACCAGTTATATATAATTACGACGAAAAAAAGAATAGTATGACATTATATAATTGAAGGATTGGAGCAATGCGAGATAGGGTTTTTGTATTTTAACATTTTGTTTGTCATGTTTTAAAGAGTATTAACTATAAAGAAAGATTTAGGGATTTTCTTTTAAAAAAATTTGGATAATTCGGTTAACCGCTTTTTCAGGGTTAAACCAAAATCCAAACCGAATTATAATTTGGGATATTTGAATAACCGAAATTTAAATTCGTTTTTAAAATTTGGTTAAAAATAAAAAAAATTTCGGTTAATTTCGATTTGGATAAATCCAAATTATCCAATCCAAATGATCACCCCTAATTGCGGGGGATTGTTGTATTGTTTGTGATGTCTGCTTAAGTGAGGATTCCAGTAAGCTACTATGTTCACTTAATTTATTTTCTCTGTGAATGGTTTGTTATTTGGTGATGTGCTTGAGCTTTGATGATGAATGTGGCTGAGAATGATTATAGATTGATGGTGTGATATTGGAAAAAACTTTCCCTGATTATTTAGAATTGCAAGGTCTTATAAACTTTGGTATATAAGTGTTCATGGATTTAGAATTGTTTAAATGATTATTGTTTGGATTATTGTATGATTTGGGAGACTTTCACTAGGATATATGTACACATTGGTACACAGAAAATTAAACATTTGCGCTGCGACCACTATATTGCAGTTTAAGCTCTCTAGATCTACTTCTTGTGATCAGGAGTCCCATTAGAAGGGTGTGCACACTTAGGACTTAGAGTGGGGTGAAATTCAGTTTTGTGACCTCACTTGTTGGGTGTTCGTTGGTGGATTTATATTTTGCAGCCCCATTTGTTTGGGTGTCTATTGGTTTCCGGTTGAAAGCTCCCTTATCATTGTGTATTGGTGGAGTGTGTGATTGATATTTATCATACTCTTCTTCCTATTATGGAATGATTTTGTTGATTTGGTTGTTGTCAATTGAAGACTTATAGGTGGAAAAAAAAATCCTCTGCCCTTTCCTTGGTTTTTGGGCGAAATCTAGATTGACCACCGTTATAATATGCCTTAGTGGTATTAATACAAACACCTATGATCTTAGTGTGAGATTGATTAAAGATGTCTTCATAAAAAATAAAATTATAAATCTGTTGTGGGGTACAAGTCTCTGATCTGGTGATGATATTAGTGACAATTGAATCTGAAATACCCCTAAATATTATATAATTACTAAAGGAGTAATTAATGAGCATTAGAGGCCTATGAGCCCTAGTTTATCAAGGAACTACATAAATCGTAAACATATTTATATACATAATATACATAGTCCAAAATGGTACCAAAACCTACGTGAAATATTGGACTAAAGAGGGAACAATTGTAAGGAGAAATTACTACTAAAGTTAATGCACATGTAACACATTCATACATGAACTAAGATCACAAACCGCATGAGAGGATTATGTAGTGTCTTTATATAATCACAATGAATAGTGAATAGTGAATATGAAAACAACAAGAATACACTAAGAATACACCTTAGGACAAGGTACAACTTATGTTACAACCACTAACACATAAAACACGTCCAATGTACAACATTCAAGTCTTTAATATTATAAGACCGAATTACCAAATTACCCCATTAAAAATCCTACATGAGGCGCCAACCAATGAATAGTACTGCACATATTCCATTATACTAGCTTTGGAGAAGTACTTTAATGTCATATTTAGTTCCCTTAAGCATTACGACACTTAAGCACACAAATACTCACACTTTACTCACTCCCTCCTCTCCCTCCTTGGCCGGTCACACACTCCCTTTGCTTCCTCAAGCTTTATTCAAGAACACATCAATGGTGGATTAGCTCCTACACCCTTTCCCTAAATCTTCCTCCTTTCTCCATCAACAAGGCAAGAGAACATAGGTCCACCTTCTTCTTGAGAAAATCTAAAATTCCTACACATTTGGAAGGTAAAAATCATTCATGAAGCAAGCATGATGCCTAGCTAAGTTCATACCAGCTTAAGGTAAGAAAAAAGTGCTTTAAGCTTCAAGTATTCCTTTGAATCATATGGCCGAATCTCTAAGATTTTCTACTCATTTTCTTCACTCTTTTCGTACACAAACTTTGATCTTCATGAATGTTCATGGATGCCAAATAAAGCAAAGGAGTTCTACCTAAGGTAAGCTTGGAATATTAGGGGTTTCATGCTTAAACCATGTCCTATCCATATATCTATTCAGGAATCACTTCCTACCTATTTTTATTAACTTGTCTGAAAGTTGGAAGATGAAAACCAACATTTGTGGCTATAGGTAAAGTGAAACTCTTAGTACCATTTTAGTGCTTAAGCCTTAGATCTTCCTTGGGTTATGTTTGGAGTCTAAAGACCCTAATTTTGTGCTTCTTTTTCATCTTATAACCATGGATGAAAGGACTCAAAACTCTCTTGGTGTTGGCCAAGAATCAAAGGAAAACAAGAGGAAAATCTACCTTAAGAAGGGTAAGTCTCTAAACTAAGCCTTGGAACTGTTGACTAGCATTTAAGCTCAAGATCAATATAAATCTATCTAATCCTTATGTTAATATAGGGCGGAAAATTGAAGGATATTAACTACCTTTGGAGCTTAGGTCAATGTTCTAACCTTAATTAATGCACATTTGATGTTTTAGGTTGTTCTATGTTGTATTTGTATATGACCAAGATTTAAGCCTTAAAATGGTTAATTGAGACCTAATATTGGACATAAAATACATTACAACATTTGGTTCGTTAACAAATGACTTAAGGTTTTATATTATAGTTTTGTATTTACAATATTTGGACTTAATATTTAAATAGCCGAATGGGGTAGTGTGGTAATTAGGCTGTGGATGAACTTGTATTTATGAACATTTTGGGTGTATTTAGTTTATATTAGTTTGTATTATGGCCAAACGTTTAGGCTTGTTTATAAGTATTTTGGTATATTAATGCATTTTTGAGCATAGGTTATAATGTTATTATGTTAGGTGTCAAACCTGGAACTATAAGGGTTTTTGAGTGATTTTGATACACTTTAAAGTTGGTAGACTTTAGGAATGTTTGGATTAACTTTAAGGATAATATTGACTTTAAATGACCTTAGAAGTTTTTTTAATGATTTAGTGATCATATGATCATATGGTTTTAAGTTAAAGGTTTCATAGAAATAAAGTTTGGAGTATTAGGCATTAAATAGGCTGAAATTTTGGGTAAGTTTTGGTAAATAATGAAAATTATGAGTTTAATTAATGAATTTAGGAGTTAATTGTAGTTTAGAAAACTTTGTGGGCCAAATTGTAATTTTGAAAAGTTTGGGTATGTGACAGAAATACGGTCAACTCTAGATGGAGTTTAGAGTGTTGACCAAAATTAGGAAGAAAAAATATTAACAATTGGATTAAGAAAAGATTAGTAGTAAGTTGTAAAGTTTAGAAAAGTTAAAGGCAACCATAGATTTGGGAAAGTTGGTGGAGACTGAAAATAACATTTGGGGTCTGTTTGATATTTCCAAATGTTGAGGATTAGACTTGGAATTAATTACGTAAAGATTGGAACTAAAAGATGTTAAGATTAGTAGTCATGTGTAAGTTTAGGAAATATCCAAGAGGGTGAAATCATAATTTTGAGAAGTTTGGGTGAAAAACGATAATAGGCTTAGGGGCTGTTTGGAGACTTGAAGGAATTAGGATGGAACATTGAAATAATTAAGTAAGAAATTGAAGTTAGGAGTTATGTGTATGAATGGGATTAAATTGTAAACTTTGGAAAATACTTGGAGAATCAATATAATGTGTACTAATAACATTAAAAAACTTATAATAACACGTGATAATAGTGTGACATGGAATTATAATATATATATATATATATGTAGTTTTAGTAATTAAAACTAAGGAATACTACAAAGGCAAGAGAACGTTATACGAGAAAACATGATACGAGAGTAATAAATAATTAACGCTCTCGGTTAATCTAATTATAGGATCGGGATAGTCGGGACGACAGCCGGGATTAGGCGAGCGTCTTCTCCGGTGTACGGTATGATTTCTTGTAACTTGTGTGTTACCGAGGGTTACCTCGATTTACATGCTATGTGTTTGTTTAAATGACCATATGATTAATGCATGGTATATGGACTATTATGTTGTTTTATGTTGCATATTTGTCTAACATTGACCCTCGATGTGATGTACTACTAACTACACAATATAGTAGACTTAAAACACACATACGGTACATATGATAATGGTTAGAGGTTCCAAGAGGATTGAGTATACGAACTTATCTAACAGTTAATGACATTTGAGGACTTCTTACTAACTCGGTAAGATTGGTTAGTCGACATCCAACAGTGATGATTCAAATTAATAAAAGACGTACTTATGATACTTCTAACATACTTGGTTACTGGAGGTGAGAGGAGTTCGGGAAGGTTCCGACCGCACACGTATTTGTATCGGAGGGCGGTATCTGCATCAGATCCAACTTCCATAGATCTTGTCTACGGACTTGGTCATCCCGGAGTTCAAGTGATTGGCTCAGCGTCTTTGGCCCATGATCAATGACGGGGGAATTTGAACGTACGTCACTTTGACGGTAGTTTACTTCTTTAAGTACAACACTCATATTGATAGGGTTTACACAAACCCGAACGTTTGACAATTAAGGATGGAAAGAAAACAGTCCCAATAAAAAGAATTGTATTGACAAGTTCCTAAGTTAAGGTTGAACTCGAAAATCAAATAAATTTTCAAGGCCTAGGAAAGGAAGGAGGACTAACTCATTTTATTGATGAATCAATCCCATTGTGATGGACCACCTTGTTTGAAAATTTGTTATTACATGTTTGCATGTTGTATGTTTATAGTACTTCTTATACTGTTTGAATTATAATCAACTGCATGTTTATTAGCCAATTAGTTATGTGTAGCCCGGTAGCTAGCGGGTTGCATGTTATCATACTCAACAAGTTGTGCTGAGCCCTTTGTGGCCTAACCATTGGAGCTACGTGATCGAAGATGTTACCCGGTCGGAGTGTAGGACAGGGTAGACACATTTTGGATATCTTGGGGTTGATTACGTTTCGGGAGATTTGTAAACTCATATGTATATGTTGAGGAAGTGGGAACTACACTTGTATTTTGGATTCAGGAATTTAGTATGAACTCGGTATGTAATGTAATGTATTGGTATTTAAGTTTGGATTATCCAGTCATTCAGACCGTAACGTTTATATTTGATAGGCCTTATCAGTCACATGGGTGACTGGCGGCGGTAACACCTGGGAGTTTGTTTGAGATATCCTTTGTGTTTTGTTGGAAGTTAGCTTACTGTTAAATGCTAATCATCGGTTTAGGAGTTGGGTGTTACAAATTCATAATCCTTAGGTAGACCTCTAAGGGTATAGGATTGAAACTCAATGTTAGTGACTGTATGTCCTGCAATGGCGAGAGAAGATGCAAGAACTTTGGCATGATTAAAGTAAGTAGTGATATCCTCATCTGCTTTCTTTGTAAGGCTAACTAGCTATTGATGAAGTTTCCCCAAATGTCTCGTTGTTTGAGTAGAAAAGGAGGTATGTAACTCATTTCAAACCTCAATTGAGGTTTCCAGATTAATCACTTGACTAGCAACCGACTCAGATAAAGGGAGAATTAAAAAAGTTATTAACTGATCTTGTTGTAGGTTGTATTAGGAACTCCACTGATTATCGGTTGAGGGCAAGAGTAAGATCCATCAAGAAATGTATATAGATCATTCCCTTTGAGAAAATAATGTAACATACCTCTTCATAATCAAAAATTTTGATTGAGTTAATTTGACCAAATTTGTGGTAACCGTCAAAAGGGATTGATTCCTTTGAGTTATGGTAATGTGGTTGCAGAATATGCAGAATCTCCGGAGGTGATAAGTGCGAAATATATAGACTTTTAGGGGTTTAATTACCTCATAATTTGCAGTACTTTGAATAATATTTCTCACTTATCTTACGATTTTCCTAGATTTATGTTTTGATATGAATTGATATATTTTATGTGTTAAATGTAGGAAAAATCCATGTAAATGGATAATAATCTCATGAGCTCTCCAACACAACAAACGGGGACTAAACGGAGTCCGAACGAAGATTTTAGAGTGTTTTTAAGTTGTGTCCGAGCTTGGAATGGACCTTCAAAACTGGACAGCATATAAAGAAAACTCTCGGCTGATTTCACCATATGGTCCGGGACCTGTTCCAAGATTTAAGTCCCGGATCACTACACGCAAGAATTCTTCGGACTGGCAAAGACACATGGTCCGGGACTTTGTCCCTATCCCAAGTCCCGGACCATCACACATAAATATTCTCTCGGGCAATTCAAGACACATGGTCCGGGACTTAACTCCTGCCCAAGTCCCGGACCATCACAAAATATGTCTCTCGGGTGCTTTAACGCATGGTCCGGGACTCTAAACATTGCCTAAGCCCCGGACCAAAACAGAGGCGCAGACATATTTAAAAAAGTAGCCAGATCCAGATTACGACAACGCGAATAGTTTTCTTCTTCCTGATCTTCGCGCGCCGCATCCTTCATTAATTGCAGACGGTCGCCCCCTTAATTTGTGCACGCGTGACCAGTCTCAATCAATTGCTCTGCCCGATGAAATCTCTGATTGAATCTTCACGGATCTGCACCAACTCCACCGCCATCTACTCAGTAGCTCACAATTCCTGTCAGTTCTCCTTTGTCTGTTTCCCATGTCCTCCGCCTATATAAACCTACACTACTGGAAGCTAAAATACAATCTATCCATCCATTTATCAGTCCACGAATTAATCCGTTCACCCACGCAGTCTCCCACAATCGTACTCCATTCACTTCATCAAAAATAATCACCCATCCACTCCATTAAATTCCCACGTAACATACATCCCACTTTTATTTTATTTCCACTATTACGCACCAGCTCTACAGAAATAAATTAGCAGACGGGGCAGCACAAGACGAAGTTGAAGCGAGGAACCGGAGTGAACTTCTAAACTGGAGTTATCTCTTACCCTTACTTTAATTTATTTAATGCATTCCTTTTCTGTTATCGTTGTTTCTGTAACGATGAGCGAGTAAGTATTTTAGCTTCCCGGGTTGGGAAGCGAACCTATTTCCTAAATTCTGTTATGTATTTCTTTAAATAAATTTAGTTAACTGCAACAGTTCAATTCCTGTCCTTCAAGTGTTTTAATTATTTGGCCGGTAGTTAAAACAACCCTTGTAGTTATTTTATTAAAATGCGAGAGCTGAGATAAATAACTAGACGAAGGAAGTTGAACCTAATTAACAGCTAGAAGCCTGATCCGGCCTATAGGTTAATTAGACTCCAATAGAAACTGCTCTTTATGCGATTAATTGTGTCCGGTCTAGAGCATTAGCCTGCTGCTAGGTCTAACAATTGGTTAGGATTCATTATACTTAGTCGTTAATGAATTAATTAAAGTTTCTGAGTTATTGCAGTAAAATTAAAGGAAGAATTTAGTAACAGATATAAAAGGAATAGGTAAGCAAACAACCCGGGGTGCTTTTCTATTTATCACATTCACCACTCTTTAAATCCCTCTGTGTTTATTTATTTTTAATTGTTCTATTTTCCTTGTAGTTTAGTTTCTTTTAATCAATCAATCAAAACCGAAAAAGTGATATTTCCTGTTTTCTTTAGTTTAACTTAATTTCCCAGTTAATCAAATATTTGTCAATTAATTATACGAGGTCCCTGAGATCGACAACCCCATTTAATCACTATACCCGCAAAACGATAGGTACACTGCCTATGTGGTAGAAGTAGTCACATATTTCTCCATCAAGTTTTTGGCGCCGTTGCCGGGGACCTCCGGCACGGTTAATTGACAATTATTATTTAATTGGGATAAGTTAAATTTTTCATTCTTTTTTTTTATTTTTGTTTGTATTTTTCTTTATTTTTCCACGTATATAGTTAATCTAGTTTTTCCATATTCATACCAACTCGTCTCTTATGCGTCGGACTCGATCTGCAGGAGAACCTATAGCTGAATTTCAGCCAGAGATCGAAAGAGTTCTCCACAGCAGGCGACAACTACAGTTTGCCATGACGACCAGACAAACTCTGGGGGAGTACCAGCAACCATCAGTAGAAGGACGATCCTCTGCTATCGTCCTCCCTCAAGTGACGCAAACTGAGCTCGACGCCTGGCAATTCAAGACGAGCTTCATCACCACGTTGTACCACCAGGGACAATTCAGCGGACTTGACTCAGATGATGCCCCACCCACATCTCTGCATTCCTGGACTTCTGCAATACATTCAACAAGACGGGGAACCTGAACGAGCGCATTCGTCTACAGCTGTTCCCCTATTCTCTGAAAGACGGAGCGTCCAGGTGGCTAAGGAGTCTGCAACCGGGTAGCATCCACACTTGGGCTGACTTGGCAAACAAGTTCCTGGCGAAGTACTATCCACCGTCAAAGACAAGGGAAAATCGCTGAAATCACAAACTTTTGTCAAGAACCAGGTGAGTCCCTGTATGATTCTTGGGATAGATTCAAGGAGCTGCAGATTCAATGCCCACACCATGGTATGAGTAGCGAAGAACTAGTACTGTCATTCTTTAAGGGATTAAATGATTCAAACAATGGTACTAAGTTCCTCATCTGGAGGAAACTTTATGGCAAGAACTGGGGATGAAGCGATGGAGCTTTTGGACACCATGACCGCTAGTACCAGACAGTGGTGCAAGAACAAGGGGAGAGGTGAGCCAAAAGCAGGTATGTATAATATTCCCCCACAGGATCATTTATCCGCTCAACTAACAGCTCTTACTAAAGTTGTGGAAAAGTTAGCTGTAAACCAGACGCAACAGCAAACCGCGAAGGCAGCTACTTCTTCGCCTTTCCTGAATCCTTGCTGTGAGAATTGTGGAGGAGCCCACGAAACGTTCAACTGTGAAGGTCCTAGCTTGCAGGTAACCCCGAAGAGCTAAAATCGATCAACAACAGACCAGGTAACCCCTATCCTAACAATTTCAATCAGAATAATTGGAGGAACAATCAACAACCTCCATGGAGGGGTAATGATCAGTCTATAGGTAATTTTGGGTTCAATCAAAATAGACCACCTTACTTTAGACAGCAGGAGCAATCCCAAAATTCTCAAGGAGGCAGTGGTAAAATTGAGAATATGCTGGCAGAAATCCTTAAACAAGGCCAAACTACAAACTCCAGGATTGCCGAAATAGAAGCTAAACTTTCTGAACAAGCCGCTAAAAACGCTGATCAAGCTTCTATCAACCTGAGCCTAGAGAGGCAAATGAGTCAAATTTCACAACAGCTGGCACAGCGACCGACGGGGTCACTTCCCAGTCAGCCTGACCCTAACCCAAGGGAGCATGCAAAAGCAGTAACTCTGAGAAGCGGCAAGGAACTAGTTTCTGATGTTCCAGAAGTTGAAGAAGATTTTAATAAGCCAGCTGAATCTCAACCTGAAGTGGAGGAAACAACAAATCCCAAGGAGAAGGAGTCTCCTGAATCTCTCACTATTAAACCTTCTCAACTCTCTTATAATCCTCCTATTCCATTCCCTAACAGACTAAAGAAAAAGAACATGGACGAGCAATATGGGAAATTTCTTAATATCTTTAAGAAATTAACTATTAATATCCCTTTTTCTGATGCTTTGTCTCAAATGCCTATGTATGCTAAATTTATGAAGGATATTTTGTCTAACAGGCGTTCTTTGCTAGAGTCTGACACAGTCAAGTTGACAGAAAGAGTATCTGCAGTTCTCCTGAAGAAACTGCCACCCAAGTTAGGAGATCCGGTCTTCCCATCATTCCATGCGCTATCGAGAAGGTTGATTGCGGTAACGGTTTATGTGATTTAGGAGCAAGTATTAATTTGATGCCTTTATCTATTTTCAAGAAATTAGGTGTAGGTCAATGTGCTCCCACTCTGTTCAGTTACAACTAGCAGACCGTTCCATAATTTATCCTAAAGGAAAAGTTGAGGACCTGGTAGTTTCTATTGATAAATTTATTTTCCCTGCTGATTTTATCATCATTGATATGGAGGAAGATACAGATGTACCACTAATTTTGGGCAGACCGTTTATGAGAACTGCCCGCACTCTCATTGATGTGGAAGGAGGGAAGATTATTCTAAGATTTCATGATGAGCAGGTTGTTTTCGACATGACACGCAACATGAAGCGTCCTGCCACTGTTCAATCCTGCTTTGCTATAGATATTTGACTCTTTAGTGCAGGAAACTATTTTAAGCAGAGAAGAAGAGGAAATCCTGGAAAGATGTCTTATGGCATCTTGTGAAGCTGATGATGAGGATCCAGATATGGCCCTCATGGCTGAGGAGTTAAACAAAAGGCGGCCACACTTCCACAAGTACCAGCAGCAATTTGAGAAAGTCGAGCGAAGTGCTGACCGGCCAAGACCATCTATTGAAAAACCTCCTACAGTGGAGATGAAACCTCTTCCCTCTCATTTGAAATATTCTTTTCTTAATGAACCATCGGAATTACCTGTTATAATCTCTTCTGACTTGACAGGAACTCAAGAGAAGCAACTACTGGAGGTTTGCGCAATCACACATCAGCTATTGGTTGGTCGATAGCAGATATTAAGGAATCAGCCCTCAGTTGTGTTCTCACCGAATCTATATGGAAGATAACTACCGACCATTGGCTCAGCCTCAGCGACGTCTTAACCCAGTCCTAAAAGAGGTAGTTAAGAAAGAGGTAATCAAACTACTCGATGCAGGCATTATTTACCCTATTTCAGACAGTAAATGGGTAAGTCCAGTTCAGGTAGTACCAAAGAAAGGAGGAATAACTGTGGTTCCTAATGAAAAGGGTGAGCTGATTACCCAGCGTCCCACTACAGGATGGCGGGTTTGTATTGATTATAGAAAATTAAATGATGCCACTCGTAAGGACCATTTTCCATTACCTTTCATTGATCAAATGTTGGAAAGACTAGCTGGACATGACTACTACTGCTTTCTGGATGGCTTTTCAGGTTATTTTCAAATCCCTATAGCTCCTGAGGATCAGGATAAGACAACTTTTACCTGTCCGTATGGAACCTATAGTTATAAAAGAATGCCATTTGGATTATGTAATGCTCCTGCCACGTTTCAACGTTGTATGATGGCCATCTTTGCTGAATATATTGAGAAATGCATTGAGGTTTTTATGGACGATTTTTCTGTTTATGGTCTAACATTTGAATCCTGTCTAGAAAACCTTGATCTTGTGTGTCCAGGTGTGAAGAAACCAATCTGGTGTTAAATTGGGAAAAATGCCACTTCATGGTTCGAGAAGGAATCGTCCTGGGCCACAAAATTTCTTCAAAAGGTATTGAGGTAGACGGGCTAAAGTCGAGGTAATTGAAAAGCTCCCACCACCATCTTCTGTTAGAGATATTCGTAGTTTTCTTGGACACGCAGGTTTTTATAGAAGATTCATCAAAGATTTTTCCAAAATCTCTAAACCTCTGTGTGATCTACTGGCGAAGGATGTTAAGTTCCATTTTTCTGAAGAATGTCTGAAAGCTTTTAATTTATTAAAAGAAAAGCTAATTTCTGCACCTGTCGTTGTGTCTCCTGATTGGTCACTCCCTTTTGAGATAATGTGTGACGCTAGTGATTACGCTGTGGGAGCCGTGTTATGTCAGAAGGTTGATAAAATTCTTCGGGTAGTATATTATGCAAGTCGAACTTTAAATGATGCCCAGAAAAATTATGCGACCACAGAAAAAGAATTACTAGCTGTAGTTTTTGCTCTAGATAAGTTTCGATCTTATTTACTGGGTGGTAAAATTATTGTGCATACTGACCACTCTGCTGTTAAGTATTTGTTGCTAAGGCAGAGTCAAAACCCAGGTTAATTAGGTGGATTCTCCTATTGCAAGAATTTGATATTGAGATCAGGGAAAAGGGAACACAAAATGTGGTAGCTGATCATCTGTCCAGAATGGAGGCATCTGATGATGGGACTCCCATCAACGAGTCCTTCCCCGATGAGTCAGCATTTGCAGCTGAAGATGTTGAGGATCCATGGTTTGCTGATATCGCTAACTACCTTGTTAGGAAGATTGTTCCAGCTGATATGACTTATCAGCAGAGAAAGAGGTTCTTTTCCATTGTCAAACATTATTTTTGGGATGACCCTTATCTGTTTAAAGTCTGTGCAGATGGTATCATTAGGAGATGTGTCCAGAAGTCAGAGGTCAGAAACATTCTCCTCCATTGCCATTCCAGAGAAGCCGGTGGACATCATGGTGCCACTCGAACCGCTGCAAAAATACTAGAATCAGGTTTTTTCTGGAACACCCTTCACAAGGATTGTCATGCGTTTGTTTCGACATGTGATCGGTGTCAAAGGCAAGGTAATCTATCTCGTCGAAATGAGCTACCACTGAATAACATGTTAGAAGTTGAGCTATTTGACGTCTGGGGTATTGATTTTATGGGTCCCTTCCCAAACTCTTTCGGTAATCTTTACATCTTAGTAGCTGTTGATTATGTTTCAAAATGGGCGGAAGCCCTTGCCTGTTCTACTAATGATGCTAAAATTGTTGTGAAGTTCCTGAAGAAAAATATTTTCACTCGATTCGGCGTTCCTCGAGCCATAATCAGTGACGGTGGCTCCCATTTCTGTAACCGCCAGTTTGAAGCACTATTAAAGAAATATGGGGTTCGACATAAGGTTTCCTTACCCTACCATCCTCAAACAAATGGGCAGGCCGAAGTGACGAACCGAGAGCTCAAGTGGATCTTGCAAAAGACGGTGAACTCTTCTCGAAAGGATTGGTCACTTCGATTAGATGAAGCGCTCTGGGCCTACCGCACTGCTTTCAAGACACCAATTGGCATGTCTCCCTACAAGTTGGTTTTTGGGAAGGCATGCCACTTGCCTGTGGAATTAGAATACAAGTCATATTGGGCCTGAAAGCTCTTAATTTTGACCTACAGCAAGCCGGTGATAAACGCAAGTTCCAGTTGACAGAGTTGGAGGAACTCAGGAACGAATCTTACGAGAATGCTGTAATATATAAGGAACGTACCAAGCGCTGGCATGACAAGATGATTGCCAATCGAGAACTCAAGGTGGGGGACCAAGTACTTTTCAACTCCAGGCTCAGATTCTTCCCAGGTAAGCTGAAATCATGGTCAGGACCTTACCCTATTATTAGCATTTCCCCATTCGGTGCGATTGAACTCGCCAATGCAAAGGGGGAAACATTTAAAGTCAATGGGTCAAGAGTCAAGAAATTTCTGGGTACTACACTGGATCAAGCTGCTACATATGAAATATCTCTTAAAGATCCAACTGCAGGTTAGCTACCACAAAGTCCAGCCAATGACTATAAAGAGGGCAGCTGACTGGGAGGCAACCCAGGGGTAATTTTCAAATTCATGTTTTATAAGCTACGCATCTATTTCTCTCTAATATATTGTGATATATATATAATAAAAAAAAGAGGCGAGGAAGAAAGAAGAGGAAGGAGATAATTATACCTGTGCTATTAACGCAACGCTTCCTAGCGTTATTTTGGTATTTGACAATGTGTGTAGGTAAACCGTTTGTTGCAATCACTCCAAGCTGAACCCTTGCTTAGACTCAAGTGTGAGGAACATCGACCCCACCGCCAATGCTTTAAGTGTGAGGAAGGGCACCTTCCTCAATCTCACGATATCAGGGGAGTCTCAGTTCCTTTATTTTTAATATTTATGTTCAGCCACTCGAGCTTTAACTGTTGATTCATGAGTCTGGCATATTTTGAAAGGTCTTTTCTTGATTATTTTATGAACAATGAGGACATTGCTCCTCTTAAGTGTGAGGAAGTTTAGACCTTTCCCTGAAAATATGCCAGTAGTACCTAATGCCACACTTGATTTTTATTGTTCTCTAATTATGATAGTAAGCTTCTCTAAAGGCCAATACATGTTGAATTTTCGGGCTAAAATTTTTTGTGGAAGTTTTTGAAATCGAGCCTGATGACAACCTCAAGAATCGTTCTGCTTGACGTTGTTTGTATGTATCAATTTCTTTCTTCAAAATTAAATCTATTTTCACTGAAATCTGGTGGATAAGCTGATTGTGGAAATTGAGCTACCTTAGCTTGGCAATCATGGGACTAAGTGAAAGTTTGGTATGGAAAGGATAAGGCAAGGTACTCCTCTGATCATATAATGAAGTTTTCTGAACCAAAACAGGCCTCGTTCATTCGGTTATTAAGTCCTTGGGGTGCCTTATCACCCATCTACCTAAGGTCTTGTGATCTGGGATAGAAGGCCCAAAACCGCTACATGGGTGAAGAGAAAAGTCTGGGGGATGAAAACAATTGTGCAAACAATGAAAAAAAAACAAAAGAGAAGAGAAAAAGAAAAAAATGAACATGCAAAACTCTTAATGCTGAATAATTGTCACAATTTTTCATATTTTGATCATGAGTATGTGGTGTTGAAAGGTATCACGGAATAAGGTGTTACTTCACACCCCTTGTCATCCAAAGGTTAGAGAAAAGAAATTGGTGGAAGGTTCCAAGCTAATCTATGTTCAATTTTTACAATCTGACTTATCCATGCTCTTATTAAAAATTTTCTGTTTCACTGTTTACAAAAACCTACATCTAAGAGCAGGATTATTCTTTTGATTGCCATTTAGCTTGATTTCCTTCCACGATTGTTGAATCCCGGAGTTTGATACTGTAACCTTAGAGAAAGTTTGTTCTTTATTTGCTTGAGGACAAGCAAAAGATAAGTGTGAGGAAGTTTGATAAGTGCGAAATATATAGACTTTTAAGGGTTTAATTACCTTATAATTCGCAATACTTTGGGCAATATTTCTCACTTATCTGACGATTTTCCTAGGTTTATGTTTTGATATGAATTGATATATTTTATGTGTTAAATGTAGGAAAAATCCATGTAAATGGATAGATAATCTCATGAGCTCTCCAACACAACAAACGGGGACTAAAACGGAGTCCGAACGAAGATTTTAGAGTGTTTTTAAGTTGTGTCCGAGCTTGGAATGGACCTTCAAAACTCGGACAACATATAAAGAAAACTCTCGGCTGATTTCACCATATGGTCCGGGACCTGTTCCAAGATTTAAGTCCCGGACCACTACACGCAAGAATTCTTCGGACTGGCAAAGACACATGGTCCGGGACTTTGTCCCTAACCCAAGTCCCGGACCATCACACATAAATATTCTCTCGGGCAATTCAAGACACATGGTCCGGGACTTAACTCCATGCCCATGTCCCGGACCATCACACAAATTATGTCTCTCGGGTGCTTGTAACGCATGGTCCGGGACTCTAAACATTGCCTAAGCCCCGGACCAAAACAGAGGCGCAGACATATTTAAAAAAGTAGCCAGATCCAGATTACGACAACGCGAATATTTCTTCTTTCTGGATCTTCGGCGCCGCACTGCTCCTTCATTAATTGCAGACGGTCGCCCACCTTAATTTGTGCACGCGTGACCAGCTCTGCAATCAATTGCTCTGCCCGATGAAATCTCTGACAGCAATCTTCACGTATCTGCACCAACTCCACCGCCATCTACTCATTAGCTCACTGTCCCTGTCACTTCTCCTTTGTCTGTTTCCCATGTCCTCCGCCTATATAAACCCATACTACTGGAAGCTAAGAACACATCAATCCATCCATTTATCAGTCCACGAATTAATCCGTTCACCCACGCAGTCTCCCACAATCGTACTCCATTCACTTCATCAAAAATAATCACCCATCCACTCCATTAAATTCCCACGTAATACATACACCCCACTCTTTATTTTATTTCCACTGTTGCACGCCAGTTTACAGAAATAAAGTTAGCAGTCAGGGGCAACGCAAGACGAAGTTGAAGCGAGGAACCGGAGTGAACTTCTAAACTGGAGTTATCTCTTACCCTTACTTTAATTTATTTAATGCATTCCTTTTCTGTTATCGTTGTTCCTGTAACAATGAGCGAGTAAGTATTTTAGCTTCCCGGGTTGGGAAGCGAACCTATTTCCTAAATTCTGTTATGTATTTCTTTAAATAAATTAGTTAACTGCAACAGTTCAATTCCTGTCCTTCAAGTGTTTTAATTATTTGGCCGGTATTATAACAACCCTTGTAGTTATTTTATTAAAATGCGAGAGCTGAGATAAATAACTAGACGAAGGAAGTTGAACCTATTAACAGCTAGAAGCCTGATCCGGCCTATAGGTTAATTAGACTCCAATAGAAACTGCTCTTTATGCGATTAATTGTGTCCGGTCTAGAGCATTAGCCTGCTGCTAGGTCTAACAATTGGTTAGGATTCATTATACTTAGTCGTTAATGAATTAATTAAAGTTTCTGAGTTATTGCAGTAAAATTAAAGGAAGAATTTAGTAACAGATATAAAAGGAATAGGTAAGCAAACAACCCGGGGTGCGCTTTTCTATTTATCACATTCACCACTCTTTAAATCCCTCTGTGTTATTTAAGTTGTTTATTTTTCCTTGCAGTTAGTTTCTAGTTAATCAATTAATCAAAACCGAAAAAGTGATATTTCCTGTTTTCTTTAGTTTAACTTAATTTCCCAGTTAATCAAATATTTGTCAATTAATTATACGAGGTCCCTGAGATCGACAACCCCATTTAATCACTATACCCGCAAAACGATAGGTACACTGCCTATGTGGTAGAAGTAGTCACATATTTCTCCATCAGTATATAACACCTATTCAATGAAATTAGAAAAAAGTTAAATCCTGAAAAAATTTGACATGACCTTTACGTATTTTTAGGTACTCCACACTTTTTTATATATGCAAATCCAAACACAATAACAACATTCTCAGCAAAACACACACAATAGACATCATCAGAATGGGAAGCATGCATATTATATTTATGTCAAGCAGCAGCAGTTTAGAGTAGTAGATCACTCAAATTAATAATCATGCCACTAAAATATAGAACTTCCAGAATCATAATTAAATTCGAGTATTATACCAGTTCGATCTGTTTGCTCCCCTCGCGTCTTCAGTCTGATTCTGGTCGAGCTCGAAGCAACCTGGAAATCGCCGGTTCAAGAAAATAGTTAGCGCAATGAGGAGGTAACAACTACAGAAAAATGTAGCTTTAGATATATTAAAAAATAATCAATTGGGATGTTTTGGTTTAGGTCAAGATAATTAATCAATTGAATCTAAAATAAGTAAGTTTTAGTTCACAAGAAAAAGGAAATTAATTGCTAGCGCTATGCCAGAATACTACCGTGGGTTCAGATCAGGCAAGCCGGTGGCAGAGGTTGACGTGCATGGCAGCAGTTAGGGCAACAACTGGTCTCGTCAGAAATTCAAGACTGTGACTTCAATCAAGAAATGATAAGTTCATCTTAAAAGTTATAAAAAAAATCAAAAATGGTATTGTGCAAGAGAAGAAAAAAATTAAAACTGTGAGTAATTCTATGTTTGAATTGATTTTCCATTGTTTAATAGAAAAACAAGAATAAATTTGAAACATTTAAAATACCAACCTGATGAGTACTGATGGTCAGCTGGCGGGAGGTAGAGGAAGAAGAAACGGGATGTAGTAACACCTAATGATATTATGATAAGGTTATAATTAAAAAAAACATGAATAATTGAACAAACGAATAAATTTTGAACAAACCATGTTTTTGAATCATTCTTAAAATACTAACCTAGTGAGTAGTGATGGTCAACTCGGAAATGGGATGGAAGAGGAATTTTTCAACCGTAGTAACATCTATCCAATAAAATAAGAATAAGGTTTAATTCTGGAAAAAATTGGGCATGACCTTTGCGTATTACTAGAGACTCCACACTTTTTTTAAGCAGAAACAAACACAATAGCAGCATAATAGCAAGCTAAGAGGTGCATCCTACATCACACACTACGACTCGAAGTCCCCAACCGAACAAATAATCATACGTTTGAGAAAAAAAAACAAAGGAAAATGCCCTAATATTATAATATCCCATCCACGCGTCCCTAGAGCACTATTCTTTTTTCCCAAAATTTTCATCTCTCCATCCTTCTCTCTCTTTGCTATATCCTCTTTCTTTATTTTATTTCTTTCGGCTGCCAAAGTTTGGATTTCTTGCAATCCTACCAAAAACTCAAAATTATTGTAGCATAACATTTAAGATTAATAGAATTGAGGTTGTGACTTAACCACTCAATAAGGTAGGACTTTTATTCTTCTCTTCTCTTCTCTTCAAGATGTTAGTTAGTTCGCAAGAAAGGAAAATGAAGAAAGCAAGGAAAAAAAATTAACACATGCATAGGTTGTTCGTTAATTGCTAGATTAACCCAGACCTTTTTCTGTATGATTCCCTAATTCCATAGTTACTCATCCACAAATTTCAAACCCGATACAACAAAATGACCATCGATTATCTCAAGAATGGCTTCCATTTTCCAGCTTATGTGTTGTTATTCTACTAACACATTGACCAACTTAATTCATCTATATATATGCTAATGTATGAATGTCTCTCTCACGCAATGCGCCTATTAACTTAGTAACGACAATTTCATTCAAAATTTTGTCCAATCATCACAACCGATTAGTGCACTCAAACAACAAGCGGCTCCTGAATACAAGGTCACATTATTAAGGTCTCAAACCATTAGCAAATTGTTCTCTTTACTAAGTTCCATCATGTTCTTTTTCTCATATTATCAAAGTGGAAATTCGTATACTTTCGGGAATGAAGAAGGAACATATGAGTAGGGGTAGATATATACCTATGCGTGCGCTGGGCGGTGGAGGTCGCGGAGGAGCTACGGACTGGTGGGCGTGCGTGGAGCTGTGGGCGGCGTTCGCGGCTTCGACAAGGTGCGGCCGGCTTCACCGAAGGAGCTACGGTGGAGGTCTTCAGGGAGGAGCTACGATTGGTGGAGGTCACGGCTGACGACGAGGCGCGACTTCAGGGGTGAGAGAGTTGGGGCGGTGGAGCTGCGAGTACTGGCGACGCGACAGGGCGACGGCGGAAGGACGGTGGAAACGCCTGGGCTCGACGGTGACGGGAAAGACGGTGGTGGGAGTCGAGGGGAATCGCACAGGAGAAAGACGGGGTGAGAGTCGGGAGGAAGAAGAAAGTTGAGGCGTCAGGGTTCTTAAAATTAAACGACAGTTCATAGAAAAACCGTCGTTTAAAACCTATGTCACGGAGAAATAAACGACGGTTAACAGCGTAACCGTGGTTTTTAATTTTTGTCGCAAACTTTTTAACGACGGTTCAAACGGGACCATGGTTTATGATCACTTTATACCACGGTTAGAATGAAACCGTCATTTATTCTGATGAGCACGTGCAACATAAACGACGGTTCTGTTTTTAACCGTGGTTTATATGCACTTTATATGACGGTTATGAAGAAACCGTCATTTATTCTGATGAGCCGTGCAACATAAATGACGGTTCTATTAATAACCGTGGTTTATATATTTTTAATGACGGTTATATTCTTAACCGTGGTTTAAAGTGCGTCATTTAAAATCTTTTTTCTAAGCTCAAGCATCAAGTGACGACATCAATCTATGATGTGGACATAAGTATCCCACTACATGATCTAGCCTGGGCATCGAACAGAATATAGAATATGGAAATCAATTGTCTTAGTTCACTCATGGTCTCCACGGAGTGTGGAAGTGACTGAACAAAATATAAGGTGGACAACTGCTAACGGTGACCGTATTAGATTTTGGCTTGACCCTTAGGTCAACCAAAGAGCCTTTAAGTCCTA
This sequence comes from Limonium bicolor, assembly GCA_023374045.1. Classification (NCBI taxonomy): domain Eukaryota; kingdom Viridiplantae; phylum Streptophyta; class Magnoliopsida; order Caryophyllales; family Plumbaginaceae; genus Limonium; species Limonium bicolor. Next base: position 389,619,463 of record CM041776.1, on the reverse strand, counting down.
TTTCCACGCTTATACATCATCAGAGAACAAAAAATCTCATAAGGTGGCGGATATAGGATTATGGAATGGGGAAGTATGGCAATAGACCATGTGTAGGATAAATATCTTCACGTATAAGCAAGAGAAAGTGTAGCAGATGATCACACTACTAAATAGCGCCCCTCCCCAAGCAAACATGCCCATGACCATCTCAGTTGGAAGCTTACTGCAACAAACTCTTTTTCTGTCAAAAGCTTCTATTATGAGACTAAAATCTCCCCCCGTTGCAAGTTGGCACCAGGGATTTCGGAAAAATTTAGCCCCACCTAGAGTGAAGCTCTTATTGTGGCTTTTTCTAGACAAAACATGGCAAAAAAAAAAAAAAGATTCTTCAAAGCAAATCTCGTCCCTCTTGCTGAACTTTTCTGCCCCCTTTATTGAAGAGTGCCTGAATCGATCAAGCACTTATTCCTGAACAGCTCTAATCAAGATTCATTAAGCATGGACTCTGCTCATGGTGAGGAGTCCCTCTTTTGCTCTCTAGTGAAGTCCATTTCAGTTTTAATGTCCGGTCCCTCTTTTCCTCTTCGTAGACTGGAGAATCTAGAATATCAGGATTATGTCTATCTTCGACATCAAGGAGCCGATCTGGGCAGAAGAAATCCAAAGTACCAAGAGGCTCATCCTTGAGGGGCATAGGCATAAGTTGCCCCTGGAGCTCTCGGCGATTGCTATTGATTTTGTAACTAATATGAAGGAGTTATTGGAAGCTTAGTCAGTTCTGATAACCTATATGTATCGATATAAACCAATCACTTTACTACTCATATCCCAATATGGGATGGGGATATTGCATACTCCCTCACTCAAAGAATGTGACGTCCTTGTTTGTAAGCCCAATATACAAAGTCCCAAGGACCTAGTCGGTAGGTGTCCGGTAGTCCAGCTTGATACGACCCGAGTTTGCTCTAATACCATTTGTAACCCTCATATGAAAAATTGTCCAACATCCTAGCTTCCAAGCCTCAGGCATGAAAACTAACCAGTTTAAGTCATTTGTCCTCACTAGTCTTAAAAGTGGAAGACCTTGTTGTGTAGACAACCTATATGTATCCATATAAACCGATTACTTTAACTCATATCTCGATCGATGTGGGATGGGGGTATTACAGTAACCTTCTGTCATGTTGTTTTGGTTTTCACCTCTATTATCTTGTTTTATTTTTTTTTCTATCTAGCATCCCACATGTGGGAGAGCTGAGTAGATGTGGTTTGTACCATATCATTAACTCTTTGAATTTATCATGAAGACTTGATGGATCAAAGAAACTCATCATGTGGAGTTTAAGCCAAGAAAATCGTTACAAGGCAAAGTGTGTATGGGATCATAAAAGATATATGACGGAAGATGAACTTGCAAGGTTGCTAAGTTGCTCCTTCTCGACCATTGTTGTCTACTAACTTCAACATTTTGTTCTTGCTTCTTCTTACCGTCATTTTGTTGTGGAGATAGCACATACTTTTTCATTCCCTCGAGCTGGTACTATACATATTGAGAAAACCGAGTCCAACATAAGTTTGTATAATGTTCGTGCAGGTTATGGGAAATTTTCTTCAATTTCGCTCATCTTCAGCTTCTCATTTTGTATCCAACCTCGTTATAAATCAAAGGTTTGAAAATATTTTTACGAAAAAAAAGGTTTGAAAATATCAAGGAAAGCGTGAAGAAGATGAGTAAGTGCATTTGAAAAAGAATAATGGAGGTAAACGCATTGAGACCTTGCTCATCACGAATTTAAAGTATATCTTTGTCTTCTCTTCCTCCCTGTATTGACTCTAAATTCTTTCACCACTTTGGAAGTGAAGATCCTACAGATAAAGGAACCTAAATACTCTAGAAACTGCAAATGATTTAGAAATGTAACGTATGATGAAAATAATAATAACTGAATGACATAAATTAGAATATATATTTTGATAAACTACATAAATATATTAACTAAAACTGAGATTCATAAATAATGGATATTAACATGGCGAAAAACAAAATGGGTATGGTACCAATCATTTTTACCGGACAATATTCATACTCAATTGCAGAATTTGTATATATAAAACTGAATATTATTCATGATAAGTACTGCAACAATAAATTGTGAGTTATTAATAAAAGACGCACATGTGGGCAAAGCAAGTACACTGGCGATTCCCTCCCCCATCCTCCCCGTCTTGCTCTACCTTCTTCCCCGCTGGATCTGCTCCGCTGCTCCGCCCCCTGAGCCGCCGCTTGACGTCCCGCCGCGCCGCCAGGCCCCCGCCTGGTGGCTAGGTCCTGTCTTCCGGTCGGTGTCCCCCTCTCCCGCAGTCTCCCTGCTTTTCTTCTCTCGGTCTCTGCTCCAATGGGTCGCAAGCGACCTGCTACGCGTGCCACGCCGGTGGTTTCCCCAGCAACTGCCCCCCCGTTGACGCCTGGCTCTGTCCCTTCTCCTCTCCAATTCCCGATTCCATATTCTGTGGATAGTGGGCTCCTGCCTAATGAGGATTCTGAGACCTGTGAATCGCTCGAAGCTATTGCCGGTGGTAAGCGCGCATCGATGGGAGGTGAATCGGTCCAAGTGCCGGTGAATCGCTCCAAGCTCTCTGAATCGCAGAGCCACCTTGAACAGGGCTCTAGTTCTGGTGCGGTTAATGGTGCGAGTTTTTTTTCGCCGGTTTTGTCCACCTCTGAGGCTTCTACAGCGGCGGTAATTGTTGAACCAGTTGGACCCTCCAACTGCCACGCCGTCGAGTTTGATAAGGCCAAGGACGGTAAAGTTGGAGTTGACCAGTGCGGTCCCCTCTCCAATTCTGGTGTTGAATGCGTTAATACTCCTCTGCTACCTGTCGATGGAATAATTGAGCCGATTTTAGATCCTCCTTTGCAAGAATTTTTGGGTGCAGAGGGTGAGATTCCAAGTGGTCATAACAATTTGCAGCTTTCTGCAGTACTCAGCGGAGCTGAATTACTTAAGACAAGTGGGGAAATCTTTCCCGAGACAGATTCCGTAGCGGATTGCTGTGTGTCCACAAAGAGTGGCTCCCAAGTCATTATCCATAAAAATGGGAGTGCCCAGGTCGTTGCTGAGGAGTTCCCTTCTTCCGTGACTGGTGATGCGGGTACTGGAGGTGATGTGGGTACAGGAGGCGCTACCTTGGTACCGACTGAGAGTGCAGGCCAGTCTGAGAGCGCTAAGGCTCCCTTGCCAAGTGGGGTTGCGGTTCTGACGGTAGGAGGCAGTTCTGGAGGCTCGGGTACACCCGACAGGACCAACTCGGGTATTATTTTTCACTCCAATGGATGTGCCCAATCTGTCCCAGCGGCTTCTGCCCCTGCTCTTGACCTAGTGGTTGAGCTCAACGGCCCCCCAGTCGATGCGGTGCTTCAGGAGTACCTAAATCAACCTAACAAGGACTTCCCGCCCCTATCTAAAGTCTCTGGAGCCCCTGGAAAGAAGGTTGCTTGGGCCAAAAGAACCCCTCGACCTAACCACTCGAATGAAGCGATGTCAGGTAAAAACTCTAACCTCTCCTTTCTTGATACGCTTCTTGCTAAGCAGAAATCAAATTGTGGCATGTCGTTACTCCTAGAGAACAATGATATTTTAGATACGGATAGCTCGTTTGTTACTATTGACGAAAATGACCTATTGCCTGAGATAAACTACTGGAGAAATGCCCTTGTTGGTCATATTTGGGGGAAAAAATTTGGTTTCAATATAGTCAGAGAATTTGTGAAGCGGGCATGGAACTTTGTAGCCACCCCCCAAATCCTCCTCCATGATGAGGGATGGTTCGTTTTCCGCTTTGATAGCGAACAGGACCTCCAACAAGTGCTTGATAAAGGCCCCTGGCTCCTCTTCTCATCCCCCTTGGTCCTAAAGAGATGGTCCCCCGACTTTCTTTCAACCCGAAAGACCTGAATCGCATACCGGTTTGGATCCACTCCCTGGCCTCCATACTAGCCTCTGGTCCCAGTCCAGCCTTGCTAAGATATGCTCCAAATTAGGCTCTCCTCTTTATACCGATCAAGCGACATCATCTAAATCTAGAATCTCCTATGCTAGAGTCTTGGTCGAAGTTGATTTCAATCTTGATCTCGTCAGAGAAATCGAGATCCGTGCTCCTAGTGGTACTCGTTTTCAGCAGGTGGTCTATGAATGGAGCCCATTTTTGTTCTTCCTGCAATCTCCTAGGACACTCCTCTGCTCGTTGCCCCAATCTGTTCGTCCTGTTCCTAGGCGTGCTCAGGGATCCTTGCCCTCTGATCCTAGCCATCCCCAGGGGTCCTTGTTAGGCCCACCTATCCCTTCGGAGAAGGTCCCCGCCCCCTCCTCAGTCTGCGCTTCCCAGGTGGTTAGGGAGTCTCCCCGCCCAAACCATCAGCCCCCGTCGGGCCAGGCTTTGGAGGTGCCGACGCCTGTTCCTTACGCTTTACCCCCTGTTGAGTCGATGTCGCCCTCCCTCAAGCTACAAATTGATCCCTCCCTTGACCAAGCATGGCACGTGGTTCCTCCTAATGGTAAGAACCCAGGTAAGACCCCTAGTAAGACTCCGAAGCCCATCCCTGAGGATCTCTCGCTCCAGCTCTCTAATACTTTTGATATACTTGAGGAGAACTCTACTCTCACCTCCCCCCTCCCCCACACCACCCCATCTTTATGAATTTTGCAATATGGAATATAAGGGGATGTAATGAACACCCCAAACTCCTTGAGATCCAAAAGTTTGTGGCCAACAATAATCTCAGTTTGTTTGGCCTCCTCGAAACTCATGTCACCCTCAACAACCACCCCTCTATCCTTGCTCGTTTCTTCCCTTCCTGGAGTCTAGTCCATAACTATGATGCTAATCAGAGTGGCCGTATCTGGATTCTTTTCGATCCGTCCATCATTGCGCTCTCCATCATCCATTCCTCTGACCAAATCCTCACCTGCAAAGTTTCTATTTGGGCACCTTGAATTTCACCCTATCCGCAGTCTATGGGAGAAACAGCCAGGTCCTTAGGTCCCAGCTTTGGGAGGATATCTTGAATCTCAGCCAGAATACCATTGGCCCCTGGGTAGTTGCGGGGGATTTCAATAATATCCTTTATGCTCATGATAGGCTCAGTAGTCGCAACCCTCTCCCTAGAGACTACCGAGACTTTGCTGACTGTGTCTCTACGGCGGTACTCCAAGACCTCCGCTTTTATGGACGTTTTTTTACCTGGTGGAACAACCAATATGACCACGGACGCGTCCTAGGGAAAATTGATCGGGTATTAGTGAACGAAGAATGGCTACTGGAGTTCCCCACTAGCTATGCATCTTTCCTTCCCCCCCTGGTGTCGGATCATAGCCCCATGGTGATTTCCCTTCCTACTCCGTCTCACCGTAAGAGAAGCTTTAAATTTCTCAACCTATGGACTAATGTCCCCTCCTTTCTTCCCCTTGTTCGTGACGCGTGGGATCTTCCCCCGTGTGGGAGTCGTCTTTTCACTATTGTCCAAAGGCTTAAACATCTCAGAAACGGGCTCATAAATCTTCATAAAACTGAATTTGGTTCCCTTGGGGACAAAGGGCAAGGAATCAGGGATCAGCTCAGTGACGTCCAGAGACGCCTGGACCTTGACCCATGGAATCCTACCCTAATCTCTCAGGAAAAATCGCTTAGGCACAACCTCATTGTTAGGGACTCCCAAGAGATTCTCTTTCTGCGCCAGCTTTCGAAAACCCGCTGGCTTAAATGGGCGGACTCTAATACTTCCTTCTATCACAGAGCCATTAAGGCCAGGAGAAATAAAAACTCCATTGCGTCCATAATGAATGATCTTGGGGAGACCCTCCAGTCACCATCCGACATCGAAAACTGCCTGGTTAGCCACTTCCGTCATACTTTAGGCTCTAGGACTCCCCTCCAGCGCTCCTTCGCTGACTTTAACTTGGAAAATGTCAGAACTCTTGACCGCTCTTCATGGACCTCATTAACCCAGCCAATTGAGAGTAGCGACATTAGATCAGCCCTTTTTTCCATAGGGGATGATAAAGCCCCGGGCCCGGACGGCTATACAGCGAAATTCTTCAAAGCGGCCTGGGATATCATTGGAGAGGACATTTGTGGAGCAGTTAAATGTTTCTTCCATAGCGGTCGGCTTCTTAGAGAAATTAATGCCACCCTCATCACCCTTATTCCCAAAACAGACAATGCCTCGTCCCCAGGAGACTATAGGCCCATCTCCTGTTGCAATACTCTGTATAAAATCATTAGCAAAATTGTGGCAGATAGACTTAAGAGCGTCCTCCCCTCTCTAGTAAGTCCCAGCCAAGGGGCCTTCATCAAAGGGCGCCTCATCTCTGACAACATCCAGCTCTGCTCGTGCCTTATGAAAAACTATCAAAGGGCCAACATCTCTCCTCGGTGTACTATGAAAATGGACATCAGGAAGGCTTTTGACACTGTCGACTGGAGTTTCCTCCAGGACACTCTCTCCTTCCTAAACTTCCCCCCGGACTTTAGCAACTGGATCTTACAATGTGTCACATCCACTTCCTTCTCGATCAACATTAACGGGACTCCCTCGGCATCTTTCAAAGGGGAAAGAGGGTTGCGCCAAGGCGACCCCCTATCCCCCTACCTCTTTGCGATTATTATGGACATGCTGTCCCGGTTGCTCGACCAACTCCCTACCAATCCAAATTTCCGCTATCACCCCTCTTGCAAACCCCTCAAAATCACCCACCTCTTCTTTGCGGATGATGCCCTCTTATTCTGCAGAGGAGACCAAAACTCCATAAATACCATGCTCAACAAGGTCAATCTCTTCTCGGAGGCCTCTGGGCTCATGCTTAACCCCTCCAAATCTGACATATTTCTCGAGGGGTCAACCCTACCGTTGCGATTCCCTTGTGCACCTTACGGGTTTTAATCTTGGCTCTTTTCCATTCCGATATCTAGGCATCCCTATCACTGCAAGGAAGCCTAAAGCAGCGGATTTTAATCCCCTCATCGACAGTATCCGGAAAAAAATAACCTCTTGGGGAAGTAAATCCCTCTCTTTTGCAGGCAGACCTCCCTCATCCAGAGCACTCTGTTTGGCGTTGTTGTTGGCTTCTGGGCCTCCTGCATTACCATCCCAAAAAACGTCATCAAAAGAGTCACTAACTGTTTTCGGTCCTTTCTTTGGTCGGGGGAGGCTGACACTAATGCCACCCCTCCAGTGGCCTGGAACGGCATCACAAATACCAAGAAAAAGGGGGGGCTGGGCCTTAAGGATATTCATAATGGATATGTGCTTTATTCTCAAGACCATCTCATCCATGCTCACGACTCGGAGCGTCTATGGATTCAATGGATCCACAAGCTCTTCTTACCCTCTCCTAGTAGCATCTGGTTGGCTACGGCTAAAGGGAATGATCCCTGGAATGGCAGCTATCCTTCATGCAAGGGATTGGTGGATGAAGCAATGTGGCTCACCTGAGATGCCATATCTCTATTCAGCTCCTACCCTCCAAGCCCTAGAGTTAGCTTGTTTCTATAAGGACATCTCCACCCCTCCCCAGATCTTCCAATGGTACAAAATCTGTTGGGATAACTGGTCCATCCCTAAAGCCAAATTTTTTTATGGGTAACCTTGAAAGGTAGACTTAAAACTAGTGATAAGCTCCAATCATGGGGCATATGTCTTGCTAACAGATGCTGGCTCTGTGAGCATGCTCAAGAGACAAGCAACCACCTATTTTTCCAATGCAGGTACTCTTACAGGATCTGGCGGGCGATCTGCGACTGGCTGGGGATCCCAACCTACCGGAGAAGTCTTCGTAGCTGCGCAACCTGGACGATTCGCTATTGCAAGAGGCATCGACCGGTGGATCTGGTGAAGAGAGCGGCAGTAGCCAACGTTGTCTACCATATCTGGATAGAAAGGTGCAAGCGAGCCATGGCCAACCGATCCAGAGAACCCAAGAGCATTATTGCTGACATCAAAGCGGCAACTAAAGCCACCATTTACACTAAAATAAATCGTTCCATCGCAGATTTCGGCTGGCTAGACAGGGTGCTTTGCTCCTAGAAGCTTTTACCTTGTATTAAGTTGTACTGGCACTTTCTTTTGGACTGCTTTTCTCCCTTGACGGGATAGTCATTAATTAGCGCCATGCTATTTTTGTTTCATAACTAGGGCTGGGTTAATTAACCCACTTTGTATCAGATATATGGGACTTCCATGTATCTAACACTTCTGTTACTTCTATATACATATCCATTTATTCAAAAAAAAAGTACACTGGCGACACGTTTTCTTATTATTATTATTTTTGGTTATGGAGTACATTTCTCTTATTAATTCCAGATTAGTTTTTTAATCATGCATGTTTAAACAATTATTATTAAAATGTTATCGGTACAAGTTTGACATTTTTTTTGCTTTACTTTCACTTATTTTTAATATACAATATTTTTTTACTAAATTACAATTCTATAATCATCCCTTTATAATTAATAATTCACACTTGAAAATAGTTATTTGTTATTAAAAGATTCACTTGATGTATATGTACATTTAGAAGTGGTAGTAAAGACATAACAATTTAGATACTATTTCTGTCAAAATTAACTAAGAAGCGGATCCGTACTTTTAACTGTAACTAGATAATAATATTGTCATCTTATCTTCAACTCTCAAAATTACATAGGGAAGGTTCTCTCTTTTGCGGGTGCCCCCTAATTTCTCACGTCCGCCTTTGGCTCATAGCTTTTCCGTACTCAATTGACTGCGCTATCGCGTCCTTGTCTTCTCTTCATTCTCAGTCTGCTCCTCCCCACACTTGTCGATGCTTAGCAAGTCTGGTTCCCTTATTATTGGCGTTGCGGGAAGTTGGATAATCTCGTGGTTAGTTCCACACGTTTCTTCTCCTCGCTGCCCAACCCTGAACATTCTCTCCAACTTCACATCATGCATGTAATCATTCTCTCGTAAATTCCACCACCCCGCCCAGACTCGGTGCATGAAGTCCATCAAGTCCGCCATGCAACCCTTTTTAGTCACTTACACTCTCAACCTTGGGTCTTTTTATTTTGTTCGGCTTTGCCTCCTCCTTACCCTTCCTCTATCATCTTCATGACTACTCGTCATCCCAGTTCCCTTCTTCGGGTTTGCCTCCTTTCACACCTTGCAATTTCCCTAACGCCAACATGTCCTTTGAATGGTCAACGACTCTTTCGTTGGACTTGATCAGACGGCCCTTGCCCAGTTTTTCTCACCTCATTGATGATTCATCTAGCTCTTTAGTGATCACCCTTTGCAACCACTAGAATGGCCTGGGTGGCTTTAGGTTCTGCAAGATCGGCCCTAATTTGTTCCTGGTGGAGTCTGAATCAACAAAAGTGATGAATACAATGCTTGTCCGAGGCCCCTAGTGCATCAACAACTTCTTGCATGCCCTAAAAGCTATGGAGCCTGAGGTCCCCTTTGACCAACATATCTTCACATGGGTGCCATTTTGGGTGAGGGTCTACAATATACCACGCGTCCAAAGGAATGCACTTCGCCACCATCCTTGCATCTAAGTAGGGGCATTTCACCGGGGTTATGGAGGATCCCAAGCCATATTGTCAAAGATTTATGCGATTCAAGGTACTCCTTGACTTAGAGGCCCCCATTCTTCTCTCTCTTAATATTAATCTGGATAGGAAAGAGTTCTCATTTAGTCTCACATTCAACAACATGCCGCTTGTGTGCTCCTAATATTGTCTCTTCACCCACACGGAAGACCGGTGCCCACTCCCCTCTAAAAAGGTCCCGCTTTGTTTGGCGTGTGGCTAAGCACGAAGGTTTTTCATTCTCGCGCTACTACTATCTATCTCTGTGACATTCCATAACCTGAGTTAGCACATGAAGCCGCCAATGATCTTTTGTCACAAAGACAGGACCGAATCTAAGTAGTGGAGTGCCCCCAGGGCAATCAAGTTCTCCATTAGGAGTGTGGAACTTTGAGTGCTAGCTCAAAGGGGAGGCGTAAGAGGGTGCGGGGGAATGAAGTGTCAGAATTGCGCTCAAATCTGCAAGGGTTGTGGGACTTGGAGCGTCGGCAATAGGGACAAGCTCTGAGCTTGTCTTCGCTTTCGGATATGGGTTCCAGTACTTATAAGAGAATCAAGATCATTCAGGTGACTCCGACTAGGATCAGAGTCGCCATGAAGAATGAGGTTTTGGTTAGCTAGTTGCATCACTTTGGGTACAACAAGTGCAGCTAGCTTGGCTAAGGTGATCTGGTTTTGTGAAGTGTCCTATGGCTGGTCTCGTTTATCTTTGGTATTTTCTTAGCCCGGTTAGGTTTTTTATCAATGTTTTGTAGGAGATCTTTGGAGTCTAGCTTTGCATGTTGGATTTTGGGTTGGTGTAGAGTTGGATCCTACATGATTTTGTTCTCATCATTGGAGTATTTGTCGGCTTTCCACTTTTTGGTCAAGGAAGGTTCTTTTCTTTACACTCATCACACAAGGATGCTTCACTTGTCGGCTAGATAGGCAACCATCTTATGGGACGGGATTGACCCCGGTTGAATTCTCTCTTTTGGGATCACCTCCAACTCTCGAATGTGGTGCCGTGATGATTATGACTTCATGCTTGAATCCATGTTTGGTTTGTTTAGTTATGGTTGGTTTCTTTTCAGTTTGTTTTAGTCTACTTGATTTGTGTTCTTATCCTATAATGATGTTATTAGTTTCTCATTGATCATTGTCTTGTAATCCCTCTTGTTTAGTTTAATATATATCTTATTTCCAAAAAAAATTGTCTCCTCCCATTTTTGAATAAATCGTGGCTTCTAGCCTTCAACCCTGCATGCTCGCATCCGATCGACTGCCGGTGGCCATCCGTCTCGAGTTTTCTTGATACATACAATAGTTTTTATAATCTCAGATCACTACAAAATTAACTTAAACTCAAACGCGAGCGTGCAACTAAATGAAGACAAATGTGCCAAATATATAGTACTATTGAAATAGAACATTGAGGGAGCACGCAAAGACAGAAACTGCAGTGCAGATGCAGTAGTTATTTTTTGGATCTTTTTATCAGCGTCGTTTTCGTAGAAGATTGAGAGCTCGGATTTGCGGCCCGTCTTATTGACTTGATAACCAGTTGTATGATTTGTCTGTTTGTTCCTGTTGCTTTCTTTCCATACCCAAAATAATACTTACTCTGTAATACTGTTGCAAAACGATAGCTCTGACGAATTTTCAGATATCGATCATTTCTTTTCTATTCCAGCCAAGCCGCCGTTGTTTGGTTGGCAGTAATATTAGACCTGGCAAAGGTGACCCGAACCAGAAAAACTGAACCGATCCAATCTGATCTGAACCCGAACTTAAACCGAATAGCATGACCCGAAATGTGACCCAACAATCCGAACCGAACCAAACTAAAACCGAATCAAACCGAAATTTGGTATAACCGAATTCACCCGAACCGAATTCACCCGAATCGAATCCACCCGAACCGAATCAACCCGAAACGAATCCACCCGAATGTTTTGCTAAATCTAAATCTACTATAGTTGTTCCAATTGTAAAAATAATCTTGAAACCAAAAACGCATAATGGAAATTTAGACATCCAATAAGTGTTCATTGCTTTCAAATGATATATATAATATTGAACATCTTCAATCTTCAAGCATCTCAAGCCTTGTTGTATAAAACATTCATAAACTGTGTTGTTACTCTTCCCACACATGGATGTTTTGCTACAAACTATAGATGTTTTGCTTTAAAATGTCATTACTATTTTATAATACTATACTAATTTTGATTTTAATAAAGTTAGGTTTTTTTTATGTTTAGGACATGAGACTTGGGAATGGTTTAAATGTTGATGAAGTTTAATTATAAAACCTAAACTTTTTAGTTGAGACATATACTATTCAAGATTAATGTGTATATGCCTAAAGAAAATTATGCAATAAAATGAGGAAAATAAATAATCCAAATGGTAGATTATTGTGAATCGTGAGATAGACTAGCATTTTGGAGGATGAATAAGTTTTGGAGGATGAATAATCCCCACCTTATTCCATCTACCTTGACAACCTAACCTAAAATATTTTATAAACTTATGTTTCTTTATATTTAGGACTTAGGAATGGTTTGAATGTTGATGGATGGGCGTGGGCGTGTGACGCTTGTGCGAGGCGGTGATGGATGGGTGTAGATGCGCGCCGCTTGTGCGAGGTGATGAGCTCAGGGTGTGACGGGCACGGGATGACAGGAGGCACGACGTCGGGCGTGGGCGGATAGACTGGACGTCGATTGCCGAATATTGACCACTAATTCCCAAAAGCTTAATTTATACTTAGTCTATACAATTAATAGATGTATAGTTTAAATTAATTTACAAAATTTGTCATCCAGTTTGATTTTATCCAATCTATACACAATAACAGTCTTGACCAACAGTAACACTATATTAAAAGAATTTGGAGCGGCATATGAAAATCAATGCAAGTTACGAAGGTTGCTTAAAATTCGTACTTTAAATTTTTTGTCGATTAAACCCGGATAAGTCACCTGAATTTGACCTATAACCCGAAAAAACTGAATGACTCAAAGGCTAACCCGAACCGAAAGTACCCAAACCCGAACTCAACCAAACCGAAATCACCCGATTCGTAATTTAAACCATTGAACCCGATCCGAACCGAATAGTAAATATCTACAAATTGACCCGACCCGAACCGAACCGAACCCGAACCGAGTGACCTGAATTGCCAGGTCTAGTAATGATATCCTAGAATCCCAAGTTGACTGTCCATTTTATTATTTGGATGGGTCGTTTGACTTCAATATTTAACCTGTAAGATAATATATTTTTATAAATTTATGTTTTACAATAGAATCCTTATGTGAAAAATTATATATTATACAACTTAATTTTAAAAGTTATTTTATCTTATATGTTTAATATTGAAGTGGAAAAACGTGCCAAAAAATAAACAGGACACTCATGACGGGACGGAGGTAGTAACTTTTAGATTCAAAACTTAACTACTACTAATATCTTATTATGAAAAATGTTCATTTACTCGTCACTTATTAAAAAAAATCGAGCTTCTTTCTTGTTTTCTTTTGTGTTTCCGGTGGTTGTTCCACGATTAGTTCATTCCTACCTCAACGAATATCAAACAATTTTCTTCAAATACACGTATATGCATTATCAAATTTGAATAATTATCAACAAAACTAACAGTATTTCCACGTTTAGGGCACCTTTGCACGTTACTGATTTAACCTTTAAGTTGTACCGTAATATGATTGCAAAATTTTAAGCTTTACATGGCAATCAATCAATACATATATAACATAAAAAATGAATACATATATAAATGACGTGTATAAATACATATATATATATATATATATATATATGTATAGATGTCGTATGCTGTTGCTGAGTTATATACTGCATTTTTAATGGACAGTTAGTGGGGAACACTAACCCACAGTATATTCCACGCTTGAGAGAATATTTCAGTATGTTATTGCCATGCTCAAATCATATAAAATTGATGCATGAATTCAGTAATAGGAGAATTAGGGTAAATGATCAGTTTCTGTGTAAATGAATTATTGTAGTTACAAATCAATGTCCCTGAGAAGAAGTACATATATGTACTTCACACGATATTGGTAAGAAGACAAATGGACTGGACATGTGGCTTTTGGGCCAATAATTATCAGGGCTGAGAGGCCTCTGAACGACCCAGTATTTATTAAACGCCTTATCATCTGTTACGCATAGCAGAGACTGGCTGAACACTAGCAACAACAGTTCAGCTATTTCTTTTGAAAGTTTCAAAGTCATCTGGAGGTGGGATTGAAACGACGACTTGCTACCGAAGTGCCCTGTTCATTAATAAGCTATAAAGTTGGTAGCCAATCTATTTATACTTGGTCATTGCAGAAGGGTCATTGTTAATTCAGTGCAACATGGGGTGAAACGATGCCAATAAAATATAACTTAATTAACTCCGAGATGCACCAAAATTATACGTCAAACTGGTTGAATCCACACAATCCAACTCTCAGAAACAGCTATGCTTACCTAATCTCAAAATGATACATACACATCACCCACATGAGATTGATTTCCAAGAACTTTCGACATTAAGGACTCGGTTCACTGCAGAGATAATAATCAAAAAACAATAAAATAGCAACGGAGCTCTCTCACTCACATCAGTCTGAATCAGATGAAGCATAACATTCAGGATCGAGGGCTAAAACCATTTTGGCAAGGTTCTGATCCATATCATGTAGATCATCCTTTTCAAACCCCCAGCTCCTCAGCAGCTCACTTCCCGGAGCTCCTCTCCGTATCCCACACCGTCTCAGATTCTCCAACCTGTTCGACAGGAACGGCAAAACAGCTCTGCTAGACCGCAGTCTTGCAGCCATTGGGATGGAATGGACTTGTAGCGAGCCTTTTGCTTGAGGATCTTGTACCGGTCCACTCAACAGCTGACCATGCTGACCCACAGAAGGGTTGAATATGGAAGGGAAAGGCAAGGGTATTGGAAGTGGGCAAGGAGACACCGACAAATGGCAGAACCGTGGCCTGTTCATACATTGTCCATAGGAACTGCTGATGATGTCTCGCACCTCAGAAACCTGTGCTCTCCCACCACCTGAAGACACAGAAATAACATCACATTCTAACTTACTTCACTATCGTAATCAGACCATTGTACCTCTCCACACAGCCCATGTTCATCACAAGCAAGGGCATATCCAATAGTTGCAGGGACCAATTAAACAATGCATTGGGCATTCTTGAAACATACCAGCATGCAGCAAGCCATTCACGACCAGGGATTCCACTGATAGAGAATCCTCTACTTCCTCATCCACATCTGGGCTTAAGGTCTGCAAACTACTCAGCAATGATTGCTGCCCATGTTCTCCTAAGATTGCCAAATTTCCACGCATCATAAAGACATTCTACTCAACATAATTCTATTTAAAAAATTTAAACAAACACAATACCAGTCAATGGAGGAGCTGGTATTGCAGCATCCAAGGTCATCACAATGTTTTGCCTGGGTTGGCCAGATAAAATTTCTATAAACCCACTCATATCCAAGGCACCACAGAACAGATTCTGGTTTGATGTGGGCCCAGGCAACTCCATTCGATAAGGAAGACTAAGGGTGTGCAGTGCGGACGCATACACTGCACTGCTGTGATAAGCTTTCTCATCATTCACCTGCAGAAGATTCAACGCTTTGCCTGAACAAGAATCTCAATCGCATAAGCAAGAGATCACAAAGAACTTCACAAGTAACTAACAAGTTTATCACAGTGTGATCCTAGAATAATAATAATATTATTACTGAAACGATCATATTAAAATAAAGTAAAACGGTGGAAATGCTTACTTTGGTTGAGGGAAGGTAAGCCCAATGGTACAAAAAGTTTGCAGAAGCTCGAAAGCCTTGAGAATGAAATGGCATCATGAAGATCCCTTAGTACATTTCTTTTCTGGCTTCTGCAGCTTACATAAGAGCAGGGATCACGCGTAGAGTATAGCAAGACAGGGGTGTTTGAGTATTCATCTGCAATGGTTTCCAAGAAATCTGCAGCTAAACTGGAAAACCCACCAGAGTCATCAACCATGAATTGAATACCCTGTATAAATACATCAGAGAGTATATTATCTAGAGTAAACCCAACAAAAAACATAAATTCAAAGACATGTCTAAGGAGATTAGATAAAGTATCAATATGACGAATCACTGCAATACCATAAGCCAAATGGCTCTAACATCCTTCACTTCACCTCAAGAGTATGATATTGCGAACACATGACAAACAGGTCATAAAACCAAGACGTGAGTTCATCTAACTAGTACAAGAAATTCCCTATTGAACTAACAAGAAAGGTACATATAAACTGACATACCTGAATCTGATCACACTCTTCAATGAAAAACCGAAGTCTGTCACTGATTTCCTCTCCACGTAAATTTTCCGAGAATGCATCCTTCCCCATTCCATAATTGTTGAATTCCTTGGCATCCATCCATAAGCCGTTGAGTTCATACATACTCTGCGGATGATAATGAATTTTTGAGTAGTCTGTCCAAAACTCGACACTATTTTCCAAGCTTTCCACTATGTCCTCATCCCTTAGATCTTTTCCAGTACCATTCTCCGCTTCATGAGCAGCACTTGACTGCGGTTGCTCATCGTCATGTAAACTTTGCAAGAACAAGTTCCTCTTCTGACGTTCATTTCTTTGAATGGATATCCCCCCTTTCCTGCAATCGTTCTGAAGACCTTAGTTGATATCACTAACATATAGACAGTAGCTAAGCTATGAACCTCAGCAATAGCCAACAGTAATGAATATGTTTCAGTCTTATAGAGCCTAAAGCTGCATGAAATAACACTAATTATACTCCTAAAGTTCACATATTTGACCTTAGTTCTGTACAAAAGAATGTATATGATCTTTTTTGCAATTTACTTGGACGGAGTGAATGAGAACCCTCACCAAGTAGCCGGCTGTGATGGTACTTCTTCAGTCTGATTATAAAGTGTACCACGTGAACTCACTGATCCAAGCGATCCTGCAAAATTAATTGTTAATCAATCAGAGACCTGGAGAGAACAGAACTAAAAATAAAATACTTATACGCCATAGCAGATACTTTACTGGTTAAGAGTGCAAAAAGGACAAAAGAATTCTCTACAGAATGAAGTTTTTAGATCAAAAGATGCATTCAGTTGCTCTGTGCAATCCTAAGCAAGGTTGAATACCATATATGCAGTGATTTCCATATAACTACTCCAGCTTTGCAAAGATTGCATATCAATCAAGAAAAGCACATCCCAAATAATGGTACAATTAGGGCTAGAAAACAGCTGTCACCAAATAGACATCCAATGCTCAAAGAATAGCTTATAAGTATGTAGCCAGTTCCCACCACTCACCTGGGTAATTAATTGAAACTAGCCTGGGTGTATAGGTGAGAATTCCCTGCATAAAACCAAAGACAGCAAACCTTTTTCTTAGATAGGTCATTCCTTTGAGATATTGCTGCCCATATAGCATATCAGAATCCAACCTCACGTGTTTCACCAGTGCGATAGAGGGAGTCCATCGCCAAGTAGTGATTTTTGAAGATAGGATTACCGACGGGGTCATCAGCCAAACCAAGCAGCTCATCCTTCATCATTCAGCCAGCATATAAGAAATATGAATTTAGAATTTCTTTTCGTGATAGACAATTAGAAACCAGATGTTGCATTACAAAATTGTAAACCGTCAACAAATATGATACGATACACTGAAACTGATGGAAGAAAAGTATACAGCTATGTTGGAAGAAAAAGAAGAAAGAAGAAAAAAATTAATGCAAATATTAAGAAGCGAATATCATTCGACCAGAAATAAATAGAGAAACATTCGGAAAACGACACAAATGAACTAAAGCATGGTACCTGGAAATTCCAAAAGTGAGAGCCAACGAAATTGGCAAAATCTCCAACTTGTACGGTTACAATTTCCCTCATGGAAGCAGCTTTGTTCCCAGGGATCGGCAAATAGCTTCACAGACGACAGCACTGAAAGCAGGATATTTTATAGGACTTGAAAACTAAGAAAAGCATGAAGAAAAACAAAACTCGGATGGCTTGGCGCACGAAGAGAGAATCTGAGCAGGCTGACAATTGGACTGTACTTGGTAGTCAAACAGTACTTTAATAGCATTTCGCATCGGTGGGAACAATTGCCTCAACCCAAATTCAAAAGAAGGGAAAATAATCAAGAGAGCACAGCATTTGCCACAATCCAAGATTTCATAGAAATTAATTCCTGAGTACTCTAAAGCGTCAAGTGCAAATTAGGAGGTGGCACGGCGAAGCTACACTGGAAGCGAAGTTTTGCTGCACCGGTGAATGCAAAAGTCGCACCCGGGAAAGAAGAGACTCGTGGTAATAAGATCGGTAGACTTGGGCCTTAGTTGTAAACAGTTTGGTTGATTAGGAGAGCTCAGCCCAACTGCAGCACCAACGGTCCAAGTCCAACACCAGTTACCCCACAGCTTTGTATTTCTATCGACACTAATACATTTTTTTGAGTTAATGGGCGTTGTAATTGTCAATTGTTGTTTCTTGATGGTAAACCATATTAGGATAACATTTTCGGGTGTGAATGTATGGGTAAGTTATGCACCGTTTATGTTGATAATTTGTAAGGAATTGAATCTTCAATTGTAAGCGCATGGGATATAATGAAAATGTTATGCATTAAGCTAAGGGTCCATTCTTTGAACAACTTTTTGCTGTTTTTGAGATTAATGTGACACATGTCATTTATTTATTGTTTTTTTTTAACTCTTAACCCCTCTAAAATTGAAATACTCTATCCTCATTGGTTAATCATGGTGGCGTTAATCATGAAGCTTCAAAACCCAGCTTTACGATGAAAACTTCGAACGCACCCTAAAATGTATATATATTACTACTACCATAAATATTGCATATTGTTGTTGCACTTTTCATATGATATTGAGTTACATCTTGCGTATACATATTGTTGCTGATATAAACACTACAATGGTAAACTTCTTGTTTCTTCGTTTTGGAATGTTGATTGTGATCGTATGAGGTTGATGATCCAGGTTGTCTTATAGAGCGGTGGATGGTCTATCTTGCATAATAGGTGTCCACCATTGAAAGAATTCATACACCTAGCAGTTGTAGCATACTTTCTCAACAAATTTGTGATTGTGTATGAGATTTAACTCTATAAGTAAACCACATTGCAATGTATGATTTGAAATTTTCTTTAATTTGAGTTGTATACATGGCTTGGCTTGGAGGTTTTTATGATGCAATGAGTGATTGGGCAAAGTTGCAACAACTTAAATGACTTAAGTAAGGTCAGGAATGTCAAAACTAGCCGTTGGGAGAGGGGAATAAAAAACTTACCGTCAAAATATAATTGTTAGAGAATTTTGACCATTCACTACGGTATCCTGTGAATTAAATAATTTTAATGTGGTATCTTGTAAACTTAACATTACATTACGGTACCCCGTATACCACAAAACTATGTGTGTGGACTAGTTAAAATACCAGGTGCATAAAACATTTTTTTATACCCCAGTTAAACGTATGTCAACCATTGAATTTTAAACTTTTTGTGGTATCATACTGTTGGGAAAAATACAGAGCGAGATGGAGACAAGAAAGTTAATAAAACTACCCGAAGAATTGATAGAGATGACACACGATATTTTAACGAGGAAAACCCCTTTAATGTAAAGAGTAAAAACCTCGGGATCGTAAGCACCGATCCAAACCTTCCACTATAATAATAATGGGGTTACAATGGTGATCTTCTTCGAATAAATATCGAAGGCTCTAGCTCTCAAATTTTGTAGAAATAACAAAAAAGGGAACAAACAAGAATTAGAAAAAGAAGCTATAAACTCTTTCTTTTTCTTCTTTGTTTTTCCTCTCCTTTTACTCTATTTGCACACTTGTGCAGCTTGTTTGATCCTCTCCTCAAGTTCTAAATGCTTGAACTTGGATGATGAAAAATAACTCAAGTTATGTGAGTATTTATAGGAAATGAAGTGTGGTAATAAAGCATGAATTTCAATGTGAAATGAAGTTGCCAAAGTCATAATAAGTGTGCCACCTACCTTGAACTATTTACCTCCCTTGATTTACATGTGGTTGATTAAATTTTCAACCTTAGTAGGCTACCAACTAGGAGGAAATTTATAACACATACAAATGGTTTTTTACTTAGTATTATGTGAATTAATAAAAGTTCTAGTGATAACAATTTTTAGTAAACAATTAAAGAAATTACTAACCTTAATTCGTTCCCGTCGTCCCCAAGATCGATGATGACCTCTAACTCCAATTCTTCCATTTGTTCACTTGGTTGGACGCACTCGTTGTACTGTTCTCTCGCCGCCAGACAACAATGCAACCTCCGGCGAGTTCGTCGATGATCTCAACCCAAATTCCGTTCACCTCCTAAGTTGCTTGGGATAAGTAGAGCAACAAGCATGTAGTTCTTCGGTGACCTTGCTAATGTGATGACGGAAGGTCGTGGTGTTGTATTGATTGACGGTGGTGGATATCTTACCAAGTAGTTGGGCTTGTACCAGGTTGGGAGATAGAAGTACCTCTGAAGTTGCAACTGAGCTTGTTGTGCCCGGTTTTTTTTAGTTTGTTTCTAATTCACAAAGGGAGCAAATGTTACTTTCCCATCTTATGTTAGTAAGGTTATGTCATTTGTGGCATATTATTCTAAGTTAGAAGGAAGGAGGGGCAAGTGTGTCCTTTTCCTCTATTGTTAATTATTAAGTTAAGGAAGGGCTTTCCTTATTCACTTTTATTTTTCCCTCTCATTACTGGTTTTCTTCCTCAACAGTTCACGCTCTTCTTATCGCTTGACCTTCTTTCCTCCCTTTGTATTCAACTCTTTATTTTATTCTTTTCTCCCTATGGTTAACTGCTGGAATCATTCGCTTGTGGAATTCTGTTTGTCTATCCGTTGTCAGTCAGATTTGTGGAGTGTGAGTTTGTCGGTATTTTGTTCTGGTTAGTTTCTTCCCCATTTCTGATTTTGAGTTTTGATCTTTGATCGATTTAGTTCATTTGTTCGGTGAGTTCAAGCGCCATGTGGAGTTCATAGAGTTGTGCGATGCTTCGGATGTGAGGTATGTGGTAGATGGATTTGGTTGTGTGTGTTCACCCACGAGGGTTTCCGATTTTTGTTTTTGTTTCTGATTGTGTTGATTGTTCTCTAGTTTGTGATGAATTTGGCTTGGATTTGTAATTGCAATTTCGCTCTATCAAAACCCCGTGGGAAGTGTTCGATTTGTGGATTTTGATATGAAGATTTTGTGCTATAACAATGGTGATTTGGGACTTTCTTTTCCCTCTATTTCTGTGTTGTATTTTGAGAATTTTGTTGTGTCTGAACATGCGTCCGAACTTGTAAGTTCGGACAGCATGCACGGACGCCTCTGGTTTGGTAGCTTCTGAGATGTCTGGACTTCTGTATGAACAACTAAGTTTGGACGAGGTGCGAGAACAAGTCCTGGGTTGCTGTTCGACTTCTATCCAAACATGCAAGCCCAGACACGAGCCCGAACACTTGTATTTCCCTCTTTCGGACTATGTTCAAACTGGTAAGTTTGGACAGATGTTTAGACGCCTCTGTTTTTTGACCCGGCATGTGTCAGGTCTTGTATGTCCGGACGTGTGTATTTTAAGGTTCGGCATGCATCCACATGTCTGAACACGCCTCTGACTTAGCCTAAAATGTTCGTTTGAGCTGTGTTTTGATTTCCGTTCGCGGGGTTATGATCCCCCTAAGTGTGTATAATCTGTTTTGACATGTTTTTATGTGTATTTTCGTTCCGAAA
The DNA here is from genome assembly GCA_023374045.1 of Limonium bicolor. Classification (NCBI taxonomy): domain Eukaryota; kingdom Viridiplantae; phylum Streptophyta; class Magnoliopsida; order Caryophyllales; family Plumbaginaceae; genus Limonium; species Limonium bicolor. The sequence continues at coordinate 389,598,015 of CM041776.1, read as the reverse complement.
GTGCTCCGTTCTATTTATAACCTTTGAATGGCTTTGAGGGTATGATTTCAACTTCTGTTTTCGTTCGGGTTTCCGTGTTTTGCTAGTATGATCTCCATTTTATTATGTTCAAAGCCTTGGTGCTTTGGTATTTGTGTTTTGTGTTGCGTAAAATAGTAGTGAAACTATCCTGCTAACTAATGGGCAGTGAACCCAGTCATTGTAGTTCAACAAGGTCGTATCCATACGAACTTCGTAACTTTCTAGCAAATTATAAGCTTAGTAAATGCGCAAGAAGAAAAATAAAAGTGCATAAACTAAAATTGAGGCTTTTGGGGTTTTGGTTGTAATTAGAGAAATAAAGAAAAGCAATAAACACTAAACTAACTATCTAGGATAGATGTAGCCCAAGGTGGATATTTGCACCCATCCTCCCCTTACGTACTACTGATTGTCAACCCTTGAACTTATAGATGAACAACGGAACACTTAATTAATTAGCAACCTAATCTAGGCCTACTAAATCCTAATCAATTTAACCGGCACTTCTTAATCAGCTAAGCCCCGGGTCAATCGATAGCATTAAGCTTAAGTTCCCTAAGTTGCAATGTAGTCTAATCTCAAAATCATCAAAAATTGAGTACACCGTTCTAGTCTCCAACTGTTTAGGTTTTCTATCTCAGAATATCATTTTGATAGAATCCTACAATAATGCTAAACTAATCGGTAGGCTAAACCAACCAATTTAACACATAATTGATCATTTGGGCAAAACCCTAAACTAATCCTCAAATCATGAGCAACACGTTTAAGAATCATAAATACCCAATAATCATCTTCATTAAGCTCAAAGACTAAAATAAAGTACAACCACAACTTTAAAGTACAACAATGGAGTTTTGGGGATTTTGGGGCAAAGTCCCAAATGTCTAGCTACATGGAGACTACTCAAGCATGATAGAGATAGAGAGGAGATAAGGGAGAGAAATAGCCATGAAAGAGGAGTGGATCTTCAATGGAGGTGGAGCTCTTCCTTTCTCCTTCTTCCTCTTCCTCTTCTTTTCTTTCTCTTATTTTGCGTCACCGGGATTGCTGCTCCCCATCCCCTCTCTTTCCTCTTCTTTTCCCCTCTTAAAAGTACGACTCTAGGCAAAATTTTGGTCCGACCGACCCACCCTGGGTTGGTCTTGTGGGTCGGTCGCCCCCTGGTGAAGACGATGCACGTGAGCAATTTTAAGTCCAACCGACCCACTTTGGCTCGGTCCCTGGATCAGTCGGTTCTAGTAGGTTACGACCGACCCATCGTCTGGGTCGGCCGAACCCAGTAGATGCCAGAAAAAGTCCACCGACCCAGCCTGGGTCGATCCTGTGGGCAGGCTAGTCTTCAAAACGGTGTATCTTCTTCGTTTTAGCTTCGATTTTGGATCTATTCACGCCCACGCGTTTGTCTTTTTGTCTACTTTATTTCTAGCTATGTCGTTCCTCCTGTTTCAGCATTAATTGTGTAAAACACCAATAAAACACAAAACTAGAGGAAAACTAGCTAGAGTGAAGAAATGAGCATGAAAAGTGTTGATAAAACATATAAAATACACCCCTAAAACATGCTTATTTAGACACTCATCACACCCCCACATATAAAACATATGAAACTCACCCTTAAATCATGCTCATTTGAACACTCATCACACCCCCACACTTACCTTTTTTATTGTCCTCAAGCAAAACTAAGCACCCAAGCAAGTAAGAAATGCTCAAGACTAACAAATACTAACGTGAATTGTAGAATAAGAGAAGAAGCAAAAAGTGATTAAAACTTTTAAGGAGTGTGAACCATTTCTTAGTGGTGGCATGGGTGTCCTCAGGGCAAAACAAAATCTAGAGTTTCGGGGTATGATTTTGTGTGCTTCAAAGTTCTAAAGATTATGTGACTTTGAGAACTTTTACATGGCCAACACTCTCAAGAATGGGCATTGAGAAGAAATAAAAAAGGAAAAATTGATTTATGCCTTTGTTTCACTTTTACATAAGAGATGAGAAGTTAAAATTTTGGCATTAAGCCTTTGCAATTAAGAACACTCAACTCTCATTGTTGGTTACCAATGGCGTCTCACAATTCCCTTAAAGGATTTTTACAGAGAAGCACCCCTTAGCAATCCCTAAGAAAGAAGATAGAAAGAGCTTCAAAGCAATGTTTACCAACCATATAAGATCACTTGGCCACACCGCATGTAAAATGCTTCTTAAAAGCAATAAAAAAAGAAAAATATGAGCATTTATCACATAATTTATAATAGTATTTGTTCTTAATGAGAACAACTCACAACACAAGGGTCCAAGTTTTTAATTTTGGACAAATGCAAGATAAGCAAAGGGATTAAACATTTAAGCACAAAATTCACCGAAAAGGTCACTCCCCCACTCTTAATTTGAACAATGTCATCATTGTTCACCACACAAACCGGGGAAGGTTCCAAAAGACCTTTTCAGGAAGCAAATAGAGAGAAAACGCATGGGACACAAGCAACATTATAGCACATAAGTTATGCCCAATGACAGAAACTAGTAGATTAAAATTGAAAGAAGAGAAGTGAGAGTACCAAAATCTAAGAAAATAGTACTCCCCTAAGATATTGTTGTTGCTTGCATTGTAGGAACTCCCCCACACTTGAGCGTTAGCCTCAATTACCGTAGCTTGGTTGCGGTGTGGACTTTAAGTTGCACCTGCAAGAAACACTAGAAGCAACCAAACTACATACGGGGTTACGAGTTAGCAAAACAAAATCAAAGGAGAACTTGAAAATTAAAATAAATGAAAATGATAGATTATCATCCGGGTTGCCTCCCGGGAAGCTACCCATCTTTAAGGTCTTAGCTAGACCATACCACCTTGAAGTCATCCGCGATCGAATATGGACATTGAAGTTGACTTCAATGGGTGGGTAGAGCGGGCATCATGAATCATTGAAAAATGACCCGGATCAAAAGGAAATGTTACCTCAACACTTAGAATGTAGAAGTTCAAGCTCCACCGATCTTTCTTCAGGTGGAAGTGTTGAGGTTGTTGATCCTTGGTGCGAGGATCAAATTTTGGTGGAGCCTTCTCTTCTAAATTAAGGGTGAAGACATCCTTATCTTCAAAGGAGAACTCCGGGACGGACTTTGTCTTCTATCTCTGGTCCGGGATCAAAGGGGAAAGTGGCCTCCACACTTAGCGGGTGAACTTTGAGTTTCCACCCTACGTCATTGGTGTATAGGTGGGGAAGACCTTAATCCCCCAGGTGAAGATCAAAGTTTGATGGCTCCTCCTCCTCAAATTTGAGGATGTAAATGTCCTCAACTTCTTGGTGAGGCTCATGGGAAGAGCCTTGATGAAAATCAACTTCAGAGGGAGGTGGCTCCTTGAAGTTGATTTTAGCACTCTCATCTGATGGTTCAGAGGGAGATGGCATCTCCTCCTCCTCAGGGTTGAGGAAGTACCCATCCTCTTTTGAGTAAAGCACGGAGAAGGAGGGGAAATAATGGTAGTTGACTTCAGAGGGAGGAGACTTCATGAAGTCAAGGTGGAAGTTGTCCTCTGATGGCTTGTCTTCAAGCTCAGGCAGATGGTTGAATGACATTTGCTCAGGTTCAAACAGGGGAGGAGATAGAGGGCAACTCAAGTCCTTAGCAAGGTGATCCACTTTGTGAACCATTTCGCTCTCTGGTTGCCACGATGCGAGGTTTAGCAGGCCTTCCATCATCACTTTTATCTCTACCAATTCGGCATAGAGCTTCAGTTGGTTCATGTCGAGGCCTCCTTCCTCAGTATGATGCTCCATCTCATGGACCATTTCATTCTTTGGTTGTTGCTCCTTTCGAGCTAGTGTAATAAGCTGGTCCATGTCGATGGTGTTCATTCTAGCGATGAGAACCTCTAGAGTGGGTGAATCTACCTTTGCCGTGATCACAGAACAATGAGAACTCTCATGGTCTCCTCCATTCTTTTGGCATATGATCCGTTAGTTAATGTATTGTCCGGTAGGGTTTGAATTGGCGGTGAAGCATTGGTCCTTCACATGAGCCTCTAATCCAGTGATAAGGTCCTCACAAGGAGGCCATCAACATCCTAATCGTAGATTGTACCATCGTAAATTGTACCATAGGAATGGCCATACCACCCTTCTGCTTGATCATAATGGCCGTCCATAAATATTAAGTTCCTACCAAGAGAAGAAACAAAAATTTATGCACAAAGTAGGCAAATAAAAGAAATGAAAAATATGCACAAAAACTAAACCGGTAATAAACCAGATAGTAGGACTGAAGTCCCCGGCAATGGCACCAAAAACTTGTTGCGCAAAATAGTAGTGAAACTATCTTGCTAACTAATGGGTAGTGAACCCAGTCATTGTAGTTCACCAAGGCCGTATCCACAGGGACTTCATAACTATCTAGCTAATTATAAGCTTAGTAAATATGCAAGAAGATAAATAAAAGTGCATAAACTTAAATTGGGGGGTTTTGGGTTTTTGGTTGTAATTGGAGAAATAAAGAAAATCAATAAACACTAAACGAACTATCTAGGATAGATGTAGCCCGGGATGGATATTTGCACCCGTCCTCCCCTTACTACCGATTGTCGACCCTTGAACTTATAGATGAACAACAGAACACTTAATTAATTAGCAACCTAATCTAGGCCTACTAATTCTAACCAATCTAACCGGCACTTCTCAATCAGCTAAGCCCCGAGTCAATCGATAGCACTAAGCTTAAGTTCCCTAAGTTGTAAAGTAGTTTGATCTCAAAATCATCAAAATTAGAGTACACCGTTCTAGTCTCCAATAGTTTAGGTTTTATATCCCAGAATATCATTTTATAGAATCCCACAATAATGCTAAACTAATCGGTAGGCCAAACCAACCAATTTAACACATAATTGATAATTTGGGCAAAACCCTAAACTAATCCTCAAATCATGATAAACAAGTTTAAAAATCATAAATACTCAATAATCATCTTCATTAAACTCAAAGACTAAAATAAAGCACAAACACAAGTTTAAAGTATAACAATGGAGTTTTGAGGATTTTGGGGCAAAATCCCAATCCCTAGCTACGTGGAGACTACTCAAGCAGGATAGAGATATAGAGGAGACAAGAGGGAGAAATAGCCACGGACGAGGAGTGGAGCTTCAATGGAGGTGGAGCACTTCCTTTCTCCTTCCTCTTCCCTTCTTTCTCTTCTTTTCTCTTCTTTTGCGTCGCCTCGAGTGCTGCCCCCCATCCCTTCTCTTTCCTCTTATGTTCCCCTCTTAAAAGAACGACTCTAGGAAAAACTTCAGTCCGATCGACCCACCCTGGGTCGGTCCCATGGGTCGGTCGCCCCCTGGTGAAGACGATGCACGTGAGCGATTTTAAGTCCGACCGACCCACCTTGGGTCGGTCCCTGTAACACCCCTACTATTAATATAATGCTTACCGTCCAATCTCCTTACAAATCAGATACACGCAGCGGATATATACTTACATACAATGGGTGATACAATGCCGTTAGTCACCCACGTGACTAACAAGGCTACTACTACTACATACAGCATCGGTCTGATGGACCGGAATCCCGAGTACTACACATCTATAATACATACTCCATTCATCAATCAAATACAACAATGCTCCTTTCAATACTTACTCCTCCATATTCCATACAATACAATATACTTAACCGAGTCTACTAGGATCCTTATACGATTACAATATCTCTTCCAATTTCATACATACTCACTAAGAGTCTACATCAACCCGTTCCTCACAACTACTTACTTTCTAAGTACAAGGGTGTGCCTCCGGTCTCTTACCTTGACCACATCCGCTTCGGGTACCTGCACACTAAAAACGTTCCCCCGAAGGGGTCAGCTTTCGCTGAGCATGATAACCGCATACCCCGCGTACTAGTGAGGGTACGCCGACCACTTGGTCGTATACATGCGGTTCATTTTCACACAAACATACATGCATACATGCTCTTATACACAATACAATAATACTTACGCAAGGCATACATACATACTCTTCATGCGTACAAGGAATACGATACAACCATCCAATACATACTTACCTTCTTCCAAATACACATACTCATTACATACCCGGTGTACAATTCTTGTTAGCTTCATTGGTCCACCCGGGTTAATCGGGTGGAGATTACTCTTTTACTCGTTCACTCCATACATACACATACATACTCATACATACTTACGGATCCATACTTACTTACTCTTACTCTTACTCATGTTAAGTCGTCGGGACCTCCGGCCCTGGGGACTACACCGTCCCACCTCCGGGATTTACTTGACTCACTAATCCGGGATGCTACCCATTTAAGGGATTTGGGCCGCGGACCAGTTAAGAGTCAGGAATTGCAGCCAACCTCTTGTGACTCCGCATCCTCACGCGTGGCCGAAGCTATATCGGACTTGTACTCATTCCAATTTACTCACTTAAGTTAGGAGTTAGATAGTTAGGAATTAGCACAAGTCAACATCCAAGCCACAATAATACAATACACATATACACGTACATACGAGGTACAATACATTACACAAGTACAATACGAGGTTCGAATACCATTCATCATCATTCATATATTTCATGAATTATACAAACTAGTGCTCAAGACAATAAATATCAAGCACAACATAAGTCAAGCACAGGTAAGTGCAATATAGTCCGATTCATGCATTTATCTTATTTAGGTGGTCAAATAAGCACACAAATCGGGGTAACCAGATTAGGATACAGGGCATGAAGAAATCATACCTTTCACCGTTGATTTACTTATCGGGTGTTCCCCTGCTCCTTAGCTCACACTCGTTCTTCGAGTCTTATTCTTGAACCTCCGGCTACATGCCAAATGGTTCCATTAATACTAAACACTACAATACATCCATAGCTACTACTTCCGTACTTACCCCATTATCCCATTACTTTGGTTTAACTCGCATTCAGAATTATTCCTCATACTTGTTTTCCACTTATGTACTTACTTCCTTAACATTAATGTTACATTAATGGTGTATTACTAAAGTCCCATATATATGCACATATCTATATATACATACATATGATTGTTACATTTTTTTTTTGTAAGTTAGGGCCGACCGACCCACCGACCGACCCAACCCCTGGGTCGGTCCATTCCAGTAAGTTTTCCGTCCTCTGAAATTGTCCCGACCGACCCAGAACTGTTCCGACCGACCCATACCCCTCTGGGTCGGTCCATTCCAGTAAGTTTCGGTCCCGTTGTCCAAGCTCCGACCGACCCACCGACCGACCCAGGCTCTGGGTCGGTCGAAGTCAGAAACTTCGACAACAGCAATTTTTAGTCCGACCGACCCACGGCCGACCCACGGCTCCTGGGTCGGTCCATTCCAGATTCTTTTATTTTCGTTTCTTAAGCCCCGACCGACCCACGGTCCGACCCAGACTCTGGGTCGGTCGGTAGCAGAACTCTGCTACAGACTTTGTTTTTCTTTCCTAATTTCACCCATTGTTTCCCCAATCTCCCTACATACATCCTAACATGTTTTAGTGCCATTTAGGCCTCCTAAAATACCTCAATTCATTCACCAATCCCATTACTAAATCCATCAACCCTTTTACACAATTTCCTCACTTCCTTTCAACACCTACAACAGTTTTTCATTCTCTAATGCTACAGATTTTTCTACAACTCCTACCATTCAATATTTCCTCCACCAATGTTACTCCTAGCATCCCAAATACCTCCTCTTACCATGCCAATTCATTTCCAAGCAATTGTACCATCTATACCCAAGTCCAACATTCACTTTACCAAGTCTTATACTCTAGTTCTTCCTAGTTTCTCCAAGGCATTCCTAGCACTCCTTGCTACAGATTTTGCATCCTAGTATTCCCTTACCTCAAATACCATTCCATGGTCATTAGACATCCCTAAAATCCCCAATACACACCTTGGTTCTCCCATTCACCAAGTCATTCACAAATGCACATATTCCTACCAAAATTTTGCCATAACTCATCTACTTTTCTTACTTGGCCACACAAACCAATTCTCATCAAATTCACTCCTAATCTAGCCACACCCTTACAAGGGTCCTACCAGCAATCAATACAAATATAAATCCATCCCAATACACCAATACTCCATCATGTATCAATACCAATACTCATACACAATATACTTGGCTCTAAGGCCTACAATTTACTTACTAATGCACAAATACTCAAACTTACTCTCAAATACTCAAACTTCCAATACCACAATACCAATACAATAGTTTAGGTTCTTTTATTTGCTTACCCATTCCCATTACTCCAATGCATTAAATTGAGCATTAAGAAGGAGCCCTTACCTCAAGCTCTTATTCCTTCTTTCTTCTTCATTTCTCCTTCTTCTCTCTTTCTTGCCCAAATCGGCCATATGGGGAATGGAGTTACCAAACTCCATTCCCATCACCCAAAGCACACAAAACAAGTGCAATTAAACTACTAATCCTTAAATTAATGCTAATTCACTTAAAGTGTTAAAACACAATTTCTAGGGTTTACCTTTTGAAGCTTTTAAGAGGGGTTTTAGCCCTTGGTTCAAGAAGGTGAATCCACCACCATTGCTAGGTTGATATTATGCTCAAAAGAGAGAGAGAAAATGGAGTGTTACAAGGAGCCAAAAATCGGCTACCAAGGAAAATGGAGGAAACTTGAATCTTTTATGGAGATTTTTACCTTGTTGGAAAGAGGAGACTCCAAGCTCCATAATGGTGTGCTTTTCTCTTCAAATGGGGAAAACCCATGGAGATGAAACTCATCCTTTTCGAATTTTGAAAAGAGAGAATGATAGAGGAGGATGAGGGGATTACAAATATGTAATTATTTTTGAGTTTGGAGCTTACATGAGGGTGGAGCATGAGGATGAAGATGGAGTAGCCATTGTTGTTGTGGGGAGAGCTCAAAATCGCCCATTCCAGCAGAGAGAGGAGGGAATCGGCTGGGAAGGGAGGAAGAGGAAAGAGGAAAGAGAAAAGAGAAATGGAAGAGTGAGGTGAGAGAATCCCCCCTTCACTTTTGTACCTCTTTTACTTTTTGCTTTTTGATTTACTTATTTGCTAGTTGTGTGTGTGTGAGAGAGAGGGGTTAATTAACCCATTAAAAACCGGCCCACTACAGTTATACCAGTTGGAGCGTTTTTCGTCTTTTACAGAAAACGCTCGTTATTTTACCCGGTTTAGGTACTATTCACTAACCGGGCCCGTTTTCCGGAATTTTCTCGTTTAATTATTTTTATTGGTTATTAAGCTTCCATAAATGCTTAATAATTGTTATTTAATGATTTATAATTTTTACGGGTTCGTTTGACCACTTATATTCACGTTTTCGGGTTTTCTCGAAAAACGTGTTCTAAAGCTCTATTAGCGTTTTAATTCATTATTTGGATCCGTTTTCTTCGGGAGTTGTTCCCATATATTGTTTAGGCCTTATTAAGCCTTTAGAATCCATATAATACGCTAACCGAGGTCTCATACCTCCTATGGTTATTTAACGCTTATTTAGCGTTTTTCGCCTTTTAAGCGTTTCTTTATTTCTTTTGGATTTATTTTTCCTTACCAATATTACTTAAGCATTATTAGGCTCTTAAATACATATTAGGATAATTTAATTGCCATATTTAAGGTTGGGGTATTTCAGTCCCTGGGTCGGTCGGTTCTAGTAGGTTACGATCAACCCATCGTCTAGGTCGGCCGAACCCAGTAGATGCCAGAAAAAGTCCGATCGACCCACCTTGGGTCAATCTTGTGGGTCGGTCCTCTGGGCAGGCTAGTCTTCAAAACATTGCATCTTCTTCGTTTTAGCTCTGATTTTGGATCTGTTTGCGCCCACACGTTTGTCTTTTCATTTAATTTATTCCTTGATATGTTTTCCTCTTGTTTCAGCAATAATTGTGCAAAACACCAATAAAACACAAAATTAGAGGAAAACTAGCTAGAGTGGAGAAATGAGCATGAAAAGTGTTGATAAAACATATAAAATACACCCCTAAAGCATGCTCATTTGGACACTCAAACCTTTTATTCTAAATTTTTAAGCTTCTATTTTGGGAACTAGTTTATGTTCCTTCTGAGCCGGTTGACTAGGTCGGGTTAACCCGTAGCATGCTACGTAGACGTCATTCTGTTTCTGTGGGACCGACGGGTTCTTTGATCTTCGGGCCATTTCAGTTATGGGGCTGATGGGCCCATTGGTCTTTAGACCTTTTTTACGTTGTTGATGGATCTCTTGATCCTTGGGTCTTTTCCCTTTTTGTATGTGTATGCTATGAGCTAAGGCCCCGCTTCTATTTTGTAAAGTGATTTGTTGTAAATCACCCTGTCTGATTCTGCTCAATTTTGAGAAATTTATGTTTGGTGAACTTTGTGACTCCTGGTTTCTGCTTTCGTCTGCTCTGTCTGTTTTTTATTTCTAACAGTCTGGTGTGTTCTTTCCATCTTCTGAAAAGCTTATGATTTCTGCACTATCTTTCGTTGTTTTGATATCAGTTTTTGATCTCGCTTGGCTCCGTTCTCTGTGAACTTCAGTTTGCTTTAAAGTCTTCTGTTTTGATTTTTGATTCAGTTTTACTAAGCGTATGTTATATATGTATATATATGTTCTGTAATCTGTTTTGAGCATGCTCAGCTGATGAAGTTTATCACCTATTGAGCCGTGGTTTGCTCACCCCTATATTCCGTCTGATTTGCAGGTTTTAGCTTTTGTTGGAGCCTTCAGCTTTTGTCATTAGTTTTGAGTTTGGTTTGGTATTTGTAATGTTGGCTTTGAGGCCCGTTTGTATTACAACTTCAGCTTTGTATTTCGGCTTTAGCTTTATAAGTTGTATGAACAAGCTTTGTAAACTTCATTTATGTAATAAATGAGTGTTTGTTCAGTTTTGGGTATAGCTAGAGCGTATCCTTGCGTATCTTAAGTAATATGTGTGCGGCATATGACAGTCTCAAAACCAGGGTGGTTTTGGGTCGTTACATGCAGCTTCCAAAACGCACCGCAATAGTAAAATCAAGTCACGTAAAATAAAGACAAATAATCCATTATATAACTTGCGTTAAAAATAATATTGTCAGATTGATGCATCCAACCAATAACTGGAACATCCTCCTTGCGAAATCGTCTCTCCTTGCGAAATTGTTCTCCTAGCTAAGTTGTTTCCGATTCCTCCTCTTTTGATTTCCTCCTCTCCACTAATTATATGATGGATTTCAGTTCATCTTCTTTCTTCTTTGTTGAGGATATCATGGCAAGATGTATGAATCGAATGATAGAAGACATCAAAATGGATACCTTCCCATCAATTATTACCGCCTTTGATCCAGGGATAGAGCAGCTCGTATGGATGTTTGTTTTGCCCGCCGTCAACTCCAGTTCCTCCATAGAGATTTTGTTTCTTCAGATGATTGTGAGGAGAAAAGTTATCTCTCAATCTGGTCTGGGCTCGATTTGTTTGCATGTTCACCCCGTTGCTTTGATGGGCTCTACCTTACATCAATTTGTTACTTGTCCGCCCGCTATCCCGCCATGTCATGGGTTGGAGTCCCGCCATGTCATGGGTTGGAGGTTGCAGAACGTTTGATGGCCACTATACATTGTGGTGCTCTATTCGGTTCACTGTTTTCGTCTATGTTCACTTGTTGGGCATGTTTGCTTAGTTGAACTCCATCACTTCTTCTTAGCTATGAGCTACTCGTCACTATTGCGGCTTGCGTCTGGTCACTCACTTTGGCCTTGCCAGTTGACCTCTGTCAAACGATTGGATCAACATCGCCGATGGGGCTCTTTCTTCATGAGGTGGTTAAAGTTGAGGAAGGGTTGGCTCTGCGAGATTTTCTGTGGCATCTTTGGCTGGGTTGTCTGCATATGCCTATAGGTGGGCTTTCTTTTCTTTTACGACTACAGGGATGTGACCGAAGGAGGTTTTGTTTTCGAGACTGAAAGTTATCAGCGTTATGGCGCCAATGAAAGGGTCCTGCCTGTGGGTTTTTATGGGGTGATCAGGTGGTGGGCTTGGGTGGGGAATTTGTTCTAGAGTTCATTGATGAAGACAGCGACAACTATGTTGGCATCTTCAAGGGTGAGTTGCATGGTCATTGATTCTGGCTGGTATGCAGAGGAGAGGGACACGACTGGTTGGCTTTTAGCGACATAGTCTAAAGTAAACCTGATAATTATGTCAGTCTTAGTAATCATCTACCCCTACTATCCATAATACAAGTGTTTTTAGTTTTTTAATTACAGATTTTGCAAATCAAAATAATATTAGAATTACTCAAAATAATTTTTAGAAGAAGTTTTCAGAAAAAAAATACTAGTTTAGAACTATTGCTCTATATTACTGGCATTAACTTATAATTTTGTATACCAGTTCTTTTAACGAGAAATAAAAAAGGTAAAATAAACTTCTTTATTTATTAATTGGAAAATTTCACGATATACCCCCGAGGTTTGAGCAAATTTTATGAGATACCCCTGAGGTTTCATTTTCATTACGAGATACCCCTAAGGTTTCATTTTCTTTACGAGATACCCCTAAGGTTTCATTTTTATTACGAGATACCCCCCGTTCAAAATCTGATATATTATAATTTTCATATCCTTAGTTTACCCTCCCACCATATGCCCCTACAATAACCTCGAGAATTTTTTATCAAAGTTTAATTAAAATTTAAGATTTAAATAAAATACAAAAAAATTAAGGGAAATTTCACGATATACCCCCGAGGTTTGAATGAATTTTATGAGATGCCCCTGAGGTTTCATTTTCATTTCGAGATACCCTAAGGTTTCATTTTCTTTACAAGATACCCCTAAGGTTTCATTTTCATTACGAGATACCCCAGAGGTTTCAGTTTTATTACGAGATACCCATCCGTTCAGAATCTGATATATTATAATTTTCATATCCCTAGTTTACCCTCCCACCATATGCCCCTACAACAACTTCGAGAATTTATGATCAAAGTTTTATTAAAATTTAAGACTTAAATAAAATACAAAAAAATTAAAGATCATATAAAATTTGATTTTTTTAAAAAAATTAATATATTTAAATAAACAAAAAATAAATAAATGGAAATGGCTAAATAATAAAAAATTATATTATTTTGAAAAATGAACATAAATTATAAAAGTGTTACGTAATGATGACTTAAAATCATAAAAAATTATAACATTAATATGAAAAATATTAAAAGTAACAGTTTTATATATGTAAATAAAAATTATTATTTAAAATTAGAAAAATAAGTATATTAAAAACTATAAAATATGATCATTTTTTGTGATTATTGATGTCAAATAATATATTTGTTAGTAAAAATTTTTAATTAAAAAATTATTTAATAATTTTGTATATTCAATGTAATTGTTAATATTTTAAAACTTTAAAAATAAAAGAAATGATAAACAATAAAATTATATTTTAAGAACACATATTTTTACTTAATTTTAAAAACTGGGTTGCTATTCGCAGTACAAAATTTTTTTAATTCATATTGACGTTGTACACATGTAATGATGTCGTGTTGTAACTGTTGTTTTTTTTAAAAATAATTTCGTGAGCGTAAACAGTAAAAAACACTCTGATTGTTACAAAACATTATAAACCCGTATAAAAGACGTTAAACCCTTTTTAATCGCATTTAAACGTTATAATTGTGACTCCACATAAGTTAATGACATTTTATGTTGTTTTGACTAAATTACAAACATTGTTACACTTTCAGAACGTTGTATTGAAATCGCAGTTGAAAACGTCAATTTTGGGTAAAAAAACGCTCGTATTATATATAGCCTAACCTTTCTTGGATTATTCATTTCTCACTGACTCACTCTCTCTCCTCTATCTCTCTTCCATAAGAAGCTCTCTTCTGACTGCCGGAGCCGCCGCCGGAGCCGCCACCCGCCGCCTCCAACCACCGTCGGAAAAATTTTCCGGTAAGTTTTTCGAAATTTTTTTTTTGCAACTTACAGATTTGGGTGTCCTAAGTATGAATTTGGTGTTAGTTTTTTGAAATTCAACATCATTTGAGCTAGATCTAGCATGAAAAATTCGAAAATATTCAAAAAAAAAAAGAGAGAGGCCTGGGCGAGCAGCGCCGCCGCTCTACCCGGAGGGAATCGAGGACCGCTGCTGCTCGATCTGGAGTCAGGCGAGGATTGGGGCTGCTCGCCTCTGTAGCACGCGAGGATCTGGCCTGCTCGACCCCTGTGTGTGCGCGCCCGACAACGGAGGCGAGGAGCTGCAGTGCTCGAGTCTACTCGAAGCGAGGAGCGCTGGTGCTCGCCGTTGCTGGAGTCGAGGAGCAGCAGTACTCGCCGGTAGAGAAGAAGAGGAGCGGCGCTGCTCGAGCCAGTTTTTTTTTTTTGAATTTTAATATTTTGAATGATTTTTAAATGTTTTAATTTGTTTATTTTTTAATTCTAAAATTGTGAATGATTTTTAAATGTTTTAATTTGTTTTTTTTAATTCTAATAAATATTGTGAATGATTTATAAATGTTTAAATTTTGTTTGAATTGTAATAATGTGAATGATATGATTATGTTTGAATTTTTATGTTATGAATGAGGAATATAACTGTGTGATATTCGTATGCAGTGATGGATCGACTGAAAAAAGCAGTGAAAAATGTATACACGAAGAGGAAGAATAAAGACCGGGGTACGGAGCAGCCTATGACGGCCTCGTACCGTCGTGGTGTATGTGCTCCTGGTGAAGGGCCGAGTAATCCTGCCCCCCACATGGAAGCAGCACGTCATTCATCGTTCCATCCGGGTCAATCTTTCAACGACCCGACGTTTCAAGTACCTGCACCACAAATGGTAGCGGAGGATGACTCGGTGGTGTTTGATATACCGAGGAGACGCATGCCAGTGGTGTCATCATCCTGTAGTGCTTGGTCTGACAGATCACTGCACAGCGCTAGCTACAATATCTTGGGGGAAGCAAGCCACCAGACTGCTCCGTTAGAAGCTCAGACGTCAGGCGGTGGTAGTTCATCACGTCCACCACGCCCATCACCCGCCCGTGCTGATGAGGACCATGTGATGACTGAGTGTTCGCCGCATGCTGATGACGGTTGTCGTGGTGCTGATGATGAGGACTCACCCGACGTGGATGAGGAGCAGGATAATGAAGATGATGAAGTCATGGATAAGGAGGATGACACTGACGAGGAAGCAGCGCTAGCGATGGTTCCAGTCATTCCTACCTCTTGGAAGTTGACAGAGGTGTCAGTTCCTGACGGTCCACTACTCACTAGTGTTATCACTAGCTTCGGGGGTCATGTAGCGCTTGACTTATGGACCTCGACTAAGGTATGCTATCTATCTTCTCCTGTATTTGATCATTTAAATCATACAACGTTTTGTAAGTGTTGAATATTGGTCATTATATAGGATCGTGGAGTTTTGAGTTTCAAATCCCGTAGGGAGATGCTTACATGCTGGCCAAAATATCAAGTTACCTGCAAAAGAGCAAGGAACATGCTTAAGTATTCTAGTATAGAGCACCTACAGGATATTACGATTGTAACACCCCCGAATCACAACCAATAATTAATCGTCGCGCCTAAGTTAGCAGGTGAAGTCTACGCAGCGGTTTCGAACTCTATTCGGGTGCTACAGACGCCAACCACCCACGTGGTTGACAGTCCTCATTACTAACTCCAAGTTACGGTCTGAATGACTGGAAGTCCAACTTAACAAAATCCAAATACAATATAAAGTACAACTCAAGTACCGAGCATCTACAGTTTAGTTAATAACTTAAACAACATAACCCTTACATAAGAAAGCATACTACTTAAAAGTCTTGCCCAAATGGACTACCCCCATGATAGTCCTTCACCTACACTCCGTCATGATCCAGATGATTACCTGTAAAAAAATAAAGGACTCAGCAAACTATGCCGAGTATGAACGTGTGAAGCCCGCATGTTACCGGGCCACACGACTACTTGGTCGAATATTATTAAGTCATTTTACATGCTATATTAAAGCAGTAAAGCACATCACTTTACATCATAATATCAAACACACTTCAAAGGTAGCATAGCAACATCAACAAACATCCAAGCATAACAAGCTGGCATCCATAGCCCATCAAAACGCAACCAAAGCAAGCAACAAGCTGTAATATAGCACAACAACCATGTAAGTCATCAGACGTGTGCATAGGTATATTTATACCGTCAATCCTCGCATGGGATCATTCAAGAGATTGCGTATTGTTATCTTGTTCATTACATATGTTTCCTTTCTTCTCTTGCACCGAGTCCGGGGGATGTAGGTTAGATCCGCGACTTTATAATATAGGTGCTATTCATTCCTTGTTACTTAAATGATCACATTTGTGAATTTTTCTCATTTGCTTGGTCTCATTACACATGTTTCCTTTATTCTCTGCACCGAGTCAGGGGATATAGATTAGTCCCGAGACTCATTATGTAGGTGCTAATCGTTCCTTGTTTCTTTAAGGATTATTTGTGAATTCTTTTATCACGCACGTTGGAGGACGTCTCCCTCCATAGCTAGTCCCCCATTCCGACACCCAGGGTCAAGGAAGCGGTAGTCACCTCTAGGACTCCAGGATAAGCTTCACCAATTTGTCACTCCCCCCATTCCCGACACCCAAGGTCAAGGAAGCGGTAGTCACCTCTGGACTCCGGGATATGCTTCACCAACTTGTCACCCCCATTCCCGACACCCAAGGTCAAGGAAGCGGTAGTCACCTCTGGACTCCGGGATGTGCTTCACCAAAATATATTCCATCATAGACGGTCGAAGGATCTGATGCAGATACCAACTCCCGATCATCCATACGCGCGGCCCGAGCTGTGGTCTTCGGTTGTTTCATGTTCACAATTGGTACTTTTTGTTTCATTATCGTTATAATCTCGACACCATAGTGGGTGTCATTAGCGGTCCTCTAAAGTTAGAGAGGATTTGTCCCTTTGCATAGTTCTTTTGTTTTGTCTACGTGGTTCGTCATGTCTCACCAAAGGAGACTTGTTCTTCATTATCATTAATGAATAGACACCATAGTGGGTGTCATGGTAGTCCTCAATGGTTTAGAGAGGAGTTCCCCTTATAGCGTTTTCCTTTGTTTTCATAGTTCGTTGTGGTTCATCTCGAATTACATAAACGCGAAGGGACTAAACTACTGTGTGCGCGCAATGATACACAACAATGATATAAAAATCATACAAAATAATAAACAAGCAATCCAATTTCATGCTTTGATCTTGAGTCATTTTCACACACAAGGCACACAGCACACAAGCCGTGTAACACGGCAACATACGAACCACACATGTCCATACCTTTCTCAGAAGCACGTGTCGTCCCACGCACGGGATCCCGGGTAGCGTTCGTTACGGCCCTTTAGTTTTTTTTTGTTTGTTTCCAAGCTGGTTCCTCCTAGTAACCACTTGGCACGATGAAACTCCCACACCCTTGAATCTTCGGTCTCAGCTTCAGGTCATGTTCCAGCAATTGAGTTGAGCAGTCTTTTTTTTGTCCAAGAGTTTTTCGAACCAACCTGGAAAGCTATAATGATCTTCAAGCAGAAATGTGGCTGACTGAGGGAGGAAATCTCGGTGCAAAAGTTGAAGAAATATACCGAGGGATCATGCCCATTTTGTTTCTCGAACAGGAAGTGAAGTAGACTCCCGGGAGTTTTGGCACTCTTTCATGGGTTCATCCCCGTAGTTTGAGCAGCAGAGAATCGGGCATGCCACAGCGATGATCAAGGGTTGAGTCACTGATTGGCGGTGGAAGGATCTTGCGTGATACATCAAGGAAGAGTGAAGTGAGCTTCCGTACCCACAGAAGCATGCGCATGGAGTGGCCGAGTGTAATGACTAGTGGAAGAGGTAGTGGGTACAATTTACCAAGAGGAATGTATGAAAGTTTGGGAGCTCAAATTTCAAGAGTAAAGTTGTCTCAGTGCATGGTTTGTTTTGTGAAGGTGACCGACATCACTCATTAGTTTGTGTGTGTTCTGTTCCATTTTCTTTTGTAACTTCAACTCGGCAGCAAGGGGGGTGAGAGACTGAGAGTGTGCATTAGTGGGGCTGAGCCTCCAAGAGAAATGTTTTCCTTGACTGATTTCAAGGCAAGGAGATCAGTAAAGGAGATGGTGTTGCCTGACTTGCATTGGGAGACTGGAATCAGTTTCAGTTCTTCCTTTCTTTTATTGATCAGAGGCCGACAGTATGGGTTAATTCATACAAGTTGTTTGATTTCGGTAACACTCCACTCATGGGGGTGTATTGGGGTTGCCAGTTCAATTCATGGTATGCTGGACAAGTGCAAGGATGCAAGGCAAACTGGGAATGTGCAACCTGAAACGTGGGACTCGACAACAGCAGCAGGGTTAATCGTTTTTTTTTTGTTCTTCCATCAGCTAACAAGCTACTGAGTGCATTGAACTGATTTTTGCTTGTTGTTCTTTAATAGAGTTAAACCTCGCAAAGGTAGTTTGTCGAAGTGTCTAGCATATGAAGAAAATCAGTTGTTTAATATGTTTAGTTCAAGGTTATAACATTGTCACCCCTCAGTACTAGTTTTAAATCGCGAGTAGTAGTTACTGAATTCGAGCATAGCTCAACCGGTTAATGCGTTTGGGAAGGTACGGGAGGTCTCGGGTTCGAGCCTCAGCGGGAGTGTTTTTGCTCCTTTGTCTTTTTTTTTATAGGTTATACACGTTTATTTGTGTATGTAAGACCATATAATATATGACGTTATATTTATTTATTTATTTGCTACGAGGTTATGCGACGTTATCATTTTTATTATAGCGTTACGATCTCGTAACGTTACGTACATGTAGTTTTCGTATTAGTACATATTTACGTACGCGACTTTATTAGTATGTAACGTCGTCACGCGTTCGGACATATGTATATACTAGATTTAATTTTTTGTACGTTATTTTATGTCCGAATTATAAAACGCGTTATGATTTTATGCGTTTAATGTTCAGGGGTATTTCAACAATGCCATACAACAATATGTCCCTCATCAATGCTTTTGTGGAGAGGTGGCAGCCTGATACAAACTCATTCCATATGTCGTTCGGTGAGATGACGATTACCCTGCATGATGTGTGGATGATACTGCAAATCCCCATCGTCGGTCGTCCATTGATAGGGGAGATGTCGAAGGAGGTAATGGCTGATTGTCTTGATTTTGGAGGAGATGTTGAGACTATAACAAAGACACTGTGGAATACCGGTGTTGTATCGATTGCGAGCTTGTCGCAGCACTGTAGGGATGAACCTGAAGACCCAATGAAGCAGGCATGTGGTTGGTTGTATCATTTGATCGGTATCACCATATTAGCTGGAAAATCAAATGGTCGTCTGAGTCCATAGCTGTTCTCATTAGTAGCTCCCATGAAGAAAGCTACTAAGCTTCGTAAATATGCATGGGGAGCTGGTACTCTTGCATGGTTATATCGCCATCTTGGGATAACCTCTCGTGCCGGCTCCAGTGGGATAGCTGGTTCTATGACGTTACTTGAGGTATGTGTCCTAATGTGCATCTAGTATATGATAACTCACTGAGTATTAATAATTGGTACTGCTTAATCATTCTAGTGTTTTATATGCACAGTGCTGGATTTATGTGTACTTTCCTACATTAAGACCAGCGATTAGCCCAGACTGGCGCTCTAATGATGATAGACCTTGAGCTCTTAGATGGGTGAGATCTACCTCTCAAGTGCAGGATCATCGTTCACTGCAAGGCTATCGTGAGCATCTAGATGCTTTGACTGCTCTAAATGTAAGTGTTTGTAGTTGCTAACACATTGAACCATTATTATTTTTGTCTTTTGTTGTTGGTTACATATTACTATTTATGTTCATTGTATATTGATTGGTTGCCCTACGGTCGGGATAATGTTAATGTTCATGGAGGGCGCACATGGTAAAGAGGTAACATACAAGTTATGGGGTTGAATGAGCCATACTTGCCTGGGTGTTGTCTGCGCCAATTTGGTTACATTCAGGGTATCCCTGAACCTCCTATTAGACCCAACCCAAGGTCTGAAAAAAGAGGAAAAACCTCACCCTACACCTGTGTATACCCTCCCCCCCCCATGTATAGTTTGTCTCCTAAATTGCTGGTTCCAGGGTATACACCCACAAATGCGCGGTGGCATGCTTACGACCCACTCTACCTAGATTGGTACACCAAGCATACACACCCGAAGATCCTAAACCCTGAGAGTTATCAGACCACCCTGGTTCATCGTCCAGATCCTTGTCTAATAAGTCATATTTTCATACTACTTCATCACATATCACTTTTATTTTTTATGTGTACTTACCTGACCAAGTGTGTTACAACTACTGTCTGAGGCAAGTGAGCTTGCACGCCCGTACTACCAAGAGAACAATGCATGGGACTGGTCATACTATCCTCAGGGGATGCCAGAAGAAGAACAAAGGGCTGCAACTCATGGTCTTGAGGATGTGTTCAGCTCTTTATACATATGCGATAGTTACCAGCGCCAGCATGGTGCACCCTGGTGGTTGTCATCTTTGATTTGGATGTAATAAACTTTAGTATCATCTTGGAACTATTTGTTGTCTTCCATTTTTACTTGGTGTGTTAGACGCTAGTACAATTTGTGTGGTTGTAGTTTTTTCTGGTGGACTTGGTGATGGTGGAATTATTTCTGACAATGCTGGTGACCTTGTTGATGAACTGTTGGTTGATTTTGTGGAGGTTCTTAGAACCGGTGGAGATAAGAAAAACAGGGGAGACTATGCCAAATTTTTTCTAGAAATGCATTGTTTCTGCAATGCCAATCTGGGTGGTCTAAATTCTTCGTTGGTCGTTGAGTGTTCTCAGGAATGATAGTGTTGAAATGAAATATCTAACATGTACCAAAGATTGAATATGTCACGAGAAATGAAATATATCAAAATATAGAAATTCCTAAGAAAGAAAAGATGTGTGACCAGCTTCAATCTAAACTTCCCGGAATGCCTTTGTTTCTGTTGTGCTTGCTGCCTGAGAGAAAGAATTGTGATATTTATGGGCCTTGGCAGAAGAAGAATTTGGTAGAATTTGGTGTCGTCACACAATGCATGGCTCCTTTCAAAGTTAACGATCAGTATTTGACAAATGTGCTTCTTAAGATCAATGCTAATCTGGGTGGTCTAAATTCTTTGTTGGTCGTTGAGTGTTCTCATGAATGATAGTGTTGAAATGAAATATCTAACATGTACCAAAGATTGTATATGTCACGAGAAATGAAATATATCAAAATGTAGAAATTCCTAAGAAAGAAAAGTCCCCGAATTCAAATCCTATGAATCACATAATTGAGAAAAGGAAGCCTGAGCAGATTATTATATTTAGGGATGGTGTGAGTGAATCTCAGTTCAACCATGTTCTAAACATCAAGCTTGACCAAAATATTGAGGCTTGCAAATTTCTGGATGAAAGCTGGAACCCCAAGTTTGTGGTGGATGCCCTGATAATGTCCCTCCCTGTACTGTTATTGATAATACGGTGTGTCACGAGAAATGAAATATATCAAAATGTAGAAATTCCTAAGAAAGATAAGTCCCCGAATTCAAATCTGATGAATCACATAATTAAAAGTGAATAACTATAACAACACGTTTATTCTACATCCAAACATCTACCAAAGATTATAAATCCTGAAAAGTATGACAACACGAGAACTAACAAGATCAATTACGCAATAACCAATAATCTAATTATTTCCTAACCTTTGTCTCTCTCTTCCTTGTGCTATTACATTACGTCGCATCTCATAAATTGGTTCTTGGTGTTGAAAATCATCATCATCGGGCTCAATAGGATCATAAATAACAAGTAATGGAATATGAGCGATGAAATCATTATACTCCATGTAATTCTCCATCATCCTGCGAACTGATGTATCATTTCGTACATGAATAAAAGTCCACTTGTAGTCGCCCTCCAACCCCAAATACACCATGGTTGTTATGTTTATTCTGCCGAGGAGGGACTGTAGTGCTCGAATTACTCATCGATGTAGATCACGGAAATTACTAGGATATGGCATAGTAACTTCTAAGCGTCTGTGCCCCATTCTTCTATCAAATTGTGCTCCATGACGACCAAAAGTAGCTATATAATTAACGTGCAAACAGAAAGGAAACTCTATTTGATTGTGAGAGCGAAATGGGAATTAAGGTACGAAGAGTTCAAGCAAGATGTAATTAGACAGATTTTGAGAGCACGTGGTAAGGAATGAGTATGTTGGGACACTAATACCCTCTTTCATAATATTTGAGTAACGGTCACTGACATATCCAACGGCTAGTTCAACGACTACTGAAAGAAAACAGCGTTATATCGTGAATTTTCCCTAAAAAGAATTCACCCCCACTATTCAAATTAGATTCTAGGCGAAGGAAGCGTACCAAACACACCATGGAGAAGTTGATGATCCGGTACAAAGTGAATTCAAAGTTACCATAGGTAATTACTTTTGTCAGGAAAGGTAACCAGGTCACTGTGCACGTACCAGGTTACCGTTTGCAGTACAAAGTGAATTCAAAGTTACCATAGGTAATTACTTTTGTCAGGAAAGGTACGCGTACCAGGTCACTGTGCACGTACCAGGTTACTGTTTGCAGTACAAAGTGAATTCAAAGTTACCATAGGTAATTACTTTTGTCAGGAAAGGTACACGTACCAGGTCACTGTGCACGTACCAGGTTACCGTTTGCAGTACAAAGTGAATTCAAAGTTACCATAGGTAATTACTTTTGTGAGGAAAGGTACACGTACCAGGTCACTGTGCACGTACCAGGTTACCGTTTGCAGTACAAAGTGAATTCAAAGTTACCATAGGTAATTATACTTTTGTCAGTAAAGGTACACTAACCAGTCACTGTGCACGTACCAGGTTACCGTTTGCAGTACAAAGTGAATTCAAAGTTACCAGGTAATTACTTTTGTGAGGAAAGGTACACGTACCAGGTCACTGTGCAGTTCCAGGTTTACCGTTTGCAGTACCAAAGTGAATTCAAAGTTACCATGGTAATTACTTTTGTCAGGAAAGGTACACGTACCAGGTCACTGCACGTACTAGGTTACCGTTTGCAGTACAAAGTGAATTCAAAGTTACCATAGGTAATTACTTTGTCAGGAAAGGTACACGTACCAGGTCACTTGCACGTACCTGGTTACCGTTTGCAGTACAAAGTGAATTCAAAGTTACCATAGGTAATTACTTTTGTTAGAAAAGGTACACGTACATGTCACTGTGCACGTACAGGTTACCGTTTGCAGTACTTGTAACCTTGTGGCTAGTTCATGACCAACCTCTATATAAGGGATGCCTCCTCCATTTCATCTTCACACACTCACTCTCCATATTCTCGAAGCTCTCTATCTCCTCGCTCTCTTCCAAAAATAATTTCGTAAAACTGTGCAGCTCTTTAACATGAGTCAATCTTCAGATTCCGATCATGAGTATGTTCTAGTATCAAGCCCGTAAGTATTTAGTTTTTCTTTGTAAATCATATTCACACTAATATTTCATATTTCAATATTCATCTGACATTCTCTCGACCCTTATTGCAGGAAAGTTACAAAACCACTGATTCAGATTGGGATGAATTTGATGAAGGCGTTCGAGATCATAATGCAGAGATGGATACTACATGCAACAGATGTATATCGACCTCCGGTGTGGATACATGTTACTTATTTTCAACAAACCAGACCTTTAGGAGTAAAGAATAGAGCGAAAGCTTGGGTAGATAGTGTTGGCCATCCCAACCATATCTACACCATAATTCAAAGTTCTCGTCGTCGGGCCAAGATTTCCACATAACATGCAAGAGGTATTGGACCAACGAAGGACATCACGACCTGGTTCATCAACCGGCACAGATCATCTGGTTCCAAGAAATGTGGTTGTTCTTTTCGAATTAAGGGGTTATTACACAGCTACGGGTGTTTCTTGCAAGTGGGTCACAGATGGCATAACCAGATCTTGCTAAGTGGGCAGAGGGTCATTTTGTAGGAAAACGCTGACTGAGGGCGGAGGAAATTATGATCGATCAGAGAAGAGTCGGTGTGCCACCCTATGCAATTTATTCAGAGCTCACAACAATCAACCCAGAAACGTCAGCAACAAGGAAAGACATATACAACCGTATACAAAAAACAAAATAGTAAAGAGAGTGTTATCTATGGTGCAGACTCTGCTGAATGAGCTAGACAAAAACAACTACTACTACGTTACACAGAACAAGTAAGTCAACTCAGTATGTCTCAAATAACTTCAATCATTTGGGTTTCATATTAATTTGATAGATAACATGATTATATTTCACAATTTAGGGGATCAAACACGACTTGGGTCCATCTTCTTTGCACACCCTACCTCTAGATTACTGCTCCATGCTTTCCCGTATGTCATAGGCATTGATGTTACCTATAAAACAAACATAGCAAAAATGCCATTGGTTCAGTTCAACGGGATGACGAGTATAGGCAAAAACTTCAGTATTGCCTTCGCCTTTCTTGTATCAGAATAAACAAACATGTATGTGTGGGCACTTCAACAATTAAGGGACCTCCTCGGGCGGACTACAACCTCTACATTTATCACCGACAGATGTCTGGCCCTGATGAATGCCTTAGAAGAGGTATTTCCTTAATCTCATCATCTACTATGTCGGTGGCACATAAGTAGGAACGTTCAGGGGAAAGCTGAGACTTATATGGGTGATAGAGGAAGGGCGGCGGCTGCAGTCCGAATGTGGACTTTGGTTGTCTACTCGAGCACAGAGCAGGACTACAACGAGAGGTACGAAAATTTTAAGAATACATATTGAAGCTACCCACGTTTCATTACCTATGTCGCATCAGTCTGGGAGAAATACAAGGAAAAATTTGTGGAGGCTTGGGTCAAGAATGTGTTGCACTTCGGCAACACAAAGACAAATAGGTAAAATTGTTAATCTTGTAATGTTTAAGATAATACAGTCATTGTTATAGATCTATAAACTTAAACATTTGATAGGGTGGAGAGCGCACATTCTTCTCTAAAGGCGAGATTAAGGAGTGCTAGACACACTTTGGATGTAATCTTTCCAAAGATTAACGATCATGTGAATACAAGCATCCGGGAGTTAAAAAAGGATTTTGAGGCAGCTAGGACAAAACACAGAAGAGAGCACATGAGGGTTCCAATTGCTGACCTGATCGGGAAGGTTAGTACCCTTTGCTTAGATGAGCTAGTCAAGGAGCTTGGAAGGGCGAATTATGTGCAAATGGACAGCTCACTCTGTGGATGTGACAAGGTAACCTCTCATGGATTACATTGCACTTGTAAATTAAACTACATGCTGGATAGTGGTATACTATGCTCGAAGAGGGATATACATCGTTTCTGGTATACCCTAAGCCGAGAGGAAAATGAATCAGCAATTGATATGTTATCCTACAAGGAGGCAAAACAGAATAGATGGCGAGATATAGCTTCTGAGGTAGCACAATTAGATGATCCTACTCTGATGGTGAAATGTTACAGTCAAATCCAAAACTTCCTTCACCCAGATATGGTGTGCCAATTAGGATAGCCATTGGAACAGTTTGGGATTGGTAGACCTACCGGGACCTCAAGACCAAACCGACGGGAACCTTCGTCTTGGGAGCGTAACCGACCAAGGGCAGGCCAGTCAGAAGGAGCACCATCAAATAGAAGATCACGTAATAGAGGATCATCAAATCCGAGTCGATTCCTGCCCCTAGACAACTTCCCATACTACCAAAATTTCAACCCCAACCTATATCAATATATGACTGGGTATATTGATGTTCGTGAAGATGGGAATTGTGGTTTCAGGGTCATTGCTGACTACCTATATTCAAACGAAGAGAGGTGGAAAGATGTCCGTAGAGCATTGTACAATCACATGAAGAATAAAGCACCTGCGAATAAACTATACAAGGTCATTTTTAACGAAGGACCGTACAACGACATGTTAAGAGCGCTTCATTGGAATTTAGGAGGGCCAGCACCTTCAGAGAAATGGATGACCACGGAAATGGGGTTGGCGATCGCGACAAAGTACACTTCGATAGTAGTTTTCTACTCTACTGTCTTTGGGGTATGGCAAGTGCCATATACCTCTTCTCTAATTAAACCGATCGTGATAGCCCAAGAGGAGAGTCCACATAGGAATTTGCCCCCAGGGTCATTTCGTAAGGTTCGGCATGGTTGATGACTCCCCACTCCCCCCTGTCTATCAGCAGTGGTTCTTTTATAGAGATTCAAACACTGTCGGACCTTGGATTAATCAAATACAATCTAGGTTAAATAGTTGGATCAACGTTGTACCTTAGTTTTTCTTTAACTTAGTTGTTGTAACTTCTTTCTTTAACTTAGTTGTGGTAACTTAGTTTTTTTTAACTTAGTTGTTGTAACTTAGTTTTCTATAAATTAGTTGTTGTAACCTAGTTTTTCTTTAACTTAGTTGTTTTAATCATATTGACATAAATTTGGTCATTCAATTGTCTATTATTTCAAAAAAAAAGTGTCTCCCCGTAACATTCAAACTTATTCAACTAAGTTTGGTGAAAAAAAATTTGTACTGCAAATAGTAAAGTATTTGCTATTCGCAGTACAAATTAATTTTAAGTCAAATTAATAATATAAACACATAAAAATTAATCCAATACACTTTTTTTACAAAAAAAGGTTCCTGTATTGATTCCAACAAAAAAGTAACTAGTAAATTCTCTACCAATCAACTACAACTACTTCGGTAAATTTTCTTTCAGATATCATTTTTGGAAAGAAAAAAACACAGCGACACATCATTACATGTGTACAACGTTAATATGAATTAAAAAAAATTTATACTGCGGTGATTAGTAATTTTGTCCTGCGAATAGCAACCCCCCTTTTAAAGGAAAACTATTATTGCAGTGACATAAAATCATAAAAATGTTATAACAATTACATTAAATATAAGAAATTATTATATAATTTTGGTAATTACAAAATTTTATTAACAAATATATTATTTGACATCAATAATCACAAAAAATGATCATATTTTATACTTCTTAATTATACTTATTTTTCAAATTTTAAATAACGAGTTATTTTTACATATATGAAATTGTTAATATTAATATTTTTCATATCATTGTTATAATTTTTTTATGATTTTAAGTCATCATTATGTAACACAATTACAATTTATGTTCATTTTTTAAAATAATAAATTTATTATTATTTAGTCATTTCTATTTATTTAATTTTTTGTTTTTGTTTATTTAAATATATTCACTTTTTAAAATTGTTTTCAAATTTTATGTGATCTTTATTTTTTTATGTATTTTATTTAAGTCTTAAATTTTAATAAAATTTTGATCATAAATTTCTGAGGTTATTGTCAGGGCATATGGTTGGACGGTAAACTTGGGATATGAATTTGAACGGAGGGGTATCTCGTAATAAAACTGAAACCTTAGGAGTATCTCGTAATGAAAATGAAACCTCGGGGGTATTTTGTAAAGAAAGGGAAATCTTAGGGGTATCTCGTAATGAAAATGAAACCTCAGGGGTATCTCGTAAAATTCGCTCATCGGGGGTATATCGTGAAATTTCTCTTATTAATTTATATAATTCAATTTTAATGTAATTTTATGTCAAAATATATATCTAATATCAATTTAAAAATATAATTATATATATTGAAAATTTTATATTAATTTAAAATTCAAAATTAATTTAAAAATATTAATTAATATTATTAAAAAAATTCTCGGCCCCTCATACCAATTTTTTGGGTCTGCCTCTGGAAGAGAGGTGCGGAGCATGTATGTGAATAGATAAGTTAGAGTGAGAATGAAAAGAGGCTGATAAAAGTGTGTCTCATTCAACTTTTTCACCCAAAATCAAAATTATCCGCTTGATGTTTATGGATCATAAAGCACGGTTAGTGACATAAACAATTCTTTATATATTTTTCCTGAACTTATAAAGCTTGGTTCTTCTATAACTGTGCTTTATAATATGTTGCTCAAACTTATAAAGCATATTAAGCACGGTTATGACATTAACCGTGCTTTTGTTCAGTGAAATTTCTCCCCCCCCCCAAGTTTCATTGTACCAAAAAGCACGGTTATTGCACGAATTGTGCTTTAAGATGTTATATATCATGGTTATGACAAAACCGTGGTTTAAAGGTGTGCTTTAAAACCTTTTTTTTTCAGGCAATGTTAAGAGATCTCAACACGTACCTCTTGTTTTATTAGTTGCATATAGGAAGCCCGAGAGATGTTTTACCTTGTTGTAAGATAAGAAGTAATCATGTTATTTATACATTTAATTTCTTGTTTGTATAAGTACAACACTTTAATAAGTTTAACCATTTACCTTAAAATGCTTAATGTGTTACCTTAATATGGTTAATTTGTTACATTAAAAATGGTTAGCCAGTTACCTTATATTGACTAATCGGGTAACTTAAATTTAACTACCTATTACCTTAAAATGGTTAACTTGATATCTTTATATGATTAACTTGGCAGACTGTATTAGTTAACCATGTTACTTTAAATTGGTTAATCTATTATTTTATACATTGTTAACTTCGGAAATATAATTAAGCACCAATGATATTGGCAATTTAAGAGAATATAATGAGAAGTAGAGACACGTGGAGTACATGAAATTTTAATGAGTTAAAACTACAATGATTCCATCTATGAATTGAAGGGTTTTAAGGTTAGAGAAATCATCTTCACCCAAAAACCTCACTGAAAGTCTGAAATACCCCAAACATTTATTACCTTAATTAATAAGGAAATAATCTAGTTGAAAGGGAGTAATCAATAATTAGCCATCTAATGAACAATATTCTTTATGAATATTATTATATAAATGTATAGTCCAAAATGGACACCAATCTACACATGAAATCTCTAATCAAAGAGTGAACATTATTAAGGAGAAATCAACTCCTAAAATTAATACTACATGTAACATATTAATACATGTGCTAATATCACAAATAAAGTGATAAGATTATATAAAATATTTTATATAGTCAACCTAAATTGTAAGTGCAACAACCACTTATATATACACATTATAACAAGGAAATACCATAGGTTACAACTTAACACATAAATATAGTCATAAGTGTACAACTTTAATGTTACAACATTAAGCCTTGAAAATTTCAAAATCTCCCTCCAAGGACTAGTACGGCCGGCTGCATGGTTAGGAAAAAAAGAACCAAAAAGCAAAGATAGAATAAATTAAGCAAACAAGTACAACTAGCTTACCTAGTACAAGACCTTATTCACTTCTAATTCCTTACCTTTTCCTTACACATACGGCTGACCCATTCGTCCCTTCCTTTCCTGCACGAACATCAGCTCATCCTCCTCCATTTCTTCATCTTCTAGCTCCAGCCATGAGCTCCAAGCTTAGCCATTAATGGTGGAAGGAAAGAACAAGGTAAAAGCTCCATTTTTATTCCTTCTCTTGCGTTTTCTTCCATGGTCTTCCTCCCACCTGATTTTCTTCTTCATCCAAGGCATAAATCCTGTCCTTGAAAACCTCCATTTTTGGTATTGTCAACCCAAGGAGCTAGGAGCACACCATTGAAGCTTAAGGTAAGAAAATACCCTTAAACACTTATTCACCCTTTGTACATGTCCAAAAATACTGCAACTTCTCACACCCTTTCTACATCATTTTATACACAAAATGAAGGTGTGTTCAGCTCCATTTCTTAAGCCAAAGAGCTCCTCCAAAGCACTCTTCAAGGGCTCTAAAAACAAGGTAGCTCTTTTAAGCCTCTTCTTTTCCTTGTTTCTTCCATGGACTAAACTCACCTCTCCCTCTGCTAAATGGCCTAATATAGATCTTGAAATCTCTTCAAAATTTCAAGGTGAAGACATTCTCTTTAAGGTTCAAATTTCATGCTTTAAGACTCTTTAACTTAACCACCATTATCAAGGTGTTAACTTAATCCCTCATTCATGTTTTAATGGTGGCTGAATGGTTCTTGTTATACCCCATGAAGTTCTGAGACTTTGGGAGCATTTTTCCAAGGGAAAAATCTAACTTCAAGAAGGTAATTCACTTAATCAAGTCTTAAGGACTATACTTGTGCTTTAAGCTTAATTAAATAATAAAAAACCTAATCTAAGGTTATGTATAAATAGTGCCGAGATGGAGGAAGGCTGGTGTGGATTTCCTTGTGATTATAACAAGGTAGATATGCGAAAAACCCTTTTAAATGCATTAAGGTTACTTATGTTATAAAATGAATTAGGGCCGAAAACTTGTATATATGTGTGTGTTGTTTAAACCTTGATAATGTGTATTAAATCATGGTCTTGGTTTTAAAATGCGCACATCAGGCGCACCTGATGTGTTTTGGATGCGATGCGTACATCAAAACGCATCCATGGCAGCGAGGCGAGTTTATTCAGGATGCGTCCGTGATGCGCTCTGATGCGCTCCGATGCGAGGATACGGTCCGATGCGTCCCTGATGTGAGCTTGAGGCTTTGCCTTGTTTGGCATGTCTTTTTTTTGAAATACCACTTATCAAAACGACGTGCTTTGAAACTTCGTTCAAACTTAAGTGAAGATCAAATCCCTGGTGATATTATTTGGAGGGACATTGAAGAAAGCAATGAGTGGTTGATTGGAAGGATGGAGGATAAAGAAGATGCTCCATTTGTGTTCGATGGTGAGGACATGACATGGCATACGGTGGAAGAAGTGATGGCGGTTAATGATCCAATCTACAACACTAGAGCATCAAGGAGGGGAACAATAAATCCTTCAAGTTCTAGAGGAAAAAGTGTTGCTTCTACATCTACTTCTACAAGGACAAACTTGAGTGATGATGAGGAAGAACTCGAACAGGATATTGGTGCTTGATAAGTGTCCAAATGAGCATGTTTTATAGGTGTATTTCATATATAATATTAGCACTTTTCTTGCTCAATTCTCCACTTCGGTTAGTTTTCCTCTAGTTTATGTTTTATTGTTTATCTCACAAATTTATTGGTTTAACATGAGGAAAACCAAGTTGGGAGTAAATTAGACGAATAGACGAACGCATAGACGCAAACGGCTCAGAAAACGGAGTCCAAACGAAGAATCTAGAGCCGGTAGAAGAGAGTCACGCGAGAAGCACACAACAGAGGTGAGTCCGCCCCTGCAGCCGCCTAGGGTTAGGCGGACAACACTGATTCACAACCGCGCCTGTGTCCGCTCCATACAAGGCGGACGTGAGTGAATGAGTTACTTGGCGGAAAACAATTTACAACCGCCTAAGAAAGGGCGGACACCATGCGGACGTGAGACAATGCCATGCAACCGCATGGATCTGAGCGGACGCAGAGGCGGACGCGTGTAAAAAAATCCAGATCTGAGACGCGAACAGTTTTCTTCTTCGCGCGCCGTCTGCAACTTGCCTTCGCCGACTTCTGCAACTCGTCCACTCGTCCACTGTCTGCAACTTATCCATCTACTCTGCACACGTTCTGTCCCCTGCAATAAATGATCAATCAGTCTGCAAATCTTATCCAGCTTCTTCCACCGCCTCAATCCATCACGCGTCTGTTATCTTCATTTTCTCTTCTTCCTTCCTCTATATAAGACGCACGAGCCTTCTGCTCAATATCATCCACCACCCATACAATCCATCACCGTACCACTTCACCACACTTCACACATTCATCTCATTTCTCTCCTCCCGTCTTCTCCATTTTTATTTCACTTTCCACCATATTCACCTCTAGTCTTACGTATACAAAATAGCAGAACGAATACAGGAGTGACTACAGATGATTTCTACTACTCTTGTTCCTATTATTCTATTTAATATGTTAGGCTAGAATATTTATACTCTGGGAATGGTTATTATGTGTTTGTATTAATTATGCATTATTTTCACTGGTTTATTTAAATACAGTTTGTTACGTTTTAAAGGTTATCTCGCACCTTTTTAATAAATGTCATGAGTTTATTAAACTGCTTTACTAAGTCTATTTTGATCAGACCAGGTGATAAATAGATAGGTTAATTAAGTCGTAAATTTGGAGAAAGCTTATTATGATTTAATAAGTTAGTATTTTCAGATGCAAATGTAATTCCTCAATACTCCTCTGCCGTCCACCAGTGGGTGCTTGAGTTTTCATCGGACCCTGCACAACTGGAACGAGTTCTTATGAGTTTTCATCGGACCTTAAGATAATAACAGGAACCTTGCCAAATTATTAAACCTTAATTATGCAGATTATAATAACCTGACCCAGAGTTCCACTTAATTTATCTATTAACTGTGTTTATTTTATCTTTCTTTTTTTTATAATATAAGTCAATTAATCCCCCCCTTTTTGTGACACGCTTAGGTACTATAATATGTATATTAGTCCCACGGTTCGACATCCGGTTGCTTACATTTCGCTATACTACCACGACCGGGATTTGTTTGCAGCCCGACGTTTATTTTGAGTTCTTAATTTCTTTTCTTTTATTTTTACACCAGTTTAACCACTCAGATTACAACGTCTGCAAAATGGCGCCGTTGCCGGGGACTAGTTTATTCTAGTCCCTAAGCCCCGGATTCTTCACTTGTTTAATTAGAATATTTTGTCTATATTATTTTGTTGTTGTTTATATTAATTATCTTTATTATCTTGTTATATTATTTTCATGTTTGTTTTCTAATGTTTCAGTAGGTACGTACTCAAAAAAAAAAACGCAATAGGGGGCTGTCCGCCCTCCTGTCCGCCCAACAAGAAGCGGACGCCACCGAGACTCCTGTCCGTCCCCAACCCACGCCACAGCCGTGTCCGCCTATCAATAAGCGGACGTCCAAGCGGACGTCCCTATTTCAGAAAAAAAAACGCTGCATTATATTCTGTTCTTCTCCTGCTCCAACTTCTTCAATCTGTTTCTACTTCATTTTATAATTTGCTTATATTATTATTGTTTTTGTTTCTCATTATTTTA
The DNA here is from genome assembly GCA_023374045.1 of Limonium bicolor. Classification (NCBI taxonomy): domain Eukaryota; kingdom Viridiplantae; phylum Streptophyta; class Magnoliopsida; order Caryophyllales; family Plumbaginaceae; genus Limonium; species Limonium bicolor. The sequence continues at coordinate 389,564,939 of CM041776.1, read as the reverse complement.
TTTTCTAATTTGTTTCAGTAGTTTTGTTTTAAATACAAAAACACAAAAAAAATGGAAATGGAACAGGTGTACGAGCAAGAGTTCTGCTATTCACAGTATTTATACTGCTCCGTATGTGGGGGAGCCCATGATTATGCAGATTGTCTCATATTACAAGAGCAACTCTGGTTAGAAGATCAACCAGATTACCTAGAGAGACTCGCTCACCCAGAACAGCAACCAAGGAGCGAAAAAATTCATGAGGTAGAAAACCCCACTACGGATGTAAGTTATTCTCTTCCCTCTATAGTCGCCTACCGCCAGTTTCCATCCTTCTCTGTGCTCTATCCAGAAGATGAGGATACTTACATCCTCGAAAATGAAGAGAAGGAATTGCCATCACCTCCCGCCAAGATATCCAAACAAAACGCCACTATCACCTTTAAAGAATTAACTTTCTCTGAAGATGATTTTAATCAGCGTTCTTTCTATGAGCCTCACCTACAAGAGGAGGATGTTTACATCCTCCAAATTGAGGAAGAAGAACCATCACCACCGGGTCTTCTGTTAGAACTACGTTCCCGGCATTACCTCCTCAAACACCAGATTTTGTGGAGTATTCATTTTCTTATTTTATATGCTGAAGTAACGTTTTGTTTTGATCCAGGATAACGAAGCAGGCGTCTAGCCAAAGACGTTAAAGAAGGGCAGCTTTCCGGGAGGCAACCCGGATGAACTTTTATTTTCTTTTATGCTTTTTTTTTAATTTTCAGGTTCTCTTTAAATTTTATTTTTGCTAACTTTTAACCCCGTTTGTAGTATGGGTGCTTCTAGTGTCCTATGCAGGTGCACCTTCATATCCACACTGCAACCAAGCTGCGCTACTTGAGGCTGAAGCTCAAGTGTGGGGGAACTCCTATAAACGCAAGCAAAAATAATATCAGGGGAGTACCAGTTTCTTTAATTTTGCTTTTATTTAAATAAAAATCTGCAGAGGAGAGTTTATGTGCTTAAATGTTTATTTGTGACCTTTGTGTTATCTCTATTTTATCTACTTACCGAAAAGGTCTTCTGAAACCTTCCCTTGTTTTTCTGATGAACAATGAGGACATTGTTCAAATTAAGTGTGGGGGAGTGTGCCCTTTTCGGTGACATTTTGTGCTTAAATGTTTAATCTCTCTCCTTATCATGCGTTTGTCCAATTCAAATATTATGGACCCTTTTATGTAGGTTGTTCACTTTAAGAATAAATACTATTATGAATTGTAGGATAAATGGTACAAATTTTAAAATTTTGATTACTTTCGAGGAGCATTTTATATGCGGTGTGACCAAATAATCTGTAAATGGTTGGATTTTATTGCTCAGGGTTTCTTTCTGTCTTCTCTCTTAGGGATTGCTAAGGGGTGCTTCTCTGTTAAAAAAAAAAGAGAAGAAAAAAATAATAATAAAGGACTTACGAGACACCATTGGTAACCAACAAAGAGAGTTGAGTGTTCTTAAATACAAAGGCGTGATGCTTACATTTTCTCATCCCTTATGCAAAAGTGAAACAAATGCATGAATCTATTTTTCCTTTTGTTTTCTCCTCAATGCCCATTCTTGAGAGAAGTTGGCCATGGTAAAAGTTCTCAAAGTCACCTAAAACATTGAAGTACCTTGGATCATACCCCGAAACTCTATATTTTATTTTTACCCTTAGCACACCTATGCCACTAGCAGTTAATCTTTCACACTCCTCAAAAAGTTTAAAAGATCATGTTTATCCTACCCTTCATAATAATATTTGTTAGTATTGAGCATTCCCTACTTACTTGGGTACGTGATTTTGCTTGAGGACAAGCAAAAAGATAAGTGTGGGGGTGTGATAAGTGTCCAAATGAGCATGTTTTATAGGTGTATTTCATATATAATATTAGCACTTTTCTTGCTCAATTCTCCACTTCGGTTAGTTTTCCTCTAGTTTATGTTTTATTGTTTATCTCACAAATTTATTGGTTTAACATGAGGAAAACCAAGCTGGGAGTAAAGTAGACGAATAGACGAACGCATAGACGCAAACGGCTCAGAAAACGGAGTCCAAACGAAGAATCTAGAGCCGGTAGAAGAGAGTCACGCAAAAGCACACAACAGAGGTGAGTCCGCCCCTGCAACCGCCTAGGGTTAGGCGGACAACACTGATTCACAACCGCGCCTGTGTCCGCTCCATACAAGGCGGACGTGAGTGAATGAGTTACTTGGCGGAAAACAATTTACAACCGCCTAAGAAAGGGCGGACACCATGCGGACGTGAGACAATGCCATGCAACCGCATGGATCTGAGCGGACGCAGAGGCGGACGCGTGTAAAAAAATCCAGATCTGAGACGCGAACAGTTTTCTTCTTCGCGCGCCGTCTGCAACTTGTCTTCGCCGACTTCTGCAACTCGTCCACTCGTCCACTGTCTGCAACTTATCCATCTACTCTGCACATGTTCTGTCCCCTGCAATAAATGATCAATCAGTCTGCAAATCTTATCCAGCTTCTTCCATCGCCTCAATCCATCACTCGTCTGTTATCTTCATTTTCTCTTCTTCCTTCCTCTATATAAGACGCACGAGCCTTCTGCTCAATATCATCCACCACCCATACAATCCATCACCGTACCACTTCACCACACTTCACACATTCATCTCATTTCTCTCCTCCCGTCTTCTCCATTTTTATTTCACTTTCCACCATATTCACCTCTAGTCTTACGTATACAAAATAGCAGAACGAATACAGGAGTGACTACAGATGATTTCTACTACTCTTGTTCCTGTTATTCTATTTAATATGTTAGGCTAGAATATTTATACTCCGGGAATGGTTATTATGTGTTTGTATTAATTATGCATTATTTTCACTGGTTTATTTAAATACAGTTTGTTACGTTTTAAAGGTTATCTCGCACCTTTTTAATAAATGTCATGAGTTTATTAAACTGCTTTACTAAGTCTATTTTGATCAGACCAGGTGATAAATAGATAGGTTAATTAAGTCGTAAATTTGGAGAAAGCTTATTATGATTTAATAAGTTAGTATTTTCAGATGCAAATGTAATTCCTCAATACTCCTCTGTCGTCCACCAGTGGGTGCTTGAGTTTTCATCGGACCCTGCACAACTGGAACGAGTTCTTATGAGTTTTCATCGGACCTTAAGATAATAACAGGAACCTTGCCAAATTATTAAACCAGTAGAGATAGCTTAATTATGCAGATTATAATAACCTGACCCAGAGTTCCACTTAATTTATCTATTAACTGTGTTTATTTTATCTTTCTTTTTTTTATAATACAAGTCAATTAATCTCCCCCTTTTTGTGACACGCTTAGGTACTATAATATGTATATTAGTCCCACGGTTCGACATCCGGTCAGTTACATTTCGCTATACTACCACGACCGGGATTTGTTTGCAGCCCGACGTTTATTTTGAGTTCTTAATTTCTTTTCTTTTATTTTTACACCAGTTTAACCACTCAGATTACAACGTCTACAGTGCTCCTAATGTTGGTGTTGATGACTTCCAGCAAATTGATGATGACGAACTTGATTTGTAAATGTAGTTTAATGTTTGAAAGTCTTGTGTATGGATTGAGAAATTTAAACTTGTGTTTGAAAGCTTTTGTTTCATATGTAGCTTGAATTGAATACTTTGGCACTTGATTACTTTATATTTGTATTTGAAGTTTTTTTCCATTTTGTCAAAAATATACACATACTACTGTCTATAAAAATTTACAGGTGATTTCTCAGCAGACCTCGCTTCAAAACAGGATGCGCCCGCATCGTCGCTTCACGCATCGCTTCCGGAGCCTCATCGCATTGGAACACATCACACATTTTAAAACCAAGATCATGGTTAAATGTTTGGTTAGTGAACTTAAGTGTTAATGACTTATTAAAGTCAATTTTATAAGTTAAAAGTGAAAGAAAAGTGATTTAAAAAGGTTAGGTGTGAAAACTTTTGAAGCCATGGATAATATATAGTTTTCGGACACTTTAATGTCATTTTATGGTTAAAGCGATATTATGTTTAAGGCCATGTGTTTAGTCCTTTTTAATCAGCATTTAGAGCTCTAAATATTAGTTATTTAGTTTTGGGGGTGATAATATAAATTGTATAAAATCTGGTGCTAAAATATAATTCTAGTGAAAATAATTACTTAGGAACCGTTTAGATGAATATTGATGAATTTGGGTGTTACACAAATTAAATATAAGGTCATAATATAATTTAAAGGAATTATAAACCTTATAAGTGTTTAAATGAACAAAGGACTTGTTAATGGGGGCAAAGCGTAATTAAATAAAGTATAGGGAGCCAAACATTAATAAAGCCATGAGGGGCTGTTTGGAAAATTATAAAAACATGAAATATTAATTTTATAAAATTAAAGTACTTAAATTGTAAAACTAGAGAAGCATATGTGGCAAATTCATAATTTATATAAGTATGGGTCAAAGGAATGTTTTGAGTGGTCAACCTTGACCACATGTGAGGTTTGACCGAATTTAAGCAATAAAAGTAATTATTTTGATAGTTTAATAAAATATTAAGTTAAAAGTAACAATTATAAAAAGAAGTGGGTTCATTAGATGATTTCCAAAAGTTAAGGGGTGGAAATGAATTATAAAGACCTTAAGGGTTTGCTCGAATTATTTGAAGGATTTTGGGGTTGGTTTTGTGATTAAAAAATTAAGGATTATAATATATATAGTTTAAATATTAAAATGTAACATTTGTAAAAATTATGGGGTTAATGTGTAATTAACCGAAAATATGTACTGAAAATAATATTATAACAACCTAGGGGTTATTCAGAAATTTAAGGAAAATATTTGGGTAGTTTTTGAAATTAAATAAGTTAATATGTAGAATATAAAGTTTTAGTATTAAATTGTAAGTTATAAAATAAAGAGGGGCAATATGTAATTAAAAGAAAGTTGTGGGTAAAAAGAGTAAATCTGGAAAATGTTAGGGGCTGTTCGGTTATATATGACATAGTTGGAAACCTAGGGTTATAAATTAAACAAGGTTAGAAATGTAAAAAATATAATGTTTGGGAAGATTTTGTAAATAATCAAAAGCTAATGGGGAAAGTTTGTAATTTCCGAAAAAGAGTATGGCCGGTTTGGAATTAATGTAAATATGGGTCGAGTATAATGTAAAGTTCAAAATGATATAATGTGACATTATAGTAAAGTATAAGAGAGTATGTTATAAAGGAATTAATGTGGTATAAGTATACCTTATAAACAAACACATAAAATAATGAGATTTATATGGAAATTTGGGAAGCATAATATATGGTTAGAAGCCTTATGAAATAAGGAACATAATGATGTATAAATACATTGTATAACATAAGGATAGATTCCTAATAAGAGATTTGTGAATGAATGACACAAATAAATGAATGTATACTTTACATGAAATAATGAATTAACTCATTATAGAAAACCTTATAATTCACATAAGATGAATTTATGACATAAGGTGAAAAATGTAATGTGATGGTTAGTCACATAAGATTAAATGAAAAGATTTATGAGGTGAAAATATAATTACAAGTGTTATAATATAAAGTAGTAAAAGTTGAGCAATGAATATTGAACATAAAGAAACAATGACTTGGAGTATTGACCTAGTCAAACTAAAATGACCCGTCAACACAAATAGACCAAGACCAATACACAAAGTGATGTGTAATTAAAAGTGGAAATATAACTTGGTCAAATAAAGTATAGTAACAAACTATATTATATAAATGTATATATATCAATGCATATATATGTGTGTGTATATAAATGTACAAAGGTAAAATAACCTTGATAAATAGCATGGGCTATTAAGAATTGAATTCCTAAGTAATAAATATTATTACGGTATTAAACATTATGCTCTTACAACTATAGAGTATAATCAAATTAAATCCCAAGGATAATGAAAACCCGAATAATGTTTAATAACAATTCAGGGGTTAAGAACGGGATTGAACTAGGACGTTTAGTCGATAAAAGGTGACCTAAATTAGAACGTAGGAATTAACACTTAGTGTTAAATAATTCCAGATCCTAGTCGTTAGTGCTGTGAGCGGGAGACGGTCGCGGGGTTGACGTCTGCTCGATTGGAGGACGTACTACTGGTGAACGGTATGTTAATGTGTGGTCTGAACATCCCGAGGGTTTCCTTGGGTTCAGACGTATTGTGTGTTTAAGTGATAAGAATAATTATGATATGTATGTAGTGTGAGTGTGTTTATGTGATTTGACCGTCAAAGCATTTATTAATTGTGCGCGAACTTCGATCGGAGAAAGTGATACCCATTATCACTTAACTTGTGTGTGGACAATTAGGAGGAACTCTGAGTGCTAACCCAAGAGTGTAAATTACTCCTGAAACACCAAGTGAGATGCTTAGATTAGAGACCTGGTATTAACCGCCTCTAGAGTGATAACTCGAACTGGAATATCATCACCTAGAAGACTTCTAGGTATATGTGTAAGCCCTGAGAGGTATCTAATAAATGTGTTCTCCCATAACCGAGGAGATTAATTAAAATACTCTAACAAATGAGAGTGTTATGATTTAATGAAAAGTGTGTTTAGTAAATCCTAGGCTGCATACGTTCCAGCAGGTTGCGCAGAGTGATCACTAGAAAGGAACTCCGATGGAGTAACTTTCGATTTGTTAATCTAACGAGCCAGATACGATAGTTAGTCGGAGTGTGCTACCGTTGGCACCATGGCTTCGGCCGCATGGACGTCTACCACGTAGACAAGTGAGTCCATCTACCCACTGGTAGGATGACATAGGATTACTGTCCAACTATGAAAGTGTGAGGTTAAACGGGAAATTGTCCTTAACATGACACTCGTATGACTATGTGTGAATTGACATAAGCGGGACTTCGAAAGATGGAGACTGAACAAGAGAAAAGAAATTATGTTCAGCTAACTAGTGATCCTTACGAAACCACATTGGATGATATCTTACAAATGATGTGGCTATTGTGCAGGGGCGGATGCAGAGTTTGTAAAATACTCTTATAAATTTTTAAAAAAAAATACAAAATAACATAATATTTTAAAAAATGTTAGTGTTAAAAAAAAATTAGCCCCCTAACAAAATTCCTGGATCCACTACTGCTATTGTGAATTGTTGTGTGAATATTTGAGTGCCTTTTGTGTGTTTAATTCCGCAATTACAGTTGTTTTATAAGCATGTAAACGGAACAACATGAAACGAATCTCATGTTAAGCAAGATGACTAATCGACCTAAGTGACCTAAAAGGGTCTAGGATCACATTATTAGCATACTCAGCGGTTGGCTAAGCCTTTATGGCCTCACATTACATGTGCGCAGCTGTTGGAAGACCGACACCTTAGTGCGGGATTGTGGGATTAGTTGGCGGTATACCTCTTAGTTATACCATAGGTTGTGACATTCCATTTTGGACATTTAGTAATATTAAGTAGACTGCTCACTAGTCATTTTGGATTAAAGTATTGTAAACTTGGGACTAATGTTGCACACTTGTCATCATTGTGGTCAGCATTGTATTACTAGTTCGGTTGTGTAAGTGAACACTTCATTATTCGCATGGGCGGATAATGGCGTGTAACACCCAGGATAAATGGTTAGTTTATTTTCCGCTGCAACGTCTTTTATTATTGCTACGATTCGTGTTACTTAATATTGTATTTAGATTGTGGTTAACGGGGGTGTTACACTAACACCTCTTTAAGCTAAAGATTGAGTAATGGACAACCTCGGAAGAGATAGGAATCAACCATTAAAAGTGTATGATTTAAACTATATTGACTCTATACATAATGAAGAAAAACCCAAATTAATTTGATTCAAATCTATTTTTATTGGCAAAAAATATGGAAGGATAAAGAAAATCAAAAGTATAAGTATAGAACAACTATAGCATCCCTCTTCCACTTTGAGTTGTTGTGTAACCTTCTGTAATTGGATTTTATACATATGTTTAAGGGCTTATTTATATTTTTTTCTAATCCTTTATGCTGATTCCTTTGAAACCTCTTATTTTCTCTAACTTGCCTACAAACCAGGTTTATATAAGAATTTGCGCTTTTTAAAAATTGGTAGCACTATATAAATCTAAGAAGATTACGATCCTAAGAACCTATAAGAAAACACCTGCGAACTAAACATGGCCAAAGACATATCTTGCGACATAGACAAAGTGATAAGCCAACGGGTTATGAGACTATACGCATTAACAAAGGTCATGACTTCATAACCGAGAGTTGAAAACTCACGCCAAGCCTGGGTAAGGCATTCAACTAAGGTCAACCAAATCCCGTAGGATGGTTGCCTATCCAGCTGACAAGTGAGACATCCTTCAAGTAAGATTCCAAATAAAGGAGTCATCCTTGACATAGCAAGGGAAAGACCAGGGTGCCTTTTTGGAGATGAGAGTAGGATCATGCAAGACCAACCCGTCCAAGCCTCGTTGTGACCAGTCTCATAATACCAATCTAAAAACCATATCCGTTTATAGCACTACATGCCCTTAAATTCTTGGGGGACCCAGCTCATTCTAATGATCATTCTCTCCATGCATGCATAGTTCTTGTTTGTCACACGTCTCTTGAAGCTAGCCAAAAGCATCGACCAAGCCATTAGAGTTTGCACCAAAAATGATTGCATCGGGAAAAGAGTGTGGTTGTCAAGCCACCCACCTCCACCATTGTAGTTCGGGAAAGGTTTTGTGGCTCTGTAGTGCCACCGCCCTGGAAGAACGCCAAAGTAGACTTTTAAGCGGTCAAAGAAGTTGACCAGTTGATATCGTGCACAAATCTTCCCTCGATGTCATGCGCATGTGAGTTGAGCTCATTAATGAATTGATGGTGGGTTCGAGAAGGAGGCGCATTCCCCGTGTAACCATCAAAGCAAGATCCTTGGTCCCACTCAGCAAGTAGAGGTCAAAAAGCTTACAACTAGCTACTGGTGATGAATCCAGAGTCATGAGAAATGAGAAGGGCGAATATCGTGCAAGAAACGGGGGGAATGAAATTCACGCCATTGACAGGCGTTCCCTCCCCAATGAGTACATGCTGTATTTGAAGAAGGTTTCTACATGGAGGCGCATGAGGCAGAGCCACTCCAATCCCACCTTCACCATTGAAGAACTTCCACCAGTAGACAAGCGTAGCACCAACACATACCTCCCTCGGTAGTCAATATCAAGAATCAATGAAGTATAAAGCGAGAGGGGAGGGGGCTCCATGACGTGGTGAGGAAAGAATCTTCTAGCTCAATAACCCGGTTGTCATACAACCTTGATCCACCGTCGACAAGCTGGAGCCTCACTGCATGATCATGTGTTATGGGGAAAGGAACTTTCCCTTCTATCAAACTCCAAAATCACCTGTTCCGGGAGCCCATCACTCTTTTGCACAAGGGGAAACTCCCACTGAAAGTTAAAATCTTGGAGAGTATGTTGTCACTTACCACCAAGGAAAGTCCAACGTGGTCTTTGGGTACAACCATAGTCACCATTGCTAACGAACAAAAACACCCATCTAGATAGTATGCTGATAACAACTAAAATTTTCATGAGAGCCGTTTTGTATTAGATGACTTATCCATTTGAAATCACCTCTTCAATCAAGATAAGATCCTTACAAGTTGATTAACGAGAACCAATTGACGCACAATGAGCTATTTCCTTCCATGATCACTCTATTACTCCCTTTTGTTCACGAATCGATAGCGAGCTTATTTTTTGATGTTCCGACGTGGAGCTATTTGATCGGGAAAACCAAACACACACACGATTCTCGTTTGACAGGGAAGTAACAAGCATCCTCTGTTTGACAGGGAAGAAACATCGTTTCCGTTTGAAAGAAGCATCAAGGGATTTAAACTATTAACGTCATATAATATAACTGTATTTTCTTTATTGCACCACTCTTGCATCCGTTTAGCTGCAACACATGAGACGCTGCTCCCTCCGACCATGACTTAAAAAAGGAGATCCTTACGGGATCATAATTTGCACCAACTGTTAGTATAGTTGACCACAACCAGAGCATAGCCAGAGATATACTGATGAGGTATTCACATTTATAAGTATTGTACGAGTTCGAGATCCGATAAACATTTCCCCCATAGGACATCTCCCCAAAACAAGAAATTGGGAAGCAAAGTGCCTCGCTATTTCATTCCATTCCCACTAACACGATAATTTCTCACTCTCTAATCCCGATACTACCAGGAAGATGCTTCCCCTAGACCCGATACTACCACGGAAAGAGAGATATGGTTTCTGCAATAGCAGCTAGCTTGTCAAGGCTTCACAAAATGGTTACATAACAGCTTCGAGACCGTAAATCCATGGAAAGAGTCGACACCAAAGAGCTCCTTCAACTTGCCATCACAAATTACCATTTTCTTCTCAAGTGGATCCTTCAAATATAACACCGAGACATCAAAAATAGGTAATAAGTATTCATGAGACAATGCTCTATTCAATAATTAAGAAAGCAAAGCAAGAGGATTCATAATGATAAAACCACTCTCCTAAAGTATCAAGTGTGTATGAGCTACATGATGAAGATGTAAAGTTGTAAGTTTAATAGAAGGATACGTTGTTAATAATCTGTACCTGAAGATTATGGTCTTTTATGTGAATCCATATTCTTTTTATAGCTTCAGCTCGAGTTAGTTCAGTCTCTCCCGTTCCAAGGAACTTCATGAAATTTTCTGAAATTGGAGCTGGGGCTAGAAACCCAGATGTCACAGTCCTTTTCTGTTTCTTCTGGTTCTTTTGAGCTTCACTTAATACTGTTAAGAGGTCCGAAGATTATGTTCCGTCAGCAGATAAAACAGATCTAAAAAAAAATAGACTTCGTTTTCACAAAAGTCTTTCTTGTATAAATCAGTAGAAAGTCGTTTCTTTTTTACACATGATGGTGCTAATACAAGAATGTTGATGTGTAAAAGGCACACTTTCAATCTACTTACAATCCTCTTTTTGTTGCCTTTTCTCCTGCCTCCGAATCTTCCGTCTCTCAGAAGGCTTGACAGCTTGATCATGACAATACAAGATGAAATATCAGAAACTGGTAAGTAATAAGTTTCAGGGACTGGAGAATCAACAGAAAGACAAGGGTGGTAGATTAATTACTTCAGCCAGCCTTGCAAGACATGTGAATCTTGACCACATAAAGCAAAATGACTTTCCCAATGGGCAAACAATTGAAACTAAGTTATGCCAACGGAGCAATTTATGAAAGTCAAATCCTGATACTAGAATAAGCTGGGACTGGAAGTAACATCTAAAGGCTCTAAAGACAGAAGCAATTCAAACAAATTTTCAACCATTCCCCTATGGTGTCCGAAAGGCACATATATTTATGGGGCCTTTATCTCTCCGCTCATTCGAGCAGTCCCTTTGGAGATGGGACTAAGTGATTTTGGAAGAAGGAATTTGAGAGAAGAAAAGTCAAATGAATGTGTGATGAATATGGCAGAGGAATTACCACCAAGATGTTTAGACAGTAGCATATTAATCTCAGATGCCTTGACAGATTTAACACCAAAAAGACAGCGTAATTCCTCGTTGCAGTTTATATTGTCACTGTCACTTGGGTCCTGCAAGTTCCTCTCGGCTATGTATTCCTGAAGTTGGCTGAGCACCTGAAGCACCAAAACAAATCCATAAGGTCCTCACAGAACAAGAAATATTATCAGAATCATTTTTTCACGAAAGAGATAACTTTTTATCTGAATCATTGTCCTACAGGGACCAACATAGGTTCAGCTAAGAAAGCTATATCCATCATGGTACCTCAAAACGAGTCATGATAGGTTTGCCCAATAAAGTTTCCAGTTGCGGTGATAAAGCACATAGTTTGGACCTAATAGCTCCTTTTGCAACCTCCTTGCTTGGTCTACGAATACTGTAACATGGGTAGAAGTGATCATATGCAACTCTGTTAGCATTTGGAGAAGAAACTCACCACAAACCAATAGACTACAGCATTCAAGCATATGCATGCACATGCTACCTATTACTCCTAGACAGTATAAAACCACGGACTTGTCTCAAGACAATCAATCAGCACACAGTTACAAGACAAAGTATGAAATCAGCAGCAAATTTAATGACTCCAAGACAGAGCAGTATCACTGGCTTTGACAAACCTTTGAGCATAGTTACATTATTTTGATTTTCCTATCCTGATCCAAAAACTTTTATAGCCCCGTTGAGCGGTGGATAAAAACATGGATTCGCTCACTGAATATTTGCGTTGGTATTGCATGCTCATCCCAAAAGATGATCAAGATCATATGTCCATATTGATGACCATGCAGCTTTTGGCAGTTCACTTCAAATGGTTCAGAAATGGATAGCCAAAAGAAAACTAAACACACAGAAGACAATGCCGAGGACTTGCTGATACAATTTCCATTTACTGTTAGCAAATACTGGTATTATTTTGCCAAGAAGATAGCGAACTGGTAAAAGAGTAAGAAACAAAAGATGCATAATAGTGAGATCATGGTGAGAAGAGGCATTCCTTAAACAAGCGGAGAAATTCGCATAGAGTTTCACAGTTAACTAATTTGAATCATCACCAGGAGAGTAAACCCAAACTGAACCAGATTGCGCACTGGTCAAACCAGAGATGAGATTGACTGACGAACAATACTGACCTAACTTTGCTCCCGTTTGCCCTGCCGGCAGTCTCTCCCTTATCGGTGCTTTTTCCGCTGTTCCCCACAGCCACCACCGCGTCTCTCCTGTCCTTGCAGTTGCGGATTGCAGCATCCTCCGACTCATCAGAGTTCAAAACGTCACCATCTACATCGGACTCAGAGCCCACCCCGCGTTCATCATCGTCGAATCCCTCTTCCCCATCCCCCGCCACTCTGACGTCCGGAGGGCTCTCCGACACGCAGGTGTAGAGGAAATTCTCGACCTGCTCCCGGATGAAAGGTTTCCGCTCCGACAAATCGACGGAAAAATCATCCTCGAGCTTCTGGCGGACAATGGAGTTCGAGGTCTTCCTCAGGTCCGATGATCGAAGGAATTCTCTCAACCTCTGAATCAGCTCCGCGTCAGAAACCATCTCCCGATTTCAGTTTACAGTAGAGTAGTTCCTCCTAGGCTGCGTCGGCTGGGTGAAAAGAAGCGAGGTACACCATTGGGTTTTGTTTCGGGCGATCGACTACCTGGGAAGCAATGACAATTGCAATTTATCTAATTGATGCGGGAGCGGAGGTTGCCGGGGTGTCTACACTAGTACTGGAAGTAGTGATAGGGATTAAGGGTTTTGGATTTATTCTCAACCGCGCGAGGAGGGTGCATGTAAGTAAGCGAGGGAGGTCTTTATAAGCCGGCAGTACTAGAGGGCTGACCCAGCCGGACTCCAACCGTGGGCTTCAAATTTCAATGCGATGTACCGGTAGCATATGCCTGGCTGCGCGCATGAGAGTCGAAGTTGAAGCTGCAGTCAGATTTCGCCCACAAGCTTCAGGATCGGACGGCGACGGTTCTTTTGGGAGCTAGAGAGAATCGGGCAACCAGAAGGGCTTTGCTTTGTTATTGTGTAGCTTGCTTCATTGGTGGAGTTTGTTGGTTACCGGAGGTTAGCCGTAGCCGACGGTGGCTGGTGGTGTTACTGCAGATGCCGTGGGTGATGATCCAGTGAACGGCGGCAGTCGTTGACGCCTTGACGGGTTTCATTCGGTCAATTGATGCTTTGGTCCCGTGCTTCGGGCTTTGACCACGACCAAATTCAGTCATTTTCCCTTTTCATACATGTTTTTTTAAACGAATAAAAAAAATTTATTAAGTTTGTGCCTTTTCCATGAACCAAAGTTTTTATAAAAAGAAAGGAAAAAGAAAACATCATCGATTTATATATCAAGTACATGTATTTTTCTAATCCTTGATTAACAAGGAAAAATAATTAATAAAAAACTTTAGTGCTTGACATAGTTAAAAATGTTAAGTAAATATTAAACAACTATATAAAAATTAAAATGATAAATATTAATTAAGTAAGTTATTAGTAGAAAATATATTATAATCTTTTAAAACATAATTTATAATATTGGAATAATTAGAAAACAATATCAATCATCAAATATAGTTAAACAAAGAAATAATAAAAGAAAACTAAACGGTAAAAGTGTCAAAAATATTAAAAATGCTTGGAGCTAAAGTATTTTAATATTTTTACATCTTCCCGCATATTTGGGAACTTTAAAAAGTTGTGCTTGTCATCTCCGGTGGCTTTGTGGCTTTGTGCTAGTGTTCGCTCTAGAGGTGATTATTCGGGCGGACGGGCTGGGTTCGGGCCGGGCTAGAAGAAAATTTTAGGCCCGTCGGGTCTATTTCAGAAACCCAAACCCGGTTTTTTATATGTTCGGGTTGGGCTGGGCTAGGCCCGGTTTTTTTCAGGTTTTGCCGAAGCCCGGCCCGCCCGGCTCAGTTTTTTATATTTTTATATAAATTAATTAAAAAAAATTAATTAATATAATTAAGTGTAGATTTATATACTATATGTACATTTTATTTATAATTTATATATAATTTTAGTATATATTTTATAAAAAATAAATTATATTATATATGTATATATTATATTTTGAAAAATAATAATAAATAATATATAATCGGGCTGGGCCGGACTTGCCTACGGGCTTACAAATGTGCTGCGGCCCGGCCCGGTTTTTTATTCGGGCCTGATTTTATGTACAGGCCCGCCCGGAAGCCCATCGGGTTCGGGTTTATCGGGCTTTTTTACGGGCCGGATCGGGCCGGGCTGCCGGGCCGGACACATTATGATCAGCTCTAGTTCGCTCCCCCGGTGGACTAAGACTAATGTAGATGTGGACCGATGGAGGTTGGGTCTGGCCAGGGGTGGCAATTTTTACCCAACCCGATAACCCGACCCATACCCAACCTGAAAATAGCGGGTTTGGATCACGATTATTGACCCATTTAATTATTGGGTCGGGTATGGGTTACCTATTAAATTTGTGGGTTGGGTATGGGTTTAAAGTCCTAACCCGTAGTCAACCCGACCCGTTTATTTTATTTTATAAAAAGTAATAATATATAAATAATTAGATAAAAATATAAATATTTTACTAAGTAAGTGCTAACCTACTATTAGTATAATACAGATTATTATGTAGTATCTTTTTGATGAGAGGTTGTTTATTTGATAGTACTACTTTGTTGTATTTCTTTATAAAGCAAAAACAAGAGTGTTCGTTATGTGGATTGTCAAAAGGCAGTGTGCTGCTTTCTCCTCCACAGCTCCCACCATGGTCCTATCTCTTCTGTACTCTGAAGATTTTTGTCTATGTTTTGATTCTATATTATGAAGGAGAAAATACAGTTATATTTGGCCCAGTCGTGTATACATCACCTTCTTTTGTTAAGTGCCACTGAGCACGACATGTATGTGGAAAAAGAAAAAAGACGGAGGATAATGAAAACTCTGGAATATCACCATATTGAATGTATGATTTCATTCATTTGTAACTCCGTTTGAGTAATCATACAAAAAATTTAATTCCAGTCTTTTAAATTTTGCATAGCCTAATTATGTTGGGTTAAACGAGTCGGGTATGGGTTTAATCATTTTATATGGGTTGGGTATGGGTTGATAATTTGTAACCCGAATATTATTGGGTCGGGTATGGGTCAATACAATTTTAATCGGGTCGGGTATGGGTGAGCTTCAACCCGACCCATTAACCCGAATTGCCACCCCTAGGTCTGGGATCTGGCCAATTCGAATTCTTTGGTCGGGTTCCTCTATTCATCCAGTGGTTGACGCTTTACTTCACCGATTAGGTTGTGACATCAAGGGGTTAGGTCTTTGATCTTTTGTTAGACAGAATGGCAACTTTGTTCTCACTCTTTAACAAGGGGTTAATTATTGGTTTTGTTAACTGTACTATTAATTGTGTGTCATTGCAATACGCATTTGAAAATTGATGTTATTAGAAACTTTACATTTGTGCTATTTAGAAACAATAAATGTGTGGTAAATTATACAAATTTTAAATTATGACTTTAATAATTAGAATACTATTTTTAAATTGATAATTCTAATACACAATAACAAAGTTGATCAAATTTAGATATATAAATTTAGATTCTATAATGTATGATTTAAAATACTGTATTTAAGCTTATTTTTACAAAAAAAAGTTAATTTACATAAATCAAAACAACAAATAAGTAATAAAACCTCACATTGTTAATAAAATGTAGCCGATTTTATTTTATAATTTTTATAATTTTTATGTAAGACCATCGAGTGTACTATTTTGTTTAATCTTATAGTTTAGCATACTCTCTAAGTAAATAGAGAAGACACCACTCACTCGATGTTTTATAAGTTCAACTTTTAAATAAATCTATAAACATGTTTTTATGGCACTTACGAGGTGTTTGGTTTAGACAAGGAAATTATAGAGAATTGGGAACAAAAATGAGAAAATAAATCTCTTTTATTTTTTGTATCTGTTTCTTTACATAAAGAAAAGGAAATGGCTAGCTAACGACCGTCAATATTTACTATTTATCCGTCAATAATTGTCATTCTCGAATAAATTAGCGGAAAAGAAGTGATTTAAATTAGTGGGATTTTAAGTAATTTGTTTAAACCTATAACACACACAAGTATTTTAGTTTCTAAAAGATAGGTTTTCAAAATTACTTGTAACAACCACAAAATCAATTTGAAACAATAATTCTACACAATTAGATGACGATAATGAACATTCACGATTTTATTTTATTTTTTATATGTGCAGTGTTGTGGATAAGAGTCACATATTACAATTTACAAGATCATTTGTTGCGTCGTCAATTCTCCCATTACATTCCTCCACATTTCTTTTCCTGCAATGACGGGTACGGAATCAATTACTTTAACATTAAAGAGCTTTTGAGTTATCGAGCTCGTTTGTGGTAAATGTTTTGGGGCAATGTTTCTAACCGTGTTTTATCTTGTAAAAGTGAACGCTCATTTGTGAAACCCTAAAATGTTTCATTCTTCTGTGTCATCTTCTTCTTTCGCTGCTATTCTTCACTTCATGTGCTTATCTTGTCTTCTTGCTGTAGACACCAAAAATTCTCACCCATAAAGCAAATTCTAAAATAATAAATAAAATAAGGGTGTCGTCGTCTTTCTTTTCAAAACTTATGCATGTGCATACCAAAATGAAACCATCGTTTTGTGACAAATTTCGCAAACCAATTTCCAAAGCATTTAAAAAAAATAAAATTCTTTTAAAATGAATTTCCAACTTTCATCCATTTTCAAACCCGCCCCCTTTGTTATTTACTTCTTTATTTGTGAAACACCCCTGAACAATAAATCACATAAAATCATAAAGGCGACGGGATTATCCGAAAATAACACGTTATATAAGTCGGACATAAAACAATGTATGAATAATTAAATTTAGTGTATACGTGTCCGGAAGCGTGACGACGTTACATATTAATATAGTCATGTACTTATACATGTACGTAACGTTATGATATTGTAACATTGTAATAAGTAATAATAACGTCGCATAACTTCGTAACAAAAAAAATAACACGATATAATATATGGTCTTACATATATATAAATAAATAATAAGCATGTGTATAGCTTATACAAAAAAAGAAAGGAGCAAAGACGCTCCCTGCCAAGGTTCAAACCCCGTACCTCTCGTACCTCCCTAAAGGCTTTAACCAGTTGAGCTATGCTCGAATTCAACAACAAATACTAGCCTAACTAAACTAGTAACCAGACTACTTGAGTAACTCCAAAAAAAAAGAGAGATACTATGCCCTTCCGTATCTGATCGAACTAAAAGAAAAAAACAGGAGGATCCACGCACCAATGTTCTCAATGTCCCAAACTTCCACATCACCCTCTTATTCACCCCTGACCTCGTGTTTCTTCATGGTTTCGGTAACACCATTTGAAACAAAAATAAACCCAGAGACACTTTAGTTCTCTGAATCAGTGAAAACAGACAACACGACCTGGAGCCATATCTATACCCAGGCTGCGGCATTCTTGCATGCCATACCCTTGTCTTTCTTTCTTGTAACTTGAGATCACAACCGCGTCTTGCCCAGCCTTGATCCCAGTAAAATAATCGAGAGACAAGTGAGCATGGCAACAGCTGGTTCTGTTCCAAACTTCCATGTCTGCCTGAGAGGAATAAAAAAAAACTAACCGGTAAACCCAGTTCTCCTCTAAAGTGGTCGCTTGCCTATAACCCATCTCATTCGTGCAATCCCTGGAGAGGCTCCTGGAGCAAGTAAATCAGTTCCTGACTCTGGCAAGGTGAATATCCCCGTCTTGACCCATCTTCATCCATTCTTTCTTTTTTTTTCTTCTCTTCATTGCCCGACAACCAGCACAAGGTAAGGCCCCAAGTTTGTTTCTCCACTTCTGTTATCCCTTCTGTTCTTCTGATGTCCGAGACAAATGCAGGTCTCTTACCCAACTTTCTCTTCCTCCTACCATGCATGAGCCACTCACGCAGTCCTCTAGGCTCTGTCAAAGAAAACTGGATCGAAAGCTACTCAACGCCCCTACGGAAGCATAATCTGAAGTTGAAGCCGAGAGTTCAGGAACTGGAAGCCTCATTTTGTGCCAAGAGCAACCAAGGGAGATCTACTAAGCTACTTGAGTGGTGAGTTACATCTAAACTAGTTCCTTGATCAGAAAACAGAAATAAAAAAAATTGTCAAGTCTCCGATTCTGTAACCTACCACTACACAGATTGGTTCTTTTTCAGAAGTAATAGGTAGAGGATATGGACTTAATGATCAACCTAAACCGTGCTAACACTCCTACCTAATTAACAACTAATCTGGTAAAGTGGAGAAGAGCAGTCAACATGTTAAAACAAAAGTAACTAACAGAAGAGTGCAGGGTTAGTTTCACTCTCTGGGATTTTTGAGATTTTCTGTATGCTGACCTCTCATGGGTATATCCCTTGTTGTTGTGGTCTTGTCTTGGGGTTAAAAACACTGATGAAAACACCTAAGTAAATAGGGTGAGAGTAACTGGAAAACCAACTTCGTGAACAACCAGAAAGAAAATAATAGAAGGTAATGAACCAGTTCAAATTTTCTTTTCCTGCAACATTCAGGTTTGTGTTAGAAGTTTCAAGGGTGTTGTTCATGTCGGTCTAGAACTCAGATAAACCACTTAACTAGTTAGGTAAGCAATTCGGGGAAATAGAAACCCAACCAGTGAATGAAACAGAAAGTCAAAAAAATACATACCAGTTCACGATCTCAATTTTCTACAGACTTTTCCTGCTCCTGTTTATGAAATGCATTAGTGGTTTAACAGGGTTGTCTAAGAGCAATAATATTTGTTTCACACTTAAGTCAGGTGGGGAAACCAGGGTCAGACTTAAAGAACATAAAGAATTAACTAAGTAAGTAAGCATTTGTTTTAAAAAAATAACTGTAAGTCAAGTGGTGAACAGAAAGAAAACAAAATGGGAGAACTTATCAGTGCAGATTTCAGTTCCTGAAATCTCGATCCTTTCTGTATGTTAACCCTTCAAAAGCTTAAACAAAGTTGGTGTGAATCTATTTTTGAAGTTGAAACCATGGTGAAGCACTTAAGCAAGTTGGGGAAGCTAGCAGATAGATTAAGCAACAGAAAAGAAGTGCAACAGTTCAGAACTTCTATTTTCTAAGTTTTCAGAATTTGTGTAAATAATCTTTCAGAGGTGTTGCCCATGTCGTAGGGGTCTGTTTGGGAGCCAAAACCAAGATGAAACACTGGATAATATACTTGGCAAGGAGGGCAATCAGGTTGAGGGAGAATTGAGAGACTGGACTGTGAATAAACAGAGAGAGATCAAAGAGGTTATATTAATTAGTTTCAGATTATGCAAGTGGTTCTTGCTTCAGTATAAGGGTGTATCGGTGGGATTCATAGTGTCATTTGGGTTGTATCTGAGTTTAGAACATTGCTAAACTACTCAATTAAGTAAGTCAGTGCTTGAGGATAGATCAGGAGTTAGGCTGATGATCCAAATTAAGGAGTGAAAAAAAAACTCGAGTCTCAAATCTGCAACTTCTAGTTGCTGTATATTAACTTCCAGATGTAAAATAAAAATGGTATTGGATGGATAACCAACTTAAGGCCTTGCTAATACATTAGACCGTGTGCAGATAATGTGAGGAATGTAAGAGAAACTAGCTAGCACACTAAAGAGGACACTAAAGAGGGTACTAGTAATAAGAGAATCCACAACTTGATTCATTTTTTTTTATTCTGCTCAGTTTCAATGTTGGACGTATCAGTAAAAGTAACCTAGTTGTTCTGGGTTTGCTTGGGTTTAGAAACTTCCCAGAACATTTAAATAACTGAGGCAGAAATTTGAGAGGAATTGAAAACCCAACTCGTCAACAAACAGAAAGGACAGACAAGGAATATATCAGTTACGTTTCTGTTCTCCTGCAATAACTCAGTTCTGTAAAATGAGTTCTAATGCCATTGACAATATTGTTGTGGGCTTATTTGAGGGATAAAATCATATTAAGGCCTTTATCTAAGTAGCCAAACAGTTTGGAGAAGTACGAAGTCAGATTAGTGACAAGGAAAAGAGATATAAGATAATGCATCAGTTACATGCCTTGTTCTTGCAGTCCCTGTTGAGTGTCTGTATAACTGTGTTACAGCAGGGATTAAGAGTGCTGATTAGCCTGGATATAAACTTATAACACCTTTAATACATCAACTAAGAGTGTAAACACATTGGAAAAAGAAAACAGAAAACAGCTAATGCAATAAAAAAACTGAATAAGAATATACATGGAGTTGGTGCTCCTGTTTTCTACAGTTCTTCTGTTCGGCATAAAAACATATCAGGGAGACTCATAGGGTGTTTGGGTTGTTTTGAGGTTGAATTACTGCTGGAGCACTTAGCTAGGTTGGTAAAACACCTTGGGAGGAGAATTAGAGGACAGTTTAACTGATTTAAAAGCAAGAATCAAGGAGAAGAATACAGGTTAAGTTCTTAGATATTCCTACAGATTGCCGTCTCTGTATGACTGATTTATAAGAGCATTAAGAGTGTGCTTAGAGCTGGGTTTCGGTTTAAAACGTCTCTGATATTATTAAGTGAGGTTAAAAACACTTTGGGAAGGTTTGGAAACTGATTTATAACCTAAAGAGAAGTTTAAAGAAGAGCTATACAGAATTGTTGTTTTCAATTTCCTGCAGATTCTGATTTCTGTAAAATGACCTTTCAGAGATGCTACCAACCTTGTTTTGAATTGTTCTTGAGCCCAAATCCTTCCTAATACAAGTATCTAGTTGTGTAAAAATTTCGGGAAGACTTGGAGACTAGTTAATGAACTTAAAGTAGGATGAAGAGGTGATTTGCAGATTTTTGGTATTCAGTTTTTCAGAACCATACCATCTCTGTATAACGGGAATGCAGTTGGAATAAGAGTGCCTAATTAGTATGGAAATGAACTTTCAACCTTGCTAATATATCTACCTAAGTGAGTAAACATTTTGGGAGGAATTAGAAGGCAGTTTAACACATTAAAAGGAGAGGTTGAATGGAGATTTGTGCAGGATGGATCTTTCAGTTTCTGAAATTTATGTTTTCTGTATGATTGTAGTACAGATGGTTTAAGAGAGTGTAATGGGTTGGAAATGAACTTAAAAACCTTGCTAACATACGTGGGTAATGAAGGATACACCTAGGGAAATTTAAGAACCAGTTTTGGTAACTTAAACAATGGCGTAGAACGAAGATATGTGCAGTTTGTGCTGCAGTTCGGTATTGTTTTTCTGTCCTGCCTAATTGAGTTTCAAGGTGGTTAGCAGTGCGGGATTAGGTTGGATATGAATATAAAATTTTGCTAAGATGCCTAGTTAAGAGGGGATACCATGTAGGAAGATTAAAATCAATCTTAGGTGAACTTGTTACATGTCGGTACTTAAAAATACCCTAGGACAATAGCTAGAGTAAGGACTTAGTTAAACGTGTAAACTGAAAATGAAAACGTCCTAGGGGTTGATTAAGTCTAAGGTTAATACCTGGAATGTTTCTAAGGGCTAGTATAAGTTGAACAATCAAAAGTTCACCTAGGGAATAACACCCGGTATAAATGAGATAAACTAGAAAAGTGTCATCACATGAAATCATGAACTGACACGTTATCTCTAATCAACTTTAGGTCCGTAACGAACACCAACCGGGACCCCGTGTGTGAGACAACACTTGCTTCTGATCCAGGTATGGACATGTGTGGTTTGTATGTTGCCGTGTTACACGGCTTGTGTGCTGTGTGCCTTGTTTGTTTATGACCACAAGACTAATGCATGAAAATGGATGTTTGTTTTACCGTGCTTATTTGTCTGTTGTGAGCTTGTGTAAGGCCTGTGAATGGATTGATTATTTTCCTTGCTTACCTGCTTGCTATTATTGTGCATATTGCTTGCGCGCACACAGTAGTGTAGTCCCTTTCTCGTTGATGAATCCTTGAGATGAAACACAACGAACTTCACAAACAAACCAAAGGAACTACATAAAGGGAAAACTCCTCTTAACTATAGAGGACCTCTAAAGACACTCACTATGGTGTCGAACTATCAAAGGTAATGATAAGCCAATACCCTTTAGAAATGAGTAGGGAGACGGACCCTTTGTATCCGGGGTAGAGACCATTAATCTAAAAAGGAATAGGGAGACGGACCCTTTGTATCCGGGGTAGAGACCAATAAGATTAAAAGGAATAGGGAGACGGACCCTTTGTATCCGGGGTAGAGACCAGAACATTATAAGGCATAGGGAGACGGGCCCTTTGTATCCGGAGCAGAGGCTAGTAACATTGAAAAGGAATAGGGAGACGGACCCTTTGTATCCGGGGTAGAGACCAGAACATTGGAAGGCATAGGGAGACGGACCCTTTGTATCCGGAGCAGAGGCTTGTAACATTGAAAAGGAATAGGGAGACGTACCCTTGGTATCCGGGGCAGTGGCTCGTAACATTTAAAAACAACAGAGAGAGAGAGCTATCCAGGAATGGAGGATTAGCTATGAAGAAGACGTTCCCCAAATGGTGGTGATAAGAGAATTCACAAATAACCCTTTAAGAAACAAGGAAAGATTAGCACCTACGTGAGATGGTCACGGGATCTAAATTACATCCTCAGACCTGGTGCAAGGAAAGAGACAGAAAATACACTTTAAGGGAACAAGAGAAAAGAAATGAAAACACACAACGCTCGTACGATCCCATAGTGAGGATCATGGGTATTACATACCTATGCACACGTTTTATTATGTACATGATTGTTGTTGTGATATTAGCAGCTTGTTGTGCTTGGTTGTTGTTGCTAATGTGTTACTACCTTTAAGTGTGTATGATACTATGATGTACTGTGGTGTGTTTTACTGCTTTATTATAGCATGTAAATTGACTTAATAATATTCGACCAAGTAGTCGTGTGGCCCGGTAACATACGGGCTACACACGTTCATACTCAGCGTAGTTTGCTGAGTCCTTTACAACCCAATTTTTACAGGTATTGAGCCGGACGATAACAGAGCGTAGGCGGGATGGCTACCATGGGGGTAGTCCATCAGGGCATAATTCTTGAGTTGTAGTAGTATGCTTGATGTATGGGTTGTTACTACACCCGGGATGTAAATTTCAGTTTATGAATTGGTAATATTGTTGTAGACACTCGGTATTCGGAATTGTATCTTGTATTGTATATGAGTTTTGGTTGAGGGCTGTTTCCAGTCATGCAGACCGTAACTTGGTGTTGGTAGTATGGTTGTGTCAACCACGTGGGTGGTTGGCGTCTGTGACACTCGGATGGAGTTTATACCGTTGCGTAGTTAACCGTGATGTTGGTTAGGCGCGACGTTTGTATTATGGGATGTTTATTCGGGGGTGTTACAATTTGCCCTTAGTTTTTATTTTGGTTCACACTATTTTGTTATTTATTTATTCTATCTTATTTACCACTACTCGTACATACATAATTCAACTTCCATTTTATCTCATTTGTCCGTATTTTAACCATCATTTTAATAGTACTATTTCATTATTTTATGTACCTATATTAGTATTACTTTGTCTCATTTTACTACTACTTGCAAATATCTAATTCAATTTCCATTTTTATGGCATTCATTTATCTTTACTTTCGTCAGGCTAATACTATTTTATTATTTCATGTACTTATTTTGTATTTTATTACATTTTGTATTTTATCATTTACAATTCATTTGGTTAGATAAATTGTTCCTTCTTACTGCATGTGTATATCTACGAAGCTAGCGTTTTTGTAAAGTTATTCGGTTCAAATTAAAACTCTAGTAGTTTTTACTCCCTTTTGTATATTGATTTCTGAATTAGCACAACTGGTTAGCAGACCTGTTGAGGAGTCAATTGGTCTCGCGTCCACTATGTTGCTAAATTACAAGTTAATATCCCCTTGGCCTATTTATTTACAAAATTATCACCTTCCAAATCGGAACTAAAATTTCTCTCTCATTCATTCTTCTCTTTCGTCACCTGCTTCTCCTCTTTTCTCTCGTTCAGATATCTCGCTCATCTCGCCCTCCTTCCCCACCTCCTTCCTCTCACCACTCATCTCACTTCCCATCACTCATCTCCTTTCCGGTCGCTCATCTCTCTTTTTTTGTCTGTTTGGCAAGTTGAAGTTATCAGTCAAGTTAAATCGACAGAGCTCTGACTTGTTGGTGTGAATCGTCTTCACTCCAGTAGAAGGTAAAATATCAGACCCTTCTTTTTATAAGTAAATACATACACAACCTACAGATTTGGTACTGGGTATTTTTGAGTTCACCGTCAATGCCCTGGACAGTAAAATACCCAGTGTTTACTCAAGGTTGGCCGGAAGATCTGATAATGGGTATTCACCAAGAATTTTTATTCAATAAATTAGGGTTGCTTCCGTAAATTTTGGTAGAAATAGTAGTATTTTTCTAATCTTAGATATGATTCAACTCACTGGCCATTTTTTGAACGAAAAGTAATGTAACCTTCCATTAAACCAGAATAAATAAGGTCGTGAGTTCACCGCTTCATGTACATGATTATCTACATTTAGTACAAAAGAAAAGAAACTATTTAATCTATTGCCGTGTTGGTGTGTGTGATAATGCATTCATTTGAGAAGCCGTTTGTACATGCTGAAAAGATGGAAAAATATTCTCTTTTGTGATGGAATGGGTTTCCTCTCTGCTCAGAACCATCATCCCCAGATAATTTTTCTTTTATATCCACTCGATTGTCCAGTTTGTTTCTCTGGGACTACCTGTTGTGTCAAGCTCATCTATGTCTGTTATATTGCCCCAAAAAATCCCACAATAGACCGGCGAAAAATAAAAAAAATCTGATGCCGTGTTGTTGAGATTATGTAGTGTACATCTATACGCTGCACTATTCTTTTTACTTGCTTGAAATTTTGGTTGCTGGTTTTGCCGTGGATTTGTTTGATGAGTGATGATGAATCTAGTTAATTTATTGCTTTGATGAGTGATGATGAATCTAGTTAATTTATTGCTTTTAACTTTGTGGTGTTCAAACACCAGGCAAGTAGATAAATGCCGGATTTGAATTGCAGATCATATATGGATGAAACTAATATTATGCTCGAGTAATTGGTGCAAAGTTGTTTACATCATAGAACAAATGATATATAATTTATGTAGTGAACTTCTAAATTTTCATTCAACATATAATATATAGGAAAATTATGTTGCTCGCTTCTAACATTTCAAAAAGAAAGATGCTTAGTCAACATTGTTTATTTTTTCTGTGTCAGAATGTGAACTTATGATCCTTTGTTTATATTTTTCAACCAAACAAGAAAATAGTCAATTCCAAGAATTTTGATATTGACAACCAAACAAGGGAATATTCAATTCCGATCATTCTATTCCAGGAACTGAATTCTTGTAATTTACATTCCACTAACCAAACGACCCGTAAGTTCATTTTTATAAATAGACAGACAAAGAACCCCTTGAATTCCCAGAAGAACAACGATCAGAAAAACCCTCATCTTCATCTTCTTCTTTCGGCCACCACAGAGAACCTGAATCCCCTTTTTTTCGCCGGAAAAATCCCACCACCACTGAACGTCCCACTCGCTTACTCATTTCTCTGTCATCTTTGAAATTTCGAGAACACCTGAAGCCACCATTAACAGCACTTTTCTAAGATTTCTTCCCACCAAAACTCCATTACCAACACCCTACATCGCCAGAAATTCGGTTTGAACTCTTCTTCCTCTAAAAACCCACGCCACCTGCAAGCCAAACACGGCTAGGATCGAACCAAAACCCAAAGAAGTCTCTCCTCTGTGCAATTTTGGTATTCGACAAGGCTCACCAGAAATCTTGTCTGAGATTTTCTTCTGTCGATTGCATTCTCATTCACTCAGGGACATCCATCGGTCGATCCCCCCACTCTCTTCTTGTACATTCTCCAATTCTGATGATCATCTTCATCCTTCATCAGCACAAGACCTTCATCTTCCTCTCCCGATTTACTCCAATAAAAATTTCCATTCCCTCTGCCAATGATTCTCTTCATTCACTGCCATCCATTCTTCTATCTCTCTCTCTCGACCTCAAAACTCAAAAGACCCCTAAAAATTTGATCCGCCTCCTTCAAATCTTCCGAATTCTCATTCATTTTTTTTCTTCTTCTTTCTTCTTTACATCCTCGATTTTCCTCGTGAAGATTTTTGTCCAGTATCATTATCTAGACATCATATCTTTTTCGGGTGCCCGAATAGCTAAAGCTAAAGCAACAATGGTTTGAGACATTTTAATTTCGTCGGAGACATATTCGACGCTCGTACTAAGCTACGACATTATCCCTTGCTGTTTCTTCTTCTCCTTCTGTTTACTTGCGATGTTTCAGCTGTTCGAGTGATACCTGGCCCATGATGGGTTCGTGGGTCCTCAATACTGTGAAATCTATGTATGAGCTCAGTTTTGTTTCGTGTTGTTTATTTTGAATCTTCGGTAGTTCGAGTGACACCAAACCCACGATGGGTTTATGGGTCGTCTAAGCTGTATAAAGACCGTGTGTAACTTTGAATCCAAAAGCTGGTCATGCCTCATGTCTTTGCGGAAGGAAGAACCACCCGTTTTTTTCATTTAGTTTCTTTGAAGAGCTAGACTGTTAATATTAAGTATAGCATACTATCAGTGTATGGAGTATCTTGAAGCGACTAAATTTTTTGATCAAGTCTCGTTCGTATTTTTTTGGGAATCGGAAGTCATTCAATCTCCTCTCTGTATGCTTGCCAATGTGTTCCCGATTGATGTACCTTATGTTGTTGTTTCTGAGTGTCGATTGATAATGTCTGGTTTAAGAAAAGAAGAGGAGCGGGTGGAGAGTATATGTATACCTCTTCGGAATGTCATCAGAGACTCAACCTGGCGCCATTTGCTCTTTTAGCCTTCTGATTTCTATTCTTTATGACTACTCACATTTGGCTTGATCCCAGTTTATGTTTATTTGCCTCGGGAGAAAGGTTCCCATACACCTTGTTGGTTGTGCTCTTATACCCCCTTACTATGTTCGTTTTCATTTACATACATTTCCCCAGATTATCAATCTAATATGTTACCCCATTGAAACGAGGTACACATACAATTTGGAGCTGGCTTAGCGTGCTATGTGCAATCAACCCCTTAACAGGAAAACTGCACTATTTATTTGGACGGTACCAACTTCTAATTTGAGCATCCTTAAGTCTCTGTAAATCGACATGTTGAGAGGTTTTGGTGGATGATGTGTCGGCATGAAACTAGTAGACGTCTTGCTCCCTGACCATGTTGTGATTAATAATCATGTTGGCATACTATACGGTTTTGTTTGAAAAGTGGAATCTGGTTTGAGTAGTAAATTCTTTAATGTTCTTCCTTGCTCCAGGGTTTAACCTAAAAAAATGAAGGGAATAGCAACTTCATTCCTTGTCTGATTTGTCATTGTTCGATATAGTAGTAGTTTCAAGATTTTTAGACTCTTTAATTTTCTTTTTGATTTATTCATAATTTTGTTTGACAAGAAAAACAGAAAAGAGTTGAATAAATCGATTAGTAGGGTTAGTAATTTAGATTAGATTTCACTAAACCAAACAAATCCAGTTTATAATTTTTTTTGGATTTATGGTTGATTGTTTTGTATACTTAAATCTTCGAACATGTTAAATTGGACTATAAAAAAGAAGAAAAGCAAAAATGATTTCTGCAAGTTGGCGGTAATTTCCTTATCGATTATTTATTCATCCTGATTGCTTACTCTTTTGATTTACTACTTTACTTTGCATTTTGTCAATTTAGTCTTCTTGTTTAACATTTATTAAGCCCTAGTTATAGTCCTTTAGGTCCTAGCCATTAGGATAGAGGGTGTCCCTTGGCACTTAGTGGGTCATGTGTCCTTCTTGGTCAAGGCGACACCCTAAACCTTAAAACACATGTAAAATTATGTATATATATATATAAAAAAAATAATGAATGTAAAACCTCTTCCAAAATTTGTCATCAGATTTCTAAATAAAAAGAAACCAACAAATGGCTCTAGAGTCCATCAAACAAAAATTGACCCATGTCCAAAGATTACCCAAGTCCAAAAACAGCCCATTCTACAAAACTAGGCCCAACAATGATTCCCAACCTCGCCCAAGCCCAATTTGGGCCTAAACCCAATTCAGAAACCCATTTCAGGCCCAAACCCATTTTAGACTCAAGCCCAATTTGGGCCTAAACCCAATTCGGAAACCCATTTCTGGCCCAAACCCATTTCAGGCCCAAACTCATTTCAGACCCAAACCCATTCAGGCCCAAACCTTGACTAAGGCCTAATTCGGCTCAATTCAACCTAAAAGCCCAACCAAGGCCCAATTCAACCCAAAACCACCAAGGCCCAATTTGGCCCGAATCCAACTTTGACTCGGTCTTACTTTGACCAATCCGAACTTTGACCCCGTCGCAACTTTGACCCGGTTCAACTTTGACCTTGACCCAAACTTGGACCAACCAAACTTTGACCAACCCAAATTTTGACCTGACCCGTTTTTCCAACCCCAGGCCCAAATTCAATTCAAACCAAATTCCATTCAAATTCGATTCAATTCCAAACTCATTCAAATCCAAATTCAATTCCATTCCAAACTCATTCAAATCCAAATCAATTCATTTCCAAATCAAATCCAATTCTAATTCAAATCTCAATCTCAATTCAATTCCAAACTCATTCAAATCCAAATTCATTTCAATTCCAATTCAAATCAATATTCATTCAACCCCGATTCAACTTCGATTTCAATTTCATTTTAATTTCCCCTACACTCTAAACGTCTCACAGACCCGAGCGTCTCATAGACTTTGTCCTCCCAATGATTCGAATGTCTCACAGACCTGTGTGTCTCACAGACCCGTGTGTCTCACAGACCCGAGCGTCTCACAGACCTGAGTGTCTCACAGACTTCGACATCTCAAGATTACAAATGTCTCATAGACCCGAGCGTCTCACAGACTAACATCTCAAGCCCAAAACTTCTTGAAATTCCAAACCCTTATAAATCTCAAACACCTCAAATATCTTCAAATTCCATAAACATCAAAACTTCCAAAACCTAAAGATCGTGAACTACGTAAGGTCCGATCTCAACAGGGAGTTGAGTACGTAGGCAACCCATCTAGGGTGCGACCTCATTCCAATCAAAAACCCTTTTCCCACTCTAAGGTGTTCTTCATAACTCTCAAAACACATAAAACTTCTTTGGTTTCCCACAAACTTTAAACTATCAGACTCTTGTCTTGTCTATTCACTCAACCCCCGGTTTTCCCAAACCTTCATTCTATACTCATTTGAATTCATCAATTCTTCTTCTTGGCGCTAGTTTGGCAGAAAAGCTCACCTCATTTACTCGTTTTCTCTCCTCTGACCTAATCCTATCCTTGGATTTTAAATGAATCTCTCTAAAAAGGTTTTGAAAGAAGGCAGTCCCGACAATTGGAGACTGAGTTTTCCTCGGGCACCAATCCGAAGTCGTGGTCGTTGCCACTTCTAAGGGGTGTAACCCAGTGCTAACCCACACAGAATCTCTAGTATGATCAGATAAGTCCTATCCATAGGCAACAAATCATCAAAGTCAACCAACGGTTCTAAGAACCCTCCTCCTCCGTTCCTAGTTTCTTAGGTCAAACTAGATGGCGACTCTAATCAATTTCCGCCTTTAGGGCATAAGTCCGCGTGGAGCCCATCGAGAGCGGGTGTAGTGCGCACTTGCACTCCCCTTTATGCTTTATGGGAAAGACGGACTATAGAGTAGGTATTCGAGGGATGCCAAGGTAACGGGTTTTGACCCTCCACAGAATGACATATTTCTAGGATCCCGACTTTTAAGTCAGACCACATTTATATAGACCCCCTCATACCGAAAAATCATCCTCCACACTTGCACCCCTGTTATCTTCTTTGCTGAGTCTTAAAGATTCTTCTCCTACCTTATTTTCGCTTTTACCTAGCGTATCTCTACTATTTGAGTAAACTCTTCTCTCCATTTGCAAAGGTTTGTTGTTGGCGCTTGATTTTTTCTGTGATGGGTGAGATCCAGGCTGGTGACGCATTGCGTTACCCCATCTTCATCTTCTCCCCCTTAAGGTGTTATAAACGGTAAGTTACAATTGGTGAGTACTCAATCTTCACTTTTATTTCGCCGCCTTCACCATGGATGCTCATTTTTTTTATTTTTGGCTATTCTTGTTTTGTTGGTTTTATGGAAAAAAATTATACCTTCTGTCATAACTTGCTTTTTAGATATCGAAACTTCATGGGTCTTAAGCTTTAATTTTTTCATTTTGTTGACGTCAAATGTGTTTCACATCAGGAAAGTGTTGTCTTCTTTCGGTTATTCCTAACCCTATTGATTAATGTATTTGGTTCTGTCTACCCATATTTCTTGTTCTGGTTAGTCTGTGTGGCAACTTTTCTCTCTGGTTTTGGAGATTTGTTGCCCAAATGATGTTCTACCACTGAACTCTCATGTGTGAACTTCAGATATTTCATTTAGGTACTTTTTGCCTGTCTGAGTCCTTCAGATTTATGCTTAGTCCTTGGTCTACACAACATAAACTCTTGACTTTGGCTAATGTAAGTGTTTCGGCATCTTCTGAAACTTAAATTTGGAGTTTGGTTGGATCTGGTGGATGAGTTTGCTTGGTTGGATATGTGAGTAAGGTTGGATTTGTTGGTTATCTTTAATCTTGAAACAAATTGGTTTTGCTTATCCATTACGTTGCTTCCGTTGATTCCATTGCTAATGCTGAACGAACTGGTTCTGTTGGATCTGGTAGATTTGTTTGTTTGGTTGGATTTGTAGGTTTGGTTGGATCTGTTGGTTTGGTTAGAACCGTTGGTTACCTGTATACTTGAAACAAGTTGGTTCTATTGGTAATGTTGGATCTGTTTGTTTGGTTGGATACGTTGGTTTAGGTTGAATCTGTTGGTTATCTTTATAGTTGAAAGGATTTGGTTTTATTGATTCCATTACTCTCTACGTTGGTTATGTTGATTCGATTCCTTATACTAAATAAAATGGTTATGTTAGTTATATTGGTTACTGATTTATGGTGTTGCATCTATTTATATCCGGCTGAAACATATATGATGGTTTTGATTTAAAAAATGTCCATACTATGATAGATTGATTAAAACATAACAGATCACATATTTTGAAACTCCTATGGGTTTATGCTATTTGTTGCAGACATCGATGAATTGATTCTCGATGCTCCTGGTCGGCATTAGCTGAATGTAGAGGTGATCATCCGGGCGGGCGGGCTGGGTTCGGGCCGGGCAAAGGAGATTTTTTGGGCCCGTCGGGCCTGTTCATGAAGACCAAGCCCTGTTTTTTATATCTTCGGGCAGCGCCAGGCTAGGCCCGGTTTTTCTCAGCTCTGCCGGTGCCCGACCCGGTTATTTATTTATTCATATTCTTATATCTTTAAATTATTTTTTTTTATATTTTTGATTTCAAATTGTTATTATATATATTTTGAGTCAAATTTTGTATCTCTGTATTTCCCTCTCCTTTTGCTCTCTGTTCTTCTCTCCCCCTCCTCTCTTCTTCTCTTCTTTTCTTCTCTCTTTCCCCTCTCCCTCCTCTTGCCCCTCGGCCCGCGGGCTTGGCCCGCGGGCTTGAAAATTTGGCGCGGCCCGGCCCGATTTTTTATTCGGGCTCGTATTTTTGTCTATGCCCGCCCGGACAGCCCGTCAGATTCAGGCCTATCGGGCTTTTTTCGGGCCGGGTCACCGGGCCGGACAAGTTTTGAGCAGCTATAGCTGAATGGTAAGTAACTTATCTTAAACCATTAACGATGTACATTGATTTTACCAATTGTCATATAATGTCACTAAGATGATGTGAGTTGGCATCAAATAAAATATTACTTGGGGCACAAGAACTACGCGAATAAAGATGTTCTCATGACTCATTTTCCTCTGCTAGATACCATTCCTCACAATGTAGAGGTGCACCACCAAGTGGTCGTAACAAGATATTTAATCAAAGCATACTCGTCTTTGAGGAGTGCAACTTCGAAGGAGATCTCGTTCCCCTTGATGGACGATCTCCCCAATTATAACACTTTTTTAGAGTGTCACGTCTCCCTAATAGAGACCCCGACAACCCCCTATTGCAATGACCCTGGCTCTGCTACATAAAGCACTCATAACTTAGCACGTGCTGCATTGACCATTCCGTCCCATCAGTCTCGTTGGACAACCTGTCTTCACCACCTACACATCTCCTTGACATATCATTTAAACCCCAAGATTGATGAGTCCTTTTCTTGGTTAACAGAAACCAAACAAGGGAAGGAAGCTTCATCCCTCACAGTTCCATCCCGGGTGATGTCAGCCCTACTCCACGAGGAGGTAACCCATGTGACCAACCCGCTTAGTAGATGAGCAGCAAGGCGACTCATCTATGGCTTTCTCTATAAATAACAATCAATGCCTCATTCCTTACACACACTCACATTAATATTCTCTATCATCTACTGTATTCTCTTAATCATACTAAGAATCTCTCTCAAACCCCCCATGGACTAGATCATTAAAGATCAAACCTCGTAAATCTTCATGTCATCTTGTTCCTTCTTAATCATCAACTCAAAACTATAAACCACAAACACCTAATGAAGTTAATCTAAGCCTAAACCGTTGATTACGCTCTAAAAAATGTATCTATGCATATTTGATAGTATATATGCATCATATTAAGTTGGTCCTCATATGGGTTTTGTATGAATCTTACGTGGATCTTACATCCTCATCATATAATATACTACCACATATAAATATCTAACCACAATAACAACCAACATAGTCACTCTTATCATCTTATATGCTCACTTCCACCTAGCAATCTCACATTTTGCTTTACACTATTATTTGTACATGTGTTCATATGAATGTGCCTAGGTCACAGAATAAATAATAAACAAACTTTCAAATATTAACATTCATCACTTTAGCGTTGCCCAATCCTTTCATATACTAAAGGGTGTTTGAATTGCGTAGAGGAAACGAAATGAATTAGGAAAGGAATTATAGAGGGGAATGAAATTTCTTGATTGACTGTTTGACATTGTCTGAGAAACGAAATGGATTACACCCTGATTCATTTTGTTGTTGTTTGGTTACAGGTGAATTAGTTTTGTAATCAAGAATACTAAACCTTTTTCATGTAATATATGCCATATAATTGATCAATATTCCAAAATATCACTTCACACAAAATATGATTATAAATGAATGTTCACAAACACAGAGCATAATGTTTACCATAATAATATCACATGTCACCAAAAGAACAGGGGCGTATTCAAGGGGGTACACGTGGGGCCACGTGACCCCACGATTTTCAAAAAATTTATTGATTCCTATATGTATAATAATTAGAGTTTATATGTATATAGTATAGTGACCCCATTTGTCATAAATTTGTTGGTGGTGTAGTCAGTAAGTGGTAGAAGCATTGATTAAATTATCTTGGGTACAAATCCAACTATGAACAAATATGTTAATTTTTTTCTTCAAACAATAGTACCCCCATATATTTATATTCTGGCTCCGCCCCGCAAAAAAAGATTACAAATGATTACCTATCTAAAGCATAACTTGTTCAAGTAGATATTACACAACTTTCTAAAGAAAACAAAACATAACTTTTACAAAGAAGTAAAGCATAACTTGTCCAGGAAGATTACAATTGCTCTGTAGTGCTGTCAAAGTGTTGTTGCTGCAACACTGTGTTTTGTTTTTGTCCTACGGTCAATTCCCTTGCTGTTGCAACGGAAAGTTTTTTCTGCCCTATGATCAAATCATCATTGTCGAAGTGTTGTTGCTGAAACATACATTTTTCCCTTGTAGTTTACTGCACTGTAGTCAAAGAGTTGTCATTGTTCAGATGTAGCTGCAGCTTGTGATTTTTTTGTGCCACTCAAACTTATTTTAAGAGAAAGAAGATCAACCTTCGGTCTCTGCTGCTACCGTGAACGAGGGAAATACTACAGCCGGGTGTTGCAGTGAACATTGGTGACTGGATGGTGGTGGTCGGGAAAGGCGACACCAGTGGTGGTTGACACCGGCGAACAGAGGATAAAGGTTTTGGAGATGGCGGAGATGATGGGTCGTCTGCATAGTATAACTCGCGAAGGGAGACAGGTGGGAAAACCGTATAATATTCCTGGTAGAGCATGTGTATGGAAAAAGGGTTGTGGGGTTACCTATACTACTTTTGAATTAGGTTCAGGTTTAGTTCAACCAATCCAAAATCCAATTACCTCAAATCCAATCGGCATAAACATAGTTGGAAACCCAAGGTATTGGGTTAGGTTCTTTTAAAATAGAAAAGGATGACGCATGCATACATCACCCCTCAAAGTGTTTTTATCTGACCCTTAAACTTGTTGGCCTTTTCTAAGCAGACATGCTTCCGTACTTAGCCTGTTAAAAACACAAACTTTAGGAGCCCAAAAAGTTGAAAGGTGGTGGTGGTCGTCGTGCTGCTTCATCAGTGTTGAACTATGTCACCCCTGATAATTTCCTTCACATATGAAGCGCATAAAAAAAGGATGATTTTCCTAGTACATGTGATTCGTCACACAAATATTAAATATATAATATAATATAAGTTTTATAAAGCTAAGTTCTACAATATATAGATTTTTTACATAAAGATATCATTACAAATAACATGTCCATATAGTAAACAAGATAATGAAATAGGGGCGAAACGATGGTTTGCAAGTACATAAATATATCGGATACAATAATTAAGACTGTTGGGTGTGTTCGTGGGCAAACGCTGTTTTTACCAGCGTTTGTCATCAATTTCAATGTCAGTCCCACAATTTCTACTCTTTATTCAAAAAGCTGCATCTAACAACTAACACCAATAATTTTCTTAGAGATCAACTGCCATATCTAATCTTATCTACTTGTTAGGTTCCATAGCAGCTACATACAGGAGATAGAGCCGCCCTTCTTTAAGTTTGAGCAGTCATGGCTACTATATCAATTATGTAGTTGCTGCTTTGATATCTATGTTGCATTTTTTTTATAACTTTTTTAAATACGACTATAGCGGTTAGAACATAAGCCTCAAATATAAAAAGTTTACATAATTCTTTATCTAAATTTAGGTTTTTCAAAATAATATTAGTTATTGATACATTTTGACAAGTTATAAAACTTATATTAGGTACATGTATATATGAAGTACATATCAACGAGATTTATGACTCACCACATAAGGTTTTAAAAGACAACATATACTAATAATAACACACCAAACAATAATAACAATTCAGCATTAGTTATGGAATTTATACGCCAAAAAATATCTGATTCTTCATATAAGATTTAAAATACATCATAACATAATTATAATGCACCATAACACGATAGTAACCCATCACCAGTTTTGAAATTTATTAGTAAAAAAATCACCACTTGTTAATTCATTAATCATAATTCCAATTTTAATGAATAATTTCTTCATTTTAGTGTATCACTATAAAGCATATAAAAAAATATAAATTTTTTATATTTAGTCCAAACATATATATGACTGGTCTTGTTTTACGGAGCTTGAATTTAGATAAATAAAGTTGTAAAATATTCATTTTGAACTTATATTTTACAAATCATATCTATTTAAAATTTATGAAAATGTCACTGATAAGTGTCTAAATGAGCATGTTTTATAGGTGTATTTCATATATTATATCAGCACTTTTCTTGCTCATTTCTCACTTATCGTATGTTTTTCCTCTAGTTTATGTTTTATTGATTATCTCACAAATTTATTGGTTAAAACATGAGGAAAAACCAAGCTAGGAGCAAAGTACACGAAGAGACGAACGCATAGGCGCAGACGGCTCGAAAAACGGATTCCAAACGAAGAATCTAGAGCCAGTCAAAGTTTGCAAGTCTCGTGGCTAATTGTGTCCGCCCAACTAAGGGAGGACATGACTAATTGTGTCCGCCCAACTAAGGGAGGACGTGGCTAATTGTGTCCGCCCAACTAAGGGAGGACATGGCTAATTGTGTCCGCCCAACTAAGGGAGGACGTGGCTAGTGTCCGCCCAACTAAACCCGGACGTGGCTAATTGTGTCCGCCCAAACAAGTGTGGACAAGGGGCGGACGTGAGTAATGCTGTCCGTGTCTTGTCCGCCCAAACAAGCGTGGACACGGGGCGGACGTGTGTATGGAAGAAATATGTCCGTGGATAAATAGACGGACAGAAACAAGGACGCGTGTAAATACAACGCAGATCCAGAAATTAACGCGACAGTTAGTTTTCTTCTTCGCCGACTGTCTTCCCCAAGTTGCTTCTTCCTTTGCGGCGCCTACAGACATGTCGAACTGCTTCATCAACAACATCAGGCGCCTACCTTAATTCCCTCACGCGTCTGTCTCCAATCAACCTCAGTTCTGTCTCCTCTCCATGTATCACCCCTACTAATTCGGCTCCTAATAATCCTATAAATGTCGTGCACAATAATATCTCGCAGCGGTAAAATAATAACTATCGCCCTAATGGTGTCACTGTTATCACACGCCCATACGGGTGATAACGATTTACCTGATAATCAACTTGCAAACGTATTCCCGCAGTGACCACAAGAGATAGATAGCAGTACTTAAACAATTTAAAACAAATCTAACACCAACAATTATTACAGACCGTGAGCAACTAAACCAAATACACCTCGGTTAAAACAACCCGAGTCCGAAACAACCTGAGTATCACACCGTACCAAGTCTAAACCAACAGTAGTACAACAGTCACGTCTCGCTGCGACCCACCAGCTAATCACCTGAAATAAAGATGATTTGTGGTATGGAATCAGCCCCTGCTGAGTATGTCATCACATGTCCCGTCATGCCCCCAAAGACCCCTCAATTATTTGGTCGAGAGCATGAGGTTCATTACATGAAATACCGTTTTAATATCTAAAACTGTAAACAATTAATAGTAACATCCATACAATACACGCAACCATCAACATGCATAACATAACCACAAGTACAACCAATGAACAACCAAGCGAAACAACGAGAGTGATAAACAATTATTAATTCTCGTCCATGGTATAGAACCAATATCGTTCGCCACTGTTTAATTCTCAACTGTATTATTTGTTCAGTTATACCTGGTGACAATGTCTCATTAAAACGACACGTCTCTAGTTACCCATATATTATGGCGGGTCACCCACGGCAGTAGCCACTCCAACGGTAGAGTCTCCGACCAACGAGCCATTCTAGCTCACGGGAAATTTTCTTGATACTTACGGACCCGTACGCGGACATCCTGGTATCGTTTTTGTGATCACAGCGCGCACCAAGAGCCACATCCTCTTGGCTTTCCTTCCTTTATTAATTATACCATCGCATCGCATTACCATTTTTATTTTTCTAACACAGCAGACTAAGGTCATTAGTCCAATCCGGAGTCTGTAAACTCGGGATCCAGTGTTAGATACGGGAGCGGCGTATAGAAAGGCCAATGCTCCGTATAAAGGTCTGGGATAATATATATGTATTATTATCCTAGTGCTACAACGTTTTTCTGACGTTCCTTATTTTTCATATAAGATAGCACCATAGCCGCTAGTTCGTTTTATATATAGGTTCATATATACGAACCAATATTGTTAACTCAACAACAGTAAATAATAAGCAGCTATAAATATAGTGTGATACCCAGTGTAGGGGTCACCTCCCACATCGATCGGGAGAGAGCACGAACCACGCCTTATAGGTGTGGGGATACTCTCCCCTTGTGAGACGCGTTTTGAGTGGTGTGAGTACATCACCCTCAGAAACAAATCCGTGCGAGCTGCGGCCCAAAACGGATAATATCTCACATGTGGGTTAAGATTGGGGATGTTACAGTTGGTATCAGAGCCAGGCCCAGGTCGGTGTGCCAGCGAGGACGCTGGGCTCCCAAGGGGGGTAGAGTGTGATACCCAGTGTAGGGGTCACCTCCCACATCGACCGGGAGAGCGCACGAACCACACCTTATAGGTGTGGGGATACTCTTCCCTTGTGTGAGGCCTTTTGGGGATGGTACCCCGAGAACAAAACCGTGCGGGCTGCGGCCCAAAGCGGACAATATCACACATGTGGGTTAAGACTGGGCTGTTACATATACAATTCATGCATATTAATCATCACATTCAGACAAACAATCTTATCACAGATCACACAGAAGTCTGAACTGAGGAAGCCCTCAGAGACAATCAGAGACACATAATCACATACCGTTCACCCTGATGTATTACGGTGGAGTATGAACCAGCAAGTTCCTATGCTCCTTGTGTCGCCTCTAACAGTCTAAACAATACATAATGCTACTGATTAGCATACTGTATAACAACACAATCCTACAGTACTTCGTATCGTCACTATTAACTCCCGGTTAACCCCCCGTTATCTACTGTCAATGTTTGTCGGGTTTTTGGTTTAACTCGAGATTGGAAAAAGAGTGTTATATTACATGCGAAGTCTCGTTTGTATATTAATACAGTTATTGTTGAACTTGTTATCGCATGTGACTTAACATACCCTTGTATGTCGTATAGCCTGTTTCATTATCGCATGTGTGATTCTATGTCATGTACACATCTCACCTTAGTATTTATTTTTTCTAAGGTTTGTCTCTTTTTTTTTCAATGTGGTATAATCCATTTGTAACTATACTTTTAGTTATTAAAAATCTTTATTATTCCATGTATACTTCTAACATTAGCATTTTGATATCTAATGTTTATAATTCTTTTCTCCTTATCTATTATCATTTTTTAATTATGATAATTTATAATTATTGAACCAAATCATATTTTCTACACCATCACATATATTTATTTATTCATGTGTGTTATGGAACTTATTTATTATATGGTAAGTCTTATAATCTATATTCATTCTTTTTAATGAATATCTCTTATATTATAAATGTTATAATTCTTATAACATTAAAAACCATATTATAAATTCCATTTAAAAATGTTATTATTTTCGAACAGCACCTATGTCCTTAAATATTTACAAAACTCACCATTTAATTAATGTAATGTTACATTGTTGTTATATAACATATCTTATGACATTTAAGTCATTTAAAAACAATTATAACCTATAGTCATCTTTGTTTGTAAAATACCAAATAACCCCTTATATTTTCGGTTTCCAAAAACAACCACTAAACTTCTATAAATCACAAATTCTCCTCTTTATAACATATAGTTTTCTAATATCATCAAGACTATATATTATACATATGTCTTCATAAAACCTTATATATAATTCCAAAAATCACCAAACTATACCAAAAGGTTATAAATATTATTCCTAACCTTATACTTCCTTTAAATTTCGGTTTTCACCCCTTTATTACCCATTTGTAACAATGTTATAAAATACCTTATATTATACTTGTACAATTCATATGAACTCCAAATTTAACCAAATAAACTTCTAAAAATTTCTAATAACTTAAGGACTTTACTAAATTCCATTTAGCCCCTTAAGTTTCGGTAATCACATTACTACCCCAAGATCTATAAATCTTTTACAATTTAATAAGTATCTTATTATAAGGTAGTATTTTAATTTCTTAAATTTTCTAAACTTGGTCAAAGTCTCCTATATAGCCAACTTTGACTTCTAATACCAAATGGGAACCAATTTTTCGGTAATCACTATTAATAACCTATACTTTTCTATTTTTACAATTTTGACCCAAAACTTTATAAAATGTTATAATTTTTATTAAATTCATTTAAAAACCCTAAATTGCTCTAATTTATGCCCACGGCTTTCTAATTTCCTAGTAATTACGAATTGGCCCCAATTTTAATTATAAGCATAAATAAAACTAAATAAGCTTATAAACTTAAATTAAAATGGCCTAATGACATGGCCTTATTACAACCTTGAACTTGCAAAATAAATTACACAATAAATGTCTCAAAATATAGCATATATATTCAGCCTCACTTAGGTTTAATTATTTTTCCACATAATGTCATAATTTGACCATTATGTTAATTAAATCTCTTAAATGACTAGCTTAATTTATCTTAGCCATTTTTTTTCCATTTTTAGGTCAATATGACCTATATATGAAGTTTCACTCTCGGCCATATATATATATATGCTTAAAAATTATAAAAATCATAAGTTTAAGGTGTTTATACCTTGATTTATCCTTGTATGAGCTCGGTCACTTGTAGGAAAATTCACCACTTGATTTAGACATGTTTAATACACAAAAACAAGATATGGTTACACTCCAAGCTTGAGCTTAACCATAAGGAATAATTAATGTAATATTTAAGGCAAAAATCACCTTTAAAGATGCAA
Source organism: Limonium bicolor (assembly GCA_023374045.1). Classification (NCBI taxonomy): domain Eukaryota; kingdom Viridiplantae; phylum Streptophyta; class Magnoliopsida; order Caryophyllales; family Plumbaginaceae; genus Limonium; species Limonium bicolor. The sequence goes on along the minus strand of CM041776.1, from coordinate 389,523,922 downwards.
GGGAAGTTCTAGGTATTTTAGACCTGAACCAAACACACCACAAGGTGTTAGATCTACCATATTAACATAGGAATTAGCTAGATCTCGAAATACTACCTTGTTATTAGGTTTTTCCTTGGAAAAATGCCTTAAAAGAGAGTATTTCTCTTGGATCTCGGTCACCCTTGCTCCAAATGGCTAGCCAACAGATTCTACATGAAAAGGAGAAGGAGATGAGGCTATGACCAAAGTTTCACAGCCAAACTCGAAGGGAATCAAAAGTTATGAGCTTAAAGCACATGTTTACCTTAAAATGTAGATTTGAACAACCTTGGTCCCTCTACTGGTCTCAACCGAGTTTAGCTCTTGTGCTAACCTTAGAACACTGAGAATAAGCCATAGGAATAGATGAGCCACGAAATTTAGGTGTTGGTGGTGAAGAGGTGAAGAAAAAGAGCTAAAAATGACATTAAAACACTTACATTAGGAGCTTAGAAGCTAGGCTTGCCTTCCATGCTCAAGAACACACTTGGAGAGCTTGAGAGGAAGGGGAACTCGGCTGGGATGGTGAAGATCGGACAAGGAAGGAAGGAGGAAGGAGGGAATGATTGGTAATAATGTAAAAAGTAACTTTATTTTGAAAAAGTCATGTATTAGGTAGCATTATTTGTCAATCAATGACTTATGCTCCCTCCTCTCTTATTGCTGCCGATTTCCATGGGGGTAAATGGGTCATTTACTGCCCATTGACCATACTTGGTCATTTTGACTCATGCGGGCCCCACTTCGGGGTTTTATTAATATTTTAATATTAAATTTGTAAAAATCTGTAAAATTTGGAATTAAATTCCTAATATGATATAATATGATAAAATATCATATTTAAGGATAATTATAATTTTTAAGCCCATTAAAAATCAATTTAAAAGGCAATCTCACAAAAACGTGCTTTAAGGAGTTTTAGCGCACATTTTTGTGTCGCAGGGTGTTCCTGAGCTTAGTTCTCCTTGAGAACGGTTTTGTTGTGTTCCTTACTTCATTATAATACTTAGGAATCCACTTTGGATCTTATTTGAGGTCATACAATCTTTATGATGTTTTAAAGCACATTTTTGGCTTTACCGATCTTAAGGCGTGTTTTGCCTTGTTGAGATCTTTTAGATTGTTCCCCAATTTTATTTAGATGTTTAATAATCATCTTAGATCATTAATAGATCATTTAATTATATTTTAAAGATTAGGGGTATTTCAGTCTACCCCCCTTAAAAAAGCTTCGTCCCGAAGTCCTTAATCCTCTACAGTTCACCTAAGGAATCAAGTTCCACTAAGTAACCAAACAGTCCATTGCTAGGGAGTAACTCCCACTAGGTTCAAACCTAGTCTATACATACAGTATATATCAAATAGCCAGACTTATGGTATAACTCATTCATATCACAGGTGCACATCCAACTCATCAACCAAAAGTACTCAGCGGTACTATATATATTCAACCAGGTGCACTAAGGCACATACATACAATGTATCATACATACAATCATTCAACCAACAAGTATGACGCAGCATACCAACAAAACACAACACAAAAACAAGACCTAATGCACAACATGTGCGCAAGCCAAGTGGTGTCTACCCCCCCCCCCTTAAAAAGGGTTTGACCACGAACCCGTATAAGTAACACAGCTACTACTCGAAGAGTGCTGGGTACTTCACTCTCATGGAGTCCTCTAACTCCCATGTAGCCTCCTCCACTTCATGGTTCGACCAGAGAACCTTGACCATGCTAACGGTCTTGTTCCTAGTCTGCCTCGTCTTCGTATCGAGAATGCGGAGTGGTACTTCCTCATATCGTAGAGCGGGGTCCAACTCTAAAGTCTCTGGCTGCAAAACGTGCGATGGGTGGGGCACATACCTCTTCAACTATGAAACATGAAAGACGTCGTGCACCCTCCCGAGCTCTGCTGGTAAATCCAGCCTGTAGGCTAATGGGCCCACTCGCTCCCTAATCGCATAAGGTCCAGCATACTTTGGGCTCAACTTGCCCTTCTGCCCAAACCGGAATATGCCCTTCATGGGTGACACTCTAAGGAATACCATATCGTCGGTAGTGAACTCAATGTCCCTCCTCTTGGTGTCTGCATTTGCTTTCTGCCGGTCCTGAGCTGCTCTCATATTCTTGCGAATCTGTAGGACATCCTCCTTAATCTGCTCTAGGTACTCTGGTCCTAGAAGCGTAGTCTCGCTGGCCTCATCCCAGCATAAAGGAGTCCTACACGGCCTACCATAAAGTGCCTGAAATGGTGGCATCTGTATCGAGGAGTGGTAGCTGTTGTTGTAGGCGAACTCTATCAAGTGTAGACGCTCTAACCAGCTCCCCTGAAAGTCTAAGGCACATGCTCTCAGCATGTCCTCCAGTGTCTGGATGGTCCTCTCACTCTGACCGTCGGTCTGTGGATGGAACGCCGTACTAAGCTTCAGCTTCGTACCCAAGGCTTCCTGAACCTGTCCCCAGAATCTAGACAAAAATCGAGGGTCCCTATCAGAAACAATAGTCTTTGGCACACCATGGTGCCGGATCACCTCCTTCTGGAACAAGTCCGCTAACTTCGGGACCTTCCAGGTATCCTTCATCACGACAAATTTTGCCACCTTCATCAGACGGTCCACAATGACCCAAATCGTGTTCAGTCCCCCCTTAGCTGGTGGGAGACCGACAACGAAATCCATCGAGATGTCCTCGAACTTCCAGCAAGGGATAGGCATAGACTGCACTAAACCTCCGGGTCTCCTATGCTCAAACTTAACCTTCTGACAGGTCAAGCATCTAGCCACGTACTCAGCTACATCCTTCTTCATCCCGCTCCACCAGAAATGAACTTTCAAATCTTTATACATCTTCGAAGAACCAGGGTGGACGGATAAGGACGAGCAATGAGCCTCCTGGAGTATCTTCTCCTTCAGATCAGGAGACGACTCCGGAATACACAAACGGCCCTTCAGTCGAATCATGCCATCGTCGCACAGGTCGAAGTCATATTTCAGTCTCTCAAAACAACCATCTATCATTTTCTGCCTGATACTCTGCATATAGTGATCACTCTCCTGTGCAGCTCGTATCTCGTCAATCATACTGCTGTTTGCTAATAACGTGAACAATGAATGAGCTCTGCGGCTCAGGGCATCAGCTACTACATTCGCCTTGCCCTCTTTGTACCTCAGGTCTATATCGTAGTCCTTCAAGAACTCGACCCATCTTCTTTGTCGCATGTTCAGCTCCTTCTAAGAGAAGAGATGCTGTAGACTCTTGTGATCAGAGTAGATAGTGACTGTCACACCATACAAATAATGTCGCCAAATCTTCAAAGCGAAGACTACTACGCCTAACTCAAGGTCATGTGTGGGGTAATTCACCTCATGCTTCTTCAGCTGTCGGGATGCGTAAGCAACTACCTTCCCGTGCTGCATAAGCACACAGCCTAGACCGGTTCCAGAGGCATCACAGTATACCTCGAACCCATCAGTGCCCTCAGGGATAGTAAGAACGGGTGCTGATGTCAGGAGATTCTTCAGCGTCTGAAAGGACTGCTCACACTCTGCAGACCATAAGAACTGGGATTCCTTCTTCATTAGATTAGTCATCGGTTTGGCCTCCTTGGAGAAGTCCTTCACGAATCTTCGATAATACCCTGCCAAACCCAGAAAGCTACGGACGTCTGTGACTGTCTTCGGCCTTGGCCAACTCTTCACTGCCTCAATCTTAGCAGGATCTACAGATATGCCGCTAGCTGATATAATGTGTCCTAGAAATGACACGCTGTCCAACCAAAACTCACACTTAGAGAGTTTGGCATACAGTTGGTTCGCTCTCATAATATTCAGTACCTGTCTCAAATGCAACTCATGGTCTTCCTTGGTTTTTGAATAGATCAGAATATCGTCGATGAAGACTACAACTGAACTATCGAGATGCTCTCTAAAAAGTCGATTCATCAAGTCCATGAATATGGCTGGTGCATTCGTCAGTCCGAATGGCATAACGGTGAACTCGTAGTGTCCATACCGTGTCCTGAAGGCTGTCTTCTCGATGTCACCCTCTGCAATCCTAATCTGATGGTAGCCAGATCTGAGGTCTATCTTCGAGAACACACTGGCCCCTCTCAGCTGATCGAATAAATCATCTATCCGTGGTAATGGGTATTTATTCTTGACTGTAACCGCATTAAGCTCGCGGTAGTCGATGCAGAGTCGCATACTGCCGTCCTTTTTCTTGACGAACAGCACCGGAGCACCCCAAGGAGAAACACTAGGTCGAATGAATCCCTTGTCGAGGAGGTCCTCCAGCTGTAGCTTCAGCTCCCTCATCTCAGCCGGTGCCATACGGTAGGGTGCCTTAGTAATGGGGCCCGTACCTGGCAACAAATCGACGGCGAACTCAACCTCGCGCACAGGCGGCATGCCTGGCAGCTCATCAGGAAATAAGTCGGGAAAATCTACCACGACTGGAATATCTACGTCCGTCACGTCGCTCTGTCTCGTGTCCTGTACATAACAGAGGAAGGCTTGTCGGCCCTTCCTAACATCCTTCATCAGGGATAACACTGACACGATCTTGACAGTCGGCTCTCTCCTCACACTGCGGTATGACATTGTCCTGCCGCTCGGCCCCTTCAGTAATAGTCGATGCTCTGCACAATGCAGACGGTCCCTATACTTCTGTAGCCATTCCATGCCCACTATAATATCAAAACCCAAGTTTCTGAACTCGATCAAATCAATGGGAAAGGTCTCAGTCATAATACTGATCTTTAACCCTGTATACTGTCTGGTGCAACCTACTTTCTCCTTCGATGGAAGGGTGACTGAAAAGTCTGAAAGCTGTTCGGGGGTGGCCCCCAGCTTCTTAGCAAATGCCGAGGAAATAAAAGAATGCGAAGCCCCTGAGTCGAACAATACGGTAGCACTAACACCATCAACAGGAAAGGTACCTGTGATGACATTACCGGACTCCTTGGCTTGCGCCATGTCTAAGATGCAGATGGTACCCTCCTTTCCATTACTATAGCCTGAAGTTATGAATTATCGGTATCAACAAAACTGAACACATATACTTGAAGGTAGAAAACTCTTATTTCATTCATTCCAACTGTATTTGCAGAGTATTATTTTCTGAGTGGTTAAACTGGTGTAAAATTAAAAGAAAGGAAATTAAAAACTCAAATTATAAACGTCGGGCTGCAAACAAATCCCGGTCGTAGTTAGTAAAACAAGTGTCGTATCCACAGGGAGATTGTTCAATTTATCCTAGTCTTGGTAGTTACTTAAAAACTGTTAAAAGGGGTTTAGCCGGAGGCAAGCTTGATTTGTTGTTTGATCAGTGCAAATATAATAAAAACAGTAAAAAGGTGAATTAATTGATGTGAATGGAAAAATGTATCCTAGGATAGCGGGGGAATTTCCTAAATTACTTAAACATATTTATAACCTTGTCTCAATTATTTATTGCCTATTAGAGTTAATAATTGTCAGTTACGAACTCTTAATAAAAGCCTTAATATTTTCCTGCTCAGTCCGGAGTGTAAATACTAAGATTAATTCCTTTGTGGTACCTACACTATCTCAAAATCATATGTTGATAGTTACCAAATAAATGCAGTCGTTTGTCGCGCAAAGCATTTAGCAATATTAGTTGAAAGGAATTAAAACAAGTTAAATGAGAGAAACAGGTGATAAATATTAATTTACGTAATATTAGAAATCAAACCCCCATCCTAGGATACAGAAGAAAATTACTCAGACATTAACGGAGATAAGAAGATAGCACAGACAGATTTTGACATTATTTCAGAGGAAGAACTGGTCTGCTCTAGCTCGTACTGCTGCTCTTCTATTTCTTTAGTTACTGCGTGAGTGTTTAATGGAAGAGAATGAATGGGGTGAGAGTGAGTGATTTTCTGGTTTTCTCCGTGCACTGGTGTAAGGTTGTGGAGGATGGCTATTTATAGAAGAAGGGAAGAGTACGTAGAAGACTTGCAGTTTGATTGCCTCTGTTGATTTCTTCACTGATTGAAGCATTGATTGCTTCATTAATTGCAGGGGACAAGCCGAAACGCGTGAGGAAATTAAGGTAGGCGGAGCAGATACGAGTTGCAGAGTCGGCGCGAAGAAGAAAACTGTTTCTGGGCGATTTTTAGTCATGACCGCCTATGGAACCGCCCAATACAAGGCGGTTGTATGTGATGACCGCCTGTGGAACCGCCCTATATGAGGCGGTTGTGTTGTTGTGGCCGCCTATGAGTCCGCCCAACATGGGGCGGTTGCAACATGTTGTCGTGATTTATTTCTTCCAACTTCGACTGGCTCTAGATTATTCGTTTGGGCTCCGTTTTTCAAGCCGTCTGCGCCTATGCGTTCGTCTCTTCGTCTACTTCACTCCCGGCTTGGTTTTCCTCATGTTAAACCAATAATTTTGTGAGATAAACAATAAAACATAAACTAGAGGAAAACAACCGAAGTGGAGAAATGAGCAAGAAAAGTGCTAATATTATACATGAAATACACCTAATAATCATGCTCATTTGGACACTTATCACACCCCCACACTTTTTTGCTTGTCCTCAAGCAAAACCATGTACCCAAGCAAGTAGGGAATGCTCAATATTAACAAATACTATTATGAAGGGTAGGATAAAGAAGTCAATAGTACATGATCTTAAACTTTTTAGAGGAGTGTGATCCATCACCTACTGGTGGCATAGGTGTACTCAGGGCAAAAATAAAAATTAGAGTTTCGGGGTATGATCCGGAGTACTTCAATGCTTCTTGTTTAAGGTGACTTTGAGAACTTTTACCATGGCCAACTTCTCTCAAGAATGGGCATTGAGGAGAAAACAAAAGGAAAAATAGATTATGCATTTGTTTCACTTTTGCATAAGAGATGAGAAGATAATATGTAGGCATAAGCCTTGTATTTAAGAACACTCAACTCTCTTGTTGGTTACCAATGGTGTCTCGCAAGTCCCTTATTTATTTTATTTTTTTCTTTTGACAGAGAAGCACCCCTTAGCAATCCCTAAGAAAGAAGACAGAAAGAACCCCTGAGTAATAAAAATCCATCCATTTCAGATCATTTGGTCACACCGCATAAAAATGCTCCTCAAAAGTAATCAAAATTTTAAAATTTTTGTACATTTTATACCATTTATCCCACAATTCATAACAATATTTATTTTAAAGAGAACAACCCACATAAAGGGTCCACGATATTGAATTTGACAAACGCAAGATAAGCAGAGAGATTAAGCATTTTTAGCATAAAATGTCACCGAAAAGGGCACACTCCCCCACACTTAAATTGAACAATGTCCTCATTGTTCACCAGAAAAACAAGGGAAAGTTTCAGAAGGCCTTTTCGGTAAGTAGATAAAATAGAGAGAACACGAAGCTCACGAATATTCATTTAAGCATATAATTCTCCTCTGCAATTTTATTTAAATAAAAGCAATTAAAGAAACTGGTACTCCCCTGATATTTTTGCTAGCGTATTGAGGTCCCCCACACTTGAGCTTCAGCCTCAAGTAGCGTAGCTTGGTTGCGGTGTAGACATGAAATTGCACCTGCATAAGACACTAGAAGCAACCATACTATAAACGGGGTTAAGAGTTAGCAAAAATAAAATTAAAGGGAACCTGAAAATTAAAACAGCATAAAAGCATATAAAAGATAAGTTCGTCCGGGTTGCCTCCCGGAAAGCTGCCCTTCTTTAACGTCTTTGGCTAGACGCTTTGTCGTTAGATCGATCATGGGGGGTGGTTATGAGGAGGAGATCCAAAGCATGACTCGATGGTTTTTGAGAGTCCACCTGGATGCATGTTTTCTTTTCTTATCCCGCTCTTCGTCCGGGATTGGTGGTGGTATCTCTGTAATAGACATGCCGTCTGGAAGGGATAAACAGAAGTGGGGATGATGGTGATTGAGTGTCCCTTACGAACTTGAGATCTTTGGATTTTATCTGGAGATCTTCCTGATGCAAACTCCAGCTTTTCGTTATAAGCTTGAAGGGTGATTTTCCCCTGGGCTACCCAAATGTGCACATCGGCTGTGGCAAGGAATGGTCGTCCAAGGATGAGAGGTGTAGTGGGTTCTCTTCGATGTCTAGAATGACAAAATCGCATGGGAAGTATAAGTGCTCCACTTTAATGATAACATCCTCCACCACTCCGCTTGGGTATGTTACCGAACCATCTGCCAGTTGCAGGGTCATCTTGGTCTTTTTCATCTCTCCAATTCCCAGCTTTTTGAAAGTGGAGAGGGGCATCAAATTAATGGAGGCACCCAGATCGCATAGGAGTATGGAAATGAGGTGCTACCAATTGTGACTGGAATGGTGAAGCTGCCCGGATCATTGCATTTTGAGGTAGTGGTTTTTGTAGAGTAGCTGAGCAAGCTACATTGAGAGGTACCGTACCGACTTCGGCCAATTTAGTTTTGTTGGATATGAGGTGTTTGAGGAATTTGGCATAGTTTGGCATTTTGGCAATGAGGTCTACAAACTGTATGTTGACGTTTAGTTGCTTCAGCATTGCTAGAAACTTACCATATTCATTATCCAATTTCTGCTTCTGGAGTCGGGAGGAAATGGTATAGGCGGTTCTTGTGAAGAAGGTTCTGAAGCTGATGGAATAGTGAGGACGCTTGGAGATGTCTTTTCTGTTGGAACCTCACTTTTCTTCACTATCCTCTTTGGATTCTTCTGATTGGCGGGATGTGAATTCGTCGGTTTTCTTACCGCTTCTCAAGGTTATCGCCTTAACCTCTTCTTCTCTTCTTCAAAGTCGAGCTTTTCATTTTCATAACCGGCCACCAAGTGCTCAAGGTAGGTATTCTCAGATTGAATGCGATTTTATAGACTTTGGCGGTGCTTTCAAGTTCAGCTACATTCCTTTTGGAAGTTTCGATTGCTACAACCCACTCTTGGAGGGAAGGGTGTAGTTCTGGAACTTAGCTGTTTTAGCCACCTCATCTTTTCTTCATCGTGCTCCTTCACATAGATGCACTTGGCTTGCTCTCTTGGATTTGGTTCATTTTGGCTGGGGAGAGCCCCTGGCGGTCTTCGAGCAAGATGTTCTGCAAGTTGATTGAATTTACCTTCGATTTTCTGGTTGAAGGCTTCTTGTGCAGAGAGCTGGTTCTGAGTTATGGACATGAATCCCTTCATCATCTCTTTGAGTTCTGCGTTTGGATCACAGAGGATGAAGATGGTTGTTGTTGTGTGTTGTTGTGAAACCTGGAGGGGCACCTAGTGCTCTATAACCCATATTAGAGTTTGGTTGGGGTCGGTTCCCTGATAGGTTGGAATTGTTGTTCTGCCCTCCTTGGTTCTGATCATTATTTTTCCATGAGAAATTCGGGTGATTTCTCCATGGATAGTTGTTGTTGATGTTATTGTTGTAGGAATTACCGGGGCGGTTTCCTATGAATTGTACTTCCTCGTACTGGCCTTTGCCTTCGCACTGATGGTTTCATGAGGACCGGCGCATATGACACATCTTCTGTAGGTGGAACTGGTGGTGAACTTGTAGGTGGGGAAGCTATTGTTTTTACGATTTCGTTTTGTGATGTGTTAGCTTTTCCACCATCTTTGCAAGGGACGAGATCTGAGCTGATAAATGATCTGTAGGCTCAACGTGGAGTAGGCCTGCTGCTCGTGGCGTTCTTCCTTTGGATCTCGTCCACTGTCTGTATTGCTCGTCATGGTTTCGAGAAGGTCCATTCCTTCTTTAGGAGATTTCATCATGAAACTTCCTCCTGCAGAGGAATTGACGAGTAGTCGGTTCCCATCATCCAGACCGTTGAAGAATGACAGGCAGAGGGATTGATCGTCAAGACCATGGTGGGAACATTTCATTAGCATATCTTTGAATCTGTCCCATGCGTCGTATAATGTTTCTCCCGGCTCCTGACAGAAAGTGTTGATTTCACCGATCAATTGCCTGTTCTACTGGTTGGGTAGTATTTGGCAAGGAATTTTTGGGCCATTTGAAGCCATGTGGTGATTGATCGGGAGGGAAGGCTTCGGTACCACCGGTTTGCTGAATCCGATAATGAGTGAGGAAATAGTTGAGTCGATTCTTTCTTTGACATTGCCGGTCTGACCAAAGGAATTGCAGAAGTCTAGGAAGAGACTCAGATGATTTGGGGCTTCATCTGGGTTCGCTCCACTAAACTTGCCTAGATCCCGGCGGGGTGATGTAGTGGGTTTTGAAAACCCACGTCCGGCTTCTTCTGGTGTTAGTTCGGGGAGAACTATAGCTGATGCTCTTCCTTCGGTGTTCGGTTGGTGGTAATCAGATAGGGCACGGTGTTCTGGTTGATTTGCATGGTCATTTCATTTATAACTTCGTTATTGGCCATGGCTTGGTTTCTCAGGTTTCTTTGTGCTTGTAATAAAGTGCGCTCGGGTTCGGGGCTCGGACTGATGGTGGAGAGCCTCGGGTTCGAGTTTGGCATGCACAGAAGATAACTTGTGGTTTGTCAGAAACTGCAAAATTAGTTAGTAAATAAAATAAGAAAGGCAGAGATATTGGTTAGGCTGATAAATTAACAATTTTTTTTCTGTATTTTTTTTTATATTTTTTTATAATATTTTTTTAACAAGAAATTAAATGACAAAAATGAAAAATGACAGAAAATTATAAGTTAGTAGACAGAAATTATAAGTTAGTAGTTAGTATACAAATTGAAGAATAAAAATGAAAGAAATTAAGGACAATGGAAATAAATGTTAAGGACAATGGAAAAAATGACAGGAAATTTTAAGTTAGTAGTTAGGGACAATGGAAAGAAAGGACAATGGAACGAAATGACAATGGAACGAAATGACAATAATATTAAGATGTTAGGAGTTAGATGTCCAAGTCCAAAGTCCGAAGTCAAATGTCCAAGTCAGGTCAGAAGTAGATGTCCAATTCAGATGTCCGATGTAACAATTTAACAATATATTAACAGATTATTTAATATACAGGTGAACTACCGGAAACTAGGGAAATTGATGGAATCAATCTCCCCGGCAACGGCGCCAATTTGCAGAGGTTATTTTCTGAGTGGTTAAACTGGTGTAAAATTAAAAGAAAGGAAATTAAAAACTCAAATTATAAACGTCGGGCTGCAAACAAATCCCGGTCGTAGTTAGTAAAACAAGTGTCGTATCCACAGGGAGATTGTTCAATTTATCCTAGTCTTGGTAGTTACTTAAAAACTGTAAAAGGGTTTAGCCGGAGGCAAGCTTGATTTGTTGTTTGATCAGTGCAAATATAATAAAAACAGTAAAAAGGTGAATTAATTGATGTGAATGGAAAAATGTATCCTAGGATAGCGGGGGAATTTCCTAAATTACTTAAACATATTTATAACCTTGTCTCAATTATTTATTGCCTATTAGAGTTAATAATTGTCAGTTACGAACTCTTAATAAAAGCCTTAATATTTCCTGCTCAGTCCGGAGTGTAAATACTAAGATTAATTCCTTTGTGGTACCTACACTATCTCAAAATCATATGTTGATAGTTACCAAATAAATGCAGTCGTTTGTCGCGCAAAGCATTTAGCAATATTAGTTGAAAGGAATTAAAACAAGTTAAATGAGAGAAACAGGTGATAAATATTAATTTACGTAATATTAGAAATCAAACCCCCATCCTAGGATACAGAAGAAAATTACTCAGACATTAACGGAGATAAGAAGATAGCACAGACAGATTTTGACATTATTCAGAGGAAGAACTGGTCTGCTCTAGCTCGTACTGCTGCTCTTCTATTTCTTTAGTTACTGCGTGAGTGTTTAATGGAAGAGAATGAATGGGGTGAGAGTGAGTGATTTTCTGGTTTTCTCCGTGCACTGGTGTAAGGTTGGTTGGAGGATGGCTATTTATAGAAGAAGGGAGCAGTACGTAGAAGACTTGCAGATGATTGCCTCTGTTGATTTCTTCACTGATTGAAGCATTGATTGCTTCATTAATTGCAGGGGACAAGCCGAAACGCGTGAGGAAATTAAGGTAGGCGGAGCAGATACGAGTTGCAGAGTCGGCGCGAAGAAGAAAACTGTTTCTGGGCGATTTTTAGTCATGACCGCCTATGGAACCGCCCAATACAAGGCGGTTGTATGTGATGACCGCCTGTGGAACCGCCCTATATGAGGCGGTTGTGTTGTTGTGGCCGCCTATGAGTCCGCCCAACATGGGGCGGTTGCAACATGTTGTCGTGATTTATTTCTTCCAACTTCGACTGGCTCTAGATTATTCGTTTGGGCTCCGTTTTTCGAGCCGTCTGCGCCTATGCGTTCGTCTCTTCGTCTACTTCACTCCCGGCTTGGTTTTCCTCATGTTAAACCAATAATTTTGTGAGATAAACAATAAAACATAAACTAGAGGAAAATCAACCGAAGTGGAGAAATGAGCAAGAAAAGTGCTAATATTATACATGAAATACACCTAATAAATATGCTCATTTGGACACTTATCAGTATTATACAAGGTTACACACTTAACTACTACTATTACATCAATACTGTTTGAAAGTCAAATTTAAACGGCCGGGTCGGATGTGGGTATCGTTCACTAAAGCGGGTGGTGCGGTATTGAGCTTAATGCTCTTAATACCATGATATACAAGCCTCGAATCTCCACCAAATAGTAATACATCTCCAGACTTGAGGATGATCTTGCTTGCTAGATCCATCCTCTTCTGGTCTCCATAGATAAACTCAGCATCATCGCCGATGGAAAATGACACAACCGGTATTCCTCTGGTGATGGACTCGGTCGTCTCATCACTGTCCTGGTGCATCCCGAGTTTCCCTCCCTGCTCATAATAGTTGATAATGCAAACGTCAGGTGTCATGTCGGGTATGGATAAGTCTCACAGTCTTGAGCAATATCCATTGCGTTTTCACCAAGGTAAGGAAACTCTCAGGTATCTAGGTAGGATACGCACCTACCATCCTCACCTCTCGATAAACCCTAGCTTGTGGATCCCAATCTTTTCCTAAGCACATCATGTGCAGTTTCATTCTAGAACCATAGTAAATACAGGGGTATAAAAACCTCCTATGCCCTTACCCAAAGCTCTACACTCATTCACTATGGTGATTTGCTCATCTAGGGTTAGGAACTCTCTGAGAAGTATCATGCCCGGTCTGACTACATGACACAACTCACTAGGGTACTCCTGTCTTTCTTCCACGGGTCTAGGTGATCTTTGTCTTGTAAGTGTGGGATAGCAGATATCGAAGTCCCCTAAGAGGTAAAAGGTTTCCTAGGTAAGTTGTTTATCTAAAGCGGTAACTTAAACACACATTCATGCTAAGGTAAAGCGTTTAACACTTAGTCATGCTTTCATACAATGGTAAAGGTTTCAGATGCTAACCTTCACCGCGCTGGGTACTAGTGCCAGCGCCTGAAGCTCCCGCTGCATTCAGCATACGGTTGCCCGGCGGGTTCCTCTGGCCCTGGTTCTGTTGCTGCGGCTGCTGCTGCTGCTGCCCTCTCTGGGCTTGGGGCGCCGGCCCCCTCTGGCCACCTCGGGCTCCACCTCCTCCAGTAGGTGCGCCCTGAGTCCCCTTCGGTGGGCGGTACGCTCGGCTATCAGGATTATTAAGCACTCGACGACCTGTGGCCCTTCTTCCCCACAGTGGTGGCAGTCCACCGCTTGCCCGGTGCAGTCGACACCCGGGTGGTCTTTACCACAGCGCTTGCAGTGAAAGTGGCGCTGGGGTGCAGAACCTATTATCATGTCACACTCAGGTTAGTACAAGGATGGTAATGGTAGTGTAATACTCAATTTATTCACAAGGTTAGATCGCTTACCCTTAGGGGGTACAGATCTAAGAGGCTGCACATCGTAGGTAGGCCCGGTCAGCAACGGGACCTTGTCTTTACCCTTTTGGCTGGCCTGCTCCTTCTTCTTCTCCCTCCAGGAGAACTTCTTCTTCCTGTGATCGTCAAAGTGTCAGGAATAGCAGGTATAAAAGCAGGCAGTAAGTAAGTAATTTAAATGGATTAAATAACTTAAGGTGGTTCTTACTTCCAACCCTTACTGCCTCCGCCTCCAGCCTCAGTCTCTGCCTCTTTCTCTGGGGCCTTACGCTTCTGCCCCTGGCCGTCCTCCCGGCTGTTCACCATCATCTCAGTCCGAGAAGCAGCGTCATAACACTCCTGTAATACATCAATAGTTCCCCGAACTTAATAATCAACTGAGTTATAAGGTACAAACTGTCAATTAGTTTTACCTGAACCGTAGGGTACAAGGTAGCACCCATGGCGGCCTTAATAGCATATCTCAACCCGCCTCTAAACTTCTCTACTTTCACAGCATCAGAGTAAACAACTCCTGGGACGAAGTCCAAGAGCCCAATAAACAAGGCATAGTACTGATCTACTGTCATATTACCCTGCCTCAGGGCCTCAAACTCCTCCCTCTTCCTCTGCTTCAGATGAGCAGGATAGTATTTCTCTCTCAACAATTCCACGAAACCAGTCCACCCAAAACCCTCTATAGCAAGATAATGTGCCTTCACGGACCTCCACCACGTGCTGGCAGCGTCCTTCAGGTGAAAGGCTGCTATATCAACTCGGTGCTCAGCAGGCACATGTATGGCATCAAACGCCTTCTCGTGCTCAACAATGTATCTCTCGAGGACAGTGGGGTCAGCAACTCCATCATAGGTGGGTACTCGCGTATCAGCTACGCTCTTCAGCCAATTCGGTTCTCTAGGTGCGGGTACGGGTGGGACTACCGGTGGTGCAGGTGGTGCTCCTATATGGATACCTCCCAACTGGGCTAGCTGAGCGAGAACGGCAGCTACCGTCTCAGCCACGCCCGCGGCCGGGGCCTCCGGAGGACCTGCTCCAGGCCCGCCGCCTCTTCCACCACCTCCTCTACCTGCTGATCGCCTCCCGGAAGACATCTGAAGAATTCAAAACCAAAGTCAGCTCTTGGTATAAATACCGTACTTTCCTTACCATAACTTAACTCGAATCACTTACAACTATCTCTTGGTACTGGTGTGTATATAACCTAGGCTCACGGTACTTAAACTACTATCTCTTGTAATCAGAGCGGTACTCCGCTCTGATACCACTTTTGTAACACCCCTACTAATTCGGCTCCTAATAATCCTATAAATGTCGTGCACAATAATATCTCGCAGCGGTAAAATAATAACTATCGCCCTAATGGTGTCACTGTTATCACACGCCCATACGGGTGATAACGATTTACCTGATAATCAACTTGCGAAACGTATTCCCGCAGTGACCACAAGAGATAGATAGCAGTACTTAAACAATTTAAAACAAATCTAACACCAACAATTATTACAGACCGTGAGCAACTAAACCAAATACACCTCGGTTAAAACAACCCGAGTCCGAAACAACCTGAGTATCACACCGTACCAAGTCTAAACCAACAGTAGTACAACAGTCACGTCTCGCTACGACCCACCAGCTAATCACCTGAAATAAAGATGGTTTGTGGTATGGAATCAGCCCCTGCTGAGTATGTCATCACATGTCCCGTCATGCCCCCAAAGACCCCTCAATTATTTGGTCGAGAGCATGAGGTTCATTACATGCAATACCGTTTTAATATCTAAAACTGTAAAAAATTAATAGTAACATCCATACAATACACGCAACCATCAACATGCATAACATAACCACAAGTACAACCAATGAACAACCAAGCGAAACAACGAGAGTGATAAACAATTATTAATTCTCGTCCATGGTATAGAACCAATATCGTTCGCCACTGTTTAATTCTCAACTGTATTATTTGTTCAGTTATACCTGGTGACAATGTCTCATTAAAACGACACGTCTCTAGTTACCCATATATTATGGCGGGTCACCCACGGCAGTAGCCACTCCAACGGTAGAGTCTCCGACCAACGAGCCATTCTAGCTCACGGGAAATTTTCTTGATACTTACGGACCCGTACGCGGACATCCTGGTATCGTTTTTGTGATCACAGCGCGCACCAAGAGCCACATCCTCTTGGCTTTCCTTCCTTTATTAATTATACCATCGCATCGCATTACCATTTTTATTTTTCTAACACAGCAGACTAAGGTCATTAGTCCAATCCGGAGTCTGTAAACTCGGGATCCAGTGTTAGATACGGGAGCGGCGTATAGAAAGGCCAATGCTCCGTATAAAGGTCTGGGATAATATATATGTATTATTATCCTAGTGCTACAACGTTTTTCTGACGTTCCTTATTTTTCATATAAGATAGCACCATAGCCGCTAGTTCGTTTTATATATAGGTTCATATATACGAACCAATACTGTTAACTCAACAACAGTAAATAATAAGCAGCTATAAATATACAATTCATACATATTAATCATCACATTCAGACAAACAATCTTATCACAGATCACACAGAAGTCTGAACTGAGGAAGCCCTCAGAGACAATCAGAGACACATAATCACATTACCGTTCACCCTGATGTATACGGTGGAGTATGAACCAGCAGTTCCTATGCTCCTTGTGTCGCCTCTAACAGTCTAAACAATACATAATGCTACTGATTAGCATACTGTATAACAACACAATCCTACGGTACTTCGTACCGTCACTATAACTCCGGTTAACCCCCCGTTATCTACTGTCATGTTTGTCGGGTTTTTGGTTTAACTCGAGATTGGAAAAAGAGTGATATTACATGCGAAGTCTCGTTTGTATATTAATACAGTTATTGTTGAACTTGTTATCGCATGTGACTTAACATACCCTTGTATGTCATATAGCCTGTTTCATTATCGCATGTGTGATTCTATGTCATGTACACATCTCACCTTAGTATTTATTTTTTCTAAGGTTTGTCTCTTTTTTTTTCAATGTGGTATAATCCATTTGTAACTATACTTTTAGTTATTAAAAATCTTTATTATTCCATGTATACTTCTAACATTAGCATTTTGATATCTAATGTTTATAATTCTTTTCTCCTTATCTATTATCATTTTAATTATGATAATTTATAATTATTGAACCAAATCATATTTTCTACACCATCACATATATTTATTTATTCATGTGTGTTATGGAACTTATTTATTATATGGTAAGTCTTATAATCTATATTCATTCTTTTTAATGAATATCTCTTATATTATAAATGTTATAATTCTTATAACATTAAAAACCATATTATAAATTCCATTTAAAAATGTTATTATTTTCGAACAACACCTATGTCCTTAAATATTTACAAAACTCACCATTTAATTAATGTAATGTTACATTGTTGTTATATAACATATCTTATGACATTTAAGTCATTTAAAAACAATTATAACCTATAGTCTCTTTGTTTGTAAAATACCAAATAACCTCTTATATTTTCGGTTTCCAAAAACAACCACTAAACTTCTATAAATCACAAATTCTTCTCTTTATAACATATAGTTTTCTAATATCATCAAGACTATATATTATACATATGTCTTCATAAAACCTTATATATAATTCCAAAAATCACCAAACTATACCAAAAGGTTATAAATATTATTCCTAACCTTATACTTCCTTTAAATTTCGGTTTTCACCCCTTTATTACCCATTTGTAACAATGTTATAAAATACCTTATATTATACTTGTACAATTCATATGAACTCCAAATTTAACCAAATAAACTTCTAAAAATTTCTAATAACTTAAGGACTTTACTAAATTCATCTAGCCCCTTAAGTTTCGGTAATCACATTACTACCCCAAGATCTATAAATCTTTTACAATTTAATAAGTATCTTATTATAAGGTAGTATTTTAATTTCTTAAATTTTCTAAACTTGGTCAAAGTCTCCTATATAGTCAACTTTGACTTCTAATACCAAATGGGAACCAATTTTTCGGCAATCACTATTAATAACCTATACTTTTATATTTTTACAATTTTGACCCAAAACTTTATAAAATGTTATAATTTTTATTAAATTCATTTAAAAACCCTAAATTGCTCTAATTTATGCCCACGGCTTTCTAATTTCCTAGTAATTACGAATTGGCCCCAATTTTAATTATAAGCATAAATAAAACTAAATAAGCTTATAAACTTAAATTAAAATGGCCTAATGACATGACCTTATTACAACCTTGAACTTGCAAAATAAATTACACAATAAATGTCTCAAAATATAGCATATATATTCGGCCTCACTTAGGTTTAATTATTTTTCCACATAATGTCATAATTTGACCATTATGTTAATTAAATCTCTTAAATGACTAGCTTAATTTATCTTAGCCATTTTTTTCCATTTTTAGGTCAATATGACCTATATATGAAGTTTCACTCTCGGTCATATATATATATATATATATATGCTTAAAAATTATAAAAATCATAAGTTTAAGGTGTTTATACCTTGATTTATCCTTGTATGAGCTCGGTCACTTGTAGGAAAATTCACCACTTGATTTAGACATGTTTAATACACAAAAACAAGATATGGTTACACTCCAAGCTTGAGCTTAACCATAAGGAATAATTAATGTAAGCTTTAAGGCAAAAATCACCTTTAAAGATGCAAGGGAAGTTCTAGGTATTTTCGACCTGAACCAAACACACCACAAGGTGTTAGATCTACCATATTAACATAGGAAATAGCTAGATCTCGAAATACTACCTTGTTGTTAGGTTTTACCTTGGAAAAATGCCTTAAAAGAGAGTATTTCTCTTGGATCTCGGTCACCCTTGCTCCAAATGGCTAGCCAACAGATTCTACATGAAAAGGAGAAGGAGATGAGGCTATGACCAAAGTTTCACAGCCAAACTCGAAGGGAATCAAAAGTTATGAGCTTAAAGCACATTTTTACCTTAAAATGTAGATTTGAACAACCTTGGTCCCTCTACTGGTCTCAACCGAGTTTAGCTCTTGTTCTAACCTTAGAACACTGAGAATAAGCCATAGGAATAGATGAGCCACGAAATTTAGGTGTTGGTGGTGAAGAGGTGAAGAAAAAGAGCTAAAAATGACATTAAAACACTTACATTAGGAGTTTAGAAGCTAGGCTTGCCTTCCATGCTCAAGAACACACCTGGAGAGCTTGAGAGGAAGGGGGAACTCGGCTGGGATGGTGAATATCGGACAAGGAAGGAAGGAGGAAGGAGGGAATGATTGGTAATAATGTAAAAAGTAACTTTATTTTGAAAAAGTCATGTATTAGGTAGCATTATTTGTCAATCAATAACTTATGCTCCCTCCTCTCTTATTGCTGCCGATTTCCATGGGGGTAAATGGGTCATTTACTGCCCATTGACCATACTTGGTCATTTTGACTCATGCGGGCCCCACTTCGGGGTTTTATTAATATTTTAATATTAAATTTGTAAAAATCTGTAAAATTTGGAATTAAATTCCTAATATGATATAATATGATAAAATATCATATTTAAGGATAATTATAATTTTTAAGCCCATTAAAAATCAATTTAAAAGGCAATCTCACAAAAACGTGCTTTAAGGAGTTTTAGCGCACATTTTTGTGTCGCAGGGTGTTCCTGAGCTTAGTTCTCCTTGAGAACGGTTTTGTTGTGTTCCTTACTTCATTATAATACTTAGGAATCCACTTTGGATCTTATTTGAGGTCATACAATCTTTATGATGTTTTAAAGCACATTTTTGGCTTTACCGATCTTAAGGCGTGTTTTGCCTTGTTGAGATCTTTTAGATTGTTCCCCAATTTTATTTAGATGTTTAATAATCATCTTAGACCATTAATAGATCATTTAATTATATTTTAAAGATTAGGGGTATTTCACTCCAGCTCTATCATCAACCTCATCCTCTACCTCTATATAAACCCAGCACCTTCAACCATAACGGGGTGTGCCTCTGTGCCTGTACGACGGGAGTCTGAAGAAATCATTCACCACACTCATCCATTCTCTTCCATTCATCTTCTCCCGTAACACCACAACACTCCATACTCAAGTACTGAACAAAAGAAATAGAAGAGAGGCAACAACAGTGAGAGCGAGAGCAGACCTGTTCTTTCTCTAAAATAATGTCAAAATCTATCTGTGCTATCTTCTTATCTCCGTTAATGTCTGAGTAATTTTCTCTTGTATCCTAGGATGGGGGTTTGATTCTAATATTATGTAAAACAATATTTATCACCTGTCTCTCTTGTTAAACTTGTTTTAATTCCTTTCAGCAAATATTGTTAAATGCTTTGCGTGACAAACAACTGCATTTTTATGGTAACTATCAACATATGATTTTGAGATAGTCTAAGTACCACAAAGGAATTAATCTTGGTATTTACACTCCGGATTGAGCAGGAAAATACTAAGGCTATTACTAAGAGTTCGTAACTGACAATTATTAACTCTAATAGACGATAAATAATTGAGACATGATTATAAATCTGTTTAAGTAATTTAGGCAATTCCCCCGCTATCCTAGGATACCTTTTTCCATCCACATCACTTAATTCACCTGTTTTTACTGTTTTTATTATTTCTGTACTAATCCAACAACAAATCAAGCTTGCCTCCGGCTAAACCCCTTTTTACAGTTTTTATTAACTACCAAGACTAGGATAATTGAACAATTTCCCTATGGATACGACACTTGTTATACTACTCCGAATAGGTGCACTTGCCTATTAGTTTGCTATAAATGTATATACATTAACGTGTAGTTTTATCCCAACAGTCACCAAATACTATTGAGTGTTTGCTTAATTCATGATATACCATTGTGTTTTTTAAGTTGCATAGGCTAACTTTGGGTTTTAAACAAATTTCACCAGATAATACTTTGTGTCATATTATGTTTATTCCTTCGTTAACACCATTGAAAAAAGTATAAAATACTCCTCTTAACTAAGTGAATCTGAATAAAAAAAACACCCTTCCACTGACTATTCCTAATTTCATGTTTTGAAATTAGTTAAGAGGGTTACTTCAGAGTTTTTTTTATGGTGTTAATGAAGGAATAAACAAAATATGAGAAGGAGTGTTATCTGGTTAAATTAGCTAAAACTAAATGTTATCATGTGTAATTTTAAAACACGGTAGTATATCGTAAATTCAGCAAAACTCAGTGATATTGATGAAGTTTCTTTATTATTTAATACAAATATTACCCTTATCGATGCGCGATTTAAAACCTGGTGCTAACGACAACTTCCCCTGTGGCGATGTGGTAACTTTGTCATTTCAATTTGAGGGGCATAATTGTATTTTTTCAGTTTTCTTTTCTTCTCCCTCTTAATTCAACCACATAATAGAGCGATTTAGAACCTCGCACTATGCTCATGTTTCCCTCTACCTTAAATCACCATAGATTTCTTTTGTTGCTCTTTCCCGGTAATCGACGCACCGTCTTCGAACCTTTGCATCCTTCTCGATTTTGTGCATCCTAGTCTTCCATCTGTTGTCATCTTTCTTCTTCTCTCTACACACCCTAATTTGCTCCTACTTGTTTTTCAATTTGTCGAATTGCTTTAAATAATGGTGAGATGTAGGAATACAAACTCAATAAAGTTATCTCAATTAGTACTTATACCATAATTTAGTTCACTCTCATGACACATCTACTTCACACTTAATAAACATAAGAATCACTTTTGTGCATACTAAACAATATAAATACTTTTTGTTTAGGAAATGTTTTTAGTGAATTCATTATATTAATTTACAAACAATACTTATAAAATAAAATTATTCAGTCGCATAATATTATTACTTCACAATAGATACTTCACAATAGATAAACTAAGAATCGCTTTTAGTGGATTCACTGTACGAGTTATTAGATGACACATATAGCAAAATTTGATTCACTATGAAAACACAAAGGATTCACAAACATGAAATAAAATATTCACTTATATTATTGTTTCAGTTTTAAAAATTACTTTTAACTCAAGGACTAAATTTTTAGTTAATACACTTTATGAATATACAAACAATAATTATATATAGCAGAAAATAATTCAAATTAAAAAATACCGCAGTATCATAATTAATAACGTAAAGATTCACTTTGATTAAATTTGTTGTCAGAACTATCATACATTACTTGTAGTAGAATTTATACACTTCACAACAAAGTGCATTCACAATAGATAAAAAAAAAGAATCACTTATTTTATTAAGTCTAAATAATAACTATTAAAGCAAAAACCGATTTGTGGTGGATTCCGTGTATGAATTACCTAACAATATTTATTGCATAAAATAATTCAATCTAATAACTAGGTTGACTTATGTTCAGGGCAGGTGCCTTCCACAGCACCCGCTAACTGACCTAAGGGTCAGCACTGAGCACAACAGGCTCAGACTATTGGAGTCGCTACCAAGCCACCCTGGCAGCAAGCATGCTCAAGGCACGTCCAGTCCTCATTAGGCCCGGACAGATGCCCTCCACAGCATCCGCAAACACGGCCCTCACTCGAGTCACAAGCTGACGTAACTCAGCTCAGCCCGGACATCCTCTAGTTGCTTCGTGCCCGTGGTGACACTGGCACTTGCAACCTAAGGGCAGCACTAAGCACAATGTGCTCGTGCTATTGGAGTCACTACCAAGCCACCCTGGCAGTGTGCTTACCCGAAGGTATACCCGGTCCTCACTAGGCCCGGACGGGTGTCCTTCACAACACCCGCTAACTCAGCCCTCGCTCGAGTCACAAGCTGGCGCAACTCAGCTCGGCCAAGACCAACGCATCGTGCCCTTCAACTGATGCCCATCCCTCGGACCTTCGTCCTCGGGGGTCTCAAGGACTGTGGAACTTAAGGGGCTAGGTCAAAGCGACAATCAAGTATAGGGTTGACAAGCAATCCCAACACAAGTCTTAACGGGCACCAACCAAAGGGCAAACTGGCATCGAGCTACTTGTAACCAAGCAGCTCGCCAAAAGGGGCATGACACCTTGCCTACATTGTTCCATTGACCAGAGGCTGTTCACCAGGGTCGTCCTGATTGTATGGCTCCTGCCACGAAAGGTGCAAGGGGCATTGCACATCAGAGCCGTCTTACGGTTCGGCAAGTGTTGAGTCCTGGAACAGGGCGGAGACAGGGTGCGACGTGGTCCGCGTTAGCACACCTTACTGACTCGTACTAGTTGGGGTCTTTGGCTGTTGGACTGTTGGAGGCCCGACGGTGCCGAGGACGAGTGCGGCCGCTAAGGGACGCACATGTACTCGGGCTGCAGGGAGAGGGACGGAGTTGACTCAGTCTGAGCTGCGGCCTGGCATTCGACCGAGGCAAGTGGGCCACGGGAATGTGAGTCAGTGAAGGAACTTGTCGTTGGGAGGTTTAAGTCCACTCTTGACTCTTGCTTGTGGCTAAGTGGATGGTTGTTCCATCTGCACTGAGTAATAGGCTGGTTGGGTCTTTTGACCCAACGCCGGTGATGCCTAATTGGTCTTATGGCCTAATCCGTTAGAGCCCCTTGGGGTCTCGCTTCCGCGCAAAAATTTTCGGATTAAGGTTGGGCATTACAATTGTGGTATCAGTAAACAAGAGCACTTTGAACTATTATAACAAAAATAATAACTTTATCATTGAAGCTGAATTTTACTGCAAAAAATAAATCACTTTGATAACTAATTTGAGACATGTTAAATAAATAAAAGATTCACTTTGCACTATAATGTAATAATAATTATTTATAACATGAAACTGAAGAGTTAGTCTTGTTTCTCACCTCCACCATCTACCTTGGAAGCAAACAAATTTTCTTATACTAATAGCACAATCCACTATTTTTTCATTTTCTGGGTAACATATACTAAAGTCCTTTTTGCACACGTCTCTTCACTCCTGACCTCTTACCCTATCAAGTATGAAGTTTTTGCTTCAATAAATTGACACATTTGTAATTCAATGGATCCAAAAACATTTGTAATTGTGTCACTAAAATATGTATCTTACTTGTAATCAAAGTGAATCTGAAACAGTTATTATGTGAATCTATGTCTCGTAACTCATACCAAAGAACTAAATTAATGTATTACATTAAAGATGAATCAGAAACATTGATAAAGTGTACGCTAATAATATAATAAATCACTATCTACAGATTTAAAACCACAATGAACTTTTTCTACTTGACTTAAATCTATATTTTTCACACTAGAGTTGTTTTCTACTTGACTTAAATCTATATTTTTTCACACTAGTCGTGTAATTATTGTTAAAATCATGTATAGTTCGTACAAATATGTACTTATCATTTTAAAACTATAAATTTGATTAAGTATTGTTGCATATTCAATGTACGTGAATAGATCAGAGTAGTATCCGTTGATTTAATTCAAATCCAAGATTGTTGTTTTTCTGGAATCATTAATTTAAAAATTATGTAAATTCTTCAATCCAAATGGCTAAGTCGTTTTATTGAAGAAATTGTTAGTGATCGTGTCATGTCTCATTGAGATATACAAATTGACAATCTTCAAAAATTCAAATGTCTCAAGTAAATTCTGGATATATTATGCTGTTTTAAAAATTTTTCTGAATTTTTTATTTGGATCAACCTTAGCTCCATCCTAATTTCACTTGCAAGCGTTTTTTTTTTCCTTTCAGATCTGATTTTGATTATTCTCAAATTTTTAAAAAATTAAATTAATAAACTATTTAAATCAAAAAAATTTAAATCAGCCCAACACAGAGAATAGCATTAGCGCCTGCCTTTTCATACTATTATGATATTAACATATAAACTGTTAATGTGGCCGCCCAATTTAACAACTTTCCTACCTAGCTTTGTGGCTGGAGAGTTGGTCAACTATTATATATCGTGCAGAAATAGTATTTGTATATATTTGTATTATTATATATCTCATTACTAAAAAAATAAGACCAAAAACGTGTACCCAAATATGTTTAGAAGTTCACATGCCTTTTCTTTTATATTTTTTTAAAAAGTTACACGCTAGATTCAAGCGGATACATAAGAGTACAAAATATAATAAAAACACAAGTACCAGATATTATATTAGTATATATATAGGAATATGTACTACTAGTATAAAAAATTATATTAAGATCTAAAACAGAGTTATACATTTAATAAATATTATTATAGTCTCCATATAATAATTATGTGATTTGCTAATAGTACTACAATCTGATTAACTATATAATATCAACTGATATACAATCTAAAATAAACTGCAATAGATCAATAGTATACGTTTTGTAAGACTAACTGAAAGAAATGTAGTATCTCCGTCTAATTTTGATCTTTTTATTTATTTTTTTATGTTTTTTTTCACTTCAATATTAAAATAATTTTATAAACAAATTTCTATGACATATAAATTTAAATATAATATTTTTATTATAAAATTATATTTATAAAATTATGTTATCGTATATGTTAAATATTGAAATCAACGAGATAATAATATTTCAAACAGAGACTACACTGTAATATTTTGATTAGTGATTTGACCTTTCAATATTATTAATGGAAGCATTGAATTTTTATAATATATAATAATAAAAATGTAGGTACACCAAATATCCAAAATTTTAACTACAATATCAAATATTTTAAACATTTATAGTTTATTACTGGTATATTATGTTTCATAGTGTCTTGGACTATGAGCTCGTTTGGGGAACAGCTTCCAGCAGCAGAGAGCTTTTCAATTTCTGAAATTAGCAGATTTCCACCAAATAACCAAAACCAACAACCAACAACCAACATCTTTTGTAAAATCATCCGTAGACAGCTTCTCAATTTTCAGCAGCAAAATCTAACAACTGTCTCTACTTTTTAAAACCATCAGCAGACGTTCCACCAAACACCAAAATCAACAGTTGACAGCTTCTATAAAACCATCAACAGACAACTTCTCAATTTCTAGCAGCAAGACCCAACACCAGCCTCGAGCAACTGTCCCCAAACAAACCCTATATAGGGGATGACCTATTAAGATATTTCTTATTTTCAATAGACACCCACAGCTGTTTAAAAAAGAGAGTTGGCAATTCTTTAAAAAAATACGGAAAGTCACACGTTTTAGCCGTGAAAATCGGGCTCAACAACGACAACAGATAGACCATTATTGACACACTTTATGATAATCATATGATTTTGGTGTTGTTTATTTCAACGCAAATCTCATAAAAGAAGATGTGACTCGTTATTCGCTGATTTGATTTATCTGTTTTAAAAACTGTGAAAAAGTAAAATAAAATAAATATGTGTAAGTAGGGTGAGGATTTGGTATTTATCACTTCTTTATTGAAAATAAAAGTAAGGGAGGCGGCCTTATACAATACCAGATGATTGATGGGGCGGGAACGCCGTGTCAACCACACTGCCAAAGAAGGGACCATGCCCATGTGTATATAGTTTGAGCATATGCTCAACACATTTTCAGCCTTTAGATTAGAATTTAGTTTTTAAAATATTAATCCTAACCGTAAATAATTTTACTTATTTAATAATTAATTTTTAAAAATTGAAAAACAAGCAAGTAAATATAGAAGGGTATAATAGACAACTTTTTTCACTAATAACTCCCATCTCATTGACAGTTACTACGCTACATCCACTTTCCTCTTTCTTTTCTACAAAAAAAAAAACTTCCTCCTCCACTACGCTTTCACTTAAAATATATTGATGATTTATTTTTTTCTTTAGTAACTAGATCATGCGTTAAATATTTCTTCTTTATTTCTAAATTACAAATAAACTTTGACATCTATTTAGATTTTTATTAATTCCCCATATTTAAGTGAAAAAGTAGATATTTAAGTAATAATAGATTTTTCAAAATGTAGGTGTAGATTTGTTGGATAAAAAAGTAGAATTTAAATTTAATCTTTATTTAGATGATAGTGTAGATTTTTAAGTAAATTGATAGATTTTCCAAATTGTAGGTGTAAATTTGTTTGACATTTTAGGAAAACAATTGATGAAAAATAGTGGATTTTATTTTTTTTATGCTCTTATATTAATTTTCAAGGAGTCTTATCAACATAATTTCTAGTTTGTTATTTTTTTAAAAAAAGTTTACTTAAAACTTAGTATTTGTTTATTGTTTTATTTTTCAATTCATTACTTCACTAAAAATATATTGCTAGGGAATATTTTATAATTGATGATTTATTTTTTTCTCTAAAAACTAGATTGTGTAATATTTCTTCTTTATTTCTAAAATGTATACATTTGAATCAAAATGTACACATTCATGATGAAAATGTACACACTCATGTTGAAAAAGTTCACATTTGATAATATTGTTATACATTTGAATCAAAATGTACACATTCATGATGAAAATGTACACACCCACATTGAAAAAGTACACATTTGATAATATAGTATATACATTTGAATCAAAATGTACACATTCATGACAAAAATGTACACACCCATGTTGAAAAAAGTAAAAGTGTAGATATATAAATAAATGAGAATGTTTCAAAATGTAGTTGTATATTTGTTTGATAGCGTAGATTTTAAATTTTGATAATACAATTTATAAAAATGAAAAAATAGGTTTATTTTTGTCTAATCTTAATGTTATGTTAATAATAAATAAATTCTAACACTTTTCTTATATTTATTTTTAAGAATTTTTAATTTATTATGTTTAAATAATTTTTTTACTGGAAACATGGATTTTTTTTCAAATCACCATTCCATTTTAATTTAAGTAAAAAAATTTTTTTTACCTCAAATCATGGAAATATTGATTTTGGGGATGTTTTCTTTTTTTTCTTTATTTATAAAATTACAAATTAAATTGGATATCTATCACCATCTATTTCAATCAAAAAGAAATTTACATCGTGGGATGGTGGAGAGTGTTATTTTTCTTTATTTATAAAATTATAAATTAGTTATGACTTATGTACCCTTATAATAAATATTAGAATTTAGACCATCCATTTATTTTTTAAAGATTCAATGGCCATGATTTACTTGAGCATCATGCTCAAAACTAATTTTGGGCTCCTTCCCCTCGTCGCCACACTGCGGCTGCAAATGTAGAAGTTTAATCAGTTTGTTGATTGAACTACTTATGTGACATAATAAATAAGGTAATATTTGTATTAACTTTAAATAGTCATAATTTTTAAAATATAAGTCTAAAATAAAAAAAGAATTACACAATTGTTCATCTAATTTCAAATACTTTAAAACAAGACCACTCATGGATATATTTTAACAAGTTTAAAAAATTATGTTAGTTATATGTACATATCAACATATATCAACGACACTTATGATTTACTACGTACGGTTTAAAATACACCATATAACATTAATAATACACCACAAACCAATAATGATTTAGTATTTGTTCCGACGTTTGTTATCTAATTCACCACTTATTTGTTAATCATAATACCAATTTCAATGAATCACAATATCAAATGTAATGAATCATAACATCATTTGAGTGTATCATCAGTAACATATAAAAATAAAAATTTTAAACAATAATACAATATAGAACAATATTTGGTACATAAGAAAAACACTTCATTCACCATATAAGGTTTAAAATATATTACAATACAATAATAATACACTAAAAACAATAATGATTTTTTATCGATTCCAGAGTTTGTTGTCTAATTCACCACTTACTAGTTAATGAATTATAATATCAAATTAATGAATCATAACATCATTTTAGTGTATTGTCAGTCACATATAAAAAGAAAATTTTAAACAGTAATACAACATAAAACAATATTTGGTACGTAAGAAAAATACATAAATCACCATATAAGGTTTAAAATACACCATATAACAATAATAATACACTACAAAACAATAATAATTTTTATCGGGTTTGAAATTTGTAATCTGATTCGCCATTTTTTAGTTAATGAATGATAATATCAATTTTAATCAATCATAATATAAAAATTAATGAATTATATTATTATTTTAGTGTATCATCATACACATGTAAAAATAATTTTTTTCAAAATTGTCAAAATATATCCATGACTTGTTTTGAAGAGCTTGGATTTGCATGAACATGATATAATTTTTTTCATTTTAGACTTATATATTAAAAATTATAACCATTTAAAGTTAATAGTAAAAAGACAATCCAATCAGTAGTTGATTAGACCTGTCATACCACCGGTCTGCACAATATTTTTGCACGGCACCTCCATAGAATCGAATTTGCCATACAATACAACTTCTACTCCTCGCCCTGTCAAGGGAAGGAAACCCCAACACATTAGCAAGGGTGAACTACGCATGCTCTGGTGACAACATTGGTGGAGCTGCACGAGCACCACCACACAACTGCTGTAGACATCGTAGAGGGTGATCATTATTTTATTAAAGAGAAGATGGAAGGTGTTGGAATCTGTCACCTCTCCACAAAATAGATAATGTGATCCTCTTCCTCTTATATATCTTAGACGGGTGCTCATGAGCAACTTATTTGTCCTTTATGTTTAACGATTTAAAGGAAACAATGGAAAAATTAGAAAAAAATTGGTTTGGACGGAAACAATGACCAATCGTCTCTCCCAGACGAGGTACAAATGGACGGTTTACTCCTGTCCGTTTAACGGGGTAAGACATAGGCTGCGTTGGTTTGCAAATTTGATGGTAGAAATGTGATAGTTTTGGTCTGGTTGTTTTGGTTGGTTGTTTTGCTGGTTGTTTTATGTTGGTTGTTTTGAAAAAAGTATTAGGCAGGTGGCGGTTTCATCTGGCTGTTTTGAATAAGTTAGTTATGTTAGTTATGTGCAGTGAGTAGGTATGGCAATGGTCGGGTTTGGGTCGGGTGGACCATCACCCGCACCCGTCACCCGACTTCATCTACTCCACCCGTACCCGACCCGTCACCCGTTATCTATCACCCATCACCCGTTTCACCCGTCACCCGTGGGTGAAGCGGGTGAACCCGTTTACCCATTTACCCGTTTGTTTTTCTTTTTCCTTGTTCGCCACTAAGGTTTACAAATTACTGTGCGTGGAGAGAAAATAGAGACACAAAGCATGTATGTTCTATGTTCGCCGGTTAGGATTGTGAAATTTACTTCAGAGAAAATAATGAAATATTGCACAGAGCATGTACGTTTTATGTTCGCCAATTATGGTTGCAAAATTACCATGAGTGAAGAGAGAAAATAGAGGCGCAGAGCATGTATGATCAATGTTCACCTGTTAGGATTGTGAAATTACCTTCAGTGAAGAGAATGAAAAACTTCGTAGAGCATGTAAGTGATTTGTTTTTCAGTTAGGGTTTCAAAATTACCGAGAGTGAAGAAAGAAAATAGAGGCACAAAGCATCTTTGTTCCATGTTTACCAGTTAGGGTTGCAATTACCTTCAGTGAAGATAATTAGAAACTGCGTAGAGCAAGTATGCTAGGGCTGTAAAATTATCGAGAGTGGTGAGAATAAAGAATGGTACAGTCACCTAGAGCATGAATGTTCCTTGTTCACTAGTTAGGGTTACAAAAATCATGAGTGAAGGAGAATGAATAATAAGTAACAATTACATAATATATATATATATATATATATATATATATATATATATAATCTATGCGGGTGAGCGGGTCGGGTGATGGGTGAAAAATGTTCACCCATCACCCGACCCACACCAGTCCCCGTTCCACCCGTCACCCGTTTTTCACCCGTTTTATGCGGGTTTTTCACCCGGTTTAGTGGGTCGGGTGACCGGGTGAAATGGGTACCCGCGGACCCGTTGCCATCCCTAGCAGTGAGTTTACCGTTTTCGGTGTTACAACTAAATTTTTTAAAGTAGTGTTAAAAACAATTTTTTTTAAAAAAGAGATGTTAAAATATATGAACATTATATCCGTTAATTATTATTATTCTTTATTAATTTTTTATTGACGATTAATTTATAATGCGTATACATATTAATTTATGAATAAAATTTTCACATATATTTGTAAAGAAGAAACAAACATGCTATTCACAGCAACATATTTTATATTACATTTAAAAACAATTTTTTGTTATTGAAGTTAACATATATGAACATATTCAATTATAGCCGTTAATTATTATTATTCTTTATTAATTTTTTATTGACGATTAATTTATAATGCGTATACATATTAATTTATGAATAAAATTTTCACATATATTTGTAAAGAAGAAACAAACCATGCTATTCACAGTAACATATTTTATATTACATTTAAAAAGAATTTTTTGTTATTGAAGTTAAAATATATGAACATATTCAATTATAGCCGTTAATTATTATTATTCTTTATTAATTTTTTATTGACGATTAATTTATAATGCGTATACATATTAATTTATGAATAAAGTTTTCACATATACTTGTAAAGAAGAAACAAACCATGCTATTCACAGTAACATATTTTATATTACATTTAAAAATAATTTTTTGTTATTGAAGTTAAAATATATGAACATATTCAATTATAGCGTTAATTATTATTATTCTTTATTAATTTTTTATTGACGATTAATTTATAATGCGTACACATATTAAATTATGAATAAAATTTTCACATATATTTGTAAAGAAGAAACAAACCATGCTATTCACAGTAACATATTTTATATTACATTTAAAAACAATTTTTTGTTTATTGAAATTAAAATATATGAACATATTCAATTATAGCCGATAATTATTATTATTCTTTATTAATTTTTTATTGACGATTAATTTATAATGCGTATACATATTAATTTATGAATAAAATTTTAACATATATTTGTAAAGAAGAAACAACTACATGCTATTCACAGCAACATATTTTATATTACATTTAAAAATAATTTTTTGTTATTGAAGTTAAAATATATGAACATATTCAATTATAGCCATTAATTATTATTATTATTTAAAAATATTCATAAGTTCAATGAAAAAGCAATTCATTCTAGTAATACAACAATTGAGTCCAAGCAAATATTATTTAATGAAATCCAAAAACATAAACTCAAACTTAAACAGTAGTTGTTACCGTCGTAGTGTTCTTCTTACCCAAACGTCGATTAATTTAATACAATAAAAGTTCATACGACATAAAATATTGTTTTTTGAGAATTCAACGTGTAACATTAGCAGTTATAGCATCAGCGATCTGGTTACGCATATTAGTCATGCTCAAAGGATCGGCAAGCTCATCTGGGTCATCATCGGGCAAGTGTTCTTCGTCTTCATCATCATCATCATCAGCACTGGATCCTTCTCCCCCTCCTTCTCCTTCTCCCCCTTCAACACTGGCTGAGGTATCCGAGGCTGGTTTGCTCAACATCACATAGTTATGCAATGCGAAACACACACTTATAATCCGACTCTGGTCATTGACATCATACGGTGGAACGTTGGCCAGTATCTTCCATTTTTTCTTCAACGCTCCATAACATCTCTCAATGACACTTATTAGTGATGAATGCGATCTATTAAAGTACTCCTTTACGGTCGTTGGTGGAGCTCCTCTAAATTGGGTGGGGTGAGCAGCGTTATTGAAGTATGGGGCCATTACACCATTACGATTTGCGTATCCCTTATCACCTAAGTAGTATTTTCCTGCAAAGCACCTTTTTTGGTTACCCAATATTAACCACAACATATTATTCATAGTCTGGTAAATCACGATTATGATACCTGGTGGTGGTTCAGGGAAGCACATGCTGAGGTCAGATCGTGCTTCATGAAGGACACGAGCATCATGCATTGATCCCTCACATCCTGTAAGCACAAACGTAAATAACATGTTGAAGTCACACACCCCGAGCACGTTCATCGTTGGGTGGCCGCTCCTACCACGGTACTCCAATTGCAGCGGTCCTGGTATGATGACGCTAATGTGGGTACCATCCAACGCTCCAATGGCATCCTACCAATTATTGGAGGAAAATATAACACATAATTAACAATTTGAATGAAAGGTGCATAGTCTCATGAGGTGATTAATCCGATACCTTAAAGTACGGGTCGTAACGAGGGTCCCCAGCAAGCTTTGGATGAATTGTAGCCCATTCGTCAGTATTAGGCTTCACGTAGTCGTGTCCGAATGCCCACATCAAACCCAATACCCTCTTGAAGTGGTGGCTAACAGTCTCTGGACTCAGGCTGAATCTCTCACAAGCGTCTCGGTTCGATGCTTTGTGTGCTAGTATGTACAAGAACAGTGCTATGTCAACTTGAATGCTGACGTGTTGTGTGCGCTTCAGCCCATACTTTACTTCCATCATCTCGCACAAACCGAGGAACGAGTCCTTATCCATCCTTAAGGCATTGTGAATTCTTTTTGGGTTGCTCCTAAGTAGAGCATTAACCCACATTTCCCCGGTGAATTCATTGTCGTGCATGGGAATAGGTAGGGGAATATTGTGTCGGTGTGATGCAAGTATTAAGGTGGTCTCATCAATCAGGTTAACTGCCTCTTGGTGAATACCTCTCATCGCGGTTACAAATTGCAAAAATGCTTGTGGATCGTTCAATATACGTGTAACGAAATCTTGGTCAGCCATGATATCTGTTAAAAGAATTTCAATAATTTACTATGACAAGAAAACAATAATAATGCATAATCAAATTCATTAAGGAATGTAAAACAATCAACATACAACAGGTATGCGCATAAACTACACACACATGTAGTTATATAATACAAGTTCCCAAAATGATGCGCATTTGTGGAAAAAAAATACTAGTACAACTACAAGCAAATCTAGTTCTAGGAAAAACAAAGTCCAACATCCACACCAGACTACAATTAGTACAAGCCGATACAGTTCTACAAATAAACAAAGTACATCCCTTCGAAGATAAGAGTAACAAACAAACTAAGACCTAGAAGAGCGCTGACTCCGCACAAGGGAGTTGATGTATGCTAGGGCAGATTTTTTTGCTCCCTGTTCCATCATGCCCTTGAACATTTCCTACGGCTCGGAACCTCTAGGGCCACTACGGCATCTGCAAGCAACTCCTCATCATCCCTCACCTCTGGTATACTGTGCAGAACTCTAGCGGCTTCATTTTCGGTCCACTGATCGTCTTGAATACTGATAGCTTGCTGTGTAAAAGCCTCCAACAACTGATTTGATCTGTTAAGCGCAGAAGCTGTAGCAGTACCACGCTCTGCAATCATGTCTAACTGAATCGCATGTCGGTCCTTCTTTCTAACCCTCTTCTGCTTCTTACATCCGGAAGAATCATCAGACTCAGAGGACCTTTTTCCTAGAAGAGACGACGCAGCTGGCCCGGTAGGGGTAGAAGTAGGTGTCAAAGTCTCTGTGCCATCATAAGCTGGCATGGGGACGAAATCATCGTCCAAGTTGATCGCCCCTATGTTGTTGATGAAGGACTCGCTCCCGTCGGTGTAGTCGTGGTGGAACGAAGGCCGATAACCATCGAGCTCTCCTTCAGTATCGCCGACGTCTGACGTCGGGATAGGAGTGCCCACGCTAAACTTTTTCTTTCCCTTCGCGTCACAGTCACCAAATACTAGCTGGAGGTAGTCCTCTTCTTCAGGGTTGAAGCCCCTAGTCCTGAAGCGCAAGAACGAGCTATCCTCCTACGGAATATAAAAACAATTAGTCATGTTCAAATGAAAAAAAACAATTTAGAATGTTAACTAATGAATTGTGTGTACCGCTATTTTAGCGTCCCACCACTCATCAGGAGCGTCAATGGTACGCTTGCTAGCAGACCACCCAATGCCCGTAGTGCCTGAACCCTTCAGCCTTTTCCAATCCACCCTCTGATGTCTAATTCCTTCCCTTTTGGACTTGAAATTGGCGTAAGTGTATTCCTTCTTGAAGATGGTATTGAATTCTTTCAAAACACTTGGCCATTTAACGGTTCTGCTTACTACCTCTCCATTTCGTCCAAGAGAGTGCGCATAGTGTCGACCCATTAGTGTAATCAGGCAACTTGTTTGTTGATCGTCCCACGTGACATTGGTACGGCTACTTTCACCACCATCTATTTCCTTTCCCTTCTTTCCCTTAGATGTTTTTTGCGTTGTTCAGTGGCCATCTATAAGTAGATAAAATTGGAATTCAATTTAGTATCAACTACCAATGCGTGGTCAATTGTTATTGGACAATTTTAATACTTATATATGCATGAACTATGCTTTTAGAAATTTATTTTGAATTTCAAAACACAATTGTAATTAATACAACGTTATAACAACGAATGTACATTTACTTAGTCTGAAAATGTACAACAATTCAATAAAGTTGTGCTACTAATATTCGCTAACATCCTAATTGATAGCCATCTGCCGCTGCTCCATCATTGTTGCGTCTTCTCTGTAGATTGGTGGAGTACTCTCGATGCCATTTGGTTGCTTCATCACGTCACCGACCATCAACTGATCACGAATGATGTTGTTCTACCAATTAAGCTCAGAGTTATTTTGTCCTCGTCATCGCTTCATAATATTGTTCGGGACTATTCAGCTCAGAGTTTGTTTGCCCTCATCATCACTGAGCAGACAAGTGTAGACACTCAACACCCAATTGCCAACTAAAGGAACAACTGTACTTATAACTACTACCTCTACTACCACAATAGAACGCGTCTACCACAATAGAACGACCCATAATTTAGTATCTGTTCGAATCAAATTTTTCGGAATCGGGCCAAGGTGTTTCGGGTACATCCTAATGTGGGGCGGCCGTTATAAGCATGAGTTCCAGTTTAGGACAAATGACTGGTGTCGTACACTTGTCCGCAATTTTGCGGGCAATTTTATTAATGTCAACATTATTTTCAGTTCCTGGATCACCACCATCTAATTAGAATGAAGCTAACCAAATAGGAACAACAATTGATTTTCCAACAGATGCGGTAATTAAACCAGTGAATAACACCAGATAAGCAAGGAATGCCACAACAAATTCTCCAACCGATTTCAACCCAAATAACCACAATTCCAAAAACAATTCTAGAAGAAATGCTCCAACAGATTTCATCCGAAATAACCAGATAAGCAAGGAATGCCACAACAAATTCTCCAACCAATTTCAACCCAAATAACCACAATTCTAGAAACAATTCAAGAAGAAATGCTCTAACGGATTTCAACCGAAATAACCACAAATTCCACCAACATTCCAGAAGAAATGCTCCAACCGATTTCAACCCTAATAACCACAAATTCCAGAAACATTCCAGAACTAATGCTCCAATCGATTTCAAACCAAATAACCACAATTCCAGAAACATTCCACAGGCCAGATTCGAATCCGCAGCAGAGCATGGATGTTCAAACACATGCATAAAGATTTAAATGCCGTAAATGGTGAGGTGTGTACCTTGGAGAAGTAGATGGTACGACCGAAGCGAGAGAAGGAGTAAAGGGAGCGGCGCATGAACCAACCAGATAACTAAACAAACCAAGCGAGTGAAGCAGATCAGAAAACAAAAAACACCCGAAGCAGCACACAAATGCAAGCCGGGTGTTAGGGTCTCAACCCGTTTTTTTCGTTTCTTCTCAAATCAGGAGCAAATCGGAAGTAGGGCAACTTACCAAGCTCGAAAGGCAGGACCAAAACAGAAAGCGACGAAGATGTAGAAGAAGATTCAGGGAGAAAGTGCTCAGAGAAGAACCGGTGAAGCCATTGAACCACCGGTGAGTGTCGGAGGTAGAAGATAAAGGGGAAGGGGAAGAAACGAAGTGCACAACGCTTCACTTACCTGTGTGCGGTGAGCCGGCGATCCGAGATCAAACACCTAAAAACGGAAGTAGCACAAGAAAAGAAAGGAGAAGGGAGGTAGAAGATGACACGCCTGGGCAGCTACGGGCTTTAGTGAGACATTTGCAAATCGACAAGGGAGAACAGAGAACAACGGAGGTAGAAGATAAGCGGCGCGAATGAGTTTCAGCGTCCAATTATGCGCATCTCCAACAAAACCTAGAAACTGTGTCAACCAAACAGTCAAAGGGTAGTATTGGCATCTTTGCCAAAACTGCCAAATACACAAATGCCACAAAACAGACATAAATAGACCACAACCGAACGAAGCCATAACCGTGTGCGGCAGATGAGTGAAAACGAATGGCTGCGTTTGGTAGTTATTTTTGTGGTAGTTTTGTGATTGTTTTGGTCTGGTTGTTTTAGCTGGCTGTTTTGTGGTAGTTTTGCTGGTTGTTTTGTGGCTGTTTTGAAAACTAGTGTTCGGCAGGCAGCGGTTTCATCTGGTTGTTTTGAATAAGTTAGTTTTGTGCAGTGCGTTTACCGTTTTCGTTGTTACAATTAAAAATTTTATATTACATTTTAAAACAATTTTTGTTAAATAAAAACTTTGACTTTCTTTTGTCCGACCGGGTAAGGGATGTGAAGACATCTACTAAATCTGCCTGTTATGGACAAATTATAGCCTTACACATTTTTATTATTATTGTTATTATTATTATTATTATTATTATTATTATTATTATTATTATTATTATTATTATTATTATTATTATTATTATTACCTTAAGATTCATTTCCAATTGTTCCACTTCTTGCCTAAAACTATTCTTAACTATATATACCTCAAAACGATCAACTATGTGTAATAAAAGTTACCTTAAACATAAATAACATTCACATGAAAGATAGCTATTTTGAAAGGATTTGAAAAGAATACTTAAGTGGGAAGATAGAAATGAAAGTGTGAAGAAAAAGTGAGTCTGGCGGTATATAAATTAAAAAATATATTCGCGCCTACAAATTCTAAAATAATAAATGCATATTTGTTTCTATGAATCTGAAAATTTGACTGCATTTTCATAAAAATGACCACGTAAATTAACATTTTGACTACAAAAGTCTAGCGAGTAAATAAAATAAAATTCAACTATTAAGATCAAGTGATACCTGAAACTATCCCGTTAATATTGCTACATAAATATAATGTCAATTTCTTGGCTACACTATAATGTAGCTATATATTGCTATATATATGTATATTTTGGTACATAAAAATGTACATTTGGAAGATAAGAATTGTACAAATGTATAAACGAATCTACACATTGAATTATGATGTTAATGAAAGTGTACTAAATGTACATACAAATTTGTTAAACTGTACTATAAACCTACAATAACAGTACTTATAATATACAAAATATACCACCGTAAATATGGATAGAGATATTTAGATATGATTATAGCTAAGAGTAGTTGAAATATAATATCAACACCCTCTCTCGTGAGGGGTTTTACTCTCGTGTATTCCCACCACCTAACTTTCCCGGGGTCGTGCATGTGTCCCAAATCTTCATTTGTACCACTTTTGTGACTGGTTTGATTCCCCCGGCCGAGTCTCAACCTTGCTCTGATAGCTTCTTTCCACTTTTTAATTGTACTGCTTTTCAACTCTGGTTTGTCTCGTGGGATTGGTTGTGTTTTGACTATGGAGAATCAAGAGGAAGGATAGGAGCTTGGCGATCGTGAATTGAGTACATTCGAGCTTGATTTGGTGCTCAAATGCTCTAACACAACCGACAGTGTAATCATCCTCAACAATTCCGGTTTCATTAAGGTCTTGCCATGAAGGATTATTCTGATGAGTTGTGTGGATATTTTTCTGTGTTCAACAAGCTGATAGTTCCACTAAAAAATCTCGGGGTTATTCTTCGATTAGTTGTGGCGAGTGAGGAGATTCTGGGACGACAAACTGGAGGCAACCCCCGATGACGCCGAGGGTTTCCATGGTGAATGACTGGTGGTGGTGCGGTTACCAAGATTTAGGTGGCTCCTGGTCAACTGGTAATTTGGTTTATTGTGTTTTTGGGTTTTGGTTAAGTCCACCTTTTTTGTGCTTACTTTGTTATGGGTTTGGATAAGGAGTTTAGGAATGTATAAATGTATAAATGTAGTGTTGGTCTTGTTTATGGTGGCGGTTAGCGGAGTCATAGTGCAGGTTTGGCTTGGAGGTTGGCGTTCAGGGTATGAAGAGATCCTCATGCGAGAGCTTCAACTCTTAGGACACCCGA
Organism: Limonium bicolor; assembly: GCA_023374045.1. NCBI lineage: Eukaryota > Viridiplantae > Streptophyta > Magnoliopsida > Caryophyllales > Plumbaginaceae > Limonium > Limonium bicolor. The sequence goes on along the minus strand of CM041776.1, from coordinate 389,484,954 downwards.
ATGTCTACTTTATTGATGACAATAGGTCAAGGTTTGACATTCCTTTTTGTGGTCTTACACTAGTCAAATGACGCAGGTTTAGAAAAGGTTGAAAAAAGACCATTTGCACTTGGTCGTATTTATCCTTTATTGATGAATGGTTTTGTGCTAGGATATTTGGGTGGTTAGGGTTGGAGTGGGTTGTAAAAATCCTGGGATGCATGACATGGTTTGTCAATCATACCCTTTTTGTATATTACGATGTTGAATGAGATGGTTGAGATTTCTAAAAAACACCCACTAAAAAAAGATAATAATAGTAATAAATATTCATTATGATCCGTACAATTACTAAAAGTCAAATATTATTATATCCTTCATATTCAAAAACCAAATTACAATAGAATATGTTATCCTTCCATACTATAGTCAGTTAGGCTCCACTACATACCACCTACTCACACTATTTTTTAACACTCACTACGACCATTGCGGTTTTTGTTGTGCGTCTCTCATGAATGTTAATATCATTGTCCAACATCTAAAGGTTCACAAGAGGTAGTTAAGATAGTTTCAAGTATATCACATGAAAAAAATACTCCTTATGTCTGGCTAGAACTAAGCCTAGTCTCTTCAGCCTTTTCCTTGTACACGTGTCGAACCAAAAATGGAATTTAAGAATAGAAATACCACCCACATCGTGGTAACTAGTTCCCACAACCTTCCCCTCCTGAACTTGTCTCTAAAGCATGTCCACAAGTGTTGGTAGTTGTTGAACTAGAGGTAGGAACTCAAAGAAATATTCACACTCATACGGTTGTACTTTTGGGGATAAACTCTTTGTATGATAAAGTAAGTTTCTACATGAGATCAGCTCTTTAACAGCTAAGGAGGAATTGCAAATCTTGAATACTCTCTGTGCAAGTATTGATGTCGCCTCCAACTTGATCCCACTTGCCTTATATAGGCCTCTTGTTTGGTTGAGATAAAAGGGAGAAACAAACTCTTTTATTCTCTCCTAAATATCTCAGCAAACTTCCCTTTATCTTCTCTGGTTAGTTAGGCGCCAAAATATCCAATATTCACCCTAAAGGAGGCACCAATAACTACTTCCCTAAAGAGTGTCACCCAGAAAGAAATGAGATAAGGTGCCACCTTATCAAGTTGAGAAAACATCTGAACCTTTTTCCACACTTTTAGGAAGAATTTATCTATTAGTTAGTACAACAATACCAACCGCCCAAAGATATATTATCCCGTAGGTTTACCCCAGGTAAACCAACAAACAACATCCCAAAATATTCTCAACCAATCAAAGAACAAATCGCAAGATAATATTTTTGTAAGGAAATGTAATTTTACCAAGATAAACTTCATTCTTAGAAAGATAAACAACATTTCCTATATACTAACTTAGTAAATATATTTTCTACCAACTTCCAGACAATGTTTACTTAAGGGAAAATAAGAGATATTATCTCTAGTTAAAAACCACCCAAAGAGCATCCCATAAAAATAGAATTTTGGTTAAGCCCCAGCTAGCGTGGGCACCAGCGCCCATGCCACGCGCATGGGGCACCTGCGAATCTCGCAACTGTGCACATGTCTTTTGCCTGCAGCGCACTCATGCATGAATTGTGCACCCGCAATGTGACTTTTGCAACGGCCTCAAGCACCTGGGCCTCTGGCATGCACTCGCACACTTCGATGTCCGAATCCCTGTTGCTGCACCCGTGCATCATCCCAACATAGCTCGGACATACACAACTCCCTTGAAGCCCTTCACGTCGTGTCACCCGAAACCTCACACACACTCATAGCCAGTGCCCGCGCAATGCGCAGCCAGCGCTTGTGTCATGCGATGTCGTGCTTTGTCATGACAACTTCCCTTATGTCATGACTAGCTGTTTTCCCTTTGTCATGGCCTTGTCATATCGCACCTTGGCAACTTAATGCCATAGGATGTCCGATCATGTCTCCAATAGCATGTCAGCTGATAAGTGGTGAAAATATGCATCTATTAGGTTTATATTCACCTGCATTTTACCTGGGTTATAACCCATTTTCACCACTTTATAGAGTAATTGATAATTATAAGCGAGCTTATACATTTTTGGTTATAAATTAGGTAAAAGCTCATTGGAGCACAATGGTATGATTAAAAGGAGTTGTTTAGGTGCTTGAACAAGACTTTGGGATGCGTGTCATGAGGCTAGAGACCAAGACGGGACCAAAAGGGAGAAAACATACATTCTGATGCATTTCATGAATAATCTGGGTTGTGTAGACCCGGACCAACCCTCGCTGAAGCGTTTGTTATGTTTTGAGCATGGTCTAGGTTCGCGTTCGAGTCTATAACCCAAACCACCCTTCGCTGAAGTTTCTGCCAAGTTTTGAGCATGGTTCGGGTTTACGTCCAAGTTTATAAACCCGGACCACTCTAGCGCTGAAGTCTTTGCCCACTTTTCACTCCAGTCCGTGTGATTTAGCCGGGCACAAACTCGGACCACACATACAGAGGCGCAACGTTCAGTAAAAGCAAGTGGGGAGAATGTTATTATTCTTATTCCCATTTCACTCCCACTCGCTCCCAACTGCAGAAGAAGAGAAATAACAGAGGCGATAGAGAAGAAGATAAGAGGGGGAAGAGAAGACCACTCACCTTCATTAAAGCTCAACCACTTCATTATTGGCTAATTCTCTATCTTTTGTTGTCTTTTCTCATTCAATGCTTGAGTAGACTCCATTGTGCTTTAGGATGGGTTTTCGACCCCAAATCCCTAACTATGCTTGTAAGTATCACTATGCTTTAATATAACTAGTTTCTCTCTTGATATACATTCAATGCTCTAGAATTGATCTCCTATTCCATTTGTGGTGAACCCTTTTTACAATTTGGTTTTGAGTTAGGGTTTGTGACCAATTTGAAAGAGGAACCCTAATTTATACCTCTAGGGTTAGTTGGTATATTTTGGGGCTTTTATCTAGAACTTATGCTTAATACTATTTAGTGAGTTTAATCTAATCAGTTTTGAAGGTTAAAATTAACTAAGTAAGATTTAGCTCATCTTTGGTTTAGAGGGCTATTATTCTCGTTCTAAGAGACAACTATAGTATAGTAGAATTACAAGCATGTTTATGAGGATTAGGTGATTGCCAAAAATCCTTAAGTACTCTTCCACCCAATCCGACAGATTATCGTCTTTAATTTAATTGTAGTTCTTTCCATTGTTTAACCAATCCAACCAAGCTTGCCGCTGGCTGAACCCCCAATTTACTGCTTTTTGTTTCAACTACTGATTACCAAGACTAGGAAGATAGGACCAATTTCCTTATGGATACGACACTTGTTGTACTACATTGATTAGGTGCACTTACCTACTTCTTGCATATTTATATATTGTGTTATATAGTATTTACACAACAAGTTTTGGCGTCATTGCCGGGGAAATTGATTCCATCAATTTCCCTAGTTTCGGTATTTTAGTTTTTTTCAAGTTTATTTTTGTTTGTGTTTTCTTTTTGGTTGTTTTATCTACTTTTGTTTATATTTTCTACTTCTCATCTTCTAGTGCTGGTTGTTCTTGTGATTACTTAGGTACCTTCTGTTTCTTCTGTGCATGCGAAGCACTCGATCTAGTGGCTCCCCGCTTGTCAACCCGAGACCCAAACTTGAGCGCACCCTAAGAAGACGCATAAGAGATCTGAATATGGTAGATCAAGAACCACTGATGATTGAGGATAATGGGCGTGACCAACATTAACCAGAAGAACAAATTTTATCCCAACGTCAAATGCTCCAAGACTACCATCAACCATGTACTAAAGGAAGAGCACCAGCAATAGTTCTTCCAGGGATAACAGATGCAGAAGCTGGTCAATGGGATTTCAAAATCCATTACATCACGGCCATTTGTGATATGGAAGATTCAGAGGGTTGAATCCAGATGACACCCCAAATCATTTAAGCCTCTTCCTCGAGTTCTGTAACTCCTTTGGGAAACCCAGTGCCTTGATTGAGAGAATCCGGTTACAACTATTTCCTTACTCTTTTCAGGATGCAGCTCAAAGATGGTATAGGAGTCTCCCTTCTAGATTAGTCCACACTTGGGCTCAAATGGCTCAAAAGTTCCTTGCCAAATATTATCCACCCAGTAGAACAAGGAAACTTATCAGAAAAATTAATACCTTATACCAAGAACCAGGAGAAACCTTATATGATGGTTGAGATCGGTTCAAGGAGATGTTACTGAATTGCTCTCACCATGGCTTGGACGATCATTCCCTTTGCTTGTCATTTTTCAATGGTTTGGATGATGCAAACCGGCTCCTTGTCAACTCCTCAGTAGGAGGAAGCTTCATGAGAAAGTCTCTTCAAGAGGGAATGGACCTCCTCGAGACCATTACTAGCAATACGAGGCAGTGGATGAGAGGCAAGGGAAGAGCTCCAAGGGCAACAAGCCTCCTTCATGTTGAAACCACCGACCATTTATTAGCTCAAATCTCATCCCTCACAAAGATGGTGAAGAAGCTAGCAACCTCACTTACTGAAATTATGAAAATAATAGCTTCCTCATCCTCGGGTCCTTCAACAGAGGGATGTGCTATATATGCGGGCCTTCATGAGACCAATCACTATAAAGGAAAGGGTTACATGGGCGAGCAAGGAGATGTAAACTTTGTGGGAAACCGCCTTGATAATTCCTACAACGATATCTAGACATGGAGAAATCACTTAAAATTCTCATGGAGAAATAATGAACAAGCCCAAGAGGGACCAAATAATACGTCCAACACCTCTCAAGGATACAAACCCCAAAAAAACTCTAACATGGGCTATAGGCCTCAAGGAGCTCCTCCGGGTTTTCATCATTAACAACAACAAGCTTCCTCTCCTTCCCTTGATCCCAATGCAAAGTTCGAAGAACTAATGAAAGGCGTCATGGTTATGACTCAATCCAAATTCACTGATAAAGAAGCTACTAACAGAAGAGTTGAAGCCGAGCTACAACAAACCAACCAGCAATTAGAGCAGATTAGCCAGCAGCTTGCACAAAGGCCACCTGGCACCTTCCCTAATCAACCAAATCCAAATCCAAGGGAACATGCCAAGAAGGTGACTTTGAGAAGTGGAAATCTCCTCGACTCATCCCCTTCCTAAGCTTAAAACGATGATCAAGAGAAGCATGACCAAGAAAATCAAGGAAATCAAGAGGAATATCAAGAGATAATTGAGGAAGTTTAATCTTCACTGAAAAATGCTTCCAAGGAAAAGGAGTCTCTTGAATCATCTATCCTTCCACTATTCTAAACATCTCCCTTTACTTCCTTTTCAAAACAGGCTAAAAAAATTAGACAAACAATTTAGAATTTTTTAAAGTGCTTTCAAGAAATTAATGATTAATATTTCTTTTGCAGATGCTTTGAAAGAAATGCCTATCTACACAAAGTTCATGAAGGAAGTTCTCACCAACAAGAGGTCATTTCCCCTTACCCTTCATCGACCAGATGCTCGAGAGGCTGGCAGGTCAAGACTACTGCTGTTTTCTTGATGGTTATTCAGGGTACTTCCAGATCCCTATAGCCTCTGAAGATAAAAAAAGACTACCTTCACTTTCCCCTATGTCAAATTTTCCTACTGGAGGATGTCGTTTGGCCTATACAATGCCCCTGTGACTTTCCAAAGATGCATGATGGAATGTTTATGGATGATTTTCAGTGTTTGGGCCTACATTTGACTCTTGTTTGAATAACTTAGATGTCATCCTAACCCGGTGTGAGGAGACTAACCTGGTGCTCAACTAGAAGAAGTGTCACTTTATGGTTAGAGAGGGGATTGTTCTTGGACACAAGATCTCCTCCAAGGGTATCAAAGTTGACCAAGTTAAGATAGAGGTAATTGAAAAGCTGTCACTACAGACATCAGTAAAGGACATCAGAAGCTTCCTAGGGCATGCTGGATTCTACAGAAGGTTCATAAACGATTTCTCAAAAATATCAAAGCCACCATGTGACCTCCTGGCTAAGGATGCCAAGTTTGACTTCACCAAGGAGTGACATGAAGCATTCAACACTCTAAAGGAAGGCCTCATCTCAGCCCCCATTGTGGTGTCATGGGATTGGAGCCTTCTATTAGAAATTATATGCGATGCCGGTGACTACACCGTTGGGGCAGTCTTTTGTGTCAGAAAAGGGATAAAATTTTGAGGACCATCTACTATGATATTATAACCCTAAATGATGCTCAAAGGAATTATGCCACAACCGAAAAAGAACTTATGGTGGTGATCATTGCCTTGGACAAGTTTTAGTCCTACCTCCTTGGAAGCAAAGTGATAGAGCACACAGATCACTCAGTTTTGAAATATTTGTTCACCAAGGAGGATGCCAAACCATGAATATTGAGATGGATCATGTTATTGCAAGAGTTTGAGATTGAAGTCAGAGATAAGCCGGGTGTGCAGAATGTAGTGGCTGATCACCTTTCTCGCATGGAAGTTGCCCAATGATGGTGAGCCTATTAATGAGTTCTTCCCGGATGAGATTGTTTCCGTGATTGAAAAGGCTGATAATCCGTCTTATGTCGACCTTGCAAACTACTTGGCAAAAGGGGTAGTACCTCATCAATTGACTTACCGGTAGAGGAAGAAATTCTTCGTCGACACCAAGCACTACTTCCGAGATGATCCTTTCCATTTCAAGATCTGTGTTGATGGAATGATAAGAAGGTGTATGCCCATGAGTGAGGTGTAAAGTATCCTCACTCATTGCCACTCTCTTGAGACCAAAGGACATCATGGGCCGACAAGGACAACAACTAAGGTTCTTCAAGCTGGGTTTTTCTAGAAAATCCTACAAAAAGATTGCCACACCTTTGTTGCCTCCTATGACCGTTGTCAGATGCTAGGTAATATCTCCCGAAAACATGAAATGCCTCTTAATGTGATGTTAGAGGTTGAGCCATCTGACTTATGGGGCATTGACTTCATGAGCCCTTCTCCTTCTTTATGCTCAAACCTCTTCATCCTAGTAGCAGTGGATATGCGACTAAGTGGGTGGAAGCCATTGCCTTCCCCACTAATGATGCTAAGGAAGGAAAAGTGTCTTCACAAGGTTTGGAGTACCTAGAGAAATCCTAAGCGATAGAGGTTCTTACTTCTACAACAAGCAATTTGAAGATTTAATGGAAACATATGGAGTGAGACATAAGGTAGCCTTACCTTACCATCCCCAAACCAACGATCAAGCCAAAGTCACCAACAGAGAGCTGAAGTGGATCCTTTAGAAAATAGTGAATTCATCTAGGAAGGATTAGCCCTTAAAGCTTGACGATGAATTATGGGCTTATCGAACAGCCTATAAGACCCCATTGGTATGTCCCCCTATCGTCTCGTCTATGGGAAAGCTTGTCACCTACTAGTTAAGCTTTCACATAAATCATATTAGGTTGTGAGCGCTCAACTATGATCTCAAGAATGTCGCATATAAGAGAAATTTCCAGCTGATAGAGTTGGAAGAGTTCTGAGAGGAAGCTTATGAGAACAACCAAATCTACAAGGAGAAGACCAATAGGTGGCACGATAAGGTTATCCTGAAAAGGGAGTTCCATGAGGGAGATCGGATTCTACTCTACAATTTTCGGTTGAAGTTGTTTCTAGGTAAGCTCAAGTCTCATCGGATGGACCTTTCTCTATCACAAAGGTGACCCCATATGGTGTTATGGAGTTAAATAACACAAAATGAGGAACCTACATGGTCAATGGACCAAGGCTCAAACACTACATGGGAGGTGACATCAAGAGGGTGAAAGTATGTCTTGTCTTTCTTCAAGAACCTCGGGTTTGAGTAAGCTTACAATGGTCTAGCCAAAGATGTTAAAGAAGGGCAGCTATATGGGAGGTAACCCGGATGTCATTTCATGTCAGGTCTTTTAAATTTCTTTAGTTTAACACGTGTACAATCTTTTGAACTTTAGTGAATGACGGGTATTTTGGCATTCTTTGGAAATGCATTTTGCGCCCAACTTGGTGGTGTTTGAGTCATGAATATTTTGGAAACGGATGTGCCCCTTTGAAAAGGGATGGATTTAGAAACAAATTCAAAGGAAACTCTGGTGAAATTTTCCCAAGGACCTTCATCTCCAACGATCAAAGGCAGTGCTTCAGTGACCCCGAACACTCGAAAGTGTGGGGGAATCCCATCTTCAGTCCACACCTTATTACGGGAATACTAGTTTCACCCTTCATTTTAAACTAGCACAATATAAATCATACACTTTTTTTGTTAACTCTATGTTAGTGCTTTAAAAAGGTCTTTTGTTTCTCCCCGAGCTAGTTGTTGAACAATGATGACAATGTCTCATTTAAGTGTGGGGGAAGCGAATTTTCTTTCTGTGCACCGTTTAATATCCTTATCCTTATCTATTGCTCCTATCTAGGAGTTAAATTTATCTCAAGCAAGTTTTTCTATGAACTCTTGTGATCCACACCAAAAATTTTGAAACTTTCTCTCGTGATGAGCAATTTTATGCAGTGCTACCCTATGACCTTATCTTGGTGAATTTTTATTGCTTAGGGGTTCTTTATTTATTCCCTCTTAGGGATTGCTAATGGGTGCTTCTTAGTGAAAATTCTTGAAGGAACTTGAGAGACACCATTGGTAACCAACAAAAATGAAAGTTTAGTGTTCCTTAAATGCAAAGGCTAAAATGCATAAATTATTCTCCTCATCTCTTATGCAAATGCAAAACGAATGTAATCATCTATTTTTTCATTTGTTTTTATCCTCAATGCCCATTCTTGAGAGAAGTTGGCCATGGTAAAAGTTCTTCAAGTTTCCAAATCTTTTAAACTTTGAAGCACTCTAGATCATACCCTAAAACATTATTTTTCGATTTGCCCTAAGCACACCCATGTCACCAGGAATAGGTTGGTTTGCACTCCTCATGGGTTGTCCACCCTTTTTGTTCACTACGATCCAAAAATTCATTTAAACAGTTGCTTGCCTTAAATATCTCTCCTTGTTGTGGGGTCCTAGTTTTGCTTGACTACAAGAAAATATATAAGTCTATGGGAGTTGAAAAGTGGTGAAAATATGCATCTATCAGGTTTATATTCACCTGCATTTTACTTGGGTTATAACCTTTTTTCACCACTTTATAGAGTAACTGGTAATTATTAGTGAGCTTATACATTTTTTGTTATAATTTAGGTAAAAGCTTATTAGAGCACAATGGAATGATGAAAAGGAGTTGTTTGGGTGCTTGAATGATACTTTGGGATGCGTGTCATAAGGCTAGAGACCAAGACGAGACCAAACATAAGAAAAACATACATTCTGGTGCATTTCATGCATGGTCCGGGTCTGTGTCCGGGCCTACAGACCCGGACCAACCCTCATTGAAGCATCTGCCTATTTTTCAGCCTGGTTCAGGTCTGTGTCCAGGTCTACAGACCCGGACCAACCCTCGCTGAAGTTTCTGTTATGTTTTGAGCATGGTCAAGGTTCACGTTCAAGTCTATAACCCGGATCACCCTCCGCTGAAGTTTCTACCAAGTTTTGAGCATGTCCAGGTTTGCGTCCGAGTCTATAAACCCAGAACACTCTAGCGCTGAAGTCTTTGCCCACTTTTTACTCCGGTCCAGGTATGTGTCCGGGTACATCGACGCATGGGATTTGGCCATGATAGTGTGGTCCGGGTTGTTTAGCCGGATACAAACCCGGACTACACATTCAGAGGCGCAGTGTTTAGTAAAAATGAGTGGGGAGAATTTTATTATTCTCATTCCCATTTCACGTCTGCTCGCGCCCAGCTGCAGAAGAAGAGAAAGAACATAGGCGATAGAGAATAAGATAAGGGGAAAAGAAGACCTCTCACCTCCATTGAATCTCAACCACTTCATTAATGGCTAATTCTCTCTCTTTTGTTGTCTTTTCTCATTCAATGCTTGAGTAGACTCCATTGTGCTTTGGGATGGATTTTTGACCCCAAATCTCTAACTATGCTTGTAAATTTCAATATACTTTAATATAGTTGGTTTCTCTCCTGATATTCATTTAATGCTCTAGAATTGATCTCCTATTTTTGTGTTGAATCCTTTTTATAATTTGATTTTGAGCAAGGGTTTGTGACCAATTTGAGAGAGGAACCCTAATTTATAGTTGGTATGTTTTGGAGCTTTTATCTAGAACTTGTGCTTAATGTTATGTAGTGAGTTTAACCCTAATCGGTTTTGAAAGTTAAAATTAACTAAGTAAGATTTAGCTCATCTTTGGTTGAGAGAGCTATTATTCTTGTTCTAAAAGATAAGTATAGTATAGTATAATAAAAGCATGTTTAGGTGATTGCCAAAATCCCAAAGTACTCTTCCACCCTTATGACAAATTATCATCTTTAATTTAATTGTTGTTCTTTCCATTGTTTAACCAATCCAACCAAGCTTGACTCCGGTTAAACCCCCATTTTATTTTTTTCCGTTTCAATTACTAATTATTGAGACTATGAAGATAGGACCAATTTCCTTGTAGATACGACACTTGTTGTACTACATCAATTAGGTGCACTTGATTACTCCTTGCAAATTATATAGTATGTTACTTGCACAACACCAACTACCGACATGATACCTCAAATTAGCCCGAATGCTATTTCCACCCACTTTCTATTCTTTGTAAGTCCAATTCACGTGCCAAGTTCCAGACTTGCCCACCTAGTCAGGTTCCCGTGCATAACAACGTGTCATGATGTATACCCCCATCCCACATTAGGATATGAGTAGTAATGTGAATGGTTTATAAGGATACATATGGGTTGACTACAACAACAAGGCCTTCCACTTTTAAGCCCAAGTGAATATTGAGTGCCTAAAGTGGCTAGTTTTCAAGCATAAATGGTTTGAGAGCTAGGTTGTTAGACAGTTATCCATATGGGGTGTTACAAATGGTATCAGAGCTGACTCGAGACCATGTCGAGATGATCTACCCGACACCTACCGAGGAGGTCCATGGGACTTGGATGTTAGGCTTGCGACGAGGACGTCGCGTTCTTTGAGTGGGAGAGTATGTAATACCCCCATCCCACATCGGGATATGAGTAGTAATGTGATGGTTTATAAGGATACATATGGGTTGACTACAACAACAAGGCCTTCCACTTTTAAGCCCAAGTGAAGATTGAGGGCCTAAAGTGGCTAGTATTCAAACTTGAATGGTTTGAGAGCTAGTTTGTTAGACAGTTATCCATATAGGGTGTTACGCATGGTCTCACCCATCACTTGTCATCGTTCTGTCAAACGCCAACCTCATGACATGACCTCGACGTCAGGCTCCCGGGACACAACCTTTCCCAATGGCAAAGCCTCGCTTCCTACGCTAGCAAAAAGTATTACACTTGGCCTTTCTGTTCTTAGTAGGGTCACTGAGCTTAATATATTCACTCCAGAGGAAAGGATTGTGACAATGTACACCCTTTTTTATAATTTTTTTCTTATATATTATATTTGAAATTGAACTCCAACAACTCCACACATGATTGACTACAAGAATATAATAAAGTGGTTCTCACTTAATTAAGTTCAAAAGGATATATATATATGAAGAAGAGAATAATAGTGTAAGTATTTTACAAAATACAATGGATACATTGAGAATCTAAGGACATCATTAGTAATAAACTACTTATTTAAATTTATTGACTTTATTTGAGATGTCACATAAAAAGCTACATTTTGTTTAATAGGTAACAATAAGACTGTAATAGGTTTAATCTTCTCTTCTTATGAGCTACTAATAACTTGTCACCATTTACATGTGCCAGATTACAAATTACAAAGAAGGAAGAGATACGTAAAAGTGATTCCACTGTGTTATAAAAGGTTAGGTTTTTTACTAAGTACATATAAGAGAGAAAATGAGTTGAATTCATCCTATTGCAGTTGCATCTAGAGGTGGTTGTTTGGGTCAATCGGTTCGGTTTGGTTTGGTTCGAGTTAATTTAAATCTCCCCAGTATTCAGTTCAGGTTTGATGAATTCGGTTTGTTTGGGTTAAGTTTGGTTTATTGAAATTTTGGGTCAGTTTGAATTGATATGGGTGAATTTCAGTTTGGTTGACTTTCAGCTTTGATGACTTCGGTTTGATTGACTTTTAGTGTCCCTTTGGGTTGCTTGGTTTTCTCGGATATTTTGTCTAATTCGGGTTAATTATTTGGTTTAATTCAATTGACATTATAGAATCAAACAACATCATAATTATGATATGCAAAATTTGACTTCAATAAATCTCAATAACTTGTAATAGGTTCGGTCGACACTACCATAAGGTTAAACGGTGGTTTTAAGTATACAACATCTAGACATTCAGTTAATACCATGCTTGTTTATCATATCCTTATTTCTATTGTGTTTCTTTACTAAAGCATGTTTAATCTATTAATTGCATTCGAACCTACAAATGAGTTTGCTTATCATTTGATTCCTTCAATCTCATGAAATCCTTTCCAATATTTTCCAGCAAGTGGCGCGCAAGTCAGTGAGGTGTGTACAACAATGAGTGGGCGCATGATGCGGGGCGTCAACCAGGCCTGGGGCGCGTGACGACAAACTGAAGGCAGGGCACACGACGTTGACCCGGGGACAGGGTGTGTAGTTTCTACCCGGGGGGAGCAGAGTGCACGGCTTCAACCCAGGCCGCGTGGGTGTGCGGTGACGACCCGGGTGTAGGTGTGCATGCAAACGCACTACGACGACAACATTGTGTTATTGGGTACCGCACTAGGTGTGCGCGAGCCATGCCGTGGCAACTCAGGGTTTACCATATCCCTTATGTAATGCTAACAACCAGTTGTAATCGAATAAGATTGAAAACAATGCATGGTAATTTGACTAGTATACAAGTATGAATGAATAAAAAGTTTAAATTAACAAATTCATTTTAATTAGCATGATGTTATACATTAGTAACCAACATGTAAGCTTCGATGAACTTAAAGAGGTGAGCTCCAAAGAAAAAAGGTGAGATATATATATATCTATATATATGATGACACTCTTGGCATAGTAATTTATAGATGTCAATTATCTTAACAAATTTTATACAATAATACTAAACTTAAACATAATTTATTGTCTTTATCTTAGTCAAATATATTTATTCCTCTTCATTGTCGTCACTCTTCCCCGCTCATTCCTCCCTCACTGTCATACCTCCGAACCTCACCCTAATTCAGTCACGAATCACAAATTACTCATTCACCCACCTCCATCGGCGCGGTTGGGTGTGCCGCGTGCTTGGATCGAAGCCGCGCGTCGCGTGCTAGGTCGAAGTTGCACGCCACGTCCTCTGCTCAAAGTCGTGCCCCCCGCGCCAGGGTCGAGTCGTGCATCCAACGCCCAAGTTGATGTCGTGTGCCCCGCCCCCAGGTTAACTTAGCGCATCTCGCCCTTGCGTCGTGCGCGCCTGTACCTTCGCACGACTTATTCACCCACCCTAATTTTAGTTTATCTTGCAATTTCATGGATGAAGAGAATCCACGGTTGAAGTCATATGGTGGGACTTGTGCTTGATCCTTAGTCATTAAGGTTAGGCCTGATTGCTTTTCTATTTTCTATTTTCTATTTTGTCTTTTTTATTTTTATTTTTACTTGTCTAGGCCTTGGAAAATGATGTGTACTTAGTATACCGGTATAGTCATTAGGTTTGATCATTTACATTTGTGCGAGTAATATATTTACCTCTCTTTTGGCTTATGTAACTATAATTGTAAGTATCTTATGTTTATAATTAATGTTTAGCCTTGATTATACTAATAAAGAAAAACATAAGAACATATCAGTCCTGTAATAATTAATTAATTAATTATTGGGTGTGATCTATTTCATTCTCCTTAATTATTATAATTAAATATAATATATCAATTAGGGTCACATTGGATATATTCATAAATGTAATATATTCATTCGGGTCACATTAGATATATTCATTCGGGTCAAACTAGATATATTCATTCGGGACACATTGGATTTGGTTCGGGTTCGGTTGATTTTGGTTGATTTTTGGTTTGGGTCATTTCGGATTTTGGGTCACTATCGGGTTATGGATGACTTTGGTTTGGTTGATTTTGGTTTGGGTGGCTATGGACTGTGGTTTATTTTTGTTATATACTAATACGGTTTGGTTGGTCCGGGTCGGGTTGTTTAGGACGTAGGGTCATTTTTCAAGTTATAGTTTTCGGTTGAGATTTGAGCTTAAATCGGATTCGTTCGGTTCAATTTGTTGGTTTCGGGTCACTTTTTGCCAGATCTAGTTGCATCTCTTTTTTAATTTTATTATCGACACAAACAGTGAATTCAACCATTCTACAAGCACCTTACAAGTTACAAGTACCCAATATTAGAGCAGTGAAGAATATAATACCCTTGTTATAGCCATTTCGACAGTCTTTTTATAGCCTTTCTTTGTGGAATCTTTGTGAGATCAGTATGATCATGTTTCTTTTTCAATAACACATCCTTCATACAATATAATTGCAAACTGCTGACACATGAAGGCTGAAAACCTGACGTATAGAACAAAATGAAAGAGTGAAAACCAATAAAGTAACTATGTAATTAACAAATCCTTATTTTCATTCAGTGCTATAAACCTTACTATTTTTAAATTATAATAATATAAAGAAGAAGAATGGTTGTTCTTTTTAAATGTTGAGATGATTTTTTACTTTCATTTTAACAAATACATAAATAAAATTCAAGAATATCAATTTTGAATACATTATCTACATGATAAACTATATATTTCAGATATATAAATTAATTTTTCATATACGGCGGATGAAGTCACACAACATACTCAAGTAATAAATATGATGGTTAAATTGCAACAAATGAAGGAACATTTTAAATGGCAAGTTATATTTATTTGTGTTTCTTTCAATATTTCAAAGTACCACATTATTAAAATGTAATACCTTATACAACAAATGACTATATAAATCCTATCATTATTAAATTATTTTTTAAGCAATTATGTCTACCCTCACTAACCATTATAAAGTAGCCATGTGGACAAAAAGAAACAAAATAAAACAACCACACACATATGAGTGATCTATTACAGTACTAAACAAGCTTCCTTCCTTATTTAAGGAACAATATGTTGGGCTCCTTTGGTCGGCGTTTAGCAGAGTGGTTATGCTAGTCGAGGACAAGGTCGTGGTTGAGGGGGAGATTGGTCCAGTTCGATTGTCCATGGTGGTAATAGTGGGCCAGTTGTAGGGTCAGGGAGTGCATGTTTTCTTCCTTATAACCAGTTTGGTTCCTATGCAGCTGATCAGAAGACTTTGGTAGGTGCCAAGTGGCCTAATGCCCGCCACCCAATCTCTGTTCATGAGCCAGTTACCGGTTTAGGAGTGGCTCAGGACCTAGTTGTGGAAGAGCTCATCAGCAATGATAGGGGTGCGGTCAAAGGCTCTAGATTCCCATGTAGGGAGAAGGGTAGCATTGTGTTGTGCAGTGGAAGGTTCAGCTACGACTGAAAAGCTTGAAGGGCGAAGGCAGCCGGGTCCAGAGCATGTTTGGTCTCTTGAAGATTCAGTGGTTGGCGAGGAGGATGAGGATGACCTTAGGATTTCATTTGATGAGCCAGAATTTCCCTTAGGTTTTGAGCCGGTTGAAGCTCTTGGATTTGCAAAGCAAGATCTTGAGGAAGTCTGGTGTAAGGAGAAACGAGGCTAACATTGATGGTAATGAAAGAGCTTGGGTGTTCCGTCTCTGATGAAAGTCAAGCACTAAGAAACCTTGAAACTATCATTATGGAGATGTGCAAGAAGCCCTCCTCCCAAGAGGTTCATGCAACTAAGGATGAATCTAGTGCCGATGACGGGAGTCAGAAGGCAAATGTTGCTAAGACGGATGCTAGAAAGGAGCAGGGCTTTAAGAAATTTACTCTAGTTTTCAGTAAATTTGTGCATGTCAAGAATCTCATGTAAGGGAAAACCCCTAGGAATGGCTAATAGGTGGGGGGTTTTGTTTCGTATGTCAAGTAAGGTTGGTAGGGGTAAGGTGTAAGGAGATAGGTAGTTTTGCTTTAGTTGCGTACAACTTATGCTGTCTACCACATTTTTGTGGTCTTTTGACCTTGAACCTCTAACTATAAAAAAAAGGAACAATGAGAGAGTAATGAATGGATTCAACTTCATTATACCTTTTTCTTCTTCCTAAATAATTGCAAAATCAAGCCATATTAATGATAATTTTAGCAAAACCTTCAAAAAGAAAAAAAAAGCTAAGTAAAAGAAAGAGTGGGAGAGTTGGCAATAATTTTTTTTGAAGTACAATCCTAATTACAATCTATAGGGGTAGGGGTATCAAACCTGACACCTATTATCATAGGTGGAGGATAACTCACTAACTCGGCTACCTCACTTTGACGTGGGTAATAAATTAATATTAGTATATTCAACTTCTTGTTAAAAATGATCTAACCTACACAATACCGTGTCCTTCTTGACTTTTTGAATTACAATTTTTTGAAGATGAGTCAGACGTTTTATTTTAATAATGTAATTTCAAAATCAAATCAATAAATTATACTTAGTTAACTGTTATTTGCAAAGTATTTATGTGTTTTTTTTTGTTTTTTTAAGTGCTTATTACCTTCAAGGGTAGTGTTATTTGTTTGGAAGTTCTTGCTGATGTGGGGCACTACCGGACGATGAGAAAGCCATTTACCGAGACAAATGAGAAAGCCATTTACCGATAGAAAATACATAAAAGACGACCGGGCACACTAGATATGCACTTTTACCGGTAAATGTTAGGAGGATGTCCTTACCGATAGTTTTAGATGAGAAGATCGGTTGTTATCAAGATGACCGAGCAAACGTAAATAAAGGAAATAACCAAAACAACCTATGTAAAAATAGTCCTGTAAATTATAAAATGTTATAGAAGGTTGGGCCTCACAATTGTATAAGAAACGGTTAAGCCCCACCCCTATAAATAGGGACTATGGACCATGTAAAAGGATACACTTACATCAATATACTTGTTATTATTCTCTTCACTTGTTGCCTTAAGAGAACAGAGAGAGAAGTGAGATCTTACCATTTCACTTGCATTATATTGTTCCTTGTAATGCAGTTATAGCAAAGCGTTGTGACTCTCCTACCAGTCTCCCATGTCACTTTTGTGGTTCTGCTGAAACTATGTTGCACACTTTCTATGGTTGTGTTTTTGTTCAACGGATCTGGGACCATGCACATATTGCAAAACCTTATCTTCTTCACTCTGATGATGCTTTGATTGACAGGTTTTTATCTCAATGTTCAACTGCAACAACTGATGACTTACGTTCCTTATTAATTCATTTGTGAAGCATCTGGTTTGCTCGAAACCAAGTTATATTTCAAAGAGTGGCTGATCTTTTGCTTGGCTATAGTCAAGAGCACACATATCTTAACACAATTGATGTTGGAAACCCATTTATCAATATTGTGGATGCTCATTTGGATCTGGATAATTTAAATGGCTTAAAGGTGTGGGTAGATGGGAGTGTCAAACAAGATGGTGGTTATGAAGTGGTTGCGGTATGCAAGGACAGGCTTGGGAAAGGTGTAGACTATGGGTATGAGGGGTGGAGATGTGGGTTACCGCCAAGAGGATTCAGAAGCTCTTGCAGTTGTGCTGGGTTTGAAGTTGGCGAGAAGGTTGGGAGAGGATACTCTTCATCTGTTCTTGATAGTTTGTCGATCATCAACTATATCAAATTTATGGAGGAACCGCCACTTAGTGTGGGGGTTATTTTGAAAGATATTAGGAAGTTGTTAGACTCTTTTCAAAATGTAAAGTGTCATTTTATTAGTAGGGTTAGAAATGTTGGGGCTCATCTTTTGGCTAATTTAGCAAGGGAGCAGAAAAATGATGTATTTTGGGTTCGGAACAGTCCAGCTCTATATGTAAACTTACTATCTCAATGATCTATGCATATGTCTGTGTTTTTTTAAAAAAAAAAAAATGTAGTCATGTAGTATCATCCAGTAATAATATGTTCACTATCATCCTACTATGTGCCATGAGTCTTGTACTAAGGTACATCATGGTCAATTATGCTTGATCTCGATATTACAATCTCACTCTATGCTTGATCGCATCTACTGCCATTAGAGGTGGTCATAATATGTCCGGCCCAGGAAACAATCCTGACGGGCCTGGGTTCGATAGGGTTTCGGTAGGGGTGTTCACAAACAGTTCACCGGGATCCAGTTAATCGCATTGGTGGTTAGTCGAATTTGATAACCGTAACTGGTTTGTGTAGAAGCGGTTAACAAGGACCGGTTAATCACCGGTTTCGGTGTGATTTTACCGGTTAACCGAAATTCTTATAGTTAGTAAACAACCTACGGTTTTACCAGTTTTGGTCCGGTAGTAAACTTGTTAACCGTCAATTTTGGGTAATATTGTATTGGTTTATAACAATTAACTATATAATCGTACACTTATGTTTGGTAAATCTAATAATTAACCATATAGTTTTATACTTATACTCAACAAATTAATAAATTAATATAAATGGCTTAACAGTTTTTCCGGTTAACCGGATTCTATAAAATCAATAACCGTAACCAGAACCTAGAAATTAAATGATTCGGTTAACCGAACCGGTCAACCACTTCAGTTCATCGGGTTTCTGGTTTCGGTTTCATAGGTTTCGGTTTGGCAGTTTCAATTGCCATGAACACCACTAGTTTCCAGAGAGGCCTAGACAAAAAATCAGGTACAAAAAAATCCAGCCTGGATCACGGCATATTTCTAAGCTTGCGAACAAACCCAGTGTATTTTATATTATATATTATTTTTGAAATAAATAAATAATATATATATATTAAATTAAATTAATTTTTATATAATATATTAAAAACTGTCTATAATATATAAATTTTGAATATATTATATGTAATATATAACTATTAATTAAATTATTTTTTCATTATATAATTTTAAGTTATTTAATTTAATTATGAATAAATTACTCGGAACCCCCTTGAGGATTGGGCATAATAGAGTTAACCCCCCTGTGTTTATGATAATTATTGGTAACCACCTTGAGGTTACTGTATCTTTGACTATGAGCCCCTTAACTATAATTCCATTATTAAAACGTTAACCACGTGCTGACCCATCAACTTAATGACATCATTAATGACATACTTGACAAAAAACAGTGCTTAATAAGCATTCTTATTATCCGAAAAACGTAAACCCTACCTAAAAAATGCATCTGAATTGGGATGAAGGAGAGTTGAACGATGTTGATTAAGCACTTTTGCTGTCCAGGCTGTCATCAATAATGTGATTAAGTTGATGGGCCAACATGTAGTTAATGTTTTGATAACAACGTTATAGTTCGGGGGCTCATGGTCAGAGATACCATAACCTCAAGGTGGTTACCAATAATAATGATAAACACAAGGGGGTTAACCGTATTATGCCTATTCCTCAAGGGGGTTCTGGGTAATTTACTCTTTAATTTTTTATAAAAAAAAAAAAAACTGGGCTGGGTTGGTTAGGTCGGAACCAGCAGAACCGGGAAAATACAGGGACTAGCCCGGCCTGAAAAATGTAACAAAATGGGCCCAGTTTTCTTAAACAGGTCCGACGAGTCTAAAAAATTATCTCCGGCCCGAACCCAGCCCACATGCTCGAATGATCAACTCTAACTATCATCGCCAAAACTCGTCACTACATAATCATCAATCAACAAGACACTGAACTTTAGCATACAGCATACCCCAGGATGGGACTAAATTAATCTTGGATCTAAGCATATGCACTAGTATGTTCACTTTGCGTAACGGAAACGGAATAGAATCAGGAAAAAGAATGGTGGGGAAATGAAAGGGAATCCCTTGGTTAAAAAGTTTGTTTGGTTTTAATTTAGAAAGAGAATAAAATTATTTCTCATACCCTTTGTTGTTGTTTGGTTTTAAATATAAAGAATCACCCTTTTTTATCCAAAAAAAAGGTTATACTTGTTTTATTCAATATTAACATAATGTGATAAATTTTGTTTCCAAATCTCAAAATGATCATCCATTTGATAAACATGCTATATAGTTAAACAAAATATAAATTAACATAATCTTAATTATATATTCAGTAAAAATATAAACACTTTAATCAAAATAAAAAACTATTAATAAATTATATTAAAATTATTTTATAATTCAAACATATTTGCAATATATTATAAATATTTATCTAATACATACATTAGATAATGTTTAATATTTTAAGAATAAGTTTATATGTTAATATCTTATTTTAAAATTCTCAATATTTTTTGGTACTAACTAAAATATTTTAGTTCATATTTAATTAAATGATATTTTGTTTATTTATTAATATTTTCAATAATACAATTTTTATTAACATAAAATAATAACTTTTTTTAATTAAAGTGAACTGTTTATGACAATGAAATAAGTAATAATGATTATACTTATTTTTTAGTACTTATAACATAGTAATCTATTTCACATTATTAATTTTTTTTAAAAAAAAGTTATGGTATTATCTTTTAATCTAAAATTTTAATTTTTTTAAAATATTATGGTATCTAGTACTCCCTTCGTTCAACAATATCTGTCATTTCAGAAACTTGCACACTTATTAAGGAGAGTAGAACAATGACGTATGTACCCCTACTTTTTACTTTTCCATCTAGATAATAATTAATTTTGTGTTGAATAGTAGGGTTAAAAGTGGAAAATAGTGTGTCAAAAAGTTAGAATGACATATATTTTTGAACAAGAATCACATCCTAAAACGACAGATATTAATTAACAGAGGGAGTATTTGATATATATATTGAATAGAAATATTTAGTACTCCCTCCGTCCCATGTTGACCGTCTTATTTACTATTTGAACGTGTCGTTTGACTTCAATTTTTAACATATAAGATAAATTAATTTTAAAAATTTAAGTTTTGCATATGATTCCTTACATCATAAACTATATAATACAAAATTTAGTTTTATAAAATTATTTTACCTTATATGTTTAATATTGAGGTGGAAAAACGTGCCAAAAAGTAAACAGGACACTTATGACGGGACGGAGGTAGTATATAACAGAAAGAAAAAAATGAATCACTTTAAATATTTTATTTAGTGTATGCAATATGTAACATATTTGCTCATAATTAAATTGTTTACTTTTAATTTTTATTTAAGTATGTGTCACTTATAATTAGTTATAAATAAATATATTTATTATTAATTACTTATAATTGAAACCAGGATAAAGATCATATTTAATATTTATATATTTTTTTAGTTCTTAAAATATTTTAATAAATTAACATTTATTTAAAATAACGATGTTGGCTAGGTGGGGATGGGAGAAAATAAAGGAAAGAGAATACTATATTGATTATGAGTAACACATAATCCCTCCGTTCAAAAATATCACTCATTTTAGAAACTTGCACACTTATTAAGAAAATTAGAATAATGACGCATGTACCCCTGCTTTTTACTTTTCCAACTAAATAATAATTACGTTTGTGTTGAATAGTAGAGTTCAAAGTGAAAAAAAGTGTGTCAAAAACTAGAATAACACATATTTTTGAACAAGAATCACATCCTAAAACGATATATATTAATTAACGGAGGGAATACTGAAAAGAGGGTAAAGGTAATCATTAAAATTTATAAACAAACTACTACTACATATGGAATGATTCCTTTTCCCGTACTTAAATACCCCAAAGTGAACACACCCTAAGTCTTGAGCATATGCTCCTCGACTAATCTCCTATTAGCCCTATGAACCAGCCTGTATCGTTTGACCTAAGGCCTTTAATAAGTGGGATCATAGTTGTGATATTATAAAGTTATTCGGAGTATATTTACGATCTATTTATTATATAATTGGCAGTTTTATAATTCCACTTTCATTGTTTTCCCTTTATATTTGTTTAACTATTATCTATCCATTTTATGTCTAATACAAGGTAAAAAGCTTGAGAAGTGTGTTTATGCCACTAAGGGCATCAACAGTAGGAATTTCTCGGCACAGATACATAAGTGAATTTAAAAAAAAAAGTTCCACAAAGATGTGGTTTCTACTCATTGTCTCTCTTGGGTTCTTAACTAAGAACTTCATTTTTTATGACATAATAGACCCCACCTATGTGTGTTTCTTTTTTTTACATTTCCTCTCTCATTTAAATAGTGATAGTTCATAGGTTGTTCATCAAGAGAGGAAAATTAAGAAACTTATTGTAGTCGATGGAGTTTCTTAAGTAAAAAATATACTTAATTTTTAGATTACATGACACATAAGAATGTGTTAAGAAATACTCCACCATTTGGATGCTATAACACGCATCACTTAGTGTGCCTAAAGGTGAGGATGTGGATTCAAAGTGACAACTTTTAGTTCGAGTGAATCTCAGGTCCAAAACGTGTAGATAGCTAAGTTGCATTTGACCTTGCAAGATCGAACACCTTTGGGACGTCACTCTCAAAGTGTGTTTTTTGGAAGTGTCCAACCTAATATGGTTGGATAGAAAAAAATTCTGAACAAAAATATAACCTACTTAAAATAGTGTGGTGGAAGAAAACATGGAACGTCTTCCAGGACATTTGAGAGTGAAGAACAAGGGTTAGCAAACAGTTCAAAGGTGAAGATTGAACTCTAACCGAAAGAATTTGACTGGAGTTCTTCTTTCCTTCCCTTATATTCCCATCCTTTTGTTTCTTGATAGATGATGTTCTAACCTAAAACACGCTTGAGGAGAAACTTTTTAAACTATTTTACCCATAATTTTTTTATGGGGAGTAGGAGAACTGTGACTTGGAGAAAAGTAAAAGGTATAAGTGGAAAGTGAGTGATAAAAATGTCAAAACATTTTATATTTTGAAAAATATAACAAAACTTAGATAATCACTATTGAGGACAAGAGAGTGTACATTGTTTTCATGTCTACAAATGGAGAACTTTTACGTTCTTGGCTGAGGATTTAACCCCATATCTTTGAATCATCCTAGTTAGCATTTTCTAATTTATTGGTGAAGTAATTAAGTTATCTGTTTAATTACTTTTCATATTTTTACTATACATGGACCCGCAATCATTATCTTTTTAGTGCACTTTGAATAAATCCACCGTAAAATTGTTCAAATAAATTAATTGTTGATTTATCCAAATAAATATATTTACTAGTTTAGATAAAGGTAGCTAAGAGTTCAAGTAAATGCAATCATGAATACATGTGTTGTATCTAGGAAAATGTAGTCGAGAGTTTACGTCGAATAAGTTTGAGTTCTTAATTAAATGGAGTTATGAATTTAGTAAAATCTAGTAATGTATTAAGATAAATCAATTATATACCTAGGAAGATTCACTAATGTAATTATAAAATCCGGTTAAGAGTTCATGCAAATCCAGCTATATATTTAAGAAAACCAAGTGATATATTCAGAAAAATTCTGTTAAAATTTTAGATAGTCTAGCTAAAATTTCAACCAAATCCGGACATATATAGAAAAAATCCAATTAAAAATTCAGGTAAACCTAATAATTTTTTTAGATATATCCAATATTAACATATCAATAATTTTGTCTCATTGATAGAGTGTATCATTTCGATCATCACCACATCAGTAGTTGTGTAACTGTAATGTCACCACCACATCAACAAATTATGGCATGCCATCACCACAGCCAAAATATGAATATCAAGAGACCATATTCTATAAGAAAAGGACCTGTTGATGTTAATATGACTAAAGATAACGTAGACATGCAACCACATAGGTCGAATGTTTTTTTTTTTTTTTGAAGGCGCACATAGATCGAATGTTAATTGGCTAAAAGGTTAGAAGGTCAACTAACCTCTAAATAGCAACTTATAACATATATCCTCTAAAGGAAGTTTGATAAATTCTCGCGGGCAACCCGTGACTTCGCTTTTCTTCCCCTTCCCAGCGGAAAGGCTCCGATATGGACTGTTAGTGAAAAATGATAGTAGCTAAGAGATTGGTGGGAGCATTACTCGACGAATCGTTTGGCGGCAAAAACTGTTATCAATTTCAGTATCATTTCGTTTTTATATTAATTATTTGAACGTTGGTTTTTGTTTGGTTCCGATCATTTTTTATCCGGATTATTTTGATAGTTATATTTAACAGTTGACCACAAACAGATCTTCATTAATTATATTGTTAACCATCACCTTCGTCACTATATTGTTTAAAGTTTTTTTCAAAATGACTATAGAACTTAGTTATTTAATTATTTATGTTACTATAGGAAATTATTTCTATTTAAAGCTACAAATGATTATTTTCATCAAAAATAATATTTTTAAGTTACTAATAAAAAATCAAACATTCTGAAGAGAGGGACTAAATCCACAGCATGAAGATAGGCAGCTAACATAAAGAGCAGTACTAATGTGATTTTAATTTAAGCACACAGTCTGTACTACCATTCCTCATCTTTATTTCTGAACCCTAACTTGCGTTCATCGGTATTTTGACAAAACATACTTTTCCCCTTTGCTGTAAATTTCCAGTCAAACTGCGCTGCGAACTAAATCGCCATCTCAAACTTTCGTTATGGAGGTTTTAATCGGTCGGTCAAACTTCTTTTCTTTTGCTTGCTAACTGGAGTGAAGATCTGGGTTCTCAATTGTTGCTACTTCAAGCGACACTACAAGTCATACTCCGCATTTCATTTCCTCAGCCGAAAGATGTGGTACTGGGTAATAGCCTTGCCATAAATGTCTATGGCAGTTTTTATTTCATAATTTGTGTGAAAGAACAAATTGCGATGATAGCAATTCTTTTGTATCCTTTCTCTTGATGAGCTAGTGAGGTTAATTTTTCTTGATTTTTTGGGGAAAAAGACCAGATTAAATCCGTTTATTACTCTTCTGAACATACATTCAAGATACAAGCAGGGAAGTTGTCCCTCCATATATCATGAATCTTCCTGATGGAACCATCCTTGCTGCTCTATCTGCAGCCTTGTTTGCAAATATGCAACAAAGACATTCTCCAAGTGGCGCATTAGCTCGTGAACACTTCATGGAGGCTGTCAATCTGTAAGATGCAGGATCGAGAATCGGATTCAACTTCAAGGTAGGTGAAAGTAGTGACCTTTAGCTTCATTGTTGTGGTTGTAGTATAATATTAGCTAGAAGCAGTGAAACTTAAGGCCCTTGGTTTTTTTTCCCGCAGCACAATAGCGCCATGACGGCACCATGGGTGCCTTTTGACAACACTAATTTCAATGAAGGTGATCAAGTAGCTGTATCAGTCAGTGAGGTTTCATCAACTAACAATCAAAGCAGAGATCTATCCAACATGGGCAGTGACAGTATGATTATGAAGACAGTGAATAACGATGATGGGTGGGAACCTACGATTTCATTATCCTTTCCTGTTAATGGGATGAGTAATGACAGCATTTGTACAAATCGTACTGGAAATCTGTCCAAGCTGGGCAGTGATAGTACAATTATGAAGGCGAATCATGTTGATGGGTGGGAATATATGTTTCCATTGAGTGCTCCATCATCTTCATCACTATCCTTTCCTGTAAATGATATGAGTAACAGCATTAGTGCTAAAACAACTGTGAATTCTGCTTCATATTCCTCTTCTCTGGGTTACAGCAACTTAGCACCACAAACCCCTATAAAAGGGTCACTTGGTCTAGGAGAGAGTCAGATGGCTAGTAGGAGTCCGAGTGGAGCACATTTCAAGCATGTGATGCCTGTGTCACATTCTCGTGCTGGGAACAATTTGAAGCAGCCTGCAATGGTAACACCTCAACTAGGGAGTCATTACTATGCAACTGGGTATGAGAAGCCCAATATATACTATCAAGAAGGAAGCAATCACATTCAACCGAATATGACCTGTTCGATGTACCAGTACCCAGCTTCAGATTATGTCACCGCCTTTCCAGATTTTATTCCAGGTAAGATATTCTAAAGGCTTACCTTTTATTTGAAACACTCTAAAGGCTTACTTTTAAATATGATGCACATGTCATTGGCATAATAGTGGTGAGTTCTATCATGTTACTTCTTTCCATTTCAGCTTAAATATTATGGCTTCATATGCAACAAAAAGAAACAGAGAAAAAAATATGACCATCATTTAGTAGCCTAATAATATAAATATGATATGATCATCGTCATTATCCTTTCCTATAAATGGAATAAGTAATGGCAGTGTTAGTACAAAAACTAATTTGAATTCTGGTTCATATTTGTTTTCTCCAGGTTACAGCAACTTAGCACCGCAAACTCCTATAAAGGGGCCACTTGGTCTAAAAGAACGTCAGATGGCTTTGCCTTCTCTAGGTTACTGCAACTTAGCTCCGCAAACTCCTATAAAGGGGCCACTTGGTTCAGGAGATAGTTAGATGGCATCATCTTTTCCAAGTTACAGCAACTTAGCACCGCAAACTCCTATGAAGGGGACACTTTGTCTAGGAGAGAGTCAGATGGCAGCAGCGAGTAGATGTCCATGTGGAGCAAATATCAAGCACTTGATGCCTGTTTCACATTCTCATGCAAGCGACAGTTTAAGGCAGTCCTGTCTCAGTAGTCATTACTATGAAAATGAATCTGAACAGCCCAATTTATACTTATACTATCAAGACGGAAGCAATCAGATTCAACCGGATGTGACCTGTTCAAAGCACCAGAGCCAGATATTACACCCAACCTCTGATAATGTAACCGCCTTTCCAAATTTTCTTCCAAGTAAGATAATCTAACGGCTAACTTCAAATTGGATGATTCTCATACGTCTCTGAATCTACATTGCATATGCAAAATCTGGTTCGTTATAATGGCTCAATAGTAGCAACTTCTAACATGTTCCTTCTTATCATTTCAGCTTAAATATTATGGCTTCATATACACAAAAAAGGCATTCACTAAGATACAGTATAATGTCAACTTCTTATGCAGATGGGCTTCCAGTTCCTTACCAAGCACAATCACATTACACCCAGAACTACTCAAGTGTCGGCTCAACCTTAGGCTTAACAAACTCTTCCAAATTTCCACCTTTGATTCCTCATCCAGCCAGTAACTCAGGAAACCAACATAATGTGACAACAACACTCCCTGTTGATCAGAATCCCGGAGTTCAAGCTTCTTTAACTATCAGAAGCTACCCCTCTGCACCATTTAATCCACCACTGCCCAATAAGTTAGAGCTGCACCTCAAGGATTCAGCAGGATTGTCTCTTCCTCCAGACAGGAGCAAAAATCACGCCAATATTCTGCTACATACTTTAGCAGTCCACCCAATTAATGACCCTGATAGACATGTTTGTCAAGATACCCCAAGAGACATTATGGACTATCCAACAGCCATTTGCACACCACATAAAGAAAGGGATTCTTCAGAAACTGAAGAGGGACAGAATTTTGACCTGAACAAGACACCATCTCAGAAAACACCCAAAAGGAGGAAACACAGGCCGAAAGTAATCAGAGAGAAGAAGCCTCCAAAAACCAGGAAACAAACTACTCCAAAAATGGGTCCAGATGGCACCAAAGTTGCAAAGAGGAAATATGTGCGCAAAATGAAGGCCAGTCTCACAGATACTCCTCTGTCAGTCATTGCGGAGGAAGGCGAAGCCTCTAATATGGAGCCT
This sequence comes from Limonium bicolor, assembly GCA_023374045.1. Classification (NCBI taxonomy): domain Eukaryota; kingdom Viridiplantae; phylum Streptophyta; class Magnoliopsida; order Caryophyllales; family Plumbaginaceae; genus Limonium; species Limonium bicolor. The sequence goes on along the minus strand of CM041776.1, from coordinate 389,457,285 downwards.
GCATCCAAGTCTTGCAGGAGATTTCTTAACTTTGACTTGGAGAATGATGGCTTGGACCAAACACAGAGAATATCAGATACAAACTGCGATACTGTTCTTCAAGGAATGGGTTCTTCAAAGAAAATAGAGGACACTAGACAGCTAATATCGGAGAGTGTCTCTCTGAAGCAACAAGATGTGTCCACATTCAGACAGCCAAGTGGGTCGGTGACATATCAGAGTTTAAGGGAAGAGGAAAGTAGCAGTGCTCCTTCAAAAAGTTCAATTAGCTCATTATTGTTGTGCCAAGATAATTTTCAGAACAAGAGAAAGAAAGTGAACAATGGCTACCACTCAAATATCACAGAAATTGAATGTTCTACAATTCATGCAGAAGGTCCAAATAAAAATCAAAGAATTGGTCATATGCTGAACCACTCTAAAGTTGACACCAACAGAGGCCCTGGCTCTGGACTATCCTCTTCATTAAACCAATGGAGAAGTTATTCCAGTTATTATTGTGTGAATGCTCGAAGGCATCAAATGCCGTCGATAGTGGCTGCATGCCCAGGTAAAGCTTCAGCAAGTGGAGAAAATCAATCAGCCTCATCTCGTACACTGAGCGAACATGGTGGAACAGAGAGCGCAATTCAGGCGCAGAAATCATCCAATGAGGCATTTACTGAGTGGACAGGGAAGTCAACTGTGAATAGAACTGTGTGTTGTTCCATGTTAGGGACCATGCCCATAAATCAATCACAAAGTACAGGTAAAACATTCTACAAACTCTACTACAGTCTATACGTCTTAAGCTTATCTTGAATTTGTCAGTGCACCCAGCACATTAACTGGACAAAAGGTTTGCTGAGATGACAAGGCTAAAACAAGATCAAGATCTTTATGTAAAACTTACGATACCATGCTTAGTTTGTGGCAAACATTATATCAAAATGAGCCTGCCTTTATTCAGTAAAAAGGCTCTTAATTATAATCGGCAAACATATGCATATGTCACTCTTACAATGTTTCTTGTATCTAATCAATGTGTTTACATCAGTCTTGTATACTTATAATATTAGTCTGTAACTGAATCCAGCCCTAGTCAAGAAACACGTGAACACTGTCTCAGTGGAAGACCTAGTGGAGCTTCTAGGATGTCTGAAGCTCAGAGCAACAAACAATGAGATTGTGCCGCATAATCTAAGCGGACTTGTTCCATACAAAGCTGATGAATCAATTGTCCCATACCAGAAATTTGAGGCTCTCAAGAAGCGAAAAGCTCGCCCAAAGGTAGACCTTGATCAAGAGACCAACAGACTATGGAATGTCTTGATGGGAAAGGTTATAACAGAAGATGAAAAGAATACGGATGAGGAGAAAGCAAAATGGTGGGAGGAGGAAAGAAGGGTTTTCCGAGGACGAGCTGACTCATTCATTGCACGCATGCATCTTGTTCAAGGTAAACAAAAACCACCTTTGAGTAAGGTTTTTCTACCCTGTTCGCATCCTACGTCACAGACATATGTGAAATTAGCAGGACTGAAACAGCTTATTTCTTAAAATGGATATGAAGCTGGTGAGCTCTATTGACCTGACTCTGATTGTCACTACCCAGTTGATAAAAGAATCTGGACTGTCCAAGTGACCAGCTCAGTAGATAATAACGTCAGAAATTAGAAAGCTGTAAAGGTTAAATATAGGACATTACGGGATATCATCAAGCTAAGCATGATTAAATTGGTCCTAATACCACTTTGTAATTCTCAATTTGATGCCCAGACACATCAAGGTCGTGTTTCGCAGTACTCCCAGAACTATTGCTTATAAAACTTGACCATAGATTCTTCTCTAAATAGCTCTCTATAATTAGACATACACTTGAGAGAGAGAAGCTGACAAGTAAACCTGATTGCAGGAGACAGACGTTTCTCCCCGTGGAAGGGCTCAGTTGTTGACTCAGTCATAGGAGTGTTCCTAACTCAGAATGTTACTGATCATGTATCAAGGTGACATGTCTGATACAATTGAAATCAATCCAGAATGTTGCGTCAAACTCTGGCGTCTGACTACTTACTTTACTGTGCAGCTCTGCCTTTATGTCTCTTGCAGCACAATTTCCATTCCGACCCACAAAAAATGATGGAACAAGTCTGGATGATAGGCTAAGCGTGATAATTCAAGAACCAGATGTCAGTATACTAGAGACAAATGGAGAAACACCTAGACACAAAGAGTTGGATAAGGACATCTACGCAAGAACCTCTGGAAGATTAATATGTCGGGACAGGCATGATCTGTCCTCAAGCAGTAGCATCCAACACTTGGCTGATGCAAAAAGCTGGGGATTGGAGGAAGTGATATCATCGCAAGATTCAGCAGAATCATCCAATTTACAAGCCACTGGAGGAATCCAATCCTTTTTTAAATCAACTTCAAGAGACTATCAAATGAAAAATGAAAATCCGTACAGTAATCATAATACATCTTTCAATGTCAAAGAAGTAAACGACATTGTAAGACTTCTAGACAGCACAATTCAAGTGACTGGAAACTCATACTATGAGGCATCAACAGAAGGATATCTACAATTTCAAAATGCAATGGGGGCTAGTGAGAAGAAACAAGTAGATGGCTCAAACATTATCAGCGCCTTGAAAGCCAGTCAAAACCTTTTTGATCTCAATTTTTCCTCCTGGCAACTGCCAGCCATTTCATCTGACAAAGGCCAATCCCCTTTAACAGGTAGCTCAGGATCATGCAGTGCAGGCATCCTGGAAATGCAAAATCTTAAATGCTCTATATCTATGGATTCAAGTGCTTCAGGGGTTACCTTGGTAGAAGATACAAGCACCACAAATGAACAAATTGGACCAGACCTGCGAGGTGGAACTGTGTCACTTCAAAACAGACGTGTAGAGGCTCACTACCCTCTGACACATAGTTCATGTGCATACCCTGATATGCAATCAGTAGAAGTGAGGGACGTCATGCAAAAGCAAGTGAATGAGGCTCTTCAGACAAAGGTCAAGATGTCACGAACATCAGTCTCTGTTCATGATTATCCTGGACAAACTGCTCATGTGGATGGGAGCATGATGGTTGAGAACAGAGTTAAGTCCTCCTCTGAGGAATCCAGCAGAATGAAGATATATGAGCAGAATTCAAGAAGAAGAGATTCAGAATCCAAAAGGGCCACCTTTGATTGGGATAGTTTACGAAAGCAGGCACAAGCAAGTAGTAACCAGAAAGAAAGGAGCAAAGAAACTGCAGATTCCATGGACTATGAAGCACTTCGGCATGCAGATGTGAAGGATATATCTCAAGCTATTAGAGAAAGAGGAATGAACAATATGCTTGCAGAGCGGATGAAGGTAGTGTTACATCTTTTAAATTTTAATGGTCCTTTTCATTTAGAGTTTGAGCATTAAAGAAACAATTCTACTTAGCAACAGCATAATGGAGCTTCCAATGAAAAGCCCGTTATAAATTATTCAGGATTTCCTCAACCGCGTTGCCCAAGATCATGGGAGTGTTGACCTTGAATGGTTGAGAGATGTCCCTCCTGAAAAAGCAAAGTAAGTTGCATCAGTTACAGTTGAAGTTTCTTTAATCTTCTCTAACAAAGCTTGCATATCTTATTTATGGTGGTGACTGAAATTTCTCAATCATGTTATCTTTGGGATTTCCTGATTATACTGAAAGTTAATCATATCAGTGTATTTCCACCCAGGGATTATCTTCTGAGCATTAGAGGCTTAGGCTTAAAAAGTGTGGAATGCGTCAGGCTACTTACACTTCACCAGCATGCCTTTCCAGTAAGTCGTATCCAGTCCTATGGTAAATAATATTCGTATCAAGTGGCTATCTAACAAGGAATCTCATTCCAATAAGGTTGACACAAATGTTGGAAGAATTGCTGTAAGGCTTGGATGGGTACCTCTGCAGCCACTGCCCGAGTCGCTTCAGCTTCATCTTTTAGAGCTGTAAGTCTCATAGGGTTTCCCATTGACATCACATTGGCTGTTCAATATGTGACATGCATTATGGTACAGGTACCCCGTGCTGGAGTCTATCCAAAAATACCTGTGGCCTCGACTATGCAACCTTGATCAGCGAACTCTGTAAGTACACTAATCTGTCTCCTGACAACAGTTACACTTACAAGCAGAAATTTGTCTCTTCTACAACTAGCTTACGGCAATTTTATGATTAATGCGCTTCAATTTCACAGGTATGAATTACATTATCAGCTGATAACATTTGGAAAGGTAAGTTTCGTAATACTTTCTGCCATGATGACCAATTGAAATACTGATTGAAAATTTGGACAACTTTTAGTGAGTGCCAGAGAATTTAATGCTAATGCAGGTATTTTGTACCAAAAGTAAGCCAAATTGCAATGCATGCCCAATGAGAGGCGAGTGCAGACACTTTGCTAGTGCATTTGCGAGGTAAACTGATTTTTTTTATATAAAGCCCTCCTGGATATTGACATAAAGTTGCATTACAAAGAAAATATGGAAACCTCAAGTATCTAAGGTTTACCTAACTCATCATACAAGATGATGATACACTTTCAGATACTAGTCCTGATTCATTTGTAAACAAAATTGATTATATACTTTAATCCTGCAGCTCAAGGCTTGCTCTTCCTGGCCCTGAAGACAAAAGTATAATCACCTCTGATTTCCCTATCAATGCCACCAGAATTGCACCTATTGCTGTTAATTCTGTGCCATTGCAGTCAATAGAGGGTATACCATACCAAGTAGCAAAAACTTATCAGGGATGTGAACCTATAGTAGAAGAGCCATCTACGCCTGAACCAGAAATCACTGAAACATTGGAAACAGATATTGAGGATGTGTATGAAGATAGCGATGAAATTCCAACTATCAGACTTAATGTTGAAGAGTTTGCAACAAACTTGCAAAATTTTATGCAAGGAAACATGGAACTTCTAGAAGGCGATATGTCAAAAGCATTGGTTGCTCTGGACCCAAAAGTTGCCTCCATCCCTACACCTAGGCTAAAGAATGTGAGCCGACTCCGGACAGAGCACCAAGTGTAAGTTCGTCTTTCAAATATGGCAAGAGCTCAACAACACATCCCACACCACTATTATCTATTAGTGCCCTAATTTTCTCCAAGCAGCATACTTCGTACATCACTCTAAACGAGCTAATGGCTCTTTTGAGTGATTTATTTCCCACCGTGAGGCAGGTTTGACGTAAATGATAATACCATTAGCACAATAATGTCATCTCACCTGTTTATCTTTCTGTCTTAGGTATCAACTTCCTGATTCACACCCTCTGCTAAAAGAGGTGAGCTACCCCCCTGTACTGAATTAATTCTTCATGAGGTGTTTCTCTAACTACTAACGTATCCTTATAATTGAACAGCTAGAAGATCGGGAACCTGATGATCCTAGCCCCTATCTTCTTGCCATATGGACTCCAGGTTTGTTCAAACCGCAACCTGATATAAAAGACTACAATGCACGCTGAATATTGAGTATGGTTTTGCTATAATAAACCTTATGCACCATTTTATTTGACATAATGACGATAAGAAGTGAAGAATTTAGAGTGTGAGAATTGTCTTCTATATTCAGAGTAGGCAAGAAGCCTATTCTTCCCACCTCTAAATGTGAATTTTAACATACAATTGTACAGACAAACATAAAGATATACTCCCTCCTGTTCTCAATAGATGATGTTATGACATACAATTTGGGGAGGAGAAAACTTTTGGACTATTTTACCCGTATTTTTTATGGGGAATAAGAGAAATGTGATTGGGTGAAGAAAAGTAAAGGGTAAAGGAAATTAAATGGTAAAACAAGTTCAAAACATATTATATTCTAAAGTATGACAAACATAAAACATAAGGGAGTATTAGTTACTATAAAATAAGTTGAACTTATATTGTTGTGGAAAAAATGTACATAGATATTGACTACAAAAGGCCTAACTCACACTGGCAGTATTGAAATATCAATAGACCACTGTCATGTTAGCCGTACTAATGGTTGTTATAATACCAGGTGAAACTGCAGAATCAATCCAGCCACCTGAAGGAAAATGTTCATCTCAAGAGTTGGGAAGAATGTGCGGTGAGAATACATGTTTTACATGCAACAGCATAAGAGAAGGAAACACCCAAACAGTCCGAGGAACGCTTTTGGTAAGGCGACTCAATATTTATTCTGAGGGATGATGCCCGGTTATAAACCATACCATTGTTTCTTGTACGCTAACATTGACAAGGTATGAACTCAGATACCATGTAGGACAGCAACGAGGGGGAGCTTTCCTCTCAATGGAACATATTTCCAAGTTAATGAGGTACATTTCACCATCTACTTGTATTCCAATTTTAACACCGATCAAAGTAGCAACAAACTCTTGAGCACTCCGTATAACCCACATTCATCACAGGATTTTCACCAATGAGTAAACTAGTCCTAACTTGCAAATATCTCATTTCCTCTCTAGTATCCAAAATATCAAAAATTGGTCAAGCCTTTTTTGCACCACGCAGGTCTTTGCAGATCATGAGTCTAGTCTCAACCCTATTAATGTTCCAAGATCATGGATATGGAATCTACAGAGACGCACTGTGTATTTTGGAACATCGGCCACAACAATATTCAAAGGTACAATGTGGACCATTAAATTTAATATTTGTATTTTAGTTTAATTCTGACAATAGCATATTGTCCAGGCATGTCAACAGAGGATATCCAATATTGCTTCTGGAGAGGTAAAATTCTTGTCCATTAAGCCTATTTTAAACTAGTGTTGTTGCTACAAACATGGAACACATAATACATCCTAACTCATTCATAGTAGATAGCAACTTAATCAACCTTAAGGATGATTTGGACATGAGAATTATAATATGATGTGTCCTGTGTATTCAAAACTAACGTTCTCAGACAGGAAGGCTTAACTGAAAAGTTTACTGTTGCTCGTTCAAGTCCTAATAAGGGTACAACAACGCACACTCAAGCCTTGTTCACTAGTGGAAGACAGTAAGAGGAGGAATAATCAGCTAGAAGTAACAAATTTTAAATTCATCTGAAAGAAGAAAAACATGATAGTGTTTCCATGTATGTCTAAAAAAGATAAACTAGTTGATAATTAGACTAGGCTGACCTAAATTTGGCATATAGCATGGTGTACCTTCATTCTCCTATCAACAGGGCTGTCTTCGAGATTTTACGGCCCTGTCCTAAAATTGTGGTGAGGCGCTATAAACACATAATTTTATATAAAAGTATTAACACGAGCAATCTCATCTTATAACCTCATTTTATAAATTACTCGAACCAACTCACTGTTGTTATTTATAACTGTGTTTTATCATTTTGTTAATTATATTATTTCATGTAAGATATAAATTTCACATATCAACTAATTAGAAATGGGGCCTCAAAATAAGAGGCCATGTGCAGTCGGGCACCTGCACATGCTCTGAGCCGCCCCTGCCTATCAAGTATGGAATCTGTAAGTTTAGTTTCGTCAGCAATGCCCAAACCTACAAATCATAATCGTACGAGTTTATCCTATTATGTACCAAAACACTTTTGATATTGTTTTGGCAAGGCACTATATTAGCCGCTATTCATTATCCCCATGTGATCCGAAGGAGAAATTTTATTGCGGTATACTCGTATGTTTAAGTAAATCAATCCCGCTATTTCCAAATTCCAAAGTATTACGCATATGTTGGTGCAAAGTGTCAATTTTAACCTGCTATTTCCTAAAATCTAACCGCAATGTTCTGTGGCTATATTCACAAAAAAAAAGGAAATTGCAAGGATTCAGTAATCAGGATTCTCAGTCAGCTAACATTTTTACCTGGTTTCAGGTTTCGTCTGTGTGCGAGGATTTGATCGAAACTTAAGAGCACCACGACCACTTATGGCTAGACTGCACTTCCCAGCAAGTAAGCGGGGACAACCCATTCAAGAGGAGACCAATAATAACTCACAGGCATGAGACGGAAGCACGAGACGTAAATAAGAGTAGGCAGCAGGAACAGGATTTGACGGTACAGAATGACGAAATTTGACTAAGAAGAACTGTATGTCCCAACCATCTGATCAGGATGTGCGTACATGCCGCTGTCAGATGTGTTTACTTTTTTTTCTTTAAATCAGTGTAGAACACACCATATGTACAAGTTAGCAACTAGCCAAAAGAAACTATCTCAAATTGATCCATTCTTCTCTGCAAAAGCCAATATACACATCATACTGCCTGTGAATCGACATTCTATGGTTTACAAGGGCATTGAACCATCAACAAAGATGAATCATAAAACATATTGCAACTATGTATATCAGGTATTCCTGCTAAACATATGGGGACTAGGCATTTACTTTTCTTTGTCTGAGAACATGAAGGGTCAGTCACGATTTCAAGACAGTAGCAAACAATGCGGCCTTACTAATCGTCAGGGCAATATACAGGAACCGGGCAAAACTATTTGTCCTGCTACACTTCACTGATCATATGGTGAAACCAACACATTGTAAAGACGCTTATGTACCATAATAATCGGATGGATTTGCTTCATCTTTCTGGACTGGTCACTTCTTTCATTCAAAAAGCCTTTAAAAAATACCCTAATCTAATCCAATAATGAAGCTATCACAAAGTAAAAGTAACAATTACGAGAAAAAGAAATAGAGAACAAACAATAATGGAACCAAAGAGACAGACAAAAAGAGATAAGTGGTTATCATAAATAAGAATAGAGATGTAAGCCGATTTTTTTTTTGTATCTTCTAGATTTTGGACTGTTTATGTATGCCGACCTAGGATGAGAGGAGTTTGTGTGTGTGTGTGGTCCCTGTGGTATTGATCATCTTTCCCTGAAGTGTCGTTGGTGAACTACAAGATTAACAGCGAAAACCGAGGATCAGACCCTCAAAGTAATCATTTGGAACTAGTATGCGGCGGTAAGGAAGCAGTTTTCAAGTAATTTAGGAAACCAACGATTCAATTAGGGATACAATCTTCTTTCTATATTTTTGTTTTCCTTTTTAAATCAATGCATTGCGTCACAATGTTGAAAAGGACAACAATTTCTACGTAAAGCCTTCCGATTTTAGTTAGTCATAGTTGACTCCGTTTGTTTAGTCAGCATCATGCATCAGCCTTGCCAGCTACTAACAGCGGACTTCAATTGTCCAGACAGAAGAGAATAAGCAATTGTCACTTACCTGATAATGCAATTGAACTTTCACAAGTTCAAGAATCCAGTACGTGGTGACTTCTTCGTATTTGGAGCGCAGGACCAAGACGTCGGAGGGTGTTGCCAGCTTCTTCCATCCGTAGCAGATTTGAAGATCGAGTGCAACAGAAAGACAGAGGGCATCGAGTGTACGGCGGGGGGTGAAGCGAGGGTTAATGGAAGCTCAGCCGATGGGGTAAGTGGTAACCGGTCAGTTTTGTCGGGGATTTTATTTTGTAAGCGCGCCAACTTGATACAAAGTGCGGGTCGGATGGACGTTACCGCAAACTGTCAAGTTCCATTACTAGGATTTTAAGGGACCATGTCTATGGTAAAAACATTTTTAACATGAGATTAGAATCTGTTTTTAAAAAAATTAATCTCAAGATTCTATTTATTTATTAATTTAGTTTTTAAAAATAAAAAAACAATCAAATAATTGTATAATAGACTTTTACATTAAAGTTTTCAATAACTATTTTTCTTTCACTAATATATTCCCTCGTATCAGTGAAATCATATGTTAAAAACAAAAATATTCATAATATGGAAGTTTATTCTTCATACATTATCAACTACCCTTAATAAGTATCTTTTTCCATTAATAAATTTCACCACTATTATTAATGATTTATCTTTTTGAAATACCTCAAATCTAATTAATTCTTTAAAACTGTTAAATAATGAAGAATTGTTCTAGGAATAAATCATTTTAGTTACGCATGCTAATTTATGCATGCAAACGTTACGTAAATTAATATTACTACGAGTGCGCATGCAAACTCACGCAATGCAAACGTAAAATAGTCGTTTTACCATAAACGCTAACGGGCGTAATTTTACAAACGTCGTAACATACTCGTACAAAACACTCATGTACATTTATTAACAAGGATTAAACCCCTTACATGACGAGCTCGACTAAGAGAGCGCTATCCAGGAAAAATCTATACGGACGTTTATACGACCCGGTACACAATAACGTTCACTGTAAAAACGCAAAAAAAATACTAACGAGCAACGTAAATATTTTACGATTGTCTAAGCATTTATAAATGCTAAAATAAATTGATATACCCATTTAAACGATGTAACAACTTATGTTACATAATTTTGATATTTAATATATATCATAAATACTTAGGAAATGTTATAACATCAATTATAACACAAAATATACAAGTTAAAAATCGGTACCATATAAACCGGTTTTATATATCAAATTTGTGGACTTGTTTTATACACTTTCACTTAGTAAAACAATTAATTACCTAATGTACTTATAATATACATAAGTATACACTAATATAGCAAGATTAAGACTATCAAAGAGACATTTATATGTCCGAAAATCTGTTGTACAATTAAATGAACAAAAACTCTGCAACATAGTATAGTTGTTGCCGGTTTGGTATATGACCATTCTAACATGCTTAGACTTCATAAAATTCCATGTAAACTCTATTAAACATCTATTAAACTATGATGTAATATTATGTCAAGATCAAACCTACCCAATGCCACTTATACAATCGGTAGTATACTAGTAACATTGCCATTGTGCATGGGTACCAATTAAGTGAACAAAAACCGGGGAATATATTTATGGCCTAGTGGTGGTAACCATGTGCATACATGATCATACAGATCTGAAGGGAATTAAATTCAACCGCTATGCATATGGACAAGGAAGGATAGCAGTAGCTATTAACGATTAATAAATTTGCCTATAATCTAGTAAAGCAACTATGTAGCAATCAAAAGTAGTAGTACGTCCACTAACAATTTTTTTTTTTTGAAAATAATCGTCCACTAACAATTAATCAAACTAAAAATTGTACTAATCACCTATGCTAGCTAACGGTAGTCATTTGCAAATAACCAAACAAAAGCTATGGTAATCACCCTTAATAACGTGGGTACATGCGCCCAATTGACAAAAATCTGTAGTTCCTCTACATTAAAACCGGTTACAATATATACATGGGATAAGATTTAAATGTCTTATTTAACATGTAAACTTTATGAGTCATCCTTCCACATGTTATAGAATATATTGACAAAATAATACTAGTCCAAATTAGTCTCATGTTACCGAGACACATGCCACCGTTTGTACGCTTGCATAGTTGATTAACAAATAAAACCTACAGCATGAATACGGTAATACATGTACTAATCAAACAGGAAAAAATCTAGTAGTATACTATGACTATGCGCTAATTATGTATGTACATGGCCAAGCATTAAAAACTTGTAACTTACGGTGATGCTCTAGTAATTGATCAAACCAAATTCTGTAGCATTCACTAGTAATTATTAACGGTAAGGCCTAAAATTAATTAAACAGAATCTGAACTAATCACTCTCTTTAACGTGGTGTGCATGTAAGTGTAATTGACAAAAATTTCTATATCAATCACACTTTTGCTATTATACTATATTATTACAAGTAAATCCCATCCACTCAGCTCTTCTCTACCGTAAAACCTGCAATAAACAAGGAAAAGTTAGCATAGGTTAAAGCATGAAATAAATATTATAGGACTAGATCTAGATCTAGGAAGATGTCATGTTATGTCATGACAATAATGTGTCAAATTAATCAACTCCCTTGCCAGCTCCCATGCGTGTACCTACAAGGAAAAAGGGGGACAAAAATCAGCATTTTTAAGTCAAAAGTATGTGGCTTACCTAACTCACCTTGTCACAATTGTCTTCCATGATTTAAGCCTTGTTCCTTTCCTTGTATGATTGCCGAAAACTCAGCTGGAGAAGGGGACTTTGGAGCCAAAATCGGAAGTCCATAGTCAAAAGCAAGGCATAAATTATTGACATGAATAATGACAAATATATTCTACTTAACTCATTTCTAAACCTAGCACATATATACGGTGGTTTAGACTCCCTTCTCATTTCCTTGCCTTGCAACCGAAGGGGTAAGCTCCTCCATCCTCTTCTTCTTCCTCTCATCTTCTCCCATGGAAGCTGTCCATAAATGGTGTCTTAAGTTCTAATTCCATTTCTATGTTAATTTCCTAGCTCTCTTCATCAAGTCTTGAAGCAAAAATCTTCCTATCACAACTACAAATTTTCGGCATCTAAGTATACTCTAACGAAGTGTCTTAAATCAACATTAATCTAAGGAGCATCCAAGATCATCTTAAGGTATTTTGCATGCTTGAAAATCCTTAAGACATATCCGAAAATCCTACATCTTCTAAAGCTCTTTTCTTCATCAATTTCATGAAGGAAAATTGGTTCTTCATCCATCCTAGAAGTGCCGAAAATATAAGGTAAAATACCTAAGGTAAATCCTTGGAAAACTACTTATAAATCTAGTTAAGATCTTTGTTAAGATCTAACTCCTAAACCCCTTCCTCTCATAAAAACCGAAGTGGAACATCAATTTCCATTGGAGGAAGCTTGGGAATTCAAGAGGAGTTCAAGTACTTAGTCATCCTTTATTAAGAGTAAGTTTACTAAGTCAATCCTTGCGTTTTAAGCTTGTTTAAGCTCTTAAAAATTGTACAAAAATTATGTACACCTTCTTAGGTATTTAAAACCGAAACTATATGATAATATGTACCAAAAATATATCTTATAACATATATGGTAAGATTATTACCTTAAGACACATTTTTGTATTACAAAAGTTATCTTTGATAAATAATTATTCATGCCGAATTACCTAGGGCAAATATGCTCCATTTTGAGCTAAAAATCAATCTAAGACTCTACAATAATTTTTACATGAGTTATATGACTCGTATATATTTATGTATAATTATTATGATTTATAAATCAACTTTTATATACTATATGGTATCATATATATTATGGCCGAATTGTTTTGGTGAAGAATAGGTTTTAAGGAGCTACATATGTATATAAACTTATATTATGAAGTTTGGTGAGTTAAAAATATTTACTAGTGCTTAAATGGCTAGTTTATTAATTATGAGGCTAAATTATAAATTTTGACAAGTTTGGAGAACATTTAATAAAAGCCGAGGATAAAGGGGTCCATTTGGTGATTTTTGAAGAATATAAGTATATTTGCTTATATTATAAATTTTGGGAATATTAAAAATAGCTACAAGTAATTAAATGACTAGTGTAATAAGCTAAGTGGTAAAAATGTAATTTTTAGAAAGTTATGGGGATATTTAGTGACAGCCGAGAATAATATGGTCCTTGGCATAATTATAATATAATATGGTGTAGGAATTAATACTATGAATTTTGGGTGAATTAAATAAGTGTTTAGAAATTAAAATAACTTATATAAAGTTTTTGGGGTTAAAATGTAATTATAAGAAGTTATTTGTCAAAACCGAAAGGTTAAGGGTTGATTTGGTAATTTATAAAAGTTAAGGTGTTCAAATAATAATTACCGAAGTTATAGTGGTGGTTTAGTGAATTAATTAATTAAGGAAATCAAACTATGTAATATAATGTATTTTGCTGTATAATGTAAAGTTTATGAAATAAATGAGGTTATAATATAATAACCGAAAAGTATGATATATTTATGGGATTAAAAATATTTGTAGGTCCTATGTGGATATTTAGGAAATTTAGAAAAGAAAATTATGATTTAAGGTTTTATAAAATTAAAACTATATGATATACAAGTACAAGTAATTTACTTGTAAAGGAAATAATATTATTTGGGGTTAGTTTGTAATTAATAAAAGATATGGGAAAAATATGCTCATGCGTGACATGTAAATATAATTTGAGAATTTATTAAGTGGTTATGTCATTTAGACAATTATATATAAGTATCATAAATAATACATGTGTATAAAATAAATACATTTAAGATTTTCAAGTAAATCAAAAGGAAAAAAAAAAGAAATTTAATGTGGAAACGCCAAATAATATTTGGAGTTATAGTATATGTAAAAATAAAGTATAGAGGAGAATTAATTAACATGTGACTAATAAATCATTGATGAAATTATAAACGGTTATGTCGTTTGGACAAATACAATATGTCTTGTGAATAATACTTGTTTATACAAAAATACATTCAAGGAAAATATTTAAGTTAAGAGAAAATAATTGATGCGGTACATAAGATCATGGTGGTAATTAAAAGAGAATCACTATACAATATAAGTCTTATAAGCAAAGACTACGATGGTTTAAATTATGTATGTAAACCTTAAACATAAATAAGGTTAAGAGGTTAAAGAAACTACCTAAGCATAAAGAAATAAACCTCACATGAAATAACGAATACAAGATTGTTTCATGAACCAATAAAGTTATTATAAGAGGGTAACATAAATTAACACTCTCAGTTAATCCTATTCTAGGACTATACTTGACCAGACGTTGACCAGGATATATTCAACTGCAAATCTATGGTGAACGGTATGGGATTCTTGCAGCCTGCTTGCTACCGGATTATACCGGCTTGTGTGCTATTTGTTGTTTGAAATAACGACCAAGATAATTGTTGTAAAATGTTGTATTACTCTTGTGCACTGTTGTGTTACTTTATGTGTGTGATGCTACTAACTGTAATGTGTATGTTCCACGCATACAACACTACATTACCAGTGGATTAAATACCTGCGTTTTACTATACCGAGAACTTGTACTCAATTTTCTCACTAACTTCGCTTTATAACAAACGTCGTTAACCTGAACGTGATAACTGACAATACACATTGTTTTCTTGTTTAACGTCCTTGTGTGACATCTAACAAATCCTATACTACGAGAAGCGAGAAGCCCAGTTGTATCTGGCCATGCATGCTACAGGAGTTGTACCTGTCTCAGGTCGTCTCCTATTCAAATTTACGTTGCGACGGGAGTTTTGGGTGCACTCTATGTCCACTCACCGGGACCGTACCGGAACATTTCAAGTTGGGAGGAAGACTTCATTTCTCTCGAGGGTACGATACCCACCTCTTTTAGTACAGGAGTTAACTACGTTATCTTCTGAGGGAATTATTACCCACCTACTTGTGCGAGAGTCCCATCTCGTCTAAGGGTTTATCATACCCGACCAATTTACTCTATGAAGATGGAGTTTAACGAGGTCACTATACCTCCACTACCGTGAGGTACTCTTATATACATGTTAGTCCCATTGTGAGGATCTGACTACTAGTAAACAATTACAGGACATCTAACTTGACCTTCTGAAGTCTTGTTCCGTGTGACATTATTATCCTTGTATGGATGTTTGTTATGATTATATTATGCTGTGTGTTTACAGCTTTACAAAAAAATGATCTGCATGTATTCGACAAAGTAGTTGGTGTGGCCCAGTAGCTTGTGGGCTGCACACTCTCATACCAACAATTTATTTTGCTGAGCCGTTTCATGGCTAACCATTTCCAGGTACATGAAGAAAGAAGAGATTACCCGACCGAGTGTAGGTGGGGTAGAATTAAGACAGGGGATTATTACTACCGGTATCATTTTACAGTATTGTACTTTTACTATTGGTTTTTGTTGTTTTAAGTGGTTTGTATTCAGCGCTCAGACCGTATCATTTGTAAGTTGTGTTGGAGTTAGCCTTGTTAGTCACATGGGTGACTAGCGGCGTTGTAGCACCACCCGTTTTATGTATTTATTCTGCTGCATTTCCAGTTGAAGTTGGGAGCTATCATCGTACAGGTTGTGGAGTTTCGGGTTGGGGTGTTACACTTTTCTTTTCAAATTAGATCGTGGGAATATATAATCTCGTCTAATATTACTTCCTCATTTAATTTAAGTACAAGTGTAAATAGTTATGTAAAATGATAGAATTTCTAAAGTGTAGATTTATTTGACAGAGATGTAGATTTTTATTAATTCCACATTTAACTAAAAATGTAGATATTAAGAAGCTTAGTCTTTTAAGTCTTGAATTGGAATAAAATTCTTAAAACTATAGACAATATTATTGCTTATGAGCATAAAGAGAAAGTTTCAGATCTTACTCCTAATTGTCGCATGGGTGCTTTATATAACCCTCTTTTCATTCTTTCTCACTGAAAGTTTGTTGGGCTATCTTGGTTTGCAATAAGGTTAATATACCCAGAAACTCTTTCACTTAGTGGTTAGCTGTGAGAAACAGACTTGTCACTAAGGATAGACTACCTCGGATGGGGATCACATCGTATTTTAAATGCTGGTTATGTGATTATGTCTCTGAATCTAAAGACCATCTATTCTTTATGTCTCTTCTCTTCTGATGTTCTTGCTGGTGTTCTCCCCTGGTGGGATGTGACATCTGCGCCAGATTTTGATGGTTGTATGAATGATTTTCTTGGCATGAAAGCAAAAAATTCCATCAATTTCAAGCTCGGGTAGCAACTCTTGCTAGCTGTATTTATCGCATTTGGTTTGCAAGGATATAGTTGTGCTTTTTAAGAATCATTATATCTCTCCATCTACATGCATTTCTCTTGTTATGGCTGATATTAGATCTATAGTCCCTAAGTTTTTGAGACAATCTGGGTTGAACTTCAATTATGTAAATAACAAACTTTAGCTTTCATGCTTTAGGTTGTAAGTTATATTTCCTTTAATGCAATTCCTACTACCTTTAAAACATGTAGATATTTAAGTACAATGATAAATTTTTTTAAAAAAACTGTAGGTGTAGATTCTAAATTTTGAAAATACAAATTTTTAAATGAAATAGTGGATTTATTTTAATTTGAACGTGAAATACCCCAAATCTAATTAATACCTTAAAACTGTTAAATAATGAAGAATTGATCTAGAAACAGATCATTTTAGTTACACATGCTAATTTATGCATGCAAACGCTACGTAAAGTAATATTACTACGCGTGCGCATGCAAACTCACCCATGCAAACATCACGTAAAAATAGTCGTTTGACCATAACGCTAACGGGCGTAATTTTACTAAACGTATTAACGTACTCGTACAAACGTTTATGTACGATTATTAACAAGGATTAAAACTCCTTATATAACTTGCTCGATAGAGAGAGCGTCAACAAAGAAAGATTAATACGAACGTTTATACAACACCTAAAACGACAACGTTCGATCCACGAACGCTAATATAATGTCGTCTTCTCGTATGCATATAAATGCTTACGTATGAACAGTAACGGACATTTAACCCCTTACGAAACAAGCTCAACTAGGAGAGCGTTATCCAGGAAAAATATATACGAGCGTTTATACGACTCGGTACACAATAACGATCACCGTAAAAACGCGAAAAATACTAACGAACAACATAAATATTTTACGATTGCCTTAGCATTTATAAATGCTAAAATAAATTGATATACATATTTAAACAATGTAACAACTTATGTTACATAATTTTAATACTTGATATATATCATAAATACATAAGAAATGTTATAACATTATATATAATACAAAGTTTGCAGGCTAAAAATCTGCACACATGGTACCGGTTTTATATACCATTCTTGGGCATGTTTTTACACACTTTGACTTAGTAAAACAATTAACTACCTAATATACCTACTTAATACATAAGTATACATTATTAGCACAAGAGTATTGCTACCTAAACTACCCTATACAAATCGGTAAAGCCTGTACACATTCGAACAAGGTCTGTACATGTTTACCAATCAAAAAACGGTAAAGCACTTGTACATATATACCAGTACACATGTGAACGCTATGCACATGGATGTAATTAGACAAAGGGAACACCACTTAATTAACGATAGAGTATGCACTTATAATTAACAAAAAAACGGGAGTATACTTATCATGTACACCACCGAACATGGATACATACATGCTTGGTTAAATAACAAACAAAAGTCGAGTGGTGATTATCAACGTGCATGGTGTGTTAATCCTCACCAGTTGTCTTATTAAATAAAACAAGGAAAAAAATAAACGGTATGAAGGTGTATTAAACAATCGGTATACACATCAACTTTTGACAAGTTTATACTTCATAACATGTCATGCAACTTTATGAGTCATCCTTCCACATGTTGTATAAGATAATGACAAGATAAAACTAGACCAACTCAGCCTGTTATGTCCGAAAATCTGCACAAAAACAAGGTGAGATTAGCTTTAACAAAAGATATGAATTAACAATATAAATCTAGTATCACTACAAACTAAGTGATCTTTACTAACATACATCTTTACCAACACTTGTTATAATGTTACTATTAATTTTATTTAACAACATATAAAGTAGTGTTAGTAAAAATTCAAGAGTTATTCCAACATATACATGTGGGTTGTAATTAAACAATGGAAAGGCAACATAATCAGCCTTATTCCAGTCCCATTACCGTGTGGTAACATGGTCAAAAGGAACACACCTCAACATAGAATAATCAAAGAATACCAACTCTACCTAACTTGCCTAACTGTTTTGACTTGCCCCCATTCCTTTTCTCCACCATTGCCGAAAGATGGTGCTGGATTGAAGACTTTTGTAGTCCAAAAATCTGAAGCAAAACATTGAAAAATATACCTACCACACCTTATCACATTGTCTACCATGATTAATTCCAGCACTTCCCCCTCTTGTCATTGCCGAAAGATACATGCTAATGGGAATACTTTTGGAGCCAACCATGGCCGAAAGGAGGAGCTAGAGTGGAGACTTTTGAGCCAAGAAAATCTGAAACAAAATCACTAAATAAAATACTTACCTAACATACCAACTAATCATGTCACATTTAACAAATCAAACTCCTTTCTTTCCTTTACAAACTCACGGCACTTGGTGCCTTCTCATTTCCTTGCTTCATCCGGATGGGTAAGCCCTCTATTCCTCCCTTTCTTCTTCTTCCTTCAAGCTCCAAGCTCCATTAATGCAGGGGCGGACCGAGGCGGGGTCCAATGGGGTCCCCGACCCCATAGCTTTTCTGATAATAACAAAAATAATTTTTTTAAAGTATAGTTTTAATAAAATAAAATTGAGTAAAATACTGAAAGTTGATAATAATTAAGTAGTAAAGACATGTTCTTATATATATGTGAGGTTGTAAGTTCAATTATTGTCGATGATCTTTTTTTAAAGTAAAGTTTTAATATACGTTAACATCGAAAAAAAATTTGGACCCCATAAGGTTTGACTTCTAGGTTCGCCACTGCATTAATGGAGTCTTAAGTTCTAACTCCATTCTATGATAATTTCCTAGTTAATTCTATCAAGACTTGAAGCAGAAATCTTCCCAAGTTTACTACAAGAATTCGGCCACCTCTCATGCTCCAAGAAGTTGTCTTGAATCAACAATTAATCAAGGAGTACTCAAGATCATCCTAAGGTATTTTTATGCGTGAAAAATCCTTAAGGTTCTAATATTTACAACCGAAAATTATATCTTCTAAACCAATGTTTTCTTCATCAATTTTCATGAAGGAAAATGGATCTCCATCTATCCTAAGGTGTACCGAAATTATAAGGTAAAATCCTTGAAAACATCTTGTAAATTCTACTTAAGATCCATACTAAGATCTAACTCCTAAACCCCTTCCTTTCATGTATGGAAACTGAAAATGGGAGCATCAATTTCCATTGAAGGAAGCTTGGGAAATTCAAGAGGAGTTCAAGTACTTAATCATCCTTGATTAAGAGTAAGTTTATTAAGTTAATTCTTAATGGTTTAAGCTTTGTTTAAGCTCATAAATTTTGTACAAAAATTATGTACACATCTCCAATTAATTAAGGCCGAATTAGTGAGGTTATTTACCAAGAAAAATAATTATAACTCTTAAGCTAAATTTATTACCATAAGATATAATTTTATGTCACAAAAATTATTTATGAAGAGTTTATATTATGGCCGAATTATCAAGGAGGAAATTGCTCCATTTTGAGCTAAAAAAATGTCTAAGACATTACAATATTTTTTACATGATAAATATGGCTCATATGTATTTATGTATAATTATTATGAGTTAAATCAAGTTTTAGAAACTATATGGCATCATATATTGATGGCCGAATTCAATTGGTGAAAAATAGGTTTTAATGAGCTACATATGTATATAAATTCATATTATGAATTTTGGGTAAGTTAAAAATAATTACTAGTGTTTAAATGACTAGTTTAATAAGTTATGTGGTAAAAATATAATTTTTAGAAAGTTATGGGGATATATAGTACAAGCCGAGAATATTATGTGTCCTTGGCATAATTAGGACATATTATAGGTTAAGAATTAATATCATGAATTTTGGTTAAATTAAATAAGTGCTTAAGTGTTAAAATAATAAGTTTATAAAAGTTTTGGGGTGAATATGTAATTTATAGAAAGTTATAAGTAAAACCGAATGGTATTTGGGGTTGAATCATAATTTATAAAATTATTTGTGTCACTTCGGTAATTAAGAGAATTAAATAATTAAACTATAGGATATAAGTTAATATGTAACTATTATAAAGTGTTTTGGGGTTAAAAAATATAATTTTAAGGAATTATATGACAAAGCCAAAAATTAATGTGGCTAATTGGTGATTTATAAAAGTTAAGGTGTTCAAATTATAATTACCGAATTTATAGTGGTGGCCTTGAGAAATAATTAATTAAGAAGATAAAACTATGTAATATAATGTATTTTGGAGTATAATGCAAAGTTTATGAAATAAATGAGGTTATAATATAATAACCGAAAAGTATAGTGTATTTATGGGATTAAAAATATTTGTAGGTCCTATATGGATATTTAGAAATTTTAGAAAATAAAAAGGTATGATTTAAGGATTTAATAAATTAAAACTATATGTTATAAGGGTATAAGTAATTTATTTGCTAAGAAATAATATTATTTGGGGTTAGTTTGTAATTAATGAAAGATATGGGGAATTATAAGCCCATGCGTGACATGCCAATACAATTTGAGAATTTATAAAGTTGTAATGTCATTTAGACAATTATAATCGTGTATCATAAATAATACATGTGTATAAAGTATATACATTTAAGATTTTCAAGTAAATCAAAGGGAAATGAATATAAGGAATTTAATGTGTGAACACCAAATAATACTTGGAAATTATAGTATATTAAATATAAAGTTAAGAGGAGAATTAATTAACATATGACCAATAAATGTCATTGATGGAATTGTAAATGGTTATGTCGTTTGGACAAATACAACATGTCATGTGAATAATACTTGTTTATACAAAAAAATACATTCAAGGAAATTATATAAGTTAAGAGAAAATAATTGATGCGGTGCATAAGATCATGGAGGTATTTAAAAGAGAATTACCATGCAATATAAGTCTTATAAGTAAAGACTACGATGGTTTAAATTATATAGGTAAACCTTAAACATAAATAAGGTTAAGAGGTTAAAAGAAATTATCTAAGCGTTAAAAATAAACCTCACATGAAATAACGAATACGAGGACATCTCATGATACGATAAAATTATTATACGAGAGTAACATAAATTAACACTCTCAGTTAATCCTGTTCTAGGGCTATACTTGACCAGACGTTGACCAGGATATATTCACTTGCAATCTACGGTGAACGGTATGGGATTCTTGCAGCCTGCTTGCTACCGGATTATACCGGCTTGTGTGCTATTTGTTGTTTGAATTAACGACCAAGATAATTGTATGAAAAATGTTGTATTACTCTTGTGCACTGTTGTGTTACTTTATGTGCGTGATGATACTAACTGTAACGTGTATGTTCCACGCATACAACACTACATTACCAGTGGATTAAATACCTGCGTATTATTATACCGAGAACTTGTACACAAGTTTCTCACTAACTTCACTTTATAACAGACTTCGTTATCCTAAACGTGATAACTGACAATACACTTTGTGTTCTTGTTTAACGTCCTTGTGTGACACTTAACAAATTCTATACTACGAGAAACGAGGAGCCCAGATGTATCTGGCCATGCATGCTACAGGAGTTGTACCTGTCTCAGGTCGTCTCCTATTCAAATATACATCGCGACGGAAGTTTTGGGTGCACTCTATGTCCACTCACCGGGAACGTACCAGAACAATTTTAAGTTGGGAGAAAGGCTACTTTTCTCTCGAGGGTACGATACCCACCTCTTTTAAGTACAGGAGTTAACTACGGTATCTTCTGAGGGAATTATTACCCACCTACTTGTACGAGAGTCCCATCTCGTCTAAGGGTTTATCATACCCGACCAATTTACTCTATGAAGATGGAGTTTAACGAGGTCACTATACCTCCACTGTATTGACATACTCTTATATACATGTCAGTCCCATTGTGTGGATCTGGCTACTATCAAGCAATTACAGAACATCTAACTTGACCTTCTGAAGTCTTGTTCTGTGTGACATTTTATCCTTCTATGGATACTTGTTACGATTATGTTATGCTGCTTGTTTACAGCTTTACAAAAAAAAATGATCTGCATGTATTCGACAAAGTAGTTGGTGTGGCCCAGTAGCTTGTGGGCTGCACGCTTTTCATACCAGCAATTTATTTTGCTGAGCTGTTTCATGACCAACCATTCACAGGTACATGAAGAAAGAAGAGATTACCCGACCGAGTGTAGGTGGGGTAGAATTAAGACAGGGGATTATTACTTTCGGTATCATTTTACAGTACTGTACTTTTTCTATTAGCTTTTGTTATTTTAAGCGGTTTGTATTCAGCGCTCAGACCGTATCGTTTGTAAATTATTTTGGAGTTAGCCTTGTTAGTCACATGGGTGACTAACGGCGTTGTAGCACCACCCGTTGTTATGTATATATATTCCGCTGCATTTCCAGTTATCTTTGGGAGCTATCATCGTACTGGTTGTGGAGTTTCGGGTTGGGGTGTTACAGAACGTAATATTTTTCCATCAATAATTTCACCACCACAATTCATGGTTTATCTTTTTATTTTCAAATTAGATTGCTTCCCCATTTAAGTAAAAGTGCATATATTTAAATAAAATGATAAAATTTTCAAAATGCAAGTGTAGATTTTGTTGATAGAAGTGTATATTTTAAAAAATTCTACATAGAGTTTAAGTAAAAGTGCAGATAGTTATATAAAATGATAAAAAAAATTTAATGCATGTGTTGTTATAAATAATACTATTAGTGGATGTACATCCATTCATCCTTTGGTATACCTTAGACCTTTCGTCCGTGTAACTCCCGTAACCTCCCCAAAGTCTTCATAGTAGACCTTTGATCTTTTGTTTTCCTACCACTCAAATGTTCGGTAACGTATACTATACAGGGATATACAATGGAATGATAAGATGCCAATTACGTCTATATTGTCTACTATACTTTCTTCTATCCTCTAAGTGTTATATCACATTATCAGCACGATAGTTTTTACCAAAATATATTATTTTTGGTACTATACACTATAGACAAAAATATTGAGTCGTTTTTTCTACACATTTTTCAGATAATGGTTATCTACCTCAAATCGTTGTGCTTTGTCAAGAATTTGTGATGCCCTAAAGTTTATATGTTGAAGCCGTATTTGATGTGTGCTCTACCGATTCTAGAAAGTGTAAGTAAGTTGAATCAAATTTATTGGCATAGTCACATTAACAGGCAGGTAAGCGAGACGCAACACTCAAAATAATTTATATTTTGTGTATATGTATATATGAGTTTCTAAATCAAAGTAGAAATCCTTATATTTCTTTTATTTGTTATACAATAAGTACAAATTTCACTATTTATTATATTATGATACAAAATGACTATCTTTAATTTGTGAAAATAGTGGAAGAGATATTTTACAAAAAGAGGAAGAAATTTTGATACTTGTTTATGAAGTTTCACCTTTTGTAAGAAATAAAAATGATAAAAGGATTGTTTTTTTTTTGAGATTCGACGGGGTCGAGTTTTTCTTTATTGAACAACAGTATATTTGAGGAAAAATAAATACCGCATTAAAATGAAAGCAAGATCTTTGATGAAAATATATTGTTTTAGTTTTTGAAGAACTATATGTTTTTGTGGTATAATGATTTTTCATAATCACTCTCTCAAGGTATTTTTTTGATGTTATATATTTTCGTTTTGAAAAGCAAATCATCTAATATGGTATGATTCATTCCGTTCAATTTTATTTTTATGATTGAAATATAGTATTGCCATTGAGTTTGAATTACCGTTTATGAGGCAATCCCTTTTGAGACAGTAAAAAAAAGGGATGGGTTTAAATTACTTTTTATGAGGCAATCCCTTTTGAGATAGTAAAAAAAGTGATATTACTTTGTGCAAGATGTTGCACTTGTAACACCCCTACTACGCACTTAACAATAAATGAAATCGCAGCGGAAATTAACAACTAAACAATAACTAAACGATTTGGTGCTACAACGCCGTTAACCACCCACGTGGTTAACAAGGTAGAATAAATACAAGTTGTATCGGTCTGATGATCAGACTCCCGAGCATAGAACTAATAACCATAAATACATAACCACAATACCGAGTATCTACTTACAATCGCCACTGTAAACCGTCACTGTAAACTGTCAACAACCAAAATATATATCACCACGGGAGCACAGGCGCATCCCGGGCTCAACATCCAAAACATGTCAAAAGCATTTCATAAACTTAAATCTAAAGCCACTCCGCTTCTTCGATCCTCATCCTGCAAATAAACAGAGCCCCCAAAGAGTCAGCAACCTTTTACTGGTATGGTTAACGCGCAGCCCATCGGCTACCGGGATACGTGCAACCATTTGTCATGATGACATGGCATTGATTTTTAAACAAACAACATATATATATAACATAGCAAGGGATATTGCATAGTACAACAACACACACAACATACAAGAACGATTCCTCTTAGGAAACGAACCAACATAGTCTGTTCACATGAAGAGCCTAGAGAATGTTGCCAAACTCATGCTAAGCTCGTTACATAACTCGTTACCGTCCTACTAGATTGAACGGATAACTTAATCCCAAGGTGCGTCGGATATAGTGATCCCAAGCACACCGAACAAACATAGTATGCCCATGTGGCCCGACGTGAGTCAGTAAAATAGCCTTGGATAAGCTAAAGGGAAGGTTGAAAACCAAAATGGAAAACAACCATAACATACAAAGAGAATTGAACCGGTAATGACATCGACTCCCATACTCACACGCGTGGCCGGAACTACCGGACTCCTCACTCCCCGGTTAGCACTTGTTAGAAGTTCAACATTGAAACTCAACAAACAATTCACAAACAAGTGGTTAAGTCTTGTTAGACACAAACAAGGGAAATGGGTCGCGTCTCAACAACACAATAATATAAACAACTGTAAACTCATTATATGTCTTAAGTCTTACAAGGTCGTAAACACACAGAAAAACAAACAACACACAAGCCGGTGTAAACCGGTAGGCAACAGACTGCAAGAAACCATACCTTGGTCCTTGCTTCGATGGTTTCCACCGTTGGAGAATCCTATACAATTTAGTAGCGTCGGTTAATTAACGTACTAGTCCGTTGTTAACTTATTACTTCACATATCTAGTTTATTCTATTTTCACACTTTGTTATAACTTTTCACCTTTTTAATTATCATTATAACACACCTAACATGTCTTAAACAACCTTATATTATCATTACTAACTAATCACCATTATTAGACATCGTTTTCTAACCTTAAACAAAATTTTTGGTCAAAACAGTGTCATGTCCGAACTTGTGTCCGAGCTTCCGAAGTTCGGACGCAAGTCGAGACTCAAAGGGTGAAACCAGATGAATGTCCGAACATATGTCCGAGCTTCCGAAGTTCGGACATTGGTCGAGGCAAAATCAAAGGAAAAATTTCAAGTGTCCAAACATGTGTCCGAGCTTCCAAAGTTCGGACACAAGTCGAAACTCAGAAAATTTAAACGCAACAGGGCATGTCCGAACGTCCAAGTTCGGACGGAAGTTCGGACGTGCCAAAACACTCATTTTCTATGCCTTTAAACACTTACTCAATTCTTACCAAAATCTCTAACACTTATTATGTTTTCTCCTTAGGTTTCTAAGTGGTGTTTCATGCCTATTGTAACCATTATACCAAAATGTTTCCTTACCACTTTAACATCATCTTCCAAGCATCTTTTCTTACAAACCAAACTCCTTATGCCATTCTTGAAATCTCTCCACAAGTTTATACTTCCTCCTTGATTACCAAAGTTTACATAAGTCTCAACACAACTCCAAAATGACTTTGGTGTATTCCAAAACACCCATTTGCATTCTAAAACTTCCAAGATAATGCCTAAGTCCTTTTTGCACTCTAAAACACCTTAATACATAGTTTCTTTTCTAATAAAATACCTAGTCATTCCTAAGACTTCCTAGTTCACCAAAACTCCTTTAAACACCTATAACTTCTTATACATTACCTAATTTTTGACATGGGTTCTACTAACATCTTGTTACACCAAAACACATTGTTTTCACCATTAAACATCCAAGAACACTAAGATCCATCAAGAACATTCTTATACACAAAACTTCACCAAATTTACACTACATCACAATATAGTGCATAATTTAAATTGCTTGGCACTTAGGCCCTTAAATAACATGGCTCTTAGGCCCTTAAATTGCATAAACCATAAACACTGAATTTCCACATTATATTTGCCTTTGACCTGCAAATACACCCAACAATACATATGCTCTTAATAAACTCCTTGAGAGCATTTTACTAACTCATTTACCATTAGCTCCTTAAGTAGTTTCAATGCACAACTGAAGCTCATTTTTTCCTAAGGCATTACAAGCTACATTAGGTTAGCATATTTACCTCTTTTCCTCACAAACTTCTTCCTTGTTTCCTTGATTAAAATCGGCAAGACTTTAGTTGCTTGTTAACTTCTAATCAATATACAAGCAAGGTAATTAGTATTCAAGCTTCAAGCTTCATCTCATTATAAACCCTAGTTACATATATTGTCTTAGAACATTAAGATGATTGTTTTACCTTGGCAATGAAAGAGAGTTTGGATAGGTAGCAAGAGAAGACTCCACCAAGCCCTTTGGAGATTGAAATGAAGCTAGAACAAGCAAGGTAAAGACACCATTAATGGTGTTTTTCGGACAACACTAAAACATGGAGGAAATGTTATTTTTCTTTGAGTTTCCTTACCTTGGAGCAAGGGAGAACAATAAGATGTAAAAATATAAGCTCAAGCTCCGCCCATGGAGATTCCTCTTGGCACCAAAATGGAGCTCTTGGAGTTTTGAAAGGATGAAGTTGAAGAGCTTGATGAGACTAAGAGAATGGTGGTCTTGGTTTTTGATTTGGTAAATGGAGCTAGGAATTACAAGAGGTCAAAGATGGAGAAATGGTGGTGGTGCTGTAGCTTAACCGTGAATGGAGGGAGAAGAAGAGATTGGAGACAGTGGGAATGCAAGAAGGAAAGAAGAGAATGAAGGGAAGGTAAGTTTGTAAGATATTTTTAGCTTAAAGTAAATAGTACTTGCTTTATCATTACTTATTTACTTATTAACTAGTAAGGGTGGTGACTCACCTTATAAAAACCGGCCCCCTTTAGTTACTTAGGGGTGTTTTGGTCTTTGTTGACCAATTAAATTACTTATATTGACTTATGTTATAAACTAGCTTATTTTAGTTACTATTCACAAAACAAGGCACATAGTTGTGAAATTTTTGATTTCCCATTGATTTAGACTTCCTAATGTGATACTAAGTAGTACACATGTTAATTAAAGAGTAATGATGGACATTTAGCCATTCAAAACTCATTTACAAGACAATTTTTCAAAAATGTGCTTTAAGACTCCTTAAAGCAAGCTAAGTACAGCGTTCCACCCACAGACAGATGGTCAGAGTGAGCGCACCATCCATACACTTGAGGATATGTTACGTGCATGTGCACTTGACTTTCAGACCAGCTGGATTGATAAGTTACATCTGATTGAGTTTAGCTACAACAACAGTTACCATGCTTCGATCAAGATGTCTCCCTTCCAGGCTTTGTACGGTAGACCATGCCGCACGCCATTATGCTGGGATGAGTCGAGTGAGACGGTCATTATAGGACCAGAGTATCTGGAACAAGTACAAGCAGAAGTACGCCAGATCTGGGCTAAGATGAAGGCAACTCAGGATAGGCAGAAATCATACGCTGATGTGCGCAGACGTGACCTGAAGTTCGCCGTGGGCGATCAGGTATTTCTTAGAGTATCCCCCATGAAAGGAGTGTTTCGTTTTGGCCAGAAGGGCAAGTTGAGCCCAAAATATGTGGGGCCTTATGTTGTGACGAAGCGGATAGGCCCGGTAGCTTACAGGCTTGATTTACCTGCTGAGCTGGGCAAGGTACATGATGTGTTTCATGTGTCCCAGTTGAAGAAATATATGTCTCATCCGTCTCATGTACTTCAGCCTGAAAGGCTAACCTTAAAGCCGACCATGCGATCAGTGGAGACTCCCGTACGGATTCTGGATACTAAGACTCGAGACACTCGCCATAAGTCTGTGAGACTGGTGAAGGTCCTCTGGTCTAACTAGGACGTCGAGGAGGCCACTTGGGAGCTGGAAGATAAGATGAAGGCGAAGTACCCGTCGTTGTTTACTTCTTAGTGTTTGTATGTATAGGGTACGGGGCGTACCCCTATCTTAAGGGGGGTAGAGCCGTTTCGGTTATGTGTGTACGACATGTATTGAAATACATTGTCTATGTTATCGTCTATGTTATGTTGTTATCTTGTTATGTTACAGACCGTTGTGTCTGAATGATGTCAGGTTGTTTGGACCTAGAGTCCGTTGCTATGTAAGTATGTTGTTAATATTATTATGGAAGTATTGTCTCATAAGTATTCTCCGTGTTCTAATATTAAAGATATATGGGAAGTGTGAACTTTGGGGACAAAGTTCTTTTAAGGGGGGTAGATTGAAATACCCCAAACCTTAGTAAGTTGTTTAAATATTAAACTATGGTATAATAAGGCTAAAAGTGTCTTAGAAACATTAGTAAACAATTTAAACCATAGAAAACTCAATTAAATGCCTTAAAGTCAATATGGGCAAAAAGGTGCTCTAAGCTTGGGATAACCTTGGTTAAGACCTAATGAGCTTACCAATACTTTATTTATATATTAATGGACATATTAAACCAATTACCAAAGAAAACCAAGCTTGAAAAAAAGTTAAAACACAAAGAGAATCTAACCGGTAATGACATCGACTCCCATACTCACACGCGTGGTTGGAACTACCGAACTCCTCACTCCCCGGTTAGCACTTGTTAGAAGTTCAACATTGAAACTCAACAAACAATTCATAAACAAGTGGTTAAGTCTTGTTAGACACAAACAAGGGAAATGGGTCGCGTCTCAACAACACAATAATATAAACAACTGTAAACTCATTACATGTCTTAAGTCTTACAAGGTCGTAAACACATAGAAAAACAAACAACACATAAGCCGGTGTAAACCGGTAGGCAACAGACTGCAAGAAAACCATACCTTGGTCCTTGCTTCGATTGGTGAAATACCCCGAACTTAAATATAGTGATTAAGATTATTCTAATCCGTATTTAAGGGCCTAATAACGCCTAAGTAACATTAGTAAGGAAAAATAAATCCAAAGAAATGAAGAAATGCTTAAAAAGCGAAAAACGCTAAATAAGCGTTTAATGACCATAGGAGGTACGGACCTCGGTTAGCGTACTATATGGATTCTTAAGGGCTTAATAATGCCTAAATAAAATATGGGAACAATTCCCGAAGAAAACGGATCCATAAAATGGATTAAAACCACAAACGAACCTTAAGGCGCGTTTTTCGAGGAAACCGGGAAAACGCGACTTTAAGCGGGTTAAATAGACTCGTAACAATTTTGGTCGACTAAATATACATTAATAAACATTAATGAAGGTCTAGAACCAATAAAATCAATAAAACGAGAAAATAGTAAAAACCGTCAAAAACGGGAAGTTGTGGGGTAAAAACATAAATAACCCAAACTAGTGTGTCCAATATTGTAAATAGAATTTTAAAACCCATGTAGACTGTGTATGTCAGCCGATTTATTTCCCCCTCACACACACTCTTTATTCTCTTTTCATTTGCAAAAGACAAATATAATTTAAAAAGCAAAAAGTAACATATCCCACTTTACTACCTCACATTCTCTCTCCTATCCTCTCATTCTCTTCTCACGTACAGACCCACTCCTCCCCTCTCTGGTTCCTTCTTCTTCTTCCCAAGCGACAGCCATGGAGGAAATGAGAAACCACACACAAACTCCACTTCTCTCATCTTGTTAGGTGTCTAAACCCACTCCAAAAATTACAAAAACTACACCATTGTCTTCCTCTCATCAAGGGGAACATTTCCCTCTTTTCAAAATTCGAAAACAAGAACTTTCATTTCCATGGGTACTCTTGCTTTGGAGCTTCAAGACCACCATTAGAAGCCCCTCTTTCTTCTCTTTGGTTTAAGGTAAAAAGAAATCCAAAAACACTTCCTTTCTTGTTCTCATTTGCAAAATAAAGATTTCAAGTTTTAAACTCCTTGCTCCTTTTGTACCCAGCCGATTTTGGCCTCTTTGAAGGAGTATAAATATTGTTCTTGAGCTCCTCTAAGCTTCATCCACTCCCTTGGAAGGTAATATATTCCTAAACCCTAGAAATTACCTCAAAGCATTAATGTAATCTAAGGGTTAGTTCTTGGTATTTAAATGGTGGTGTGTATGTATGGGTTGAAGTGTTAGGGAATTGGGTTTACAACCGGTGGAAAGGAAAAAGAAAGAAAGGAGAAAGAAGAAAGAAGGAAAGAAAGGCTAGAGGAGAACAAGGTAAATTACACTCACCTTGTGTAACTTTAGTATGTGTATTGTAACAGATTTTTAGTAGTGGAAATGTGTAAAGTATATGGTAATGAGTAGTGAGTATATTGTAGTATAATGAGGAAGAGAATGTAACAGTTTTGGGAGTCTAAAAGAAGTTTAAAGACTTGGGAAAACATTGGGTAATGTATGTGTATGTGCAGGAAAAATATTGTGGTATATTGTGTAGAATGATGTGTAACTTGATATGGGCATTTGAATGAATGAGTGAGCTGAGAATGTGTGTGGGAAATGTTAAAAATATAGGGGAACCTCTGCCCAAATTTGTGTGGAAATTGAAGGACTTAGATGTGGAAGGAGAAAGGGTAACCTAGGTAATAACTAGGTGTATTTGGAGAACTTAAGGTGAGTAGTTTAGTACTTTGTAACAAATTTAGAAGAGGATTTAAGTAATGGGGTGGAACTAGGATTGAGGCAATGCATTGAGGATGTTAGGAGTAGCATTAGTAGAGGGAGTATTGAATGGTAATGAGGAAAGGAAAAATCTGTAACAATTGTAGAAGAAAGAAAGTTGTAACAGAGGAGAAAAATGTAACAGTGGAGTGTGTTTGTAACAGATTTGGATGGAGGTGGATTAGGCTAGTTCAAAGTGCTTAATCAATGCTAAAATATACTAAATTATATGTAGGAATATTAGGGAAGAGATTGGTAGAAGTTTGGAATTTAAACAAGTTGAAAAACTTATATAAATCACAATACTGTAACTAGTCCGGGTTTGCAAACCAGAACACAAACCCGGACTAGCCTTAAAATCCCACAGAAAGTTTTACAATGGGATGGTCCGGGTTTAAAACCAGGACACAAACCAGGACCACCCCAAAAATACACCCGTAAGTTACTAAAACAAATTGTCCGGGTTTGCAAAGTAGCACACAAACCCGGACGATGTCAAAAACTTACCCGTAGCATTTCAGAACATATGGTCCGGGTTGTAAACCAGAGTGTAAACCCGGACCAAGCCTTATTTTCACCCGAGAGTTGTTCCAGTGAGTTGGTCCGGGTTTAAAACCAGGACACAAACCAGGACCACCCCTTATTTTCACCCGAGAGATGTTCCAGTGAGTTGGTCCGGGTTTAAAACCAGGACACAAACCAGGACCACCCCAAAATCTGTCCAGAATGTATTTTAAAGCAAAACTAAGGATGGGTAAGGATGGGTAATGATAATATAAGATGATTAAGACATAATTAATGATATTTAAAGGTCATTAAGACTATAAACAAGCTTAGGGAATAATTTTAAGTAAGTCACATAAGTAAATGTATTTGGACAATGAAGAATTAGTAAGTATAAACTAGGAAACTATAGTAAAGTAATGAGTAAGGTTAATTATGGATAATTAACCACCCAACTGTATGTATGTGATAGGATTCAAATAGTTGAACACCGAAGGGAGTCGGTGAGTCCAAAGTCAACGGTGAAAGGTATGATTTCTTCATGCCCTGTATCCTAATCTGGTTACCCCGATTTGTGTGCTTATTTGATCACCTAAATAAGATAAAAGCATGAATCAGACTATATTGCACCTACTTGTGCTTGATTGTATTGTTCTCGATATTTGTCTTGAACACTAGTTTGTATAATTCATGAAATATGAGAATGATGATGATGTGTATTTGTATCTCGTATTGTACTGGTATATTGTATTGTATTTTGTATGGATGTGTATATGAATAATGTATTGGTGTATGTGGTTGAATGTTGACTTCCACTAATTCCTAACTACCTAACTCCTATCTTAAGTGAGTAAATTGGAATGAGTAGAAGTCCGATATAGCTTCGGCCACGCGTGAGGATGCGGAGTCACAAGAGGTTGGCTGCAATTCCTGACTCTTAAACTGGTCCGCGGCCCAAACCCCTTAAATGGGTAGCATCCCGGATTGGTGAGTCAAGTAAATCCCGGTGGTGGGACGGAGTAGTCCCCGGGCCGGAGGTCCCGACGACTTAACATGAGTAAGAGTAAGAGTAAGTAAGTATGGATCCGTGAGTATGTATGAGTATGTATGCGTAAGTAATGTGGAATGAGTAAAAGAGTAATCTCCACCCGATTAACCCGGGTGGACCAATATGAGCTAACAAGTTTGTTGGGTTGTGTATGAATTGCGTATGTATTGTGTATTGTATTGTGTATTATGGAATTCAGAAAGGTAAGTATGTATCGTTGGGCTGTATGGATTACTATGTATGAACTGAAGAGTATGTATTGAAGTGTATGTATGTATTCCTTGCGTAGAGTATCGTAGTATATGTATGAAAGCATGTATGCATGTATGTATGAATAAAATGAACCGCATGTATTCGACCAAGTGGTCGGCGTACCCTCACTAGTACGCGGGGTATGCGGTTATCATGCTCAGTGAAAGCTGACCCCTTCGGGGGAACGTTTTTAGTGTGCAGGTACCCGAAGCGGATGTGGTCAAGGTGAGAGACCGGCGGCACACCCTTGTATTTAAAAAGTAAGCTAGTAGTGAGGAATGGGTAGTAAGTAGTCTCTTAGTGAGTATGTACGAACTTGGAAGAGGTATTATACTTGTATAAGGATCCTAGTAAACTCGGTATGTAAATTATATTGTATTGCACTTGGAGTAGTGTGTTGAATGAAGGTTCTAGTATTTGATTTGGTATTTGGAGTATGTATTGTAAGTGTGTAGTACTCGGATATTCCGGTCCATCAGACCGATGTTGTATGTAGTAGTAGTAGCCTTGTTAGTCACGTGGGTGACTAACGGCATTGTATCACCCACTGTATGTAAGTATCCGCTGCGGGAGTCTGGTGTATAAGGAGATGGGACAGGAAGGACGGTAAGGCGGTAGGGTGGTACAAGGGGGGCCACCGGGGGAGAAGCCGACACACAGGAGGGAGGAGGTGAGGAAAGACGAGGCCGGTGGGAACGTGAGTGACTGCACAGAGTAGTGAGTGGAGGGGGCACACGGGGTATAACTGGGCACCGGGAAAAGTGGTCATGGTGATAACCCCGAACAGGGCTGAAACAACTGATATTAGCATTACTAAATAATCACCATTATTAGACATCGTTTTCTAACCTTAAACAAAATTTTTGGTCAAAACAGTGTGATGTCCGAACTTGTGTCCGAGCTTCCGAAGTTCGGACGCAAGTCGATACTCAAAGGGTGAAACCAGACGAATGTCCGAACATGTGTCCGAGCTTCCGAAGTTCGGACATTGGTCGAGGCAAAATCAAAGGATAAATTTCAAGTGTCCGAACATGTGTCCGAGCTTCTAAAGTTCAGACACAAGTCGAAACTCAGAATATTTAAACGCAACAGGGCATGTCCGAACGTCCAAGTTCGGACGGAAGTTCGGATGTGCCAAAACACTCACTTTCTATGCCTTTAAACACTTACTCAATTCTTACCAAAATCTCTAACACTTATTATGTTTTCTCCTTAGGTTTCTAAGTGGTGTTTCATGCCTATTGTAACCATTATACCAAAATGTTTCCTCACCACATTAACATCATCTCCCAAGCATCTTTTCTTTCAAACCAAACTCCTTATGCCATTCTTGAAATCTTTTCACAAGTTTATACTTCCTCCTTGATTACCAAAGTTTGCATAAGTCTCAACACAACTCCAAAATGACTTTGGTGTATTCCAAAACACCCATTTGCATTCTAAAACTTCCAAGATAATGCCTAAGTCCTTTTTTCACTCTAAAACACCTTAATACGTAGTTTCTTTCCTAATAAAATACCTAGTCATTCCTAAGACTTCCTAGTTCACCAAAACTCCTTTAAACACCTATAACTTCTTATACATTACCTAATTTTTGACATGGGTTCTACTAACATCTTGTTACACCAAAACACATTGTTTTCACCATTAAACATCCAAGAACACTAAGATCCATCAAGAACATTCTTATACAAAAAACTTCACCAAATTTACACTACATCACAATATAGTGCATAATTTAAATTGCTTGGCACTTAGGCCCTTAAATAACATGGCTCTTAGGCCCTTAAATTGCATAAACCATAAACACTGAATTTCCACATTATATTTGCCTTTGACCTGCAAATACACCCAACAATACATATGCCCTTAATAAACTCCTTGAGAGCATTTTACTAACTCATTTACCATTAGCTCCTTAAGTAGTTTCAATGCACAACTTAAGCTCATTTTTTCCTAAGGCATTACAAGCTACATTAGGTTAGCATATTTACCTCTTTTCCTCACAAACTTCTTCCTTGTCTCCTTGATTAAAATCGGCAAGACTTTAGTTGCTTGTCAACTTCTAATCAATATACAAGCAAGGTAATGAGTATTCAAGCTTCAAGCTTCATCTCATTATAAACCCTAGTTACATAAATTGTCTTAGAACATTAAGATGATTGTTTTACCTTGGCAATGAAAGAGAGTTTGGATAGGTAGCAAGAGAAGACTCCACCAAGCCCTTTGGAGATTGAAATGAAGCTAGAACAAGCAAGGTAAAGACACCATTAATGGTGTTTTTCGGACAACACTAAAACATGGAGGAAATGTTATTTTTCTTTGAGTTTCCTTACCTTGAAGCAAAGAAGAACAATAAGATGTAAAAATATAAGCTCAAGCTCCTCCCATGGAGATTCCTCTTGGCACCAAAATGGAGCTCTTGGAGTTTTGAAAGGATGAAGTTGAAGAGCTTGATGAGACTAAGAGAATGGTGGTCTTGGTTTTTGATTTGGTAAATGGAGCTAGGAATTACAAGAGGTCAAAGATGGAGAAATGGTGGAGGTGCTGTAGCTTAACCGTGAATGGAGGGAGAAGAAGAGATTGGAGACGGTGGGAATGCAAGAAGGAAAGAAGAGAATGAAGGGAAGGTAAGTTTGTAAGATATTTTTAGCTTAAAGTAAATAGTACTTGCTTTATCATTACTTATTTACTTATTAACTAGTAAAGGTGGTGACTCACCTTATAAAAACCGGCCCCCTTTACTTACTTAAGGGTGTTTTGGTCTTTGTTGACCAATTAATTACTTATATTGACTTATGTTATAAACTAGCTTATTTTAGTTACTATTCACAAAACAAGGCACATAATTGTGAAATTTTTGATTTCCCATTGATTTAGACTTCCTAATGTGATACTAAGTAGTACACATGTTAATTAAAGAGTAATGGTGGTCTTGGTTTTCTTTGGTAATTGGTTTAATATGTCCATTTATATATAAATAAAGTCTTGGTAAGCTCATTAGGTCTTAACCAAGGTTATCCCAAGCTTAGAGCACCTTTTTTCCCATATTGACTTTAAGGCATTTAATTGAGTTTTCTATGGTTTAAATTGTTTACTAATGTTTCTAAGACACTTTTAGCCTTATTATACCATAGTTTAATATTTAAACAACTTACTAAGGTTTGGGGTATTTCGGCACTAGAGGTTAAGAATTCTTCTATGTAATAATTGAAAAGGATATTGTAAATTATAGTATTACCTCGGGCAGAATCATGCACTTGAGGTTAATGAGTATGCTACCTCGTGCAAGACGCTAACATTTGAGGTAAGATCGTAATACTTCCTCATGAAAAATGAATGCACCTGAGGTTCAGGATTATAAGATCTGTATACGTCCTCGGGCAAGATGAGTGCACTGGAGGAAGAAAAAAATAAAAGGATCATGTTATTCGATTGTATACAAGCATTGGAGGTTGAGAATTATAGTGTACTATTTCCCTCATGTCAAATTACTCTCAAGGTTGAGAGCTGTAAGTTCTTATACTCCCTCGTGCAAGATAATTGCATTGAGGGTTGGGAATGATAAATTATTGTTTTCCCTCATGCATGACTATGCCTTTGAGGTGGATGGTTTAAAAATGGTCAACATTTGGTATAAGATTGGACCAATTGTAAAAGCTCTTGGAGAGCTAGATAGATTTTGACGAGTAAAAAAAAC
This sequence comes from Limonium bicolor, assembly GCA_023374045.1. Classification (NCBI taxonomy): domain Eukaryota; kingdom Viridiplantae; phylum Streptophyta; class Magnoliopsida; order Caryophyllales; family Plumbaginaceae; genus Limonium; species Limonium bicolor. The sequence goes on along the minus strand of CM041776.1, from coordinate 389,420,356 downwards.
TCTATACAAAGTAACTTTGGTATAAGTTACATGGTCTCTCAAGTAACCATTGGGGAGTTACATTTGAGGATTATTATGGGAAAATTAAAGATTTTCCTAGTGAATTTCCAACCCAAGCTCTGAAATGCTAATGTGTATCATACATAGTTATAAAAGAAGTCGAGCTTGAGGTTGATTTTTGGCAAGATCTATATGTAAGATCATTGATAATATGAGAACTAAAAGCTTGAGTTGGCTTATGAAAATGACCAATTTTATCTAGTAAAGGTCAATTGTAAAAGATGTTATAATCTACGATAGATTATTGTACATCCGTAAATGGTTGAACCGTGTGCAAAAGGAAAATGTTTACAATTGACATCTTGGTAGACCATCACATATCCCTAAAGGATATTGTTAAGATGATGTCATTATTGATGAAAAAGTGTTAAGGTGTCATCCGTAATACATGTGTATAAAGTGCAAAAGACGCACAAGAGTACGTGAATTTTGACATATTTTATAACCATGCTTTGGGTATTGGTTATTCATGAATACTCTAAAGGAATAAAATATGGTACGTTGAACCATCTACAATCTATAATAAATTCACAAGCGTGTTGTAAGTCATTGAATGATAAAGAGTCATACTTTATCAATAGTGCTATAACGCACAACTGAAAATGTTTTATATACAACTTTATAGTCTATAAAAGACTATGAAGAATGAGAGCTTTCTCTTGTGAGCCGTGAATTTTAAAAGCTCTTCATAATATTCCTTGAGGGAACAAGAATAAACATTGAATAATGCACTTTTAATGATAAAGTATGCTCATATTGATGGGAAAACAAGCACGCCAAGTTATATAAGTTGATATAACGTAGAATCCAATCCCATAAAGCCCAAAAGAAAAACGGGGGTTACTAACGTGCGGTTAGTGTACAATAAAATATTCATTATATGAAAAATGGGTCATCCATGAGAAAAGTGATACCGGATCACTAGTTTTCTAAACTATCAAGAACTTTCAAGTTCTTACTCGGGACAATAGTTTCAAATAAGATATAGCATGATCATTCAAAAGGAAGTGGAAGAGAATTTTTATACCCCTTGAAATATCATGGATTGATTATAGGCGGAAAAATTACATGTGGACCTTTGAGATATATATATATATATGATGTTTGATACATCAAATAATGGTCACATGAAGTATTGTATTCATTGGGCTATTGATTTAGAAAAATCTAGCTATAATGAAATTATCCAAGTGATTGTGAGATTAAGATGGATAATATGAAAGTTGAAAGAATAGTGGTATTGAGTAACTTATACTCCCACTAAGAATGACTTTATTAAGGCGTTAATTTTGCAAGAAAAAAAAGTTAGACAATTAGGTTTGTGTCTATACCTTCCCCATTAAAAATATCAAAAGGGTTACAAAAAGGAAAGTTGAGAATAATGAACTTCTTTAGTTCTTAATCATTCTCAATTTTAGGGGGATAATGATACAATTTTTTATATTTGGCACAAAGTCTTATGAGTATAATCAATTGTGCGTTGTTGTAAGATTACAAAAGCAAGCACATATTGAATGTTGATACAATGCTACAACCATGCTTCTGGGAAGTATGAGTGTCAAAGATGCTTATGAGTTTATAAGATGTCGAATTAGAACGTGGATGTCTCTAACTTGAATGTCTTTAACCAAATGTTAATGGACTATGAATTATTTCATGCATGAAAAAGCAAAATGAACTAGAGGTTCAAAGAATAATTCATTTGGAATTTGTTGCAACTACTTGATGTGTTCATAGATATGAACAAAGTAACGCTATCATATATATACCAGCTGTAAATGTTCCAGCTCGGTTAGAAGCGTAGGAGAAAATCAACAAATGGCAAGTGAATTCCAAGTACGCTGGAGGCGTGGTCGACCCTTGGGATCCAAAGAACACTCGAAAGAGGAGTTCAGACCCTTGAAAGAGGAGTTCAGACCCTCGAAAGAGGAGTTCAGACCCTCGAAAGAGGAGTCTAGTCCTTCGAAAGGGGGACGAATATGCCAAAATGACACAAAAGCAAATGACACATGAGGAAAGATTTGAACCCTCGAAATAGGAGTTCGGAGCCTCGAAGGAGGAGTCCAGTCTCTTGAAAGAGGGACCGATATGCCAAAATGACACAGAAGAAAAAGGGACATTAGGAGTTTCAGGATTCGAACCCTCGAAAGAGGAGTTTAGACCCTCGAAAGGGGGGTGGAATCTGCCAAAAATGATATATTCCAAGAGTAAAGGAAGTACGGAGTTTAACTTCTGAAAGTTGATAAAAACAAATCATAAACAGCCGAAGCGTGTGATGCTAGCATGATAATTCACCAGAGTTGTGCATATGAGAAGTTATAATCCACCCCGATATGAGAAATAAACGCGTTCCTCCTATTGGATAAAGGAGTGGTAATATCGTAGAGGTGGAAGATACTAGACCCTTGAAAAATGTGTTTAGCCCTCGGTAAAGGAGCTATAAACTTTCAAAGAAAGTTAATGATAAATAGTACACCATGTTACATTATGTGTATCCCTTGAAAGAGGATCTAAAATTGCAAAGAGAGCGTAATATGAACATATGAATTCCCAGGAATTTGTATTCGAAGAAAATCTTGAGAATGATTTTCTCTAAAGGCCTTATATTTTTATATGATCAATGGTGACTTGGAGAACCATCTAAACCACAATCGAATGGTATCAAGTCACAACTCATAAAATTATAGATATCAATATATCAAATGAGCCAAGGGTATGGCATAAGCCTCTAAGAGGGCATATATGTGGGTATTAAGTTCAAATACTTGAGAGTGCATTATTTTTCTGCACTAGGCTCATATATATGAGTTTTGTAAAGTCATGTTGATAATACATGACTAGTAAAAGGATACTCCTCTTATGCGAATATCAAATAGACCTTGAGAGAAAATTGGATCTCACAAATTTATCATCCTTTATATGATAGAAAAAATGTGTGAGGCTCAAGTCAAGAATCCACTATATACAGTATATCTGTGAATGATTTAATGGTGATATAAGACTTACCATCTGGTAAGGTGATGATTCTCAGTAAACATAAATCACCATTGTTCTCCCTTTTCATCAATGTTAACATGATGATGATTGATGACATATTTATGGAATGAATGTTGGCATACATTAATATATGTCAAATTCAGGAGAAGAATCTTTCTGTGGTTATGTTTTCTCCTTTGTTTGGTTTTTGCACCACAAGGTTTCCTGAGCAAAGTTTTAATAAGGATTCTATCATGAGTAATCTGTACGAAGAGGGGTGCTATGATATATATGGTGGAACTGCCATTTCATGGTGTTCAACGAAGCAGACAACAGTGGAAACTTCATCAAATCATGCCAAATTGATTACGTTATAAGAAACGGGAAGAGGATGTGTATGGTTCAGATCAGTATCTATCATATATTTAAGTTCTTGTGGTTTCAGCTTGATCTAGAGACGCCAACAATGATATATAAAGATAATGTTGTCTACATTACACTAATAAGGGAAGAATGCATCAAAGGTGATCAAATGAAACATATATCACCAAAATTCTTCTCAACCCATCAGCTTCAGACCAAGGGTATTTTTGTTGTTGACAAAATTCGGTCCGATGAGAATCTAGATGATTTATTTACTAAGTCACTTCCTACAAGAGCTTTAAGAAGCTTGTTCGTGATATCGGTATGCGACATCGAAGTGACATTCAGTTAAATTGAGGGGGAGATAAACATTTTAAACCGTACTCTTTTTCCCTTGACCGTGGTGTTTGTCGCAATGGTTTTTTCATGGCAAGGTTTTTAATGCGGTTGTAGGATGTACATCCAAGGGGGAGTGTTATAAATAATACTATTAGTGGATGTACATCCAATCATCCTTTGGTCTACCTTAGACCTTTCATCCGTGTAACTCCCGTAACCTCCCCAAAGTCTTCATTAGTAGACCTTTGATCTTTTGCTTTCCTACCACTCAAAGGTTTGGTAACTTATACTATATAAGGATGTACAATGGAATGATAAGGTGGATGTCAATTACGTCTATCTTGTCTACTATACTCTCTTATGTCCTCTCAGTGTTATATCATGTGTAGATTTGTTTGATAGAAGTGTAGTTTTTATTTATTATTTTACATTTAAGTTTAAGAAAGTGTAAATATTTAAGTAAAATGATAGAGTTTTTCAAATGCTAAGTGTAGATTTGTTTGATATAAGTGTAGATTTTTATTAATTCCACATTTAACTAAAAGTGTAGATATTTAAGTAAAATGATACTAGAATTTTCAAAATGTAGGTGTAGATTTATTGATAAAAGTGTAGATTTAAATTTAGACAATATATACAATTAATAAAAATGAAAATGTAGATTTTTTAGGATGTAATGTTTATTAAGTAATAAATGAATTCAACCTGTTCTTATATTTATTTTAAAGAGTCTTGTCAACATAATTTCTAATTTATTATTTTAAATAATTTTTTTGCTTAAAACCGATTTTTTTGAAATCACTCTCACCCTTCCATTTCAATTAAAAATATTTCTACCAATCATGGGAATTTCTATTATAATATCTATTATTTTTTTCTCTTGAAACTAGATGGGAATACATGTCTAATATCTATTATTTATTTCTAAAACTACAAATTAACTTTGACATCTATATCCTTATAATAAATATATTAGAATCTACACCATCAATTTATTTTTTAGAGATCCAATGATCATGATATACTTAAGCACTATGCTGAAAGGACACATTCACCTCTTTCCGACAATCAAAATAAGAGAATGTATAGAAAAGGAAAACGATGCATATAAAAGAAACCATTGAAGCTGACATGGTGTTCTGCTTGGACACCCCTAACTTAGGGGCCACATGTTTTAAAAGCTATGGTCCCCTAGAACTTTTAGTTTTGCTTAAGAATATACTCCCTCCGTCCTGAATTGACCGTCTTGTTTGCTTTATGACACGTTTTTCCACTTCAATATTAAGTATATAAGATAAAATAGTTTTATAAAACTAAATTGTGTAATATATAGTTTATCATGTAAGGAATCATATGCAAAACTTAAATTTTCAAAATTAATTTATCTTATATGTTTAAAATTGAAGTCAAACGACATGTCCAAATAGTAAACAGGACGGTCAACTCAGGGCGGAGGGAGTATGTGTTTTGTCAAGTAAAATATTCACTAAATTAGTGCATTTCACTACAAGAAAAAGGCTCATTTGCTACTGACAGAATTGATAGCAATAATAGAGAAATTGGTAGCCAAATAGAACGGGCTACCGCTTTTGTTCAATTGCTACCGGAATTTGGCGGTGGGTAAACCCCTGGTGGCGAAACTTAATTACGCTACCGTTCTCAGTTTCGGTAGCAATTTTGCTGCCACATCGCCACTGCTTTTTCATCCGGTAGCAATATTACTACCGATATTGTGTGGTTGCTGAAATAAGTTTGCTACCAACATATTCAGTAGCATAGTCAGGATTCTGCTACCAAAAAGTGTAGTAGCATATGTCGTTTTCGCCACCAACAATCGCGGTACCGGTTTTGCCACCAACTCATACAGTAGCATTTTCACAATGTGCTACCAATGAAAGCGGTAGCGATCTCCGTTTCAGCTACCAGCGGTAGTGGTTGCCTTTATGTTTCTGCTACCAGAACCTATGGTAGTTTTTTTTCATTTTTGCAACTAGCAGTCGTGGTATCGGTTTTCTTAGTTTGGCTACTGTCTTCAGCGGTGGCACTCTCATATATTGCTACCATTCTAATTGGGAGCGTGTATCCTATTTGCCACCATCTCTAGTGGTAGCACTTTTATTTTTTGCTACCTTTTACAATTTCGGTGATTCTATTGGATTTGCTACTACTAAATCATAATCAGTAATTAACTACCACTATTTTAGTATCAAATAATCATTTCCTAATTATTTTCCATTACTATTGTATGACCATCCGTACAAGTTTTCTTTTACGTTATATACACTATAACCCTTATAGCATCATTTATATTCTTCTGTAAAAAAAAAAACTTGCGAGATCAACGGATGTAGACAGAATTGCTACATCCGGTTGTAGCTAAGACACGCCCTTATCCGTTTGGGCCTTGTATCGCGCACTGTCGGACTGGGACTTGTTTAGCTAGCTTATCTTGTGTGTCATCAATAGCCTCTTTTTATAATGAACCAATTAAACTCAATCATGTTACTATGGCCGATCTCAGTTTCTACAGCTATATATCATCTTATATGCAGATGCTTCATGTATCATATTATAAGCAACTACAATAACTACCTTAAACACCACCACACAGAACTAGATATTCCAAGAATGGAAACAACAAATAGGGACAGCTGCACCTTGTAAGCAAGATATGGTTCTGTTCAATAACGGTTTACTGGGCCTTCTGAGGTTTTTTGACCTGGTCAATGTGCTGCGATCCGGAAAAATGTCCCCCGCAGGCCGTAGTTGGAATCAGGCCTTTTCCGTAAAATGTAGCTACACCCGCGTTTTGAGAGCTGACGTGGGTCAGTTAATGCGGCAATGACGATTTTTCCCTTCCTTTTTCTGTGTCATATTTGTGACCTTAGCTGGTCATTACTCCACTATTCAAAATTTTGTGAATTTCGTTGCCATTACATCGTCGTCTGCTTCCACTCAACCACATTGATTTGCCCCCATCCAATTCGCCATTGAACGCAAACACCAACTGACGTTGACTTCTTCTTATCAAATAAATCGTAGCTCAAGATCTGCACACCACAACATACCATTACGAGGTATTTTCTAAAAAAATTCCTATAGTCGATTCGCCATTCTTTTTGTCTTGTTTCCATGTCTGGTTGGTGCTTACTGATGAATTTCACTTGTCTTTGTCCATACTCTTTTTGGTAAGGTCTCATTCCCTGTGTGCGGGCTTTGAACAAACTATTTCGTATTTTGTTCTTCATCCATGTCACTTAATAATTCCTTTGATTTGAAGGTCAAATCTTCCAAGTTCGGTCCTTAACTAGGTATGCACTGGTTATTTCAGTGTTGGATTCTCCTGGGTTATCCTAAAACGGTTGCTTACCGGTTATGAAGTACTTGCATGTCGTGTTTTGTTCTTCTCCCATGTCACTTATCAATTTCTTTGATCTAAGGGTCAAATCTTCTAAGTGTTGTCCTGAATCAAGTATTTACTGGTTATTTCAGTGTTGGATTCTCTAGGGTCAACCTAAAAATGTATACTGCATGTCATATTTGCATATGAAAATGACATTATATATGTATGGGTCTGTATAAAATTAATAAATGTGCATTCTTTGACGTACCAAGCCTTTTACGATAGTACTTGTTACTATATTATTGTCGTACGATTATATTATGTCCTTTCATGTGTTCAAATTTTGTTGGGTTTTCTCCTTAAATGATTAGAATATGGACGGTGGACAAGACATAGATAAAGGGAAAGGTAAGATGGTTGATGCTGATAATGAGAAACAGCGGAAACCAAAGCATGAGTGGACCGAAGAGGAAGTTGAGTTGTTGGTTAGTTTGCTATATCAAGAGGCACAAATACAATTAGGTAAAGGGGGGAATCTTTTTTGATTCAAACGTAACTAGACTTGTATTACACAAAATTTCAATGGACGTAGGGTGGGGGGCTTAGAACCATTGTTGGTTAGTTTGCTATATCAAGAGGCACAAATACAATTAGGTAAAGGGGGGAATCTTTCAGGATTCAAACATAATTGGACTTGTATTACACAAAAGTTCAATGGACGTAGGGTGAGGGGCTTAGAACCATTGGATAGGAATTACTGTAAAAATAAGGGGGATTGGTTGAAAGGTAACTGGCGTAGGAGGAAGGATTTTACAAAGCACAGAACAGGCTATGGTTGGGACAAGGATAATAGGACCATGACCTACCCACTGGAGTGGATATCAGAGATGTGTAAGGTATGAAATTTAAGGAAACACTGGTGGAACGGAACCCTTAAATTACGGTCCAAAGCCGTGTATAATTACGGTTCTGGATAGTCTACGCGAGCGTCACTAAAGACGGTGACATCTTTAATTACGGTTTAAAACCGTAATTAAAGGCCCTCTTTCGGTCCTACGTGTCAGGGACTTTAGATTACGGTTTTACCAATAATTGTAATCTAAAGTGTTTTTTTATTATTATTTTCATTTTTTATTACAAAGCTACACAATTGCAAGAGAGGCAGAATTATAACAGATATGCAACAGAGGGCATCAGAGCAACAGATGTGCAAAAACTGCACAATTGCAACACCTGAATCAAATAGCAACAACACAAATTCATTCTCTGCGCACAATTGCAACAGAGATAACATCTTTAATATACACCAGATCAAAAATCTGTTACAACATAATCTGTTATAGCAACAAAAAAACATTCAATACAGTAGAATCTGTTACAGCAGCTAGCAATTCATTAAATGTGATCATTTCAGTTTCATGCCACTACAATATATACAAAAAGATAGCTAGCTAGTCTACCACTCCATTCTTAAAAATAAGGCTGCCATGCTCTCTCTGACATGATACAAGTCTTTTGCACTGTAAGTCGAGAATTGGGCATAATGCTCTTTAATCTGGAACAAGAAAAGGAATGGAACACATAATGAGATTAAGATAAAGACACAAAAAATCTGCTGAAAGAATTAAATACAAGACAACGTTCGTATTACCTTGTCTTTAGAGTTCTGAAATGCTAGGAAGTACCCACAGAACTCGTACATATACCGCATCACGTAGTACCCGCAACTCCTAGAATCCTTTTGGGTAGGGCACTAAATCACCAAAATTCACAAATGTAAAACAATTGTATAAAGATAAGCAACACGAATGAAATACATGAATTACCAAACCTTGATGTAATCGACGTTCATTTCAGTAAACTCTCCCTGAGGGGTTTGACTGTAACAACTGTCACATATTAACAAAAGCGTTAAGCAAAATGAACGAGTACATTAATTTTGGTTCAAAAAACCTATAAACAATTAAATAGTAATAAAAACTTACATTTTGATTAAGTCTTAAGTGTTGAATTTTGTCCACTGCCCTAGTGGATCTAGAACGAGCAGAGAAGCGGTGGAAGTGCAGAAGATAAACAAATCCCAGTGGTGGCTACAATTTTAAATACAAAATGAAATGAGAAATGAAGGTAAAAAGTTAGCTAAATTAGTATGTAAATTTATATCAGAACTCACGTTTGGTGATACCACATTAGCAAAAAAAATTTATTATGTTCATCAGCAACATTGAAGCAATGCTTCATGTATTCACAAAACCTCCCCGGGTCCCTAGTGACTGAGTCGAACAATAAACGCTCCGGACACACCGCAGTAATGGCGGTGATGTTCTTCTCATGACATCTCTCAAGTAGACCTCTATTATATCACATGTACTATGAAAAGTTAGCCAATGTAACTTCATAGATACTTATTCTATATGTTTTTACAGTATAAGGAAAGAACACTTACTTTAGATAAGCTTGAATAATGTTAATGTTCAAGTAATCTCCACACATCATCTCTCTGATGTCCCCAAAGTTGATCGCCGTGGTCATATCTTCGTCGTAGTGAAACATCGACTTTGGAAGTAGGGGTGTCAAAATCGGGTTTCGGGACGGGTTGAGCTCAACCCGAACCCGACCAGAAAATAGTTTTGGTCAATCCGAACCCGACCCGAACCCGGAGCGGGTTGTACTTCTTTAACCCGAACCCGGAGCGGGTTGACCCGAACCCGACCCGTTTTTTCAAAAATTTATTTTATTTTTAACATTTTAGATTATTTAATAAAAAAATATAATACTATAATATTAATTAATTATTATGTACAATATATAATCATATATTATCGGTTAAATGTTTATTTTAGTCATAAATTAATCATTAAATACTAATTAAGTCATTAAATATAACATATTTTCTATTTTTCATTAATTTTTTTCGGGTTACGGGTTAGCGGGTTCAACCCAAACCCGAAGCGGGTTTCAATGACTGATAAGTGTCCAAATGAGCATGATTTATGGGTGTATTTCATATGTTATATTAGCATTTTTCTTGCTCATTTCTTCACTTTGGTTAGTTTTCCTCTAGTTTATGTTTTATTGGTTATATTACAGATTTATTGGTTAAACATGAGGAAAACCAATCTAGGAGCAAATTAGACGAAGAGACGAACGTATAGGCGCAAACAGAACAAAAAACGGAGCTCAAACGAAGAATCTGGAGCCTGTTGAAGTTTGCAGACGAAGAAGACGAAATACACACGTCCGGCTAAAACAACCCGGACGCACTTCCGGACACCCATGTCCGGCTCTCGGACGCACTTCCGGACGCACCTGTCCGGATCCGGACCCACTTCCGGACGCGTGTAAACGCAGCCCAGATCCAGAATCACGCGACTGATTTATTTCGGCGCCGTCTTCTCTATTTTCTTCTTCAATTACTGCGTCGTCTTCACCATTTTCTTCTTCAAATTGCAGCGCCCACAATGTTATCTATCTACTACATCAAACATATCAGGCGCCGCATCTTCTTCACCCACGCCTGCTGCAAGCTTTGTCCTCTTCCCCCTGTTTCCTCTGCTATAAATAACCCACACTCCTTCGATCTTAAAAATCATCCCTCCTGAAATCCAAAGCTCATCAACACTCATCAAAACTCACTCTCCCTCCATCCATACTCCATTCTTCATCCTTTTCCATCACCAAATTAGCCTTACGCTCTTATTTCCAGAAAACCAAACGCAGAACGAAGCTCTGCACAAACCCAGACGTGAACTCCATTAAAGGAGCTGCGTCCGGATTTGTGTCTGGCTAAATAGACCCGGACAGGGTGTGTCCGGATTTGTGTCCGGCTAAATATACCCGGACACAGTCTACTTTTGCCAGTTTGTTCGTTATTCTTCGTTCTACCCGTTTGTCATCGTTTTGAGGTCGGCATAATCACGGAGACAAGCCCAGAAGCGAAACAACTCTCCCGAAAAAGAATTCTTTCTTTCCTCAAACTTTACTCTGTTTTAATGTCTGTCTTATTTATGATGTCTGTCTATCTTTACTCTATTTTTGTTTCAATGTCTGAGTAAGTTTATATTTGTGCTTAGGATGGGTGTTTGACCCCAAATAATTCAGACTTATTTATAATACCGAGTTTGCTTATAAATATTTGTTTTGTCTCTCTAAATTATTAAATGCTTAAGAACTTATCATTTTTACGCATTTACGGTTTCTCTTATTTCAATGGTTTTGTAAATTCAAGAATAGACCACAAAGAGAGATAAACGTTAGATATTATCACCTTGGTTAGCTGATAAAATCCATCGCTGTTATAAAAGGAATTTTTGCTTAATGCTACTTAATGATTTAGACTTTTTCTGCTAGTAAAGAGTTAATTGAATTAATTAAGAGTTGACCTTACCTATGCTTTAGGGAGGCCACAAGGTAACTTCCTAAACAGACAAATAGAGCAAATTAGGATTATAATTAAAGTCTAAAATATATTTGGGCGATTCCACCTTCCTTAGCACATTTTCCATCCATTCGATACACAACAGTTTTATTTAAGCTTTTTATTGTTTTTATCTGTCCAACCCCAAAACACCAAGATTGCCACTGGCTAAACCCCCCATTTACCGTTTATGTACTTTTATATATATTCTCTTGCTCATTTACTAACCTTATAATTAGCCAGATAGTTACGAAGTCCCTATGGATACGACCTTGTTGTACTACAATGATTGGGTTCACTGCCCATAGTTAGCAAGATAGTTTAACCACTATTTTGTCCAACAAGTTTTTGGCGCCGTTGCCGGGGACTTCGGTCCAACTATCTGTTTATTACCTTTTTAGTTCCTGTGCATAATTTTCATTTCCTTTATTTGCCCATTTTGTGTATAAATTTTTGTTTCTTTTTTTTCTAGGTACTTAATTCTGATGGATGGTCACTACGATCAAGCAGAAGGTTGGTATGGTTACCCCTATGGTGCAGAGAACTACAATCAATGGAGTGTATGTCAAAGGTGCCAAGAGTACCATGAAAGCCCCCAATGTTCAGACCCAAATGCTGAATTGAGAGCTCTCTTGGAGGATTTCAAGTCATCTCTCAAGCCTATCCCCATCTTTGTGTGCCGAGAGTGTGGAGGAGACCATGAGAGTTCCCATTGTCCTATGGTTGCAATAGAAAGAGACAATGCCATTTTAAGGGAAATGATGGCAAATGTTACCGCAAAGTTTGGAACCTCTGAAATGATCCAACAAAGAACGCTAGCTCAGCTAGAACACATGGAACAACCGGTTCAACAACTATATGAAGTGGTTCACGAGGAGGAACAACCTGCTGAGGACTTAAGTTACTCTCCAACTCCTCCCCTGTTCGAATCAGAGAATCCATCACCAAACAACCATCAACTTGATTATGAAGACAACTCCTCAGAAGAGAATTTCTCCTTTGACTTCATGGAGTCTCCTCCCTCTGAAGTCAACTACTATTTCCCCTCCTTCTCCGTGCTCTACCCAGAAGATGAGGGTGGATACATCCTCAACCTTGAGAAGGAGTAGATGCCGCCTCCTTATGAGCCATCAGAAGAGAGTGCTATAATCAATTTCAAGGAGCCACTTCCCTCTGAAGTTGATTTCCATCAAGGCTCTTCCCATAAGCCTCAACAACAAGAGGAGGATGTTTACATCTTCCAATTTGAGGAAGCAAAGCCAATCACACCTGGTCTCCTGTTAGAACTACGCTACCGGCAGTACCTCCTCAAACACCAAGTTTTGTGGAGTATTCATTTTCCTATTTTATTTGCCGAAGTAACGTTTTGTTTTGATCCAGGTGGTTTGCTTTTAATTACTGCCAACTTCGTTTTCCTGGCAAAGCTGTTGTCTACTTCTATTTTTGATCCAGGATAACGAAGCGGGAGTCTAGCCAAAGACTAAAAATACGGGCAGCTTACTGGGAGGCAACCCAGTGGTTAAATTTTATTAGTCTATTGTTTTTGTTTTATATTTTATCTTCCATATTATTCCTAGTTTTTGTAAAAAAAAAAAAAATTAAAGGAAGGAGGATGTGCTATCAAATGAAGAGGGGAGCATATGATTTTATTGTTTATGGTTTTATTTTAATGGTGTATGTGCTTTAATGCAACACTTTTAGTGTTTATTTTTAGGTAGTTGTAAGTGTGTGCAGGTGAAATTCTAATCATGGTATTTGATGATCTCCAAGGCTGGACACTTGCTTGAACGCAAGTGTTAGGAACGCTACTACCCCCATTGTTCGAACTTAAGTGTGAGGAAGGGAATCTTCCTCAAGCTACGATACCAGGGGAGTTTTAGTTTCTTTTTGTGTTCAGTCTATCACGCTTAATGCTTATTTTTATCAGTCCATGATTGTCCCGGATGAAATTTTCTTTCATTTGCTTTTATTTCTTTTAATTTTCAGGTTCTCTTTAAATTTTGTTTTTGCTAACTCTTAACCCCGTTTGTAGTATGGTTGCTTCTAGTGTCTTATGCAGGTGCAACTTCATGTCTACACCGCAACCAAGCTACGCTACTTTGAGGCTGAATCTCAAGTGTGGGGGAATTCCTTTAACGCAAGCAAAAACAATCTCAGAGGAGTACTAGTTTCTTTACTTTTGCTTTTATTTTGCTGAATTCTGCTGTGGATAGCTTCTGTGCTCAAATGTTTAATTGTGACCATTGTGTTTTCTCTATTTGTCTACTCACCGAAAAGGTCTTCTGAAACCTTCCCTTGTTTTGTGTTTAAAATGATAATCTCTCTGCTTATCTTGCGTTTGTCCAAAATTAAAATCGTGAACCCTTTTGATGTTGGTTGTTCTCTTTAAAAACAAATACTATTATGAATTACGGGATAAAAGGTACAAAATTTAAAAGGTACAAATTTTTCATTTTGATTACTTTTGAGGAACGTTTTTACACGGTGTGACCAAATGATCTACAATGGTTGGATTTTTATTGCTCAGGGGTTCTTTCTGTCTTCTCTCTTAGGGATTGCTAAGGGGTGCTTCTCTGTTCAATAAAAAAAATAACAAGGGACTTGCGAGACACCATTGGTAACCAACAAATGAGAGTTGAGTGTTCTTAAATACAAAGGCTTGATGCCTACATATTATCTTCTCATCACTTATGCATAAATCTATTTTTCCTTTTGTTTTCTTGAGAGAAGTTGGCCGTGATAAAAGTTCTCAAAGTCACCTAAACTGAGAAGCATTGAAGCACTCCGGATCATACCCCAAAACTCTAAATTTTGTTTTTACACTGAGCAAACCTGTGCCACCAATAGTTGATGGATCACACTCCTCAAAAAGTTTAAGATCATGAACTGTTCACCTCCTTATCCTACCCTTCATAATAATATTTGTTAGTATTGAGCATTCCCTACTTTCTTGGGTACATGGTTTTGCTTGAGGACAAGCAAAAAGGTAAATTTGGGGGTGTGATAAGTGTCCAAATGAGCATGATTTATGGGTGTATTTCATATGTTATATTAGCACTTTTCTTGCTCATTTCTCCACTTTGGTTAGTTTTCCTCTAGTTTATGTTTTATTGGTTATTTTACAGATTTATTGGTTAAAAATGAGGAAAACCAAGCTAGGAGCAAATTAGACGAAGTGACGAACGCATAGACGCAAACAGATCTAAAAACGGAGCTCAAACAAAGAATCTGGAGCCTGTCGAAGTTTGCAGACGAAGAAGACGAAATACACACGTCCGGCTAAAACAACCCGGACGCACTTCCGGACACCCATGTCCGGCTCCCGGACGCACTTCCGGACGCACGTGTCCGGATCCGGACCCACTTCCGGACGCGTGTAAACGCAGCCCAGATCCAGAATTCACGTGACTGATTCATTTCGGCGCCGTCTTCTCTATTTTCTTCTTCAATTACTGCGCCGTCTTCACCATTTTCTTCTTCAAATTGCAGCGCCCACAACGTTATCTATCTACTACATCAAACATATCAGGCACCGCATCTTCTTCACCCACGCCTGCTGCAAGCTTTGTCCTCTTCCCCCTGTTTCCTCTGCTATAAATAACCCACACTCCTTCGATCTTAAAAATCATCCCTCCTAAAATCCAAAGCTCATCAACGCTCATCAAAACTCACTCTCCCTCCATCCATACTTCATTCTTCATCCTTTTCCATCACCAAATTAGTCTTACGCTCTTATTTCCAGAAAACCAAACGCAAAACGAAGCTCTGCACAAACCCAGACGCGAACTCAATTAAAGGAGCTGCGTCCGGATTTGTGTCCGGCTAAATAGACCCGGACAGGGTGTGTCCGGATTTGTGTCCGACTAAATATACCCGGACACAGTCTACTTTTGCCAGTTTGTTCGTTATTCTTCGTTCTACCCGTTTTTCATCGTTTTGAGGTCGGCATAATCACAGAGACAAGCCCAGAAGCGAAACAACTCTCCCCAAAAAGAGTTCTTTCTTTCCTCAAACTTTACTCTGTTTTAATGTCTGTCTTATTTATGATGTCTGTCTATCTTTACTTTATTTTTATTTCAATGTCTGAGTAAGTTTATATTTGTGCTTAGGATGGGTGTTTGACCCCAAATAATTCAGACTTATTTATAATACCGAGTTTGCTTATAAATATTTGTTTTGTCTCTCTAAGTTATTAAATGCTTAAGAACTGATCATTTTTACGCATTTACGGTTTCTCTTATTTCAATGGTTTTGTAAATTTGAGAATAGACCACAAAGAGAGATAAAAGTTAGATATTATCACCTTGGTTAGCTGATAAAATCCATCGCTGTTATAAAAGGAATTTTCGCTTAATGCTACTTAATTATTTAGACTTTTTCTGCTAGTAAAGAGTTTATTGAATTAATTAAGAATTCACCTTACCTATGCTTTAGGGAGGCCAAAAGGTAAATTCCTAAATAGACAAATAGAGCAAATTAGGATTATAATTAAAGTCTAAAATATATTTGGGCGATTCCACCTTCCTTAGCACATTTTTCATCCATTCGATACACAACAGTTTTATTTAAGCTTTTTATTGTTTTTATCTATCCAACCCAAAAACACCAAGATTGCCACTGGCTAAACCCCCCATTTACCGTTGATGAGTGTCCAAATGAGCATGTTTTAGGGGTGTATTTCATATGTTTAATCAACACTTTTCAAGCTCATTTCTCCACTCTAGCTTGTTTTCCTCTAGTTTTGTGTTTCATTGGTATTTTACACATCTATTGTTTAAACAGGAGGAGTAACATAGCTAGGAGTAAAGTAGACGAAAAGAGGAACGCGTGGGCGTAAACGGATCCAAAATCGGAGTTAAAACGAAGAAGATACAACGTTTTGAAGTTAGCCTAACTCCGACCGACCTTAGGACCGACCTTGCAAGGTCGGTCGGGTCCAACTTTTGCCCAGATTTGCGTTTTTGCAAGCTACTGGAATCGACCGACCTTAGGACCGACCTTGCAAGGTCGGTCGAACTTAAAAACGTGTCCGAAAATTGCTACTGACTCCGACCGACCCTAGGACCGACCTTGCAAGGTCGGTCGGGTCGAAAATTAGCCCAGAATTGAGTTTTAAAACGGGAATTTTGGGGAGACTTCTCCCCATTCTTCAACCACGACTCCACCAGTCGAAAACACAGAGAAAGAGGGCGAAAAAGAAGGGGACGAAGAAGAGAAAGAAGAGGAGAAAGAAGAGAAGAAAGAGCTCACCTTCTCCAAAGCTTCCAAGCTCCATTAATGGCTTCTTCTTCTCCCTTTTATGCTTTTCTTTTCTCTATGGCTGTGTAGAATCATTTGTAGCTAGGGATTGGGGATTTTGTCCCAAAATCCCTAAACTCCATTGTAGATTCTTGAACTCATTTATGGTTTTATTTTAGTCTTTGAGCGTAATGAAGATGATTATTGAGTGTTTATGACTTCTAAACTTATTGCTCATGATTTGGAGATTTGTTAAGGGTTTTGCTCAATTTGTCTTCTATGTGTTAAATTGGTTGGTTTGGCCTACCGATTAGTTTAGCATTATTGTGGGATTCTATCAAAATGTTATTCAGAGATAGAAACCTAAACTGATAGAGACTAAAACGGTGTACTCTGATTTCGATAATTTTGAGATTAAACTACATTGCAACCTTAGTGGAACTTGAGCTTAGTGCTATCGATTGACCCGGGGCTTAGCTGAATGAGAAGTCTCGATTAAATTGGTTAGGATTAGTAGGCCTAGATTAGGTTGCTAATTAATTAAGTGTTCTCGTGGTTTAGCTATGAGTTCGAGGTTCGACAATCGGTAGTAAGGGGAGGACGGGTGCAAATATCCATCCCGGGCTACACCTATCCTAGATAGTTAGTTTAGTGTTTATTGCTTTTCTTTATTTCTCCAATTACAACCCAAAAACCCAAAACCCCTAATTTACATTTATACACTTTTGTATATATCCTCTTGCACATTTACTAAGCTTATAATTAGCTAGACAGTTACGAAGTCCCTGTGGATACGACCTTGTTGTACTTCAATGATTGGGTTCACTGCCCATAGTTAGCAAGATAGTTTCACCACTATTTTGCCCAACAAGTTTTTGGCACCGTTGCCGGGGACTTCGGTCCAACTATCTGGTTTATTATCTGTTTAGTTTTTGTGCAGATTTTCATTTCATTTATTTGCCCATTTTGTGTATAAATTTTTGTTTCTTTTTTTTAGGTACTTAATTCTGATGTATGGTCACTACGATCAAGCAGGAGGTTGGTACGGTTACTCCTATGGCGCAGAGAATTACAATCAATGGGATGTATGTCAGAGGTGCGGAGAATACCATGAAAGCCCCCAATGTTCAGTCTCAATGGCTGAATTGAGAGCTCTCTTGGAGGATTTCAAGTCATCTCCCAAGCCTAACCCCATCTTTGTGTGCCGAGAGTGTGGAGGAGATCATGAGAGTTCCCATTGTCCTATGGTTGCAATAGAGAGAAACAACACCATTTTGAGGGAAATGGTGGCAGATTTTACCTCAAAGTTTGGGACCTCCGAAATGATCCAGCAAAGAACGTCAGCTCAGCTAGAACACATGGAGCAACCAGTTCAACAACTGATTGAAGTGGTTCACGAGGAGGAACAACCTGCTGAGGACTTGAGCTACTCTCCAACTCCTCCCCTGTGTGAATCTGAAAGCCCAACACCACTCCACCCCGGCTTGACTATGAAGACACTTCATCAGAAGAGAGTCTCCACTCTGACTTCAAGGAGCTTTCTCCCTCTGAAGTCAGCTACCAATATTTCCCCGCATTCTCCGTGCTCCATCAAGATCACGAGGATGCTCACATCCTCAACTTTGAGAAGGAGGAGACACTGTCTCCCTCTAACTCCTCAGAGGAGAGTACCACCACCGATTTCAAGGAGCCATCCCCCTCTGAAGTTGATGTCCACCTCGGCTCTTCCTATGAGCCTCACCCCGAGGTCGAGGATGTCTACATCCTTGAATTTGAGGAGGAGGAGCCCACTAACTTTGATCTTCATTTGAAGGATCAAGGCCCCCACCCGTGCACTAATGAAGTTGGGTGGAAGCTCAACGTACACCCGCTAAGTGTGGAGGCCACCTTCCCATTTGATCCGGGACCAAAGATTGAAGACAAAGTCTGCTTTGGAGTTCTCCCTGCACCGCTCACTGAAGATAAGGATGTTTACATCCTTGAATTTGAAGAGAAGGCTCCACCACAGTTTGATCCTCGTACCAAGGATCACCCACCTCAACACTTCCACCTGATGAACGATCGGTGGAGTTTACACTTTCACATCCTAAGTGTTGAGGCCACATTTCCTTTTGATCCGGGTCGTTCTTCATTGCTAGATGATGCCCGCCCAACCCACCCGTTGAAGCCGACTTCAACGTTCATATTCAATCCCGGATGACTTCACGGTGGTGTGGTCTAGCCAAAGACCTTAAAGAAGGGCCGCTTTCCGGGAGGCAACCCGGATTTCATTTCGTGTCCTGTCTTTTAAATTCTGTTAGTTTAGATTTTGCATTGTTTTCAATAATGGGATATTTTGGCATTCTTTGGACTTGCCCTTTTACGCCCAATTGGTGGCGTCTGTGTTGTGAATATTTTGGAAACAGGTAAGCCCCTCTGAAAAAGGGATGGAGTTAGGAACAATTACAAAGGAACCTCTGGCGAAATTTTCCAAGAGGACCTTCATCTCCAACAATTGAAGGTAGTACCTCACCGACCCCTCCCACTTGCAATTGTGCGGGCACCCTATCTTCCTTCCGCATCTTATCGGGGAGTACTCATTTCACCCTTCCTTTAATATTTGCCCACAACGACTCCACTATTTTTATTTCCTGTTTTTGGTTTTCGTTCTCCTTTGGTTTTGTTTTTGCTAACCCTTAACTCCAGTTGTAGTTTGGTTGCTTCTAGTGTTTTTATGCAGGTGCACCTTCCAGTCCACACCGCAACTAAGCTACGTTACTTGAGGCTGAAGCTCAAGTGTGGGTGAGTTCTACAAACTGATAGCAATAGCAATCTCAGGGGAGTACTAGTTTCTTTTAGTTTTCGTTCTCTCTTCTCTAATTTTGAATCTGCAAATCTGGGGATAGCTGCTGTGGTATAATGGTGTTTATGTCCCTTGCGTTTCCTCTTTTGCCTGCTTCCTGAAAAGGTCTTCTGAAACCTTCCCTGGTTTGTTTGATGAACAATGAGGACATTGTTCAAGTTAAGTGTGGGGGAGTGATCTTTTCGGCGAATTGCGTGCTTAAATGTTAGATCTCTCTGCTTATCTTGTGATTGTCCAAAATAAAAAAACTTGGACCCTTGTGTTGTGAGTTGTTCTCATTAAGAACAAATACTATTATAAGTTGTGGGATAAATGCTTAAATTTTTCTTTTTGATTGCTTTTGAGGAGCATTTTACATGCGGTGTGGCCAAGTGATCTTATATGGTTGGATTTTTATTGCTTTGGGGTTCCTTCTATCTTCTTTCTTAGGGATTGCTAAGAGGTGCCCATTCTTGAGAGAAGTTGGACATGGTAAAAGCTCTCAAAGTCACCTAATCTTTAGAACTTTGAAGCACTTTGGATCATACCCCGAAACTCTAGATTTTGTTTTGCCCTAAGCACACCCATGCCACCACTAAGAGATGGTTCACACTCCTCAAAGGTTTTAATCACTTTTTGCTTCTTCTTTTATCCTACTATTCATGTTAGTGTTTATTAGTCTTGAGCATTCCTTACTTGCATGGGTGCTTGGTTTTGCTTGAGGACAAGCAAAAAGGTAAGTGTGGGGGTGTGATGAGTGTCCAAATGAGCATGTTTTAGGGGTGTATTTCATATGTTTAATCAACACTTTTCAAGCTCATTTCTCCACTCTAGCTTGTTTTCCTCTAGTTTTGTGTTTCATTGGTATTTTACACATCTATTGTTTAAACAGGAGGAGTAACATAGCTAGGAGTAAAGTATACGAAGAGAGGAACGTGTGGGCGCAAACGGATCCAAAATCGGAGTTAAAACGAAGAAGATACAGCGTTTTGAAGTTAGCCTGACTCCGACCGACCTTAGGACCGACCTTGCAAGGTCGGTCGGGTCCAAATTTTGCACATATTTGGGTTTTTGCAAGCTACTGGAATCGACCGACCTTAGGACCGACCTTGCAAGGTCGGTCGAACTTAAAAACGCGTCCGAAAATTGCTACTGACTCCGACCGACCCTAGGACCGACCTTGCAAGGTCGGTCGGGTCGAAAATTAGCCCAGAATTGAGTTTTAAACGGGAATTTTGGGGAGAATTCTCCCCATTCTTCAACCACGACACCACCAGTCGAAAACACAGAGAAAGAGGGCAAAAAGAAGGGGAAGAAGAAGAGAAAGAAGAGGAGAAAGAAGAGAAGAAAGAGCTCACCTTCTCCAAAGCTTCCAAGCTCCATTAATGGCTTCTTCTTCTCCCTTTTATGCTTTTCTTTTCTCTATGGCTGTGTAGAATCATTTGTAGCTAGGGATTGGGGATTTTGTCCCCAAATCCCTAAACTCCATTGTAGATTCTTGAACTCATTTATGGTTTTATTTTAATCTTTGAGCGTAATGAAGATGATTATTGAGTGTTTATGACTTCTAAACTTATTGCTCATGATTTGGGGATTTGTTAAGGGTTTTGCTCAATTTGTATTCTATGTGTTAAATTGGTTGGTTTGGCCTACCGATTAGTTTAGCATTATTGTGGGATTCTATCAAAATGTTATTCAGAGATAGAAACCTAAACTGTTAGAGACTAAAACGGTGTACTCTGATTTCGATAATTTTGAGATTAGACTACATTGCAACCTTAGTGGAACTTGAGCTTAGTGCTATCGATTGACCCGGGGCTTAGCTGAATGAGAAGTCTCGATTAAATTGGCTAGGATTAGTAGACCTAGATTAGGTTGCTAATTAATTAAGTGTTCTCGTGGTTTAGCTATGAGTTCGAGGTTCGACAATCGGTAGTAAGGGGAGGACGGGTGCAAATATCCATCCCGGGCTACACCTATCCTAGATAGATAGTTTAGTGTTTATTGCTTTTCTTTATTTCTCCAATTACAACCCAAAAACCCAAAACCCCTAATTTACATTTATGCACTTTTGTATATATCCTCTTGCACATTTACTAAGCTTATAATTAGCTAGACAGTTACGAAGTCCCTGTGGATACGACCTTGTTGTACTTCAATGATTGGGTTCATTGCCCATAGTTAGCAAGATAGTTTCACCACTATTTTGCCCAACAACCGTTTATGTACTTTTATATATATTCTCTTGCACATTTACTAACCTTATAATTAGCCAGATAGTTACGAAGTCCCTGTGGATACGACCTTGTTGTACTACAATGATTGGGTTCACTGCCCATAGTTAGCAAGATAGTTTAACCACTATTTTTACGGGTCGATTTCGGGTCGGATTTCGGGTTCGGGTCAAGATTGACATCCCTATTTGGAAGCATCATCATGAAGTTGATAGATTGAGGTGACTTCGCAATGATCTTGTCGTAGAGATTGACCTGACGAGGCCCTAAGTGATCCACAAGTTTTTGTGGCAGTGAGAAGTTACTTTTAGGCGCCTCATAAATCCTGGTGCGAGCTCGGACAGGCGCTGAATTCTTACTTTTCGCACCCCGTGTCACTGGATTCTTACCCTTCACACACAAACAATAAAACATAAGAATGTAAAGATAATTACTAATTGCTTATTATAGTAACATTAAACATTTATCTAGAACATACCCTTGTACTGCGGACAGGACCCGCCAGCGCGTTGATCTCTTCTCTGGGCTGGGATACGCGGCGAGGAAGCTCAGGGATCTATAATGGATTATATTAGACACTTAATGCTAAATAATGGATTTTATTAGATATTAAATGGTTGTCAAACAGTCTTACCTCATCGGTGACAACAATATAACATGATGGTCAGGGAAATATGTCTCCCTTCGCTTCAATCAGCGTGCATTTGTTGTCAAACGCCATTGGAAGGTATGCATTCTCAAATCCATCAATTATCAGGTCCAAGGTCACACGCGCGTAGAATGCGGGTTAACGTACGCAACTGATGAGCGTGAGTGGACCTGATGGCAACACTGTCCCGTAGGCCACATCTACAGGGTGCCCGTCTAATGGTATTTAAAGACAGCATTTTTTTGCTCCTTTAATAAACATAGATATTGCGTGAAATAAATAAGTGTGTCCAATCTAATACTATTTAAAGGACTTTATTTAAGGAGAAAAATAGTTAAACAAAGCTAACCTGGATGTTGGCAAATGGGTAGGGGTCAGCGGCCGGAGCACAACTGGACGAGGAAGACGGTGGAGGAGGATCATGCTGCTGCTGAGTAGTCGCATGTGCGATCAATCCAACGCTTGCTACAGCCTCTCCTCGTAAGCTCGGCGCTCAGCAGCCAGTTTCTTCTCATTAACTTGGCGCTCAGCAGCGAACTTACGCTCTACCATCGCCTCGATGTCAGCAGCATTCATCTGACCCTTCCTAGCAGATGGCGGGAATACGTGCTTCTGACGTACTTCTCCCCCAAATCCTCTAACACGCCCCGGGTGATCCTTCTTCCCAAGCGCTTGATTGAGAGCGTCGTCTTGAGAAGGAGGAGCGTGTAAGTCTACTTCTCCTCTTTTTGCCGCTTCATACTGTCCAATTGTCAAAGAAGTTAGCACTAAATTTAAGATCAACAAACACTTGAGTATATAAGTAAATTATTTAACAACTACTTTCAAACACTTACAATTTGGTTAGCCAGTTGTTCCGTCGCAGCATGAGGAAATATCCTCTGACTTTCGCTGGTCGTTGTCTGGTGTCCCAGTAGGTACATCTGCACCCTACTCGCCTCAAAGACATCCTCGATCGGGCATTCACTGCCATCTTCATTCCTCTGCGTCAGCAAACCAGTTTCTTTCCACAGATCGAGGCTGCCCACATATCCCCTTCGTCCCTTGGTGTGGGGGTAGAGATTAGCTTCACAGTTTTACCGTGCTTGTTCTTGTCTTTGCTGTTAAGACAGTACAACAGAAAATTAATTAGAAAATCAGGGATAAAGCATTATGAGCATTAATTCAGAAAATAGTACACACAAACATACCCTGAACTCGGGGGTGGAGTGCTGCTCAACGAACTCCTCCCACTCCTCTTCGGTGATCATGCCATTGTACACAACATACGGCGGAGGCTCACGTGGGGGCACCCTGGTGATCCAGTTATCCACCAAGTAGTGGCGGAATGATTTAGCTTTGCCATCCACCACAGAAAGAACGGTCTTCTTCACTTCGTCTGGGATCTTGTATCGTTCTTGCATCTTCTTCCAGATGGTCTCCTTAACTTCTTTTGGGAATTGTGGCCATTTGTGGTTGATGGAGCAATGTGATCTGGACAGAGTCCCTAGCATACTAGCGAACTCTGACCTGCTGCCACCACAATACCTCCCATACTTGTCCCAGACAAGATTGATCTCATCTGGTTTCTGCAGCTTCAACCCACGGGTCAGACCTCTACCTCTGGGTCTCTGAGTATCACTCATAGAAGGTGCACTCATGGAAGGGCCAACAACAGTAGTGAGAGCTATAGAAGGGCCAGCAGTAGCAGTGGCAGATGTAGATGGGCCAGCAGCAGTAGCGGCACTGCTAGAAGGAACCGATACCCTTTGCTGCTCATCTTCGAACTCGTGGCAAAATAACTCGAACTCTTCATCAGCCATGCCTGCAAGGATTGAAATAAAATTTGAATTAAATTAATCATTTCATAATGACACAAAAAATACACAAAATTTAACAATGGTCATATACAAGCAAGAAATAAAAGATTGTTAATTACATATAAATTTTAATAGTAATAACTTACATACACCATTATCTCTCAATCCACATTCCCTCGTTATGGTCTGATCGTATATACTCACGATGACCTGTGACCTCTGCCTCTTCCAATGAAATAGGAACAATTGGAGGTTCATCTTCTGCGTCATACTCATCCTCATCAACCACACCATCCACACCAACTATTCCTCTTCTCCCTTTAAGCACCACATGCCATCTAGGATTACAGGGATTAGCTACATAAAATATCTGCTTAACCTTCGTCCCAACAACGAATGGCTCAACCGTGGGAGTAGCTCTAGACAGATCAACCAGTTTCATACCATGCTCCTCCTCACGGTAGCCATGATTGTTATTAACCCAGTTACACCGGAAAACACAAATTTCGTAGTTGTTGTATTTCAATACCCAGATGTCTTGTATAACACAGAAATATAATTGTTTTATTGAGACTATACTGTGACCCACACCGCTGATGTCATATAAGTCTTGATAAGCTTCAAGCTCTACGCCACTGTTTTGATTCGTTGACTTGCGATCCTGACGTTCTGTGAAAAAGGTGAATATGTTGACATCGTACCCCTCATAAGAAATTACATCCAGATTTGGTCCAAATGCAATTACGTCACTCCAGCCATGTTTCGCTTTCAAGTTGAATAGCTTGAGGACGACGCTCAACTTGCTTAACTTTGTAGGGTCACATCCAGGGTACAATGGTGTTTTGGATGAATCCAACAAATTTTCATACTTGTCTAGCGTGTTAAAGTGATGTCGTTCCACATATTCGAGCATAGTCTCAATGTCATCGTCCCAGAAATCTGGCTCAATGTCATCTGTAACGTCTTCTGGATCACCCGCAACTGTATCATCTCCGAGTTCTGTTTCTGTGTTTGCCTGACCATTATCCCCTTCGTCAGGCTTAATAACATCGAACACACTCTGACCATGCCATCGGATTATGTCATGGAAATCTTTTGTAAAACCGCGGCGGATCAGATGTTCCTTAACTATTTCAACGCCGCGATATCTCAGATTGTTTTGGCAGTCGATACACGGACAAAATATGTATACCTTGTCTAAAGGTTTCAAATTGTTCGCCAACACCGTGCATAACTTATCAACTCCTTCTAAAAACTTGTCGTCCAACTTTCCGTTGTAAATCCACAAACATTCCATCTCCTTCTAGCTATTTATATGAAGGTAGCCATTTCATACCGTCACCCGTGGTAGAGTCTTTACACTTTTGTATCTTATCAACCTAAATCCATCCATAAGTATTAAATCCCACCGGTGAACGTGTTTTTAATATGTAATTTATTGAAAATTTCGGCAGCATCTCCCTACAGTTCTTCAAATGCACGATATTATGATATTAATCAATAATATATGCATTCGAAGAACAATAAAGAGATACTACTGAAATAATCAGTAAAGTACATATTAAAAACACATTCACACCCTAGGTGTGATTTTTAACAATCATGGACAGTCCCGACTGGGACTGCCGAAGATATACCTCTATTAGGTATATCTTGGGCGGATAACTATGTTTGGTAGTTTGTCAAATACTATATATATATATATGTAAATCTTACCTCTGGTAGACGATTAGCCGATGCTAAGACAGTTGAGGTCGGAAGCCAAAATAAAGTCATAGTCCTGATGCATAAACAAAAAACGACAACATTAGAATTCATCAAAAAATCAAGGTTAAAATGCTAGCTAAACCGTGGAAAAAATTCGACAGCATCTCCCCTATATTTCTAATATTTCCAAATCACTTTTATCAATATCAAATTCGCACGCACCATCAGAATTACTTATACACTAATTTTATATTTTAAAACTACACTACTATGTATTAATTGTAAAACTAAAGCTAAGAATAATCAAATCAAATTTACTCTTCAAAACAATAAACAAAGAAACATCACTATAGCAAGCAGTTTATAGTTGGGTTTGCAAAATTACCGTTAGTAAGCACCGAAGTGGGCAATTAGTGTAGAAATCAGCCCACGAACTAGGTTCCAATTAACTGTGAATCTGGGCACAAATATATGAACAAGGTTAGAACATTTGCCATTACACTCTCAGGATTCGACAGAAACGGGGTTAGAACTACCAATCGACATGTATATGAACAAAGTTAGAAAAAAACGACAATCGATCGCATACCCAGTACGCGTTAGAGACGTCGACGACCAGTGGTAGATGGGTGGTGACCAGCGGCGATGGGAGTGACAAAGGTGGTGGGAACGACGGCGGCGATGGCCGTTAGTAAGGTGACGGCAGTGAGGAGGCGATTTCAGTAAGGAAGATAGCGCGAGAGAGAAGTAGAGGTTACTGTAAGTGCAGAGTAAACGGGCAAATTTTCTAGTTAAAAGGACTTTAGATTACGGTTTACAAGAAAACCGTAATCTAAAGTCACACTTTAAATGACGGTTCTTTGAGAACCGTAATTTAAAGTCTAACGAAATAAAAAAATAGCGTGAAAAATATTTGGCCTATGCTGGGTTTTGAACTCAAGATGGATGGTGTTGACTCATGTACCCGCGACCATTAAGCCATAGGTCTTATTCGATCAAACATATGCAACACATTTATATTAAGTTTTTTTTAATCTAAAATAAGCTGGTAAGACGACGTCGTTAACTGTCATTTAGATTACGCGCGACGTCGAAAAAATCAAATAATGCGGGATTTTTTTTGCGTCAGGTCAAAACGACGTCGTTGACCATCAGTGGGCGGGGACTTTAGATGACGGTTATTGGTAAAACCGTAATCTAAAGTCCATTGACCGTAAAGCGTGCGTCAACACGAGGCTTTACATTACGGTTTTCCCAATAACCGTCATCTAAAGTTCGTTCTAAAAAAGGTGCGCCTACCTCCGATCGATTATTGCTAACGGTTAATTCTATAAACGTCGTTAATTATTTTCGGCCCTCCTATTAATCACGGTTTGTATTTAAGCCGTGATTAATCAGTCGTCATTAAAGGGTTCCATTCCACTAGTGAAACTTTATGTTATCAATTCAATGTGGAGTTTTTATATTACAATACATGTTTACGAGAAATACTTGGGTTGCTTTATGCAGGAAGATGATCGTATAACAAAACTGGTGAATTCTAAGTGGCCATGCAACATGGCCGATGCTATGGAGTTAATGTGGGGGAAGACCTACGCTATAGGGAACCTACAAATCAACCCAGGTGGAGATCCACCAGCTGAAGTAGTAGAAAATATTGAAGAAAGCCAAGATGTTTATGAAGTTAACTAGAGATTGAAGGTGAGGGTTATACCCCTATTATCAGTGTTGGTTACTCTGATGGTTCAGCATTTGCCTCTTCCATGGACATATCTGCAGGGGCTGGTTCCTTTTGTAACAGAGTTGTAGCTCCTAATCCTTATGAGTTTGTGTCTAATCAGGGTCCAGTTTTTGATCTAACCGCTGTAGATGCTACTGTTAATTTTAACGCAGTCTTACAGGATAGTATATATGGTGGTCTGGGTGGTGAAAATAGTTTAGGCTTTATACCTTCTATTAACAACACTATAAACCCTAATCAAAACACAACATCCCAATCTTTTAATTACCCACTTGACATTGTTTTTACCCCTGATATGTACCGCTTGGGTAGTAGTTCTCAGAAGCCTGCAGAGTGGGATGACTTGATGATGACTTTAGGGTGGGGTAAACCACACGGTAGTAATAGGAATAAGCTTTAGATGAAGAAGGAAAGTAGTATTGGGAAAAAGAACTCGAAGAGGAGTAAGAGGAATGGTAAAACAACTGTTGAAGAGTTAAAGGAATTTGGTAGTGAAATAAACGTGGATTTTTGTAATTGCTCAAGTATGCTTAGTGGTTTACATGCACAAACACAGGTGGCTGATGACGTGCTTTCAATCCTTGAAGCAACGGCTATGATAAGGGCAGTTTCTGGGCTGACTAGGGTGAGATAACAGATGCAACTGTAATCATAGCTGGTCGTGCTCAGCGTGCTTGTCTGATGACATTAGCAGATAATGATGAGATTGCAGAAGGGCTTCGCCTTCTTTATTTTTCTATCTATGGTAGCAAAAAATATGACAACTAATATAATTGGGTAGTTCAGGGAGATCATAGGTAGTTTTGGGGTATAAACAAATATGCAGATGCACGTTAGTTTGTAGATTTTTTGTTGCTTCCTTGATGAAGTTTGGATGCTTTTTTATCAATCTTTGATTAGAAAGGATTGGTATTATATTAGTATGACTGTAGTACTTGTTGAACCATCTTTTTTGTATGGTAAAGAAGACTGCTGGTTGATTAGGTTGTCATGGTACTAGGCGGAAGGGGTGTGACGAGGGATGGGGGACTGAAGTTACTGATGCGATTTTGCTGCCATGTTGTATTGAATTACTAGATGGTATTATTGTAGTATAATATATGGAGAAGAACTATATTTAGTTTTATTAGTGTACTGAGAATTACATGTTAGTGCACATAGATGTATAACTCTATGTTTCTACTAGGTTCCAAGAAATTGAACACAACGCCACAATTGCACACATTCTTAAGAAACATTTTTTACAAAATAGGAGGGACTACGTTAAATTCTTGATCCTTCGAGCAGCTGAGATTTATCAGGCTAAGGTTTTCCTGTTACGTGCCACCAAGAGGAGTGAACATATGGCAGAATATGCTTCTACAGATGGGTCTACCAAAAGAATGCGACACTTGTGTGATTTCTGCAAAGACATGGGTTCATAGATTAAGCGTATTTGATATTCAGGGAACTTAGGATGACATATAATATGTCTGTTGCACGTCATATCCAGGATATATTATGTGGGAGCCAGAGACCAAACTATGAAGAGATGGCAAAGAGAGAAGGGCGCCTGACTGAAAGTATGGCAGTTGTTATGCTTAGAATATTATTGTCTAATGCTGAGTTTAGATACGGTGCTTGTATGATACAATATTATAATATGAGGGAGTTGTTTGAGTGTTCTACTGAGGAAGAGATTGTTGACATCATTATGATGAAAATGGCTAGATAGATATGAGTTTGTACTTACGGGATTATATGTTTTTTTATAGTTACGGTAGTGGTAGGTTTCAAGTCCAGGACCTTTGATTCTAGGATACCACTCCTCTACCAACCAAGCCATAGGGGCTTGGCACTTGCGGGATTATATGTATACCATTATGAGTATTATGATGATATTGACTACTACAGTTTTTCTGCGTATTGACTTAGATAATAGGTCCTATGATCAACTTACTTTCGATCTTGTATATGTTATATAATATGGTCTTACTCACTAGTATTGTTCTGTTCTTCGCCCATATAATGGATATTATGAATACAACACATGCAGTTCAACTTTTAACAATAATTTCAAACGATGCAGACAAGCTTCACGAATTTTGTGTTGCATTGACGTTAGACCTCACTGAAATATGGCTAAAGGTATCTATTTAATTGGAGAAACTTGAAGCATTTTAAAATATACCTTCAAGAATTCCAATGAATACTTCGGGATTGAGTGGTGCTAGATGGGTAGATGAATTGCTTAACGGATATCCTGTAAGATGCTTCAATGCTCTTCGTATGAACAAAGACACATTCTTGAGTTTGTGTTATCTACTCAAGTTCAACTATCATATAAGCAGTAAAACAAGAATTTTGGTTAGAGAGAGGGTTGCATTTTACTTGCATACTTTAAGTCATGTGGAGAGGTTTCAACATTCTGAGTCTGGCGCCTCTATTCATTTTGGCAACATACTAGAAGTGATTGGTCGTCTTGGAAAACATGTGATCAAACCTAGAGATCCTACATTTTAAGCGATTCCGCCACAGATCTCAAATAATGACATGCATTACCTATTGTTTAAGGTTTGTATGCCATATGTATTTAAGATTCATGCATCTCATGTTAAAAATAAATTGTTGTTTCTTGTTCTGTTGTTCAAACACAAGACTACGTAGGTGCATTGGATGGTTGCCATGTGGAACTTACCCCACCAGAGAAAGACAGGCTGCAATTTATTAACATGAAAAGAAGTACAACCACAAATATATTGGTAGTGTGTGATTTGACATGTTATTTGTTTTTGTATGTAGTGGCTGAGAGGGTTCTGCCCATGATTTCCATCTGTATTTGAATTCTATCAATGATCATAGGTTGAGCTTTACATCCTCCAACTGGTATGTGAATGTGCACATGCTTGCAGCAACATGCAGTTTGTGTCCTTAGTACTATTACTCATATCATACTGATGTAAAGGTTATTGGTGCAGGTAAATATTATCTCAGAGATAAGGAATACCCTGATCATATTGGTCTAATGACACCCCACCCTAGAGTGAAATATCATCAATCAGAATTTAGAGCAGAGCAGCTGAATGGTCGAAAGGAATTGTTCAATAGGGCACATTCTTCTTTAAGATCGGCTAAAGATCATCTGGGGTCCTTAAAGCAAGATGCCAAATCCTTAGGAAAGTCCCAAGTTATCCAATGTTAAAGCAAATTAAGATTATCAATGTCTGCTTTGCTCTGCATAATTTCATCAAATTAAGTGCATTTGGTGATCCATGCTTATCGATTGTTGATGCTACTCTTCATTTCGTTCCTGAAAGTGAAGATTTGGATGCAAATGAAATCATTGGTTCAAGGTTCGCTAATACATTGATGCAGTAGTGGCACTGACAGTTTGTTAATCACCTTTCAACATAAAGTACTGAACAATAATACTATAAAAATAGATACATGTGTTTCAACATTTGTCAACTTAAACGCCTACGGACACGTCTAGTTTCCAAAGATGCAATAAGCTGCTCTTTCAACTGAACCATTGCTTGAGACCCGTTGTCGACTGTCTAGTAGGGTAGCTGATAATGTGCACTGTATTCAGCAATATATTTCGACAGTTGATCGATAAATTGTTCCTTAATGTTCCTGCCGCATCAATGTATTAGCGATAATCTATATGTTTGATAGAACATCTGTAGGGGATAAGCAATTGCATAAACTAGACATGCATATGTTAATGTAAATATACCACACAGATACTTGATAAGTAACAGCAAACCAATTGAACAATAATATAAGATAATCAAATCCCCATAACTCCACAACTGTAAGACAACAAAACACACTTGATAACGGAAAGCCATAGTTGTAACTCATAATATTTAACAAAACAGACTAATGATACAGCTTGGCCTCGAGCAGCATAATATCTTCTTCTTCATAGAGCATGGTTCTATCAATTTCCTCATAATTGAGTACTCATTGGTTGACGTTTATGGTTTTTCCTTGTACCTTGGATGCCGCATGCTGCAACCTTCTTCAGTCTTCACTCTCGCTGCAGGGAGACCAATAACCAGCGTTGTAGCAGTGTATTTACCTTTGTGCTTGTTCATATTGTTTTCCTGGGCCATAGAAAGCATCGGCGTGTCGTCGGCTCTCCTCAACCTCTGCAATATTGTTATCCTCATCATCGCCAAAATCACTGATGATGATGATATCAGATGAATCATTCTAGCTAGATGAGTAGAAAACCTCTTCATATTCGATCTCTCTGGGTGGTGAATGATCCACATCAGTGATAGTTAAGTAGGAAGGGCGCGACATTGATAGGAAGTAGAAAGAAATAATCGTTGCAGATAATAGTTGGAGATAGCGAATGGTAACTGATATTTCAAGTTATATTTGTTAATGAGCAATATGATCCATATAACTTCAGATAGCAGATAACCGTTCGGATGTTTTAAAAGCATTAAAAGAAGAGATAGGTGTATTTATGGCATAAATTAACTATCACCACGTTTGGTGGTGTTGTCCAATCGGACACAGCTATAGGCACAGACGCAAATACCCATCGACTCTGTATATCAACAGGCACATTAGCTTGAGTGCTAGGATAGGTTGACGTCGACAATAGATGTATATTCTAAAGAAAGCCACGTACTGATAGCTATGTAGCAGAGCTGGTCAAATGGACGGCGGGCCGGGTTTGGACCGAGCTTGGAAAGAATTTTAGGCCTGTCGGGTTATTTCTAATGTCCAGGCCCAATTTTTTATTTTTTAGGTCAGGCCTGGTTTTCCTCTGGCCGTGCCGTTACCCGGCTACAGATGGAAATGGGTGACAGGTGCCCATTTCACCTGATCACCCGATCCGCTAAAACGATGAAAAACCCGTAAAAAACGATTAAAAAATTGGTGACGGGTGAAACGGGTGACGGGTAGGGTCCGGTGAAAAATTATCACCCGGTTACCCGACCCGTTCACCCGACTCGTCACCCGCATACATATATATATATATTTAAAAAAATACTTATTTCATGGTTAATTTTCTATGTTTTGAGTATGTTGTTGACATTAGTTGATATGGTATGTCTTATTAACAAATATGGATGTTTTTTTAGCAAAAAACTAAACTTATATAGGTGTTACAAAATAAAAATATATGCTAGAAAAAACAAACGGGTGACGGGTTTACCCGTTTCACCCGCGGGTGAAGGGTGAAACGCGGATGAAATGCGGGTGAAACGGGTGAGAAATACATGCTGAAAAAAACGGGTGACGGGTGGTGATTTTTCGGGTGACGGGTCAGGTCGGGTGATGTGGGTGAAAAACGGGTGACGGGTCGGGTGGAGCGTCATCCGACCCGACCCGGGAAAAAAGCCCGAAAAACTGGGTTTGAAAAAAGATTTGGACGGGCTTAGACAAAAAAATAGGCCCGAATTAAAATCCGGGCCGAATTTCAACAAAATTTTGGGTCGAAAACAAAGCCTGACCCGGTCGCACCTTGTCTCCACCCTATTCCAGGACTCAACACATGCCGAACCGTAAGACGACTCTGATGTGCAATGCCCCTTGCACCTTTCATGGCAGGAGTCATGCAATCAGGACGACCCTTAGCACTCAAAACCTAAGGGCGGCATTGATCACAAAGTGCTCACTACCTCTTGGAGTCGATACCAAGCCATCCTGGGAACATGCATGCTCACAAGCTTGCCCGGTCCCCATCAAGCCCGGGCAGATGCCCTCCACAGCACCTGCTAACTGACCTAAGGGTCAGCACTTAGCACAATGTGCTCAGACTATTGGAGTTGCTACCAAGCCACCCTGGCAACATGCATGCTCAAGGCTCGTCCGGTCCACACCAGGCCCGGACGGATGCCCTCCACAGCATCCGCAAACACGGCCCTCACTCGAGTCACAAGCTGACGCAACTCAGCTCGGCCAAGACAACCTCTAGTTGCTTCGTGCTTGTGGTTACACTGGCACTCGCAACCTAAGGACAACTCTAAGCACAACGTGCTCAAGCTACTGGAGTCACTACCAAGCCATCCTGGTAGTGTGCATGCCCGAAGGCATGCCCGGTCCTTATCAGGTCCGGACGGATGCCCTCCACAACATCCGCTAACTCGGCCCTCGCTCGAGTTACAAGCTGACGCCACTCAGCTCGGCCCAAACCAACGCATCGTGCCCTTCAACTGATGCCCATCTGCAGACTGTATATCGTGAGTGGTTAGAACTGGTGTAATTAAAATAAAAGAAAAGAAATTAAAACTCAAAATAATAGTCGGGCTGCAAACAAATCCCGGTCGTAGTAGTATAGTAAAGTGTAAGCGACCGGATATCGAACCGTGGGACTTATAGTGAAATAAGTAGTACCTAAGCTTGTCACAAAAGGGGGGAATTAATTGACTTGTTTCTCAAAAGTAAATAACAGATAAGATAACTGAGTGAAAATAAATTAAATGGAACTCCGGGTTCAGGTTTATATAATCTGATTAATTATGCTATCTCTACCGGTTTAATATAATAATTTGGCAAGATTCCTGTTATTATCTTAAGGTCCGATGAAAACTCATAAGAACTCGTTACCAGAAAATGCAAGGTCCGATGAAAACTCAAGCAAGCACTAGTAAACGGCAGAGGAGTGTGAGGAATTTTATTCTTGCAACTGAGTACTAACTTATCCGATGAAAATAAGTTTCCTACAGTTTTACGGCTTAATTAACCTATCTGTTTGTCACCGATCAGATTAAAAACAGATTTAGTAAGGCTTTTTAATGAATCGATGAAATTTATTAAAAAGGGAGAGATAAACTTTAATCGTAACAAACTGTATTTATTTTAACCGGTAGAAATATAGATTACATAATTATACAAACTATAATTACACCTTCACCCGGAGTAGATCCTCTTAGCCCAACATAATTAAAAAGACAGAATAAGAAGTAAAAGAAATCATCTGGGAAAGATAATTAATTCAGCTCCTTTGTAACTGCTAATATTTGGACAGAGGTTGGACAGAACAACGGTATGGAAAATGGAATGTTTTTATGGGATGAGATGATGTGAGGATTTATGTGGAGATTATGTAGATGAGATGTATGATTTTTGGAGAGAAAATGGTGATTTTTGTGGAAGAAAATTAGCATAAGTTTGGGGTGGAATGAGATATGATTTAATGGAGGTTTAGAGGTGTATTTATAGAGAAATATAGGGTAAAGGGGGTGGTAAGGCGGTGGTGTTAACGTGAGAAGAGATAATGATTTTATCTCTTCACACGCTGCTGTTGTGCTCTCACTACTAGAAAAAACGATTTTTGCGACGGATTTGTTCCGTCGCAAAAATCGTCGTCGCTAATTAGTCTTGCGATGAATTATTTATTCCGTCGCTAATTAGCGACGGATTGGCGAAGGATAATTCCGTCGCTAATTTAGCGACGGAACTTAGCGACGGAATTAGGGTTTGTGCTTTCACGGTTTTGCGACGGAAATTCCGTCGCTAATCCGTCGCAAACTGGTTTTTTCCAAACAGAATATCCTTTTTAATTTGCTCTCACCTACAATAATTTCACCTGCAACAATAATCAACTGCAACATTTTTATTCACCTACATATTAAGCAATAAATTTCACCTGTTCAAAATAATTGAAAATAAACTATTTTTTGTACTAACCAAATTCAAAATAATTGTTAAATTCGTACAATTAGCATTTCAAACAACTGAAAATAAAACTTAATGTTGCAATGTCACTCAAACCATAACAATCTATCTAACGTCCGTACTCCCACCCATGACCATCCCCAGCACGATACCCCAACTGATCACCGTAGCCACCACCTGAGCCACCACCATCTGAGCCATCACCACCTGAGCCACCACCACCCGAGCCATCACCACCTGAGCCACCACCACCACCACCAGAACCACCACCAGAGCCACCACCTGCACCTCCCCACGAACCCCATCCTGGCAGACTAGGAGTCTGAGAGGGAAACATCTGAGAGATCTGCTCTCGTATCATAGCCTGCATCTCCTCCTGACGTAGCTCCTGCCGGATGCTCTCCCTCTGAGTCTCGCGGATCCTGTCAAGCACATTTCGCTCAATGTTTGACTGCATCGACTCAATCATACTCTGATCGTAGCCGGTACCACTTGAGCTGTTGCCAGAGGTGTGAAATGAATCAGGGAAATAGACAGGTGCTAACTCGCCCACACCGTAGACCCTCTGCTTTCGTGATTTCCCTTTGACAGCCTTGTAGAATAATTGGTTGGGGTCAGTGGGTGTCCCTTGGGCTGATGGATCATCTGGGTTCACTGCCTCTTGAGTTGACGCCTCAACAAGATGCTCATATTCATACTATGTAATGGCAAAACAAAGATAAATGGTTATTCATTATTCAATAAAATTAAAATGTATTACAAACATTTATGCAGAATAGATGTATAAAAACACTTACAGCAATGTCCTCTGCCTTCGCACATACTGGCACACTATTACCATGCTCATCCTTGGTCGAATGTGTGTGAATAAAGTGTGTAAGCATCAGGCTCCACACCTGTTTTTTCAGTCTAAAAAAAATGCTTATTAACATATAAAATACAAATTCTACGCAAAATTTGACAGAACCTCCCCTGTTTTTACATTTTGCCCACATATTAAACAGACAGAAAACAGTAATAGTTCACAGTTCATAGTCCACAAACACATTGACATCCATAATCATACCCGTAGTCACACCCATATTCATATTTCCTAAGCATATCTTTAGGTAAATGTAAAACAACACTATCAAAAAAACTTACCAAGACCTTCTTATGCCCCTTCATTGTGCGTGATCCGCAAGCATGGGTGGAGATACCGCCACCAGGTGTGTGCTCACTCCTTCTGTTTTTGGAGTTGATTTGGCTTTTTGCTTTGTAATCTTCGGTCTGCCACTGTCTCTGCCACTCGTCCCATATATCATCTCTGACTTTCCTCTTAGTTCTCCCTGTCTTCATCTTGTATAGTGTGTCAGAATATCTCTGTCTACCTTTATCACAAAAAATCTCATACACCCGTGTCTCAAATCGAGGATCCCATCGAAAGCGCTTCTGTATATATATTAACAAAGTGGTTTAAGTGCAAAAACAAAACCAACATCATACACACATTGGTAAAATATGAATGGTTACATACCTTAAACTCCTCAAAATAAAAACGATGACCATCCGGACCCAGTGACTCCCAGTTATAGCCATGGGCAAACCATCTTGTCTCGAAACAGGGGAGTATTGCACGATTGACTACATTACTAGGCTCCAAATCCCTGTAGTTTCAAAGACAAATGACAAGTAATTAACAATGGTTGGTAAACAAGCTTTATTAAAACAATATCAAGTTGTATAATCACATAAGTGTACTTACCTGCCGTCGATGGTGATGAAGGTGCGACGATCAACAACCCCAGCACCTTGTGACGAGCTTGAGCTACGCGGTGTGTCCGCTGGTGAAGGTGAAGCAGTATCGGTATGTGTCTCAGCCGGTGTGTGGGCAGGTGGAGTGTAGTGCTGAACATCCTGAGAAGCAGGGACTAAAGTGGAGCCCTGATGAGCATGCGGATGAGTGTCAAAGTGCGGGGTCCCCATCGGTGCTCGTGCTGAGACAGTGCGAGAACGATCAAGTCGTGGAGCACCAGAATGAGACCCTTCGCCCGATCCTGCATCATCTGCAGCTTGCTGAGAATCTCTCGCTGCAGATGATGAACTACCCCTACCAAGCATTCTCGAGAACGACCACCCGGATTTAAAGTAACCTCTACCACCTGTCATCACTGTGAATAACCAAAAACAAGCGTATAGATTTATAAGATGTAATCAAATAATATTATAAAAAATGGACAAGTCAATAATTATATGTTCTCATACATCGTAGTTGTTGTCTAGTGTTAATTTATTCATCAATGTTGTCATCTGGTATGTCCACTAAAACTAAAGTTTCATCGTCATCGACTACAGGTGATAACACCATATGATCAACGGTTTCCTCTTGTGGCTGAACCTGTTCCTCATTTGTTGAAGAGTCTGGCATGTCCAAACCACTTCGCGCTTTCACCTTTGACACAACCCACCAGTCTTTCTTATCTCTCTTCTTCGACGGGTATGAGCAATAATACACCTGAACAGCTTGATTAGCTAGCACAAATGGCTCGTACTTGTTAAACTTCCTTGTATGATTAATGTCAACCAGTTTATATCGAGGATGTATTTGTACTCCTCTCTTTTCCGGATCAAACCAGTGACAATTAAACACTACAACTTTCTTGACCGGCAAAGCGGGATACTCTAGTTCAATAATCTCCTTCAGCACCCCATAATAATCATACTCCGAATCGGGTGTTGTAGTGCGAATGAGACAAACTCTTCCATCTTCCTCAGCCATTGGGTAGAGATTCTACCCCTCTCAAAGGTTCTCTCAACATACATCCACACCCTATCGGGTCTCATACCTATACTAATCAAACACTACTTTAGTTAATACTAATAAAACACAACTTTAGTGAATACTAATAAAACACTACTTTAGTTAATACTAATAAAACACTACTTTAGTTAATAAAACTCTCATACCTATCGGGTTGATGACGATTCACATTTATCAATCGAAGAACGAACTGGACTGGAGAAAGACAAAAAGAAGAAGAACAACAAGAAGATGAAGAAGAATAAAAAGAAGAAGAAGAAGAAGAAGATAGATGGTGGTGGTGTCCGGTGTGTGCGGTGGTGCTGGTGGGTTTCGTGCCATGCGACTACGCCTGAGGGAGGAGACCAACCGAAATATAAAATACGGTGATTATCAACACTACTTTAGTTCAAACTAATAAAATTTTTTAAAAAATCGACATAGTGTCCCCTATTTTTTTACTTTTCCGCTTATTTCTAAGCATCCCACAAGGACGATACACAAATACCAACAGTTATCAACAAAACCCAACAGATTGTCCACACATTATCTACAACAACATACAACAGATCCAACCACTTGATTCATCGACGCAAATTAAGTAACTAACAAAAAACACACACAAAAGTAACTAACAAGCAATGGATATTTAAGTTCAAATACACAAATGGCAACTACGTGAAAACCATATAAAACAAAATAAGCCATGTTTAAACGAACGTATAACTATTCGAATACATATGTCGATTATCATAGCACAGTGCGTGTATATATATAAAGAGCAAAAGCTATCATCAAACCATAACAAGCTCTTAATTTATTGGTAAATAATAGACTAGCACATGTCTGATTAAAACAATTCGAAAGCAGATGGTATACTCTAGTAAAGATTGTACTTTAGGATAAATAATATACTGTATTTCCAAACTCTTTTAAGCCGTGCGGATACAAAATAATATACTAAAGTATCTTTTAGTAATACATATTATAGAAAATTTACATACGAAAGCTTGTGATGTACAAAATTTTTATATATAGAAAATTAGGGAAGTTTTGGGTAAGCGTACTCAAATCATGTCAGTTTCACCTACTTATCGTAAAGTAAATATGATAATATACAATTTGTCGACGCAAGTATAAGGAAGATATGTCATTAACCAAACATTATTAATTTAATAATAATCATATGATGAACTTATCAAATATCATACATATGCAATATAGTAGCCGAAAAGCAAGTTAAAGTCCGATAAAATAGAACTAAAATAATTCAAAAAAGAGAAAAATTAAAATATTAATACTCTACAGCCTTGAAATACTAATACTATATATATTAAATAAGAAATAATATATCCTAATATAAAATCAAGTTTAAAATATATATTAACTTAATTGATTTTATCAACTTAATTATACAATTAAATTATCAACTGAATTATTTAATAAGAAACAATATATATTAAAAAATACAGTTAAATTATGTATATATTCTAATATAAAATCAAGTTAAAATCACGAACTGTCACTTAACTTATAAATTTCAGTTCGAAATATTCTCAATATGTTATTTCCCCAAATCAATTTTCGGTTTCACAATATTATAACCCTAGGTCTACTACAATAAAAAAATCTACAACTAACATTCATAATTACCAAACAACATCAACAAATTTGTATACTAACAATTTTTGATATACCCATGGCATTTGGAACTAAAATTTGTAAAACTATCCATAAAAGTAAGAATCGACAACTGAAATTAACTAATACAAACTATATAATCATTAATTAGTTCTAACAACACAATTTTGCAAGCACACAACACTGAATTTTGATATACCCATGCCATTTTCGGTTATATATATATGTAACACTAAAATTAGTGAAAAATTAAACAAAAATGCAAAATTAGCCACTATAATACTCACAAACCAACAACACACCAATAACCACCAGTTCATAGCACCAATTAACAAACAATAACCCACAAATTTACAAATTTTTAACACAATTTTCGTAACCCTAGAATTGGCTGAAACTAACCAAATTTACCGCAGTGAAGTTGCAGGAGTATGCAAAGGTTGTCTGGGACGTTTCGGTGGCCGGAAAACTAGCTAATGGCGGCGCCGGAGACTGATTCTGGCTGGAATAGAAATCTGGTGCACGCAGGAGAGGAGAAGAGGGAGGGCTGAGTCGCGAGAGGAAAAAAAAGAACGGCGCGAGGGGAGGAAGAAGAAGAAAACGCGTCGATTTATCTAAAAGAATTAGCGACGGACTGAGTCCGTCACTAATCCGTCGCTAATATATAAGTTAAACGGCGCCGTTTAACTTAGTGGCAGCGTGTGTTTTTCGGAATTAATTAGCGACGGACTATTCCGTCGCTAATTCCGTCGCTAATTAGGGGAAATTTGCGCGCCAATCGCCCCGCCATCGTTCCGTCGCTAATTCGTCGCCATTCCGTCGCTAAAATCGTCCGTCGCTAATCCGTCGCTAGTCCGTCGCTAATTAGCGACGGAATTTGTTCCGTCGCTAATTCCGTAGCAAATAGGCTGTTTTCTAGTAGTGCTGTTCGCTGGCAAGACACGTGCGTCCGGACCACTGTCCGGACCTGTGTGGTCCAGACATGTCGATTTCTTTCTCGGGCACGCTGGCATGTATTGGTCCGGACCAGGTGATCCGGACACTGGTCCGGACCAAAGGTCTTTTTCCTCTAAAATGTTCGTTTTAGCTCCGATTTGATCCCCGTTTTCGCCTACGCGTTCGTCTCTTCGTGTACTTTGATCCTAGCTTGGTTTTCCTCATGTTTAACCAATAAATTTGTGAGATAATCAATAAAACATAACTAGAGGAAAACTAACCAAAGTGGAGAAATGAGCAAGAAAAGTGCTAATATAATATATGAAATACACCTATAAAACATGCTCATTTGGACACTTATCACACCCCACACTTATCTTTTTGCTTGTCCTCAAGCAAAACCATGTACCCAAGTAAGTAGGGAATGCTCAATACTAACAAATATTATTATGAAGGGTAGGATAAAGAGGTGAACAGTTCATGATCTTTAACTTTTTGAGGAGTGTGATCCATCAACTGCTGGTGGCATAGGTGTGCTCAGGGTAAAAATAAAATATAGAGTTTCGGGGTATGATCCAAGGTACTTCAATGCTTCTTTGTTTAGGTGACTGTGAGAACTTTTACCATGGCCAACTTCTCTCAAGAATGGGCATTGAGGAGAAAACAAAAGGAAAAATAGATTTATGCATTTGTTTCACTTTTGCATAAGGGATAAGAAGATAATATGTAAGCATCAAGCTTTTGTATTTAAGAACACTCAACTCTCTTCGTTGGTTACGAATGGTGTCTCGCAAGTCCCTTCTTTTTTTTAACAGAGAAGCACCCCTTAGCAATCCCTAAGAGAGAAGACAGAAAGAAACCCTGAGCAATAAAGTCCAACCATTGCAGATTATTTGGTCACACCGCATAAGAAAAATGCTCCTCAAAAGTAATCAAATGAAAATTTTTAAATTTGTACCATTTATCCCACAATTCATAATATTATTTGTTTTTAAAGAGAACAACCTACATTAGGAGGGTACATAATTTTAATTTTTGAACAAATGCAAGATAAGCAGGGAGATTTAAACATTTTAAGCACAAAATGCCCTGAAAAGGGTTCTTCCCCCACACTTAAGCTCAAGCAATGCCCTCATTGCGTAGATGGAATTAAATTAACAGGGCATGCCATTAATAAAGGAAAGAGTGTACTCCCCAAATTTCGTAGAGTGTGTAGAGCTCCCCCACACTTGAGTGCAGCTGTGGAATGACATGAAATGTACCTATAAATAATATTCTACACAGCCAGAATAACACAAGTAAAACCTGCATTTTATTATAACATATAAAAGGGAAGTACAGTACAAAAAAGAAAATAACATTAAATTAAAGGAAAGACAAAAGATAGATAGTGGGTTGCCTCCCACCAAGCTGCCCGGGTTTAACGTCTCTAGCTAGACGCATGTTTTTCATTATCCCGGATCATAAATGAATGTTGACAATGGTAGTACCGGGAACAGGAAATTGGCAATATGTAGGACCAAACCACCTGGATCAAAACAAAGTATTACGGCAACAATTACAGTAGGAAAAGACAAACTCCACAAAACCTGGTTTTGAAGGAGGTGTTTGCTGCCATTAATATTGTATTGAAAACCGGGTGATGGTTGTAGTGCTTCCTCAAATTGGAGAATGTAAACATTCTCCCTCTGTTGTTTAGCCGTATGGATGCAAGATGGTAGTGGTGGTGCTTGCTCAGAGTCGAGGATGTAAATTTCCTCCCCTGGAACAAAAATGAAGGTGGAAGTGGGCTTCAATGGGTGGATTGGGTGGGCATTTTTTTTCTTTGGAGAAGGGCCCAGATTTTTTAATGGATGACCCTTGGTGCGAGGATCAAAGTTGGATGGCTCCTCCTCCTCAAATTTGAGGACGTATATATCCTCATCTTTTTGAAGAGGCTCATAGGAAGAGCCCTGATTGAATTCAACTTCAGAGGGAGATGACTCCTTGAAGTTGATATTGGTGTTTTGTTTGGATATTCTGGCGGGAGGGAGCATTTCCTCCTCTTCATTTTTGAGGATGTAAATATACTCATTTTCTGGATATAGCACAGAGAAGGAGGGAAAATAACGGTAATTGACTTCAGAGGGAGGAGACTCCATGAAGTTGAGGTAGAAGTTGTCCTCTGAAGGCTTGTCTTCAAGCTCAAGCAGAAGGTTTGATACCGTTTGCTCAGGTTCGAACGGGGGTGGTGATATAGAGTAACTCAAATCCTCAGGTAAGTCGTCCACTATATAAACCAGTTTGCTCTCCGGTTGCTGTGATGTAAGGTCTAGTGAACCTTCCATCATTTC
Organism: Limonium bicolor; assembly: GCA_023374045.1. NCBI lineage: Eukaryota > Viridiplantae > Streptophyta > Magnoliopsida > Caryophyllales > Plumbaginaceae > Limonium > Limonium bicolor. The sequence goes on along the minus strand of CM041776.1, from coordinate 389,377,354 downwards.
GTTTATCGCAACTAATTTGGCATAGAACTTTAGTTGGTTCATGTCGAGGTATTCTTCCTCAGCCTGCTGCTCTACTTCGTGGACCATTTCACTCTCTGGTTGATGCTCCCTTTGAGCTAGTGTGATGGGCTGGTCCACTACATAAATTGCGTTCACATACTCTTTTGGATTTGGATTGGTTTGTGAGGGAATTTGACCAGGTGGCCTTTGTTGGGTAAGCAGTTGTTGAATCTGGGACTGCAAGGCTTTTTGGTCTTTGCGCAGGGCTGCGACCTCTTCTTGCGTATCTTTGGACTTACCCATCATTGCCTTAAACATCTCTTGCATTTGAGACATTCCAGAGTCAGAATTTGAAGGTTGTTAAGTCTGTCGGCTTGAAGAAGCATCATTACCATAAGGCGGATGTTGATACTGCCTTTGCCCTCCTTGAAAATTGGGGTGCATGTTGTGCTGCCATGGTTGTCTGTACCCTTGATTGTTACCAACAAAGTTTGCTTCCTCTGCTGCTTTTAATTTCTGTAATTGGGGGCATTGTTCATAATCATGAGTCCCACCACATTGCGTACAAGAAATAACAGGAGATGATTGGGACAGAGGAGCATAGCCTGGAGGGATAGTAGATGATCGGGAAATCATCGACTTAGCTTGCTGGGGGTAGGAGTTCATAGCCATCTGCTCAACCACTTTCTGCAGAGTACTTACTTTTGTTGCCTGCTGAGCATTGCTTTCCATTAGTTGCTCATGGCTTTTCATCAGCTGGTCAAACTTGTTATCACTTCCCCAACATGGTATAAACCTGGAGTACCGCTCCTTGATCCACCGGAGGCCCAGTCTCTGATTTCTTCACAGAGAGACTCCATGCTGTTCAGAAATTGTGCTCCTGGCTTTTTCAGAATATCGGCCCCTAAGGAGGATAATACCATTGTTCTGCATGGACCGATCAAGCCTTTGTAGAACAATTGTGATACTTGCTCTTTCGTCAGACCATGGTGAGGACAAGTAAGTAGTAGCCCTTTGAAACGGTCCCAAGTTTCACAAATATGCTCCGACCCTGGTTGCTTGAAATTATAGATTTCAGCAATCATCTCCAACGTTCGGCTCGGGGGTAGGAATTTGTCGTAGAACTTGGTGGCCATGTCATCCCAAGTACCAATGGTACTTGGTGTCAGGCTATGATACCACTTGCTCGCATTTCCCGTCAGGCTGTGAGGGAATAATGACAGTCTTGCTTACTGGAGTACTGCGTCGGTTGCAGTAAGACTGTTGGCATGTTGCAAGAACTTTGTAACATGTAACAGAGCTTCGTTAGGATTGGTGCCATCAAACATGCCCAACTCCTGTACACATCGGATTTGATGATATGGCTTCAGCTTCTGCCACTCATCGTATTCGGATGGGCTGAGGTGGGGAAGGATGATGGCAGGCTGTTGTCCTTGATTAGACGGCCTGTTGATATTTCGAACTGTCGCTGGTGTAGATGCCATGTCAGCTTCCGGGTTAGATTCTATCACTGTGGTGGTAATGTTTTGTTGAGTTCGGTTCTGCCTTAGGGTGCGCAGAAAGGTTCTCTCGATCTCTGGATTGTAACCAACCGTGTGATTATTAATATTTTCCGGGTAGCTGTGTGACCTGGTAAAAGGCATTCACCACTCAAAACAGAAAAAAGAAACTCGTGAGGTGTTAGAATAAATAAAAATGTTAGGAATTAGTTGACAGAAATTATAAGTTAGTAGTTAGAGACAATGGAAATTAAAATGACAAAAATTTTAATGACAGAAATTATAAGTTAGTAGTTAGTATACTGGAAATTATAAGTTAGTAGTTAGTATACAGAAATTTGAAGGACAATGGAAATTAAATGACAATAATATTAAGAAGTCAGAAGTCAGATGTCCAAGTCAGATGTCCAAAATTAGATGTCCGAAGTTAGATAAACAACAAAATAATATAAACAAAATATGATAATATAACAGGTGAATTATCCGGGGCTTAGGGACTAGAATAAATCAAGTCCCCGGCAACGGCGCCATTTTGCAGACTGTATATCGTGAGTGGTTAGAACTGGTGTAATTAAAATAAAAGAAAAGAAATTAAAACTCAAAATAATAGCCGGGCTGCAAACAAATCCCGGTCGTAGTAGTATAGTAAAGTGTAAGCGACCGGATATCGAACCGTGGGAGTTATAGTGAAATAAGTAGTACCTAAGCTTGTCACAAAAGGGGGGAATTAATTGACTTGTTTCTCAAAAGTAAATAACAGATAAGATAACTGAGTGAAAATAAATTAAATGGAACTCCGGGTTCAGGTTTATATAATCTGATTAATTATGCTATCTCTACCGGTTAATAAATAATTTGGCAAGATTCCTGTTATTATCTTAAGTCCGATGAAAACTCATAAGAACTCGTTACCAGAAAATGCAAGGTCCGATGAAAACTCAAGCAAGCACTAGTAAACGGCAGAGGAGTGTGAGGAATTTTATTCTTGCAACTGAGTACTAACTTCCGATGAAAATAAGTTTCCTACAGTTTTACGGCTTAATTAACCTATCTGTTTGTCACCGATCAGATTAAAAACAGATTTAGTAAGGCTTTTAATGAATCGATGAAATTTATTAAAAAGGGAGATAAACTTTAATCGTAACAAACTGTATTTATTTTAACCGGTAGAAATATAGATTACATAATTATACAAACTATAATTACACCTTCACCCGGAGTAGATCCTCTTAGCCCAACATAATTAAAAAGACAGAATAAGAAGTAAAAGAAATCATCTGGGAAAGATAATTAATTCAGCTCCTTTGTAACTGCTAATATTTGGACAGAGGTTGGACAGAACAACGGTATGGAAAATGGAATGTTTTTATGGGATGAGATGATGTGAGGATTTATGTGGAGATTATGTAGATGAGATGTATGATTTTTGGAGAGAAAATGGTGATTTTTGTGGAAGAAAATTAGCATAAGTTTGGGGTGGAATGAGATATGATTTAATGGAGGTTTGGAGGTGTATTTATAGAGAAATATACGGTAAAGGGGGTGGTAAGGCGGTGGTGTTAACGTGTGAAGAGATAATGATTTTATCTCTTCACACGCTGCTGTTGTGCTCTGTTCGCTGGCAAGACACGTGCGTCCGGACCACTGTCCGGACATGTCGAGTTCTTTCTCGGGCGCGCTGGCATGTATTGGTCTGGACCAGGTGATCCGGACACTGGTCCGGACCAAAGGTCTTTTGCCTCTAAAATGTTCGTTTTAGCTCCGATTTGATCCCCGTTTTCACCTACGCGTTCGTCTCGTCGTGTACTTTGCTCCTAGCTTGGTTTTCCTCATGTTTAACCAATAAATTTGTGAGATAATCAATAAAACATAACAAGAGGAAAACTAACCAAAGTGGAGAAATGAGCAAGAAAAGTGCTAATATAATATATGAAATACACCTATAAAACATGCTCATTTGGACACTTATCACCATCCCTCGGACCTTCATACTCGGGGGTCTGAAGGACTGTGGAACTTAAGGGACTAGGTCAAAGCAACAATCAAGTATGGGGTTGACAAGCAATCCCAGCACAAGTCTTAACGGGCACCAACAAAAGAGCAAACTAGCATGGAGCTACTTGTAACCAAGCAGCTCGCCAAAAGGGGCATGATAAACCTCCCCCACCGAAGTTCTTGCCGTCCCCGGCAAGATACAACGATGAGTCTTAGTTCAACTAAGAAGATTTATCATGCTCCAACAGTTTCCCAACTTTGAAGGTATAACAACCCATAGACAATGTCTTTGACCAACACACACAGGCAACTGCCTTGAACCGTTAACCAGTGTGTTTCTCGAAGCTCAAACATTTTTGACTTCTACCACGTTCTACTTGAATGGGTCGTCGGTCTATGGAGCACCACAGTGTAGGTGGCCTCTTGTGTCATTTTCTTTGTGACACATTGCCACTTAGTGCCTTAATGCCTAAATTGTTTGAACTTTTGCGACGTCCTGAGTCCTTCCATTCGCGTCGCAACGACACCAAGTGAACAACCAACACGTTGCTGCGACATCCTGAGTCTTTCCATTCAGGGCGCGGCAACTTTTCAATGATGCTATGCAGTAACGGGTTCCCCATGCCTCTTCGATGTCAATGTCCTTAGTCCTTAGTCCTTCAATTCGCATCGACACTTACTACACTGCTTGTCATCGGCGACATCAGCCCTGATAAGCTGAGCCTTAGCTGGTTGTGCCTACTCCTGTGCAAAATTTGCACAAGTGACAAAGACCTTGACAGGTCAACGTCTGCACGCCAGATGGGTCGTTTCCTCTTAAGCTACGCCCGAGAAACAACCACCTCAAAGGAACCAAGTAGTTTCAGTGCTAAGCACCTAACTATGAGACGAAGAGCAACGTCGAAGCCATAAGAAGGAACTTCCCCACCGGTCCTGGGATGCAAGTGCGTCTCCAGCTATATTCAAATACTGTTAGAAAATTCCCTAGGTTCCACCTTGGTGAAGCCCTAGGCCGAAGCCACACCGCCACTAAAACTCTGGGACCTTCCACAGGCGTTGGGCCCCCAAGGGGACCACACCACTTCCTGCTAAACTGCGCGATATAGTCACTATCGCGGCACCGCAAAACAACTTGCAAGTGCACCCAACACTTGGTAGCACGAAGCCACATCGGGTCTCAAGTCCATTTTGAGCCAAAGGTATTTTGGGCTTAGATCACATCACTAATTCTGCTATAGGTAACCATGGTTAGCGAAGCTTTCACATAAAACCACGAGACTAAGAGAATTAGATTTAACAGTACAAGTAGACCGGCTAGAAAGATGGGCCAATCAGCCCCCTTTTCAACTTAATACGGCAAAAACATCCCCGACACTAGATTCTGGTGAGGCCATCTTAAGCTCAAGCGGTCAAAGTCTACGAAGCCGAGTCGTGGACTTATGACAACCCTTGAATCAAGTTTTGACACCGCATCCGCTTTCAACACAAAGGAGAAAGGGCAAGGTTGTTATGGGAACACCCCTAATGTGCCTCCTTATCAGGAGCACAGGTTGTTCACCCTTAATTGGAACGAATCTTCCAATTTACGAGGAGTTCCAAGAATTTCCTGGGACCTGTGGGATTTACCCTTCCGCACCTCAGATCTCGTATCACATCCAATTCACCGCAGGGTTTAGAAGGTCTCTCCTCACTAGGAGGAAACCAAGCTAACGTCCAATTTTACTTAGAACCACGTATGCACCTTACCACAAAGGAGTTTACAAAAGGCCACTTCCTCATGAGCTTATATGCTCATTTCCTGACAGAAGGACCAATTGAATCCCCATCACGTATCTAAGGCCAACGTTGGCTCCGTTCCAAAAGAACACCACTTCTTGGTATCACCTCCTTTACTAGGTTCCCTTTCCCAACTAACCCTGGAGCTCAGGGGAATTAGGTCATTGCCACAACAACATTGTCTACGGATTATCCGCAAGGTTTTGTTGGCGACATGACCTTGTTATTGGCCTAACAGCCCATAAATACCACGACGTCCTAGAACGTCAAATCCACCAACACACTCCGGCAGCTTGCCCACACAGAAGGCTCGCTTGGTGAAGTGACAACACTGATCGAGGTATGGAAACGAACAAGTCTTTGGCTTATTAGCCTTTGACCCGCCCACAAGAATACCTAACTGGACAAGCCAACCCTCAAGGAACCCAACAACCTCAAATTGCTATGTTCAATCAAGGGGACCGATTCTCTCTTCTAAAGGCACGTTCATCCTCATATTCGGTCTCTTGAAGCTTATACCAGAATTCAGTGTATCTTATATCTTAGGCTAACCCATCGGTCTATCAGAACATTGTGCGCATCTCCGTGTGAACCTTTAGCTCAACACGGATTACTACATCACAGTGGCGGGTCTGGACCGCAATAACCAAGTTATTCGACGCGCACTGCCAATAGGTCAATGCAAAGTCATCCATCAACCACCCAAAGATGGTTGAACCTACCGAACACGGGATTACACCTGGAGTTCAAGGACTCACCGGCAACGTAAAAAACGCCTATGGTTTTGACTTTTGCCAGTGACTGCAGGGGCAAGAACCTACGACAAACACCTTGCTGGGTCAATCCTTGGTTGCAACCATCAAGCCAAACCTCTGTTGACCATCTAGAACCTTAACACGATTCACATCCATAAATGAACCAAAAGGCTAAGATTGACCAGCATGTCTAAAGGTTCATCAAGCGACTCTAGCAATGTTCAACAATGTTCTTTTAGGACCTACTAGCCCTCAAAGTACTCGTCACTGATCAAGAGACGAAGATGTTTGAACATCGGATTGTGCTAGTGTACCAACAACGGAGCGATGCTCCCGCGGCAGCATGGGTCTCACCCAGCAGCCATCAAATAGTCATCCGATCTGACACCGTTGGACCAAGCCCAAGACCCGAGTCGTTGACCTCTAAGAGGACAAGGCTCAACTTAGGCCTTAGGTCTGAACAGCCAAAAGCCATTATGCGAGACTTGGTTCGCAGCCAGCACTCAATTCGGGTCGGCTCCAGCAAGCTCATTTACAGCAACACGAGACCAAACTTCTTTCATTGCGGCTTCAAGTGAAGGCAAGAAAGGAGAACTCAAGGTAAGCCCAGAAGGGTCGAACCTAAGTGTGAAGGCACACATGATCGGCATGTTGCAAGAGGCTACCGTCCCTAGTCCCAGGGTCATACGGACAACATCTCTTCCGAACTAACGACAGGTCTTAAACCCACGCTTGTTCGAACCAACTTGACATCTAACACCGCACACCTGACCTTATCATTGCGCAAACACTCTCGTAGAGTTTGCACGACACTTCAGCGTACGAGCAAGTTATCCTGATCCCACCAAGGACTGAACAGGATGAGCCAACCTTCAGAAGAAGGATCTTTTCTGACTTAGACAAACGAGTCAATCTACAAAAGTAGGGTCTCTTCGCTAAAGGCATTCAAGAACACATTTACACTCTTTGACAACGGATTTTAAACCTTCCTTCGAAGGATCTTTTCTAACTAAGTCCATCACAAGTCAGGCTAACCTATAACTTAGCCTCGTCCGAATCCTTCCCCAATGATAACATCGCGGCAAGGGTATTCGATCGAGCTTAGCTAGAGTCAGACCGACCCACGAAATCAAGTCACAACGGCAAACAAACAGGATTCATCAAAGCCTTCATCCCAAACTAATCATCCAAATGGAATCAGCGACAACAGCTCGCCTTGGTCAGGCGGCAAGCTAAAGACATTAACGAGCCACTCACATGAACCCTACGAGTAGGGACGATAGCCTCTTGCAACATGCCGATCGTGTGTGCCTTCACACTTAGGTTCGACCCTTCTGGGCTTACCTTGAGTTCTCCTTTCTTGCCTTCACTTGAAGCCGTAATGAAAGAAGTTTGGTCTCGTGTTGCTGTAAATGAGCTTGCTGGAGCCGACCCGAATTGGGTGCTGGCTGCGAACCCAGTCTCGCATAATGGCTTTTGGCTGTTTAGACCTAAGGCCTAAGTTGAGCCTTGTCCTCTTAGAGGTCAACGACTCGGGTCTTGGGCTTGGTCCAACGGTGTCAGATCGGATGACTATTTGATGGCTGCTTGGTGAGACCCATGCTGCCGCGGGAGCATCGCTCCGTTGTTGGTACGCTAGCACGATTCGATGTTCAAACATCTTCGTCTCTTGATCAGTGACGAGTAATTTGAGGGCTAGTATGTCCTAAAAGAACATTGTTGAACGTTGCTAGAGTCGCTTGATGAACCTTTAGACATGCTGGTCAATCTTAGCCTTTCGGTTCATTTATGGAGGTGAATCGTGTTAAGGTTCAAGATGGTCAACAGAGGTTTGGCTTAATGGTTGCAACCAAGGATTGACCCAGCAAGGTGTTTGTCGTAGGTTCTTGCCCTTGCCGTCACTGGCAAAAGTCAAAACCATAGGCGTTTTTTATGTTACCGATGAGTCCTTGAACTCCAGGTGTAATCCCGTGTTCGGTAGGTTCAACCATCTTTGGGTGGTGAGATAGTGAATCCCTAACTCCCTAAACTTCTTCCCTAATCCCTAGTCATTCCAGTTCTATGGTTCCATACCTCGTCGGGTTACCTCGTTACTACGTGACCGAGCTTGAGAGAGAGAGAGGATCGCAAAGACAATGCAACAGTATTAAGTCTCGAATGTGAATCGTGTCCTTTATTGTGGGGTTGAACCCCTATTTATAGTGTTTTCACTATTAAATCGAGAGTTGCCAGCCTGACTTTCTTTTGATTGCCAGGCTGGCATTTACACATAAGCGAGATACTTAACTACCCATCCGGCCGGGTCACGTTCCGGTCCAGCGATATTTCTTGCTCTAAGCTGTTCCTTCCAGTCACATGAGACCGGACATTTTATCTTTCCTCATCCTCGTACTTTTTCCCTCTTCATCAGTCCCACAAGTTCTACTTTTGATTCTTTAAACATAAAAAGTAGAACTTCTTAGCGTGTGCCTTTGTTTGTTTTTTTTTGTCGTTGTGGCTTTTCGTTCTTCCGGCCTTCATTTTTCGTTCTTCCGGCCTTCATGCTCTTCCGGCCATCATCTCCCCTCAGTCCCACAAGTTCTCTTTTCTTTTCCCCTCCCTCCTTTTAGAAAAAAGGAAAGAAACTTTCTTTTTCGAATTACGCCCCTGCCCGTGCTTGGTCCGTGCCTGCTCCTTTTTAATGTGGAATTTGCAGAGTCGTTTCGTGTCAGTGCCCCATTTCCAGGAAGGTGCAAGGTCTCCCTTTTATCTTTCATTTATCTGGGCGGGAAACGCTTTCTTCGAAGCTCTATTCTCGATCTTTTTCTGATATCTCTCTTCTTTGCTTGCCCAGACTTCGTCGCTTCTTCTCTTGCGTTCTACTTTCGAATCCTTTCCCTTCTTTGCCTTATCCTCGTTCCCCATTTTCTTACTCCGATGGCCTCGTCTAGCTCGAAGAAGAACAAGGCCGCAGCGAATTTTGTCCCCGCGAAAGAGGCGATTCAAGGTACTTTCTCGCCCCAAGGGTTTCGCCCCACTTATTTGAAATCTACCGTGCCCTTTTCTGCTGATCGAGAACCTTCTTCATCCTCTCTGGATACCTCCTCCCTTCTCTCCTGTTTGAAGGACGTCGAAGTCCCACAGGGTACTTGTATCTATCTTCCCTCTCCCGATTCTCATCCCCATGACAATTTCGGGCTTGGATACGCCGTTTATGCGGATTTTTTCTCTCGCGGCCTGACCGTGCCCCCTCACCCGTTTGTTCTGGGTTTCCTGATTCGGCGTTGCTGTGTGCTTGCTCACCTACACCCGAAGGCAATTTCTTACCTCCATGCCTATGTCCTCCTTTGTGAGGAGAACGGCATTCGGGCGGAAGCAACCGAGTTCGCCCAGTTCTACTGCACAAGGGATGATCCTGATAGCCTGACCATCAAGGCGAAGGCCGGCTTTTCTCTTTTCGATTACAAGAAAGCGTCTTCCGGGTGGAACTCCCGATGGTTTGTCATTGTCCCACCTCCAGGCCGATTCTTGGGGGTCCCTTACTGTTCCTCGATCCCGAAAGGCCAATTTAGCTGTCCCGCTTCCCCGGCGCAAGAAATGCCTATCTCAAAATCCTGAAGATGGTAAGCAAAAAGCAGCCTACGGTCTCCCAATTTTTTACCCCGGCGCGCCTGGAGTCACTGAAGAAATATCACAGTAAGCTTTACTTAGTCAATTTTTCTTAAGTTTTTACCTTTTACCGCTTTCTTACTCTTTGTGTCGTTCTGGCAGATTTCTTTTCTAGAGGAGACAAGGTGGGGCCCTTCAATAGTTGGAATTTTGTTAACTTCAAAATGGGCGATGAGCAAGTTGACTATTATGCGTCTGTCGATGCGGCTGTTGATGCGGCCACAAGGCTCCTTGGGGATGCCCCTTCTTCCAAGAGGAAACAAAGAGGCGATAGTGAGAAAGATCGTTCCGGCCAGAAGAAGAAGAGAATTACTGAATCTCCGGCCCGATCGAGCGGTGATTTGCCAGGTACTTGGCACGTGAGTCCAGGGTCTGGGCGTCGCGTCTCTCTCCCTCTTACCCCTGATTCGGGACAGGGGTCTGTCTTTCGTCCAGGGCGGGGGTCTGGGCACCCAACCCCTATTTGTGAATTGTTTCCTGACTTGGCAGGATATTTTTCTTCCGATCCGGCCCACGGTGCTGTCCTGGAAGATACTAATCTACGTATTGCTCTTCCTTATTTGAAGGAAACTTTGGTCTCTCTTCTTTGTACATTCCACGCTGACTTTTCCTTTCCTAGGTTCTCAAGGCGCACCGATAACCGTTACTGACAACGAGGTTGCTTGCGGTCCAGCCCACCCTACTTCTGCTGTTCCGGCTTCCAGCACTCAAAGACTTCGGAAGAAGACTGTGTCAAAGCCGAAGGCTGTTTTAACGGAGGTTTCTGAAACCGAAAGTGACCGTGAGCCTCTTGGTACCTCAACCCCACATGATGTTCCTGGAGTTATGGAATCAGTTCCTGAGGGGGTAAAAGAATACCGACCCGTGCCCGAGAACCCAGAGCTTCGGAGTAAGCAGAGGGAAGATAAGCAAAGGGGGGACAATATCGCCTCCTCCTCCTCACCACCCCCTCCTGTTCGGGATAGTTTCACCGGTCCTTCCCAGAAGGGGGGATGGTTGTACTACCTTGGGCAACCCCTGCGCAAGATCTCCTTTGACGCCGCTTGATACACCGACGCCTGGAAGGAAGCGATAAGGCTGTCCGATCATCCGGACGGGATCTTCGCCCCTCCGTCCATTGTTACTGCCACCAAGGAGAAACTAAGGGCCGGGAGCGGAGGAGCTGATGCTATTATGCGTCACTCGATTCCCATGGGAGAGGTCTTCAACCTGATGTGGCAAAGCATCTTTCGGGTAGGTCCCGTCTTCCTCCCATTATCCCATATCTTCCTGACATTCCTTAAGCCCTTTATGTTTCGTTTCTTTAGGTTATGTTAATGGCTCAAAGTGCCGAAGTTCAGACTCGGGATCTTCAGTTTGACCTGCAACGTGAAAAAAGTCGAGCCAACAATATTGAAGCTGAGTTGAAGCAAACCCGTTCCAATCATGATTCCTACATGGATCATGTAAATTATGAGATCGACCAGAAGGTGAAAGAAAGGACAGACACTCTAAACAAGGAGCTGCGGTCATCTCGTCATGAGTGTGTTCGTCTTCGAGATGAATATGAGTTAAAGTTGAAAAACTTGCGGGAAGAGATGTTTGCTCTGAGAAATCAGAACCTTCACACAGAGAGTACCCTGAAACAGGTACGCGGCAAACCTTCCGGCGAAAGGGATGCCTTGATACCAAAGCATGCTTTGTCTGACTTGGAAGTTTTGTTGCGGCAGGTACAAGCTGCTCACAAGAGGGATGTGGAATCCCTTACTTCAGATAAGGTTTACTTTGCGGACCTGAATACCGCCCTTGAGAAGGAAGTCGAGTCCCTTGAGGCGGACAAAAAAGCTTTGGCCAGGCAGAACGAGGCTTTAGTGGAAGATAAAGCCAAACTTATTCAAGAGCTTACTGAACTGGCCGAGGAAAAGAATGCCCTGGATGTGCAGGCTCGGACCGCCTTTGACCAAGAGAAGCAGTTCTTGATGGACGAAAACACGGCTCTCTCTTCTGGTAAAGCTGCTCTTGCAGCCGAGAAGGCTTCTCTGGAAGAAAAGGTGAAGGCTTTAGAGGAGGCCATGGTCCTCCCTCAACCCGAGAGTGCTAAGGTTCCGGCCAAGGGTAAGTCTTTGTCGGCCCCTTTCCTGCCTTTTTATCCTCACGCCTTATTCTTACCGATCTTGCTCTCTTTTTTGGAAAACAGACTCTGAAAATCTTTTAAAACATGTCGAGAAACTCAGTAATCGCATCGACAAGCTGAATGAGGAGCTTTCCGCTGCGGGTTCCGACCGCGATCTCTACCGAGCTCAGGTCTTACAGCTCGAGGAGGATGTTGCTAAACACACAGCCTACGCCCGTCGGACCCAAGAGGAGCTGAAGAAGCAAGGAACTATTATTGCCCATTTGAAAAAGGCTTTCAGCTCCCAAAGCCGGAAGATCATGAATGTCTGTCGCCAAACCATCTCCAAGTACTTTCTGAAGAGGGGGGAAGTGTTGGATGACGACTTGTATAGTGAGCTGGAGTTTGACAACGTTGCCCGGAAGAGCAATTTCCTTGAAGATTTTGAGAAATTCGGTCGTCTCCCTGGTGAGACAGTCTTTGGACCTGGTCAAGCTTCCTTCCTTCCACCCGATAGTGGAGTGCGTCAAGGGATTGCTGGCTCCCATCAGGCCGCTGGGAGATCTAATTCTCAGGAGAGTGTGTCCAATCCGGCCGAAGGGTCTGCTGCAAAAAAGCCTAAAAAGCCTGCTCAAGAATAGACGTTTTATAGATAGAGTAATGTTTTAGCGTAAGAACCTTGTATAAGTGCATTTTGGATTATTATTCTGGTTACCACTTTGTATTTTTAATTGATTCAGACTATTGATTTTATATATTTTTCATTTGGCTTTATCCGGAGCGACCGGATTTCCAAATATTTTGAATGTGCGCCCTTTGTTTACATAAAAGGTCCTTATTCTACTGCTTAGCCTTTTTAGGAGATTTTTAGATACTTTAGGTATGCCGACCACATGGTATGTTTCAAGGCATGACAGCCTGTAGGCACACTGGCCGGATGGTACATTTCAAGGCATGATAGCCTGTAGGCACGCTGGCCGGATGGTACATTTCAAGGCATGATAGCCTGTAGGCACGCTGGCCGGATGGTACATTTCAAGGCATGATAGCCTGTAGGCACGCTGGCCGGATGGTACATTTCAAGGCATGATAGCCTGTAGGCACGCTGGCCGAATGGTACATTTCAAGGCATGATAGCCTGTAGGCACGCTGGCCGGATGGTACATTTCAAGGCATGATAGCCTGTAGGCACGCTGGCCGGATGGTACATTTCAAGGCATGATAGCCTGTAGGCATGCTGGCCGAATGGTACATTTCAAGGCATGATAGCCTGTAGGCACGCTGGCCGGATGGTACATTTCAAGGCATGATAGCCTGTAGGCATGCTGGCCGGATGGTACATTTCAAGGCATGATAGCCTGTAGGCACGCTGGCCGGATGGTACATTTCAAGGCATGATAGCCTGTAGGCACGCTGGCCGGATGGTACATTTCAAGGCATGATAGCCTGTAGGCACGCTGGCCGGATGGTACATTTTTGTTTTTAAAGAAAACCACATTTTATTGACCTTGTAAAAATGTTTTTACACGTAAAACTTTTTAAGGCATTCTGCATGCCAAGAGTGAGGCAACTCGCATCCTTCACTATTTTTCAGGCGGTAGGAGGCTCGCCCTGTTCGCCTCTGTATTATAAACGGTCCCTCCCACTGAGGCTCTAATTTCTTTGGTTGTTTTACCTCTCGAAGAACCAGCTCACCTGGAGCAAAACCCCTTTCCCTTGTTCTTCGGTTAAAATATCTTTCCACCTTCGCTTTATCCCTTTCCATTCTAACTTGGGCCGTGGCCCTGGTTTCTTCAAGCAGGTCAAGGCTGTCTTTTACCCCTTCACTGTTGTTCTCCTCATCAAAGGATTCCCATCTAATTGATGGGACTATAATCTCAGCCGGAACAATCGCTTCCAGACCATAGGTCAATCTGTATGGGGTTTCTCCAGTTGGACCTTTTTCAGTTGTTCTGTAGGACCAGAGAACCTGAGGTAGCAATTCCGCCCATCCCCCTTTTTTGCTGTCCAACCTCCTTTTTATAGCCTTGACAATCTGTCCATTTGCATTTTCCACCTGGCCGTTTGCTTGCGGATGAGCGACCGACGCGAACCTCAGATCAATCTTCCATTCTTCACAGAATGCCCGGAAGCTACTACAGTTGAATTGAGCTCCATTGTCTGTTACTATTATCTTTGGAATTCCGAATCTGCAGACCACATACTTCCAGATAAAGTCCTGTGACTTTCTTGCGGTAATAGACACTGTTGGCATGGCTTCCACCCACTTGGTGAAGTAATCAATGGCCACATAAATGAATTTGTATCTCCTAGGAGATGCTTCTGGGAAAGGTCCAATGATATCCAACCTCCACATGGCAAATGGAATTGGAGATAGTATGCTTTTTAATGTGGAAGGGGGATTGTGTATTTGATGCCCGTGTTCCTGACATCTAATGCACTTCCGTATGTACTCCTTTGAATGCTCCCTCATCCTTGGCCAATAGTATCCTAGTCTTAGGATTTTGTGAGTTATCGCCCTCTCCCCCTGGTGGTTTCCGCAGGTTCCTTCATGTAGCTCTTTCATGAGCCTTGCTCCCTCCTCTATGGTAATACACTTAAGCGCAGGTCTCGCGAATGATCTTTTGTAGAGCTGTCCTTGCTCTAGAAAGAAAGTCGCAGCCCTTCGCCTTGTTTTTGCCGCCTCCTTCTCATCTTGCGGCAAGTTTCCGCTTTGTATGTAATCAACAATAGGTGCCATCCAAGATTCGGCTACCGTGCCTGATTCAATGGTGCATACCTGGATTTCTTCCAGACTTGAGTTTGCCTTTATTTCCATCCAGACTCTACTGGGCATTCTTTCGGCCATACTGGCCAATTTAGCCAGCGTATCGGCCTCTATGTTTTCTGCTCGGGGAAGATGTCTTAACTCACATCTCTGAAAGTTCACCTTTGTTTCTTGAACCTTGGCCAAGTATCTCCCAAGCTTCTCCTCCTTTACCTCGTAAATGTTATCGTTCTGTCGTGCCACTAGCATTGAATCTGAGTATATTTCTAACTCTGTTGCCCCCAAGGCAGTGGCGACCTCCAAACCCTGTATGAGAGCTTCATATTCCGCTTCATTATTTGTTACCTCAAAGTCTAGCCGGAACGCAAAGTTGAGAGTTCTTCCATCCGGCGTTTGGACCACTATTCCGGCTCCCGCTCCAGTCTTACATCGAGCCCCATCAACTAAGATAACGTATGGGTTGGTGAACTCCCTTTGCTTTTGGGCAAAAGTTGTTTCGGTTATAAAGTCCGCCAAGGCCTGCGCTTTTATGGCTGTTCGAGGAAGAAAGTGGATTTCGTACTGGGTGAGCTCGACAGTCCAACTGACCATTCGTCCGGATGCATTTGGGTTGTTTGCTATCTGTTTTAATGGCCAATTCGTTCTAACGAATATCCGGTGTGACTGAAAATAAGGTCGAAGCTTTCGAGATGCAACGACTAATGCGAACAATATTTTTTCGATGTTGGTATACCGGCTTTCTGCTGGAGTTAGGATTTTTCCGGTGTAATATACTGGTATCTCTTTTCTCTCCTCCTCCATTATTAGCACAGCTGCTACCGCCCAATCCGTGGCGGACAGATAGAGATACAAGTCTTGACCGGGCGCCGGAACACCTAGTTTTGGCAATTCTTTGAGCATCTCTTTGATCCTTTCAAAGGCGTCTACACACTCCTGATTCCACTGGAATTTCTTGTTCTTTCGTAGAATACTGAAGAATGGAATTGACTTTTCTTGGAGTTTCGAACAGAATCTTGCTAAAGCCGTGAGTCTTCCGTTTAATGCTTGCACATCCTTAATGTTCCTCGGTGGCGATAGATCGAGGATTGCTTGGGTTTTTTCGGGATCCACTTCAATTCCCCTTTGTCCAACGATAAAGCCTAAGAACTTTCCTTTTGTAACTCCGAATACACACTTTTCCGGATTCAGCTTGATTTGGAATCTATCTAAGGTGTCAAAGGTTTCCCTCAGATCTTCCATATGCTGCACCCAGGAATTACTTCTTACCACGATATCATCAACATATGCCTCTACATTCCGAGTTAACTGTTGTTTAAACACTTTGTCTATCATTCTTTGGAAGGTCGCACCCGCATTTTTTAACCCAAAAGGCATCACCTTGTAGCAAAAGGTTCCGGCTGAGGTAATAAAAGATGTCTTCTCCGAATCTTCTTCGTTCATCCTTATTTGATTATATCCTGAGAACGCATCCAAGAAACTTAAGACAGAACTTTGAGCCGTTGAAGCGACCAATCTATCTATTGATGGCAGTGGATAAAAGTCTTTGGGACACGCTTTGTTTAGATCCGTGAAGTCCACACACATTCTCCATTTACCATTTGATTTCCTAACCATTACAACGTTAGCTAACCACTTGGGATAAGACACTTCTCTGATGAATCCGGCTTTAAGCAGTTTTTGCACCTCAGCACGCGCCGCAAGGTCCCTTTCTTCTCCTATTATTCTTCTTCTCTGCCGGATGGCTGGGTGCTTTGGATCCACTCGTAGGTCATGCTGGATAACGCTTGGGTCTACTCCTGGCATTTCGTCCGTACTCCAGGCGAAAGTTGTCCTTCTTTTTTCCAGGAATCTCATCAGGTGAGTTTGTTCCTCACTGCCGAATGCATTTCCTATTTTAAAAAATTTAGAAGGGTCAGTTTTTAAGTATACCTCTCTTGGTGACTCTTTAGAGGTTCCACAGTCTTCTGTTCTTTGATCCGGCTCTGGTGGGAAAGGGAGCTTTCCCTTGAATTCTCTGTCTGACCCCACTGTTTTGACCATCCCTTCTTCCGACATTCCCTCCATGATGCGGACTTCACATACTCGAGCCATCTTTTGACTCCCCCTTATGGTTACCACCTTTCCAGCCTTGGTTAGATATTTCATCTTCAGGTGGTGAGTGCTGCATATTGCTTTGAAAGCATTAATCCCTGGTCGACCGAGATACATATTGTATCCGGAAAGGCCTGGTACAATGAAGGCTGTGAGCTTTTCAGTTCTTCGTTCATCTCCCAACCCCAATGTTATGGTGAAGTCTATGCTCCCTGAAGACTTGGTAGAAACGCCCCCAACAAAGCCTCCGAGGACTGCCGAGTATGGTTTAATCTTATCTTCCGGGATTTCCAATTTTCTAACCGCCTCGGCAGATATGACATTCGCTCCAGCCCCGCTATCTATCAAGATTCCCTCCATCATCCTGTCATTCACTTGAGCCCGAATGACCAGTGGATCATTGTGAGGATATAACACTCCTTCTTCGTCTTCGTCTGTAAAGAAAATCTGGGGAAGATTTTCTCGTTTGGCAATTTTTCTTTCCGGCAGTTCCTGATGTACCGCATGAATATGTCTTTTTCTTTCGTTTGGGGTCAACGGTCCTACCTCCGAAAAGAGACCTGAGATCATACCGACTGATTTGCCATGGTTTAGCTCAGGGTGGATCTCTTCTTCCTGGTGATTTCGAGATTGATTTTGCCTTCCATACTGTTTCTGCTGGCCTACCACTTGCTTTCCCTTGCTCTTCTTTTCTTCTTCGATGACTCTTAACTCTTTGGCCAGAGTGGCACAATTTGCGGTTCTGTGACTTTTGCAGCCATGATATTCACAGAAAGCTACCGGAATCTCCCCTGGATAAGGCTTCTTTGGTGGGGGAAGATATCCTTCTTTGACTGCCGCCGCATACCTGCCTGGATCGATCTGAACGGCAACCCTGGCGTTCTGATACTGAGGTCCCTGGGACGGAGTTTTGTAGTAAGGCTTGTATCTTGAGCCTCCCCCGGATGAACTCCCTGATACATTGCCGGAAGAGCCACTCCCATTCTGTCCCCCTTTTTTATCGTTAACCGCCTTGAAGCTGTTTGCCAAATCCCTGGCCTTATTTTTCGCCACTTCTGACTTTAGAAACTCATGAATCATCTCAGCCAGCTCTCCATGGGTTTTTGGGGCTTTTGTCGCGATTTTCCCGGTGAGCCTTGGTTGCGCTAGACCGTTTCCGAAAGCTTTGATTAGAATCTTCTCATCAATGTCGTCAATTTCGGCTACTTGCTTATGGAACCTTTCACTGAATTCTTTCACCGTCTCCCCCTTTCGCTGTTTGAGATCCATTAGCTCTATTGTTTCTTTCTTGATCTTCTTGCTTGCGGTAAAATATTGCTGGAACTCCTCAGTTAATTGCTTAAAGCTTGAGATCGATTGCGGGGTCTTGTTGAGATCCAGCCGAGTGCTCTTTTGGATAATGTTCCCGGAAACAGATTGCAAAGAGCGAGAGAACTTATCCCCTGCGTATTCATTGCGAACATAAATTTCTTAACGTGAAGAGCAGGGTCGCCCGTTCCATCGTACTTCTCCACCGTTGGCGCAACGAAGTGGGGAGGAAGTTTCGCCTTCCTGATTCTCTCGGAGAAGGGATAAAGTGTCATGTCAATCGAATCATCCTCTTCGATCTCTTCGCTGATGATCAGAGTTTTCTCCAGCTGCTCTTTTTTCCGGCTGTTGCTCGCTTCGGAGCCGCTGTTCTTGAGCGATTCAAGCGCCTCGATCATATCCTCCCATTTCTTCTGGTACTCCACATCTCGCTGCATCAGTTCCTGCTGCAAGACTTCATTCCCTTCCACTATCCTTTCATCAATGGTCCTGACTAAGTTCTTCAGCATCTCTTCCAGCGCTTGCCTGGAGATCGTGTCTCCAGCTTCCGCCCTGTTGTTTTCAGTTACTCCCGCATTGTTGATCTCGCCATCAGGTCGGGGTGTCTTTCTTGTCCTTGGGGCCATTCTTTCACGCGCACGCTCTTCGATTACACCTGCAAAAAGGCACAACCTCAAAGTCTCAGGATTTCATTGTTTCGTTCATAATCAAAATACCTCCGGTGGACTCGTGGTTGCTAAGAAAGATCTTGAGCCATTCGAATTTCCCACAGACGGCGCCAAAATGAGATAGTGAATCCCTAACTCCCTAAACTTCTTCCCTAATCCCTAGTCGGATTCCAGTTCTATGGTTCCATACCTCGTCGGGTTACCTCGTTACTACGTGACCGAGCTTGAGAGAGAGAGAGGATCGCAAAGACAATGCAACAGTATTAAGTCTCGAATGTGAATCGTGTCCTTTATTGTGGGGTTGAACCCCTATTTATAGTGTTTTCACTGTTAAATCGAGAGTTGCCAGCCTGTCTGTCTTTTGATTGCCAGGATGGCATTTACACATAAGCGAGATACTTAACTACCCATCCGGCCGGGTCACATTCCGGTCCAGCGATATTTCTTGCTCTAAGCTGTTCCTTCCAGTCACATGAGACCGGACATTTTATCTTTCCTCATCCTCGTACTTTTTCCCTCTTCAGGTGGTTGATGGATAACTTTGCGTTGACCTATTGGCAGTGCGCGTCGAACAACTTGGTTATTGTGGTCGGGACCCGCCACTGAGATGTGGTAATCCGTGTTGAGCTAAAGGTTCACGCGGAGATGTGCACAATGTTCTGACAGACCGATGGGTTAGCCTAAGATGTAAGATACACTGAATTTGGTATAAGCTTCAAGAAACCGAATATGAGGATGAACGTGCCTTTAGAAGAGAGAATCGGTCCCCTTGATTGAACATAACGATTTGAGGTTGTTGGGTTCCTTGAGGGTTGGCTTGTCCAACTAGGTATTCTTGTGGGCGGGTCAAAGGCTGATAAGCCAAAGACTTGTTCGTTTCCATACCTCGATCGGTGTTGTCACTTCACCAAGCGAGCCTTCTGTGTGGGCAAGCTGCCGGAGTGTGTTGGTGGATTTGACGTTCTAGGACGTCGTGGTTTGTTATGGGCTGTTAGGCCGATAACAAGGTCATGTCGCCAACAAAACCTTGCGGATAATCCGTAGACAATGTTGTTGTGGCAATGGCCTAAGTCCCTTGAGCTCCAGGGTTAGTTGGGAAAGGGAACCTAGTAAAGGAGGTGATACCAAGAAGTGGTGTTCTTTTGGAACGGAGCCAACGTTGGCCTTAGATACGTGATGGGGATTCAATGGTCTTTTTGTCAGGAAATGAGCATATAAGCTCATGAGGAAGTGGCCTTTTGTAAACTCCTTTGTGGTAAGGTGCATATGTGGTTCTAAGTAAAATTGGACGTTAGCTTGGTTTCCTCCTAGTGAGAAGAGACCTTCTAAACCCTGCGGTGAATTGGATGTGATACGAGATCTGAGGTGCGGAAGGGTAAATCCCACAGGTCCCAGGAAACTCTTGGAACTCCTTGTAAATTGGAAGATTCGTTCCAATTAAGGGTGAACAACCTGTGCTCCTGATAAGGAGGCACATTAGGGGTGCTCCCATAACAACCTTGTCCTTTCTCCTTTGTGTTGAAAGCGGATGCTGTGTCAAAACTTGATTCAAGGGTTGTCATAAGTCCACGACTAGGCTTCGTAGACTTTGACCGCTTGAGCTTAAGATGGCCTCACCAGAATCTAGTGTTGGGGATGTTGTTGCCGTATTAAGTTGAAAAGGGGGCTGATTGGCCCATCTTTCTAGCCGGTCTACTTGTACTGTGAAATCTAATTCGCTTAGTCTCGTGGTTTTATGTGAAAGCTTCGCTAACCATGGTTACCTAGAGCAGAATTAGCGATGTGATCTAAGCCCAAACTACCTTTGGCTCAAAATGGGACTTGATACCCGATGTGGCTTCGTGCTACCAAGTGTTGGGTGCACTTGCAAGTTGCCTTGCGGTGCCGCGATAGTGACTATATCACGCAGTTTAGCAGGAAGTGGTGTGGTCCCCTTGGGGGCCCAACGCCTGTGGAAGGTCCCAGAGTTTTAGTGGCGGTGTGGCTTCGGCCTAGGGCTTCACCAAGGTGGAACCCATGGAATTTTCTAACAGTATTTGAATATAGCTGGAGACGCACTTGCATCCCAGGACCAGTGGGGAAGTTCCTTCTTATGGCTTCGACGTTGCCCTTCGTCTTGTAGTTAGGTGCTTAGCACTGAAACTACTTGGTTCCTTTGAGGTGGTTGTTTCTTAGGCGTAGCTTAAGAGGAAATGACCCATTTGGCGTGTAGACGTTGACCTGTCAGGGTCTTTATCACTTGTGCAAATTCTGCACAGGAGTAGGCACAGCCAGCTAAGGCTCAGCTTATCAGGGCTGATGTCGCCGATGACAAGTAATGCAGTAAGTGTCAATGCGAATTGAAGGACTAAGAACATTGACATCGAAGAGGCATGGGGAACCCGTTACTGCATAGCATCATCGAAAAGCTGCCGCGCTATGAATGGAAAGACTCGGGATGTCGCAGCAACGTGTTGGTTGTTCACTTGGTGTCGTTGCAACGCAAATGGAAGGACTCAGGACGTCGCAACAGTTCGAACAATTTGGGCACTAAGTGGCAATGTGTTGCAAAGAAAATGACATAAGAGGCCACCAACGCTGTGGTGCTCTATAGACCGACGACCCATTCAAGTAGAACGTGGTAGAAGTCAAAAATGTTTGAGCTTCGGGAAACACACTGGTTAACGGGTCAAGGCAGTTGTCTGTGTGTGTTGGTCAAAGACATTGTCTATGGGTTATTATACCTTCAAAGTAGGGAAACTGTTGGAGCATGATAAACCTTCTTAGTTGAACTAAGACTCATTGTTGTATCTTGTCGGGGACGGCAAGAGCTTCGGTGGGGGAGGTTTGTCATGCCCCTTTTGGTGAGCTTCTTGGTTACAAGTAGCTCCATGCTAGTTTGCTCTTTGGTTGGTGCCCGTTAAGACTTGTCTTGGGATTGCTTGTCAACCCCATAATTGATTGTTGCTTTGACCTAGTCCCTTAAGTTCCACGGTCCTTGAGACCCCCGAGGATGAAGGTCCAAGGGATGGACATCAGTTGAAGAGCACGATGCGCTGGTTTGGGCCGAGCTGAGTGGCGTCAGCTTGTAACTCGAGCGAGGGCCGAGTTAGCGGATGTTGTGGAGGGCATCCGTCTGGACCTGATAAGGACCGGGCATGCCTTCGGGCATGCACACTACCAGGATGGCTTGGTAGTGACTCTAGTAGCTTGAGCACGTTGTGCTTAGAGTTGTCCTTAGGTTGCGAGTGCCAGTGTAACCACAGGCACGAAGCAACTAGAGGTTGTCTTGGCCGAGCTGAGTTGCGTCAGCTTGTGACTCGAGTGAGGGCCGTGTTTGCGGATGCTGTGGAGGGCATCCGTCCGGGCTTGGTGTGGACCGGACGTGCCTTGAGCATGCATGCTGCCAAGGTGGCTTGGTAGCGACTCCAATAGTCTGAGCACATTGTGCTCAGTGCTGACCCTTAGGTCAGTTAGCGGGTGTTGTGAAGGGCATCTGCCCGGGCCTGATGGGGACCGGGCAAGCTTGTGAGCATGCATGTTCCCAGGATGGCTTGGTATCGACTCCAAGAGGTAGTGAGCACTTTGTGATCAATGCCGCCCTTTGGTTGTGAGTGTTAGTGTGACCACTGGCACGAGGCAACTAAGGGTCGTCCTGATTGCATGACTCTTACCACGAAAGGTGCAAGGGGCATTGCACATCAGAGCCATCTTACGGTTCGGCAAGTGTTGAGTCCTGGAATAGGGCGGAGACAAGGTGCGATATGGTCCGCGTTAGCACACCTTACTGACTCGTACTAGTTGGGGGTCTTTGGCTGTTAGGCTGTTGGAGGCCTGATGGTGCCGAGGACGAGTGCGACCGCTAAGGGACGCACATGTACTCGGGCTGCAGTGAGAGGGACGGATTTGACTCAGTCTGAGCTGCGGCCTGACATTCGACCGAGGCATTTGGGCCACGGGAATGTGAATCAGTGAAGGAACTTGTCGTTGGGAGGTTTAAGTCCACTCTTGACCATTGCTTGTGGCTAAGTGGATGGCTGGTATATCCACACTAAGTAGTAGGCTGGTTGTGTCTTCGACCCAACGCCGGTGATGCCTAATTGGTCTCATGACCTATGTAACTCCAGCCTCACTAGGTTAAGGTAGTATCCAATAGATGGTGAGACCACACCACACACAAAATGGTTGACAACATATGAACGCAAATTCTCATTTGAAAACCACCACTAAAATTAACACTGCAAAGATTACATAGAGCCTCATGAGAACACTGTTGACTTTCTTAACCAGCAAGCCATTACATCGTTGCCATTCAGTTAACATGGTTCTATTCGCAGAGACATCAGTGGTGACATTGCTCAGAGTGCTCATTAGTTCATCAAGCCTTGTGCCATTGCGCCTTACTAACGTTGACAGTAAACTAAATTGGACTGATGCATAAGGAGGGATATTAAATCATGCAGGTGAACCGTCAGTGAGTCGGTGGTTCACCTCATCCCACCAAGCAAAATAATCTCAAACGTTACAATGATAAAGCAGACGACCGAAGTTCTCATGCTGTATAGGCAATTAACAACATACATGGTCTGTGGCATCAACAATTTATGTAAGTGGTGCTGAGACGATAAGTGTTATTACCAGATGAGGCGGTTGACTGTCTCAGACGACAAGGATGACAAAAATTTAGTATCGTCACTAGTAGAAATCCGATTTTTTGTTACAAAGGTTCAGGTTACCATAGTTGTTATTAGTAACAAGTATTTTGTTACCAAAGATCGTATTAAAGATTTTAAAAAAATTGAGACTACAATATATTCATTACAAAATCATATTTTTAGTAACGAATAAAAGTCGTTACAATAAATAAATTGATCTTTAGTTACGCCATTACGTGTAACGACATGTAACGAAAAGGTCGTTACAATAACTAAAATTAGTAACGATTTAGATTTTTGGTAACGATTTTTTGTTGTTACCAAAAAACTACAGTACAACAATTAGACATTGATTTAAACGTATAAAAACGAGTGTTGCACAATCCACTGAAGAATTTACATTTCTTGAGTTGTTAGACATCCTTCGTATGATCGGGGGTGTTGAAGATTCTTACTTTATGCTCAACGCTCTTTGCTATCGACCGTGGTGAGAATTGGAAGAAAGATCGGGTAGGGACACGGTAGGAGTGGCGGTCATTTAAGAAGAAAAGAAGGTGGCCGATTGTGGGCAGAACCGTAACTGGCCATCCATGGACATAAGTTTAACACATTAAGGTTGATATCAAACGGAAATTTATTCTGTATGTCTCCTAATAGCTGTTAATGTCCCAGGTATAAATGTCCCAAAAAACCCCAATAATTTGCAACTATTATCGAACCGAGCCATAATATGATCATATCTGAAACGCCGTTACAGAATTAGGAGCTCCCACCCAAGTGTACTCTCAAATTATAGTACATGCATGTTATTCCTAAGATCAGTTACTGTGTCAGAAAAAAGGCCTCTGCTCTCCTGAACCTAGATCCATAATAAACTAACAATTATTATGCCAAATAGGGAAGTGGTCATGTCTACATTCCCTCTGCTAGTCCTAAGTGATCCAACATCTCAGACAGATAATAGAAGCTCCGACCAGGCCGTAACCAAAGAGAACACCAATCTGGAGCCTCTGCGCCGCCGCACCCTGGACAGTGGAGAGGGACAACCACTTCGCCATCTCACTATTGTCTAACATCAATATCATATTAATTTTTGATATGATTCATCAAAACTCAATTCGCCAGTGCCACAACTACACATTTTGTTGCAGGTGTTTATTTAAGGTTTAAGCTGCTACATCCCTTCCAGTTGAGACTGTGGCTACCATCAGATGTCTCATCCTCATCTTCATACTCTCCTCTTCCTGCATCTCGCATTTCTTCCTCCAAGGTGTTATCATCGCATCTACTGGCACCCGAATTTGACTTGGCTGATCTGAAGACTGACATGTGAAGGGGTCCCTCTGGAGAACCCGACTCGTTTCCAGTAGCACTCTTGCTCCCTTTGACCTTGATCCGGTCAGAATCATCTTCCAAGAAGAGCTGTTCATCAGTTGAAGTGCTCATACTACTGCAGGTACTTGGGAGTTTCCGTATATGAAGCCTGTATTTCTGTGTGACGGCAAATTAGAAGAGTAAGTATTTTAACCACTGTCAGCAATCCCAGCGTCCACATGGTTCCTCTTTCAATAACCATAAAACTATATACATCTATTTAGATAACAGTCATCGATCAGAGGTTTGGAGGAGAATGTTATTCTTCTTCATATACCTGTAAATGGCTCTTCACTTCGTCGTTCGTCAGACCATCCACCTGCATGACTTCTCTAATCTGCTTCGGAGTTGCCACTGCAAGAAATATCACACAATTTTTATTAAAATCACCACAAAGTTAGTTTCATCATCGATCATAATATATCAGACATAAATATTGATCGTCCACATCATCGAATCACAATGCAGTGAGAACTAATAGTATTGGGGAATCTAACTACTGACAGACGGTCAAGATTCTTCACAAACATAGCACCAAAAAGGGAAATGAAATCCATTCAACGATTACTAGCAGCCGCAGAAAGTTTTCATTCCATCCGTGTCAAGTAAATAAAGAATCAGATTCGATCGGAGGGATATCGATTCTCGATCGCTAACCTTGAGATCCACCGAGCTTCTCAAGCGCATCAACAAATCGCCGGTGAAGATCCGGTGACCAGCACCGCCTCTGCTTCCTTCTGGCAGCCTGCAACGCTTCCCGGTGCTGAAGATGACGTGGCGGTGGTGACTTCCTTAACGGATGTGCATATCTCTCGCTGGAGATCCGCCGTACTCTGCCACAAACTTCACTCTTTCGAATCGCTTCGTTCGTCGGAGAACCTTGAATAGAAGAGGAAGTCACTACGCCAAGTTCGTCGCCGTAATGAGCGTTTCGGATATGGGAGATAGTGGCCGTTGTGGAAGCGAATTCTCCTTTCCTCGACAGTAAACATGTGCCATTGCTAGTCAGAGACGACCGTTTTCCCTGGTCATTGTTTCTGCACTTGATTGCCTGGTCATCGGTTTTTAGTTCTTGTCTGTCCAGCAACTGTAAGGATAAACAAATTAGATCAGCTACTCTTATCTTTTTCTGCAGTGTATTGAAGTGAGGTAGATATAAAGATAAAATAAAAAAAGAATACAATATTAAGAAAAAAGAGTAGTCAAGTTGGTTGAATAACTACCGATAACTTTGGTCGCAGCAGCGGTGAGCTCTGGTCGGAGCTGTAGCTGCTCCATAGCTGAACCGACCTCAGCCAACTCCTCTTATCGGCCTGATCCTCGTCGAGGTCGCTTTTTACCAAATTTATCTCCGATGCTTTGTGGTCATTATGAGCAGTGATAGCAGTAGCACTTTTTCTGCTCCTCCCATTTGATTCGTCTTTCTTCAACTTTGCAATAGCTGGTTCAAAACAGTGAAAGAACCAGAGGAGACAAAATAAATTAATAACCACAAGGTTAAAGAATTGAAAACAAAAAGCAAGCAAACCAGAAAATTCATTTTATCTTTATATGAAAAAATAGAATTAACCAGCCAATGTCGGGAATTGAGAACGAAAAGTGAGCATCAGAAAGTTGATGGCGTACTACCATCGTTTAGGATGACATGAGAGAGCGGTAGCTCGCGTTTAAACACTTCAATCTTTCGGAGCTCGTCTTCTAACGCAGAGATGTAGTCGCGGAGCTTCGATGACGACTCGTCGATACGCCTCGTAGCCTCGACGGAGTGCGGCGGCGGTGGATGAATCCATGGTGGGCTCAAATCTAGACTCAATTTAGGAGATTGGGAATCCATTTCTTGCGTGCTCCATTCCATTCCCCGTCTAGATTTTTTTCTCTTCCGGGATTCCTTGTGATTGTCGTTCTTTTGTTTTTTGTTTTTCTCTCTATTTCGTTCTGGATTTATCTAAACGGAAGAGCAGCCAGATAAGATGACCCGACCTTGCTACAAATAAGCTGAGTGGGGTAATCCCCATACGAGACAGAGAGATGTCGAAGTGGGTGAGCCGTATTCGGGTCGTCGCGTAAGTGGAATCCACTGGGAGGCGGTTTCTTTTTTCTTCATCTGGATTCTCGGTTCTCTGTCTAGTGTATCTTTATCTCTTATCCATCTGTATAATCTCTCGAAAAATCTACACCATTATTTTTCTTTTTCAGTGGACAAGCGCTATTGAAATAATTGACTAATAGAACCATATAATTGCTGTAAATTGTTAGTATAATTTAATATTTAGGAAGAGAATATCAAGTGATCACATCTTCAAGGGAGGGGCTAGATATTCTTGTTAGTTGGGCCAATTATATGTTATAACCGGGCGGGTCTGTTTGTGAGTCAGCTCTATCAAAATAAAATAAAGGAAAAAAAGTGGGTTAGACGGGTCCTGCACCAAAAAAACTGATCGAAACGCACCTAGAATCGGACCCAATATATGAATTTTGAACAAATGATGATCTATTTTGTCTGTCAGTCTATTGATTTTCATCGTAAATTTATATGTATTTTTTTTTTCAATTTTCGTATCGATATTTTAACAATTGCAACGCATACAAATTGGCTGATGAATTTATTATTGGACTTGTGCTAATAAGATGTTGACTTTGTAAGTTTATTTAATATACCAGTGAACATCTTTTTTCCTTATAAGTTCTCTTATGGAAGCTTTGCTAAACCATTAATGGCTAGGATTTACCATCAACCTTTACAACCACAACCTCCTTAACTGTCTCAAGTGAGTTTCTTGCTAATATAATTGTTATTGGCCCATTGGATTCACTCCTGGACTTATATCAATTCCCTGGACATCCTGGCCATTCTCCTATTGGTTGATGGTTATTTTTTTTATTTCTTTGTTTTTTTATCAAGTAATAAGAGATAGTTATACCTATTTTTGTGTGTAACTTTAAATTACTATTAACTTCAAAACAAAACTCTGGATAATGCTTTCTTTTATCTTCCTACATTTTTGTTATTAATTACTATCATTATATAATGTGTATATTTATTTAGATTTACCTATATTTTATCAATTTACTCCCACTGTTTTCTAAACTACCAAATATTATTGAGCTATATCTATAGATTTTACAATTAATTTTTATAATTACAAGTTCATCGCTAATTATTCATCCTAAATTTAACTTAGTTAATATTTATTAATTACAAGTTCATCGTGAATTATTCATTCTAAATTTAACTTAGTTGTCGTGATTTTTTTTAAATTCTCTCAATTTTTTGAAAATATATTTTCTTGAAAAAAAGTTTCTCTTTTAGATCTTTCATATATTTTGTATAATTATAATTTAATAAATACCAAAATATGAAAAAACATATTTTGCTGATATTTACCTATTCAGAGACAAGATAATTTGATTTTTGTGTTTATTACATTTGACCTAAACATACATTAAAAATACCCAACAATGAAGAATAAAACACCATAATCTGATCCATGGAATACCATATTCCATGCAAAATTATTTTGTTTTATTAGATGGTATACTCAAATAATAAAGAATTATGATCTATCTAATTATGTTTCTTTTATCAAATATTTTTATTTCATCTATGGTTTATACGATTAATATTTATTAATTATATAATTTATTCCAAGAATTTTTTTTTACATTTACACTAGTTGTTGCGATTTTTATGTAATTTTTTATTTTGTTTTTTTGCATACATATTTACTTAAAGAAGCTACTTTTTCTTTACTTTTTTTTTACATTTTTATATATTTTGTATAACGGTAATTTATTAGAACTAAAATGTTGAAAAAATATTTTGTTGAAATTTACTTATTCAAGTGTAATTTAAACATAGCTACATATTGAATTGGTGTTAGGTGTTTCATTAGTGGATTCATGGTGTTTAGTTATATTGTTGTCGGTATTATATCATGTACACTAGAAAATAGTACCAATGTCTTTACATATAGTATGGTTAACAACACCGTGTCTGGTTGATACACAGGTACATATTGATTAGATACTAGGTGTTTCATTCAGGTATCCGTGGTGTTTGGCTATGTTCATAATGGTGTTTATATATAGGTACAAATTAAGCAAGTGCTAGGTGTTTCATTAGGGGATTTGTGGTGTTTGGTTATATTATTGTCGATGTATTATATCTTGTGTGTTAGAAAAGAATACCAACGTCTTTAAGAATATAATTTTCCCAACATTCGTGTAAGTTTATACAAAGGTGCACATCTAACAGGTGTTTGGTGTTTTATGAAGGAATTTATGGTGTTTGGCACATTGTTACCAACACTGTGTCTGGTTTAAACACAGGTACATATTGAACAGATGTTAGGTGTTTTGTGAAGGAATTTGTGGTACATTCTATATATTTTGCTGGTATTAGATTGACAATAGCATGGTACTTGTACATATGTTCTTTGGTATATCATAAACTTGTTTCGCTTATAAAATTATTTATTGTGGTTTTTATTTACATGTGTGAATGTATTAAAGTTCAATTCGTAGGTATTTTGTAATGTCATTTAAAGTTCTAATTCATGAATGTTTAGTTTATAAACATGATTGTCACTATTTTATTGTAAAAAGAAAGGACCACTCAAATTAATAACAATTACTAGTACACCAAATATGTACCTATACGAGATCTTATATAATATTGTACCATTTTGCAGTCTAACTAATACCACACATATATGAATGAAGCACATGAATGAAAGAGTACATCACATAAAACCATCTGGTTACCGGTGTTTGTACACATGAATTACCAAACGCCTAAACATTGTATAAACAACACCACAATTGGTGTAACTCAACACCTAGTACTTATTCACCAGGTACTTGTTTATAAATCGGCTAAACCACAATCAGTTCAACTAAGAAAAAACACAATCACCACCCTACGAGTCTACTCTGAAGCTTATACTAAGCTCATCTTCAATCTGGTGTGCGAATCTGGTGTGCGAGATGCAGCAGTTCCAGTGATTTATTTCTACAGATACATAGACACAAGATGAGAATAAAGAGAGGCACATGTATGTTATATTGTTATAATCGCCAGTTAAGGTTGCAAAATTAAGGTGAGTGACGAGAGGCGCATAAGAGTATGTATGTTATAATGGCCAGTTACGATTTTAAACTTATCGTGAATGAAGAGAATGAATGCAATGGAAGAACTCAAAATCTTCAATTGTTATAATTTCCAGAGAGAAGAAAATGAATAGTGAACATTTTTCAGCGCATGAAGAGAGGCGCAGAGCAAAGATATTCCATGCTCTAGGGTTGCAAAATTACCAACAGTGAAGAATGAAGAGAGCCGTGAATTTTTTTCCTCAATTTAGCCTCGCTTCTGTCTAGTGTGCGAGATGAAGCAATTCCAGCCATCAATTTCTGCAGAGGCGGAGACATAAGATGAAAATGAAGAGACGCACATCATGTATGTTACTTGTTCACCAGTTAGGGACACAAATTTACCGTGAATGAAGAGAACAAAGACGATGGTCAATTTTTGTTCTGAGTGAGCGCTGGACAGGGGGAAGAATTCAGAAGCGAGCAGATCGTCTTCAGGAAGAAAGCGAGCAGAGCGTCTTAAAGAAGAAAACCAGAGACTTCAGATTTATTGGTATTAGAAAGGCAAATCCCACAAAAATATATACCAAACCTATTTTTATTTTCTAAAAAGCATAAATTAATATCAATTTTAATCTGAACCTTTAATTAAAAGCTTCTGTGATCTAGTGGTTGTCATTCAGTCCATAATGTTCAGGGACTTTTTATCGTACATAACAATATCTATATTCCGTGACAACATTGTCTTCGTAGTTTAAGGAATCTGGTTAACTAAGACAGTTTGAAGATTGTCTCTAACGTTTAAGTCATTAAATTCACCATCAATTATGTTAACTGGGTGAAACTTATGCCTACTTATTATGGTTGAAGATAACATGAGTGTATCCTTAGCTCTTTGAACTTTAAGTTTCTTGCTCTCCACACCCCCTCACACTTTTGTATATCATATACCGTGGGTTGGCTCCTTGGTTCCTTTAGATTTTGATTAAATTTTGTTCCTTCATCATTCTTCTGTATATCCTTGCTCGAAGCTGCTATTTTCGATTTTGAAACCTATTTGGGTATTTGTTCTCATCTATTATGTTATGATGTCGTACATACGTATATATTTTCATCATTACCAAAACATGTAAGGACTCATCACTGTGCTTACATACTCGTTCATTTACTTCAATGTTGTACTAAACATACCTTAACTTTTATATTCGTTTGTCTTCATGGTAACTAGAATCATGTGTCACTTTTGATTACATTTTCCTAAACACTTAACGCATTTTGACTTTGTTTTTTTTAACGTTTAACTCTATTCACTTATAATGTCATTTTTATTTATCTATACACTTAACTTGGTTCACTAAGCCTAAACGTGTAACTTTATACCCATAAACACTACCTTTATGTATTACAACATCACATAGTTCAGTAGTTCATGACTCGGGGATTCAAAACATCTTAGGTTTCATTAGTTCTTGACTTAAGAGTTCTTTTTATAATACGGGTGAGCATTCAATTAGGTTAATTTGGATAAAACTGAAAATCATTTAATTTTTTTCTTCAATTTTTGGTGATCATAATTATTGAATGTTTTAAACTTTTTTTGTTAATTTGTTTAATCGGATAACCGCATTATTATTTGGTTTTGTTTTCAGTTTCATAGATCATATTAACCAAAGTTTTATATTAAAACAACTATACTTATAAAATACCCTTAGTTCGCAAAGCAATGGTTAAGGTGGTAATTAGGTAAGCCTTAAAAACTTGTAGTTAGCATAAGAGCACATTAAGTATGAAATGATTTCTATAGTTACCCTTGTTCTATCCTAGTTCATTTCTCTTAAAAATATCTTCCTAAATGACTGATTTGGATGTCAATTAAAGCTAGTAAAAAGGGAGGCTAGTTGTTCATTCCTTAAAGCACATTTTCGGAAGTGTTAGGCTAGAATGCTCCAGTAGGATTAAGCCAAGTAAAAGTAAGGTGGCAAGCAAGCATGAGTGGCAAGTAAGTGTGAGGTGGCAAGCAAGCATGAGGTGGCAAGTAAGCATGAGGACGCAAGCAAGCATGAGATGACCATAATTTCTAGCTCATATTTCTCAAAGAAATACCTAGGGTATTGTTTCCAACTATTTTCACAGATGACACACAACAATCTCAAACCCTTAGGCACGTGTCTTGGCACTACAATCTCAAAGCCTTAGGCTCATCATAAGCCCTAAGCATCATACCCGAAACCTCAAGCATCGCATAAGCCTTAAGCTCCACAACCCTGACAAAAATCATAAAGCCCGAAAGCATGTTCGGTTTCAAAGGATCAAAATTCTGGTCTAGAAGTCCATTTATGAAAATGAGAGTTCCATGAAATTTGATTGAGGATAAGTATTTGCTTATGCAACAATTTTCTTTTGATAGCAAAGTCAACACCATTTTTTTATCATAAAATAAATTTTGACACCAAGTCAACCACATTTTTGAAGACGAGTCAACCACATTTTTGAAAACTGAATCAGTCTTGTTTGACACTAAGTTAACCTTTTTTTGAATCTTGAATCAATATTGACACCGATTCAACCCCATTTTTTTAAATCTGGACCAATCTTATCAAACCGTTATTGATAGTAGAGTCAACACTATTTTATGACACGGAGTCAGTAAGCATGATACGTTTGATTGAGTACAGCAGGAGGTATGCTGCTAGTTGAACAGAAGCAGGGTGTATATTGACCGTAGTGTACGAGTACAGCAGGAGGTATGCTGCCCGTTGAACTGGAGCAGGGTGTATACTGACCGTAGTGTACATATGATTGAGTACAATAGGAGGTATACTGCCCATTGAACAGAAGCAGGGTGTATACTGGTCGTAGTGTACGAGTACAACAGGAGGTATGCTGCCCGTTGACTAGAAGCAGGGTGTATACTGGTCGTAGTGTACGAGTACAGCAGAAGGTATGTTGCCCGTTGAACAGAAACAGGGTGTATATTGGCTGTAGTGTACGATTACAGTAGGAGGTATGCTGTCTGTTAAATAGAAGCAGGGTGTATACTGGCCGTAGTGTACAGGTTGACGGGGCGATGGCAATAAGTCCTCATTTTTGTGTCAACTTTTTGGAGGACGAATGGCGGGCGATGGCAACAAGTCCTCTGAGAAAACTAGAAGTTCATCCCAGTGTTGTGCAAAATAATGGTTAAACTATCTTGCTAACTATGGGCAATGAACCCAATCATTGTAGTACAACAAGGTCGTATCCACAGGAACTTCGTAACCATCTAGTTAATTATAAGCTTAGTAAATGTGCAAGAAGATAAATAAAAGCGCATAATTTAAATTGGGGTTTTGGGGTTTTGGTTGTAATCGAAGAAATAAAAGGAAATCAATAAAATTAATCTAACTTAAGTAGGATAGGTGTAGCCCGGGATGGATATTTACACCCGTCCTCCCCTTACTACCAATTGTTGACCCTTGAACTTATAGCTAAACAACGGAACACTTAATTAATTAATAACCCAGTCTTGGTCTACTAATCCTAACCAATTTAACCGGGACTTTTCAATTAGCTAAACCCCTGGTCAATCGACAGCACTAAGGTCAAGTTCCCCCTAAGTTGCAATGTTGTCTAATCTCAAAATCATCAAATTAGAGTACACTGTTCTAGTCCCCAACGGTTTAGGTTTCTATCTCAG
This sequence comes from Limonium bicolor, assembly GCA_023374045.1. Lineage (NCBI taxonomy): Eukaryota > Viridiplantae > Streptophyta > Magnoliopsida > Caryophyllales > Plumbaginaceae > Limonium > Limonium bicolor. The sequence goes on along the minus strand of CM041776.1, from coordinate 389,343,983 downwards.
AATATCATTTTGATAGAATCCCACAATAATGCTAAACTAATCGGCAACGTTAATCCAACCAATTTTAGCAAATTGACAATTAGTTGAGCAAACCCTAAACAAATCCCCAAATCATGAGCAACAAGTTTAGAAGCAATAAACACTCAATAATTATCTTTATTAAGCACAAGGACTAAAATAAAGCATGAAAACAAGTTCAAGGTTTAACAATGGAGGTTTTAGGGATTTTGGGGCAAAATCCCCATCCTAGGAGACTACACACAACCATTAAGGAACAAAAATGAGAGAAGGGAGAAGAAATAGCCATGGGAGGTTGAAGAAGAGCTTCAATGGAGGTGAGCCTCCCGGAAGTCTAGAAGCAATTTCGCCCCCCCGAACGAACGTTTCTAGCCTCACAACAAAAAAATGTCATTTACTAACACACAGTTTTACTAACTCATAGTTTAGTGTCTCTATAAGTATATTTTACTGACACATTATATGTGTCTATAAAAGTTAAATAATTTTTACTGACTCATTTATTAATGTGTCAATACACTCCATATTTTTACCGATATAAGATAATTATTTTACTAACTTATAAAATTTAAAGACAGTATAGTACGTATGTTATCAATATCGGTGACTCTTAATCAGTCACTAAAACCCATTAAAAGAACAAAAAATTGGCGGTATACACACTGAACTAATTAGTGCCAATATCTAACTTCTCCTCTACTCAGTGACGATATCGATAGCGCAGAACCCTTCAGTTTCTTCTACACCAGCGATCGAGCAAGAGCAAGGGACTGAATGAATTTGAAGGCCATGAATTCTGTGTTGTATTCATATCCTTTCATGATCTCACACTAGTTAATGAATGTACTCCATGAGGAAGTAATGACCTTTGTGGCACTATTGTTTGATATTGCACGACCTAAACTTATAGAGTCAAGCAATTAACATTTAAATTGTATCTTCCATAGGAAACAGATTTGGCAGTGCTAGTATTAGTTCTGCAAAGATTCGGATTAGGTGAATATATAATTAAATGGGTTTGAGAGAAACTGATCAGTAAAGAGATGTTAATCAGAATGACTATGAGTTTGGGGAGCAAAGAGTGGGGAAGTAAGTGAAAAGGGACGGGGACAAGGAAGCACTCGACAAACAAATAGTAATTGTGTTTGTTTCTTAAAGTTGTTCTTTTAAACATGTGCTTGAGGGACTGTATTAGACTATGGAGTACATTTTGAAAAGAGTAACATGGAATTTCTGAATGGCCGTTGTGGTTGTGTGGAAATTAAAAAAGTGTGGCTTCTTGGTATGTGTTGGGTTGGGTTGGCCATGTTAATCACATGACACACTGTTCTAGTATAGATAATTAAACAAACCTTTCTTTGTTTAATGTTGTGTGTGAGCTGATTAGTACTTGGTGTTTTGTCACGGGATCAATGAAAGAGGGCTTCAGGTTACTATTATTATTGATAACCATGACAACAGGGAGAAGAAACATATATGTGGACCGCCATAACATGTGGTTTGCTTCTGAAACTGTAAGAGAATGGTCATAATAGAATCCCGAGATTTTGTATGTATATGTCTTGTTTATTGTATTGGGTGCAGAGCATTCACTCCAAATGAAACATTAGAAAGTAACTAAATAGTACTATAAATAAATTTTTATTATATCACAAAAGATGACGACAAATCAATTTATTGTTACCTCGAAAGCTGTCATAGAGCACTAACATGTCTAAAATACAGCTTAGGTAATTGGTGATAGGTGTAGATGCTTAACCTTTATACTTCTAGAATGACTGTATATTATGCACCACCATCTTTTTGGGAATATACTATCAGCTGAAGGAAGTTTCATCCTTCAGGTGGCTCTTTGTAGAAGATATCCCTATATCATGTTGAGTATGTTTTACATGTTGAGTATCTTTTTGAGAATATACTATCAGCTGAAGGAAGTTTCATCCTTCTTTATATGATTTACATGTTGAGTATGTTTTACATGTTGTGGTAGTTTCTTTTACTTGTATTCTTTTATATGAACAGGTGATCCTAATGTTTGATATTGCCTTTTGCACATTAATAACATATCAGCTTTTACATGTAGATTCTGTTGTGAGTAAATATTACCGAAGATTGCCTTTTTTACATCTTACTGTTTGTTTGTGTCACTCTTTTACTTTATGATGTGGTATTGTTTTCTTATGGCGTGTTCTGCTTGTAGTAAGACTGCTGGAGTAGCTTGTTGGGGTAACAATACACCTTCTAAGATTATAAGTGCTTGTATTTTAGATATGGAGGACTGCATCTCTAATCTTGCATCAGATTGAGTGTTATGTCCAAAATAGTGTTTGGATGTCCTATGAACTATATCAATGCTGCATCTTTCTTGTTTTACTGTGAAAAATATGTCTGATAATATAGCAATGCCTCTGCAACATTAAGATGAATGTTGTGTCAAATTAAGAGCTTATTACATTTGTTTATAGGTTTCAGGTTCCAAGTGATATCTCTACCAGTACGAATCGCTCAGTTGGTGAAAATCAACTTTCGTTGAGTGAAAGAAATACTAATGGTACTCTTTCTTGTTGTGAGTTCCTGTCAAAATACTCTTCTATCTATTAATGCCGCTATAATCACTTTTGATCCAACTTTTTGCCGCTGTTCTGGAATCTGTGATAATATGTATTTTTTTGTTCAACCCTTGTTGTTGTTATAAAGCATCTTTCCTTAATTTTCCTGGTCTTGATCCTTACTTCATTTAAACACTAGTTAGCGATGATTTAGCTTTAATTTTCTATCCAGTTTTTATCTAATCTAGTTGTTGGATGTTTCCCCATTTTTAAACAAATAGTAGTTAATGTGGTTGGTTGGATGTGCAAACAGGAAAATGATCTACTAAAAACTAAACAAATTAATCTAGAAAATAATAAATCAATAAGCCTTATCCACCTGGATGCCATCTTTGGAGACCCTGTGCCCAAGCACTATACCCTCGTGTACCATAAAATGGCACTTCTCCCAATTTAAAACCAGGTGGGTCTCCTCACATCTGCTTAGTATCTGATCCAGCTGATCCAGACACACATCAAAGTTCTGGCCATACACCGAGAAGTCGTCCATGAAGACTTCTATGCTTTCTCAATAAATTCGTTGAAAATGGCCATCATGCACCGCTGGAAGGTGGCTGGTGCGTTGCAGAGACCAAATGGCATCCTCCTATAGGCAAACGTGCCATAAGGGCAGGTGAAGGTGGTCTTCTCTTGATCCTCTGGCGCAATGGGGATCTGGAAGTACCCGCTGTATCCATCAAGGAAACAGTAGTACTCCTGCCCAGCCAGCCGCTCCAACATCTGGTCGATGAACGGCAGCGGGAAATGGTCTTTCTCGTGGCCTCATTCAACCGCCTGTAGTCTATGCACATCCTCCAGCCAGTGGTCTGTCTTTGAGGCACCAGCTCTCCCTTATCATTGGGTACCGCCACAATTCCTCCCTTCTTGGGAACGACTTGCACAGGAGAAACCCAGGCTGTCAGAGATGGGGTAGATGATGCCCGCATCCAAGCTTTAAAACTCAGCCTTCACTACTTCCTTCAGGTTGGGATTCAATCTCCTTGGGGTTGCCTCACTGGTTTGATACTGTCTTCCATGTAGATCCGATGAGTGCAGAACCCTGGACTGATCCCTTTTATGTCTGCCACTGACCACCCCAACGCTCCCTTGTGCCTTCTCAATACCTCCAGAAGTCTGCTTTCCTGCGAAACAGACAAAGAAGAAGAAATAATAACCGGCAGGGCGCTACCCTCTGCCAAGAAAGCATATTTAAGATTTGAAGGGAGAGTTTTTAATTCAAGTAGGGGGGGTTCTCTACTGAAGGAATGAGCCTCTGAGTAGGCCTGTCCAGTGGCTCCACAGGAGGAGCATGAGGGCGAAAATAGGTTCGTCCCTGGTTAAGCTGCTGGACAACAGTAGCTACCTCAGTGCTCTCCTTATCATCCTCAATCGAATGGCATAACACCTGTTCTAACAGATCAGAATTCTCAAACAGGAAGGAAGAGTCATAGTACTTTCAGCGACAAATGCATCAAATCATCAGTGTAGTCGACATCAATAGAAAGTACAGCATGAGAAGAAGCATTCGTTCTCATCATTGGTGATATCAAAACTAAGCTCCTCATTATTAAATTTCAGGGTGATTTTTCCTTTGTCAACATCAATGACAGTTTTAGCAGTTTCAGGAATGGTCTACCCAAAATTAATGGTACTTCAACATCCTCATCCATATCCAAAATAACAAAATCAGCAGGGAAGAAGAAGTTACCAACACCTACCACAACGTTCTCAACCATACCACGAGGTTTGATTGAGGAACGATCAGCCAATTGCAAATTAAAATTAATAGGGATAAGCTCACCAGCATGAAGCTTCCTAAACATCGAATATGGCATAATTATGCTTGCTCCAAGGTCGCAGAGTCCGTACCCACAGTCCATGTCTCCAATGGTGCAAGGGATGATGGGCTGGCCTGGGTCTCCACACTTCGGAGGGAGCTTCTGCTGGATAGCTGCAGAGCACGTCTCTGTCAGCTGAACAATCTCCTTTTCCTTGAACCTTCGCTTGTTAGAAATTAAATCCTTCACAAAGCGAGCATAGTTAGGCATTGCTTGATAGCATCAATTAAGGGAATGTTAATAGTAAGCTTTGAAAATACACTCAAAATTTCCCAAATTGATCATCAAGTTCTTTTCTTTTAATCTATTAGGGAAAGGAAGGTCCTTAGGAACCGCCTTACCCTTGGAGTTTTTAGCATTCAAAATAGAAGGGGAAGAAATAGGAGCCTGGGTCTCCTCAACAACTACCTCAGGAGGGGCTGAGGGCCCTGATGGTGCACCAGTGCTAGAAGAAGGGCGACCGGTCTCCTCATCAGCTTGATCCTCAGCCACTTGATTTCTATTGATTAATTGCTTCCCACTTCGTAAAGTAACTGCCACCTCTTCTGTATCTGAGCAATCCTCACTACCACGGTTTCTGAGACCGTCACTGCCTTCAACTGAGCTTTAGGATTGGGGTCTGTTTGGGAAGGCAGTGAGCCAGACGGTCTCTGCTGTAGGAGGAACTGAGTCAACTGACTCATCGTTCCTTGCATCTCAACCATGGCGTTCTCAAGCTTCTGCTGGCCAGCTGCCAGGTTCTGATTTATCACTGTTTGTTGCTCTTGAGGGCCATCAGTTTATCCATCATCTCCCTTAAATTAGCATTATTCGAGCTCAGTGACGATGGCTGAGCTGGAGACTGTTGTGGCCTAAACTGATTGAATGGGGCCTAACAAAACCGGGTGGTGCTCCCTGACTTGCCCTCTGAGGCTGCATCTGCTGTGAGTTGAGGGCATTATTTGGATTACCGTACCTCAGGTTTGGATGCTGGTTCTGCATCCAAGGCTGCCTGTTGTACTGACCAATAGCATTTGCCTCTTCAGTCTGCCTCATCTCAGCAACCATCGGGCAGTCTTCGTAGTCATGGCTGTCTCCACACTGAGAACAGCATACCTCATTGGACCAGAAGACACCTGCTTGACGGCTTGCACGGTGTCTGTCCCATAGTGAGCCTCTCGAGCATCTTCGCCATATTGCCCACTGTGGTACTCAGATGGGCCTGCTCAGCAGCAATCTGCTCCATCATAGGATCTGGAGCCCGAGAAGAGGTCTGCCCAACTGTGAAGACCCTACCACCACTGTTGCTCCACTGGCGGAGCTCCTCGCAGTAGGACTCCATGGCTGACATAAATTCCTCTCCACTCTTAGCCAGCAAATTACCACCCAATGCAGCTCTGACCTCGGCTCTGTGCTCATCTCTCAGCCCTTGGAAGAACCCCTGGGCCAAAGATGTCATGTTCTGACCGTGATGCGGGCACTGGCGGAGCAGCTCCTTGAACCTATCCCAAGCTTCACAGATCGTCTCGTTGCCGGACTGTCTGAAAGCGGTCAGATCAGCTATCATCTGCCTGGTCCTGGAGATGGGGATATACTTCTCATAGAACCTCTCTGTCAGCAGCTCCCAGGTAGTGATGATACCTGGTGGTAGACGGTGGAACCACTTCGAGGCTTCCCCTGATAGACTGTGCTGAAATAAGCACAGCCGAGCATATTCCTCAAGCCCCTGAGACATCCCCAGCGAATCCAAATGGACTAAGAACCGATGGACATGGTCGAGTGCATCAGCCGGGTCTGCGCCTGAGAAGGTCCCTGCTGGATGATTCTCACAGCATTTGTCTGATGGCTTGGTTTCAACTTTGCCATTCTGCTGTTAATTCCGCTGTGAGGTTAGGTAGAGTCACAGGTCCTCTTCTAGGAGCAGCTGGAGGGCGATTATTCTTCCCAAAGTGGACTGCTCAGCATTGGCATTGGGATTGCTGGTCCGTTAAGCCATGGCGAAGGTGAGTGCTCTTCTGCTCTTCGAGCTGTACGGTTGATCTCTAAGTCTAAGTTGAATCTTGGTGGACCTCGAGATCGAGTACCGTGCATTCACCAACACCTGCACAGTTAAACAAAAACAATCAAATATAAAAAAAAACAATTGACAACCAAGGCAAAGGACTTGACAAAGTCAAGTCCCCGGCAACGGCGCCATTTTGCAAACAGGAAATTGATCTAAAAACTAAACAATTAATCTAGAAAATAATAAATCAATAAGTCTGTCGGGTTGCAAAAATCCCGGTCACTATAGTATAGGAAATTAAGTAACCAGTATCGAATCCACGGGACTTGAATAAATAAGCCTAAGTCCTATCCTAAATCCTAAGAAAACTGCAAATTCAGGGGGGTTGTGAATTGTTTTTGAAACTGAATCGAATAAATGCAAATCAGAATTGAAATAAGCAATCAGTAAAAATGAATGATGAGTTTGATATACGAGTGGAACTCCGGGTTCAGGTTGTTCTTTCTTGATTAAATCTAGTAACTTCTACAACTTAATTATGAGAACGGAAAGGCCAATTCTTTCTATCTCTTCAATGCTAAATCCTAGTTCATTGAAGAGCTCACCTATCAGGACATGTCAACTCTAATCTAGCAGTTGGCAAAACACATACAGGCGGAATAAGCACAAAGAATTGTTAGCGTTTGTAGGAAAGATTATCTATCCGACTAATCCTTCCCCAAATTCCCAGGTTAATTCGAACTCCCTACTAATCACCTTGTCTGATCTTAATAGGTTTCGCAGAACAACTCTATAACTCGCGAAATTAATAGAGAAGAAAATTGATATCATTAACCTGAAAACAATCCGTTACAGCCTCATAATCAAATTGCAGAATTCTTAACTACATTGAATCCATCTTGAACAACCCTACCCCAGAGTTAAATCCCTACTAGCCAGACATTGCCAATGAAAAGATAAATACAATCAACATAGAAACTATCTAAAGGAAGAAAAACCCTTTTGTTGATTGACTATCCAGAATCGGTGGATGCAGGTGCAAGGTTGAAGATGATAGTCGCACTTCCCTCTGTCGATGCTCCTCCAGAACGATGATGGAATGATTGGTGAATGTGGATGAAGGCGAACCGATGCAATTGGCGTGGATGATTGGAGAGAACCTCGTTTATCAGTGTGGAGGGAGTGTTGTAATGATCGATGATGCGTGAATGCCTTCTCCCTCTGATTAGGTCATTTAAATAGACCTTTCTCTCTCTTTTTCCCTTCAAAACGCCGAGTTTGTGCTGTAATTTTCGTGCCGTCCGAACATTGGTCCGAACTTCAAAGTTCGGACACAATGCTTTGAGCGCTTCAATTCAGAAAGTTTCGACCTGTGTCCGAACTTTGATGTTCGGACACAAGTTCGGACATGCTCCGTACTTCAGCCTCCGGCTTTTCTCGACTATGTCCGAACTTCGATGTTCGGACCGAAGTTCGGACATCCCATCAGGCGCAGCATACAAACTCTCGACTTGCGTCCGAACTTGGAAGTTCGGACACAAGCTCGGACACACCTTAAAAATCCTCTAACTTCTTCATTTTGACTCCGATTCGACCCCCGTTTGTTGCATTACCTCCCTTGTGAGTTAATCTAGTGTTTCCTTGGCTTTTCTCTGCATTTAACATAGAAAAAGTGTATCAAGCCTTAACAAACAACAAACCACAGAAAAACGCAAGATAAGTGTGGAATAGTATCAATTCGCGTATACAAATTAGACATTAAAGACCATTAGAACCATTCATATTTCACACTCATCAGGATGCGGCCAATTAATATTGAGTGGACTACTAAATGGCATGTGTTGATGAGCATTAATATTGACTTGAGAATTCCTCGCATGATCATCACCTTGAAACATTAATATGTGTTCCTTATCTCCACTTGGTGATAGTCCGCTGTTATGATGATCATCATCATCCTTTAATTCCATTAACCTAATTGCTCAATTGGGGTCACAACAGTTGTAGATATGGTGTTATGACTGGTTGATAGAGTAGTAAAATCTAATTGTCTTGGATCATCATGTTCTTCCAACTCGGCGCTTTAATTTCTGGTCATTAATTGGTGCTGTTGCGTTATTATAGTGATTTCAGCAGCTTTTGATGTTACTGCTGAACAACCCGGTCTTGCACATGATAGTGATTTCAACAGCTTTTTATTTTACTGTTGCGTTATTATATTGCTGAACAATTATCAAGCCAAAATAATACCTCTGAATTTGCATTTTGATGTTACTGCTGCAGATAACCCATTCTTGCAGACATTGATTTTTGCAACTCTATCAAAAAAACTTTCAGCTAATCTTTGATAACCATTTTACTTATTCATCTTCCATCTTTGTGATGATATAATCTTTTTGGGTGCAGGTGCTGAGTAAAAGAAATTATATGAAGTCCAGATTTTATTTTAGAAGTAGGAGAAGTTTGAAGAAGGAGAGTGCTATGTTTTACTCCTAAGTACTCGTTCAAGAAAAATATTATATTTTGGCTAAATTGCAACTTATGTTGATGTTGAGTACAATACTTTTAAAGGATAATGATGAAGATTAGTGTTCAAGCTACGTTATTGTAAACTCTTAAAATTTTCAATTCCATTGGAGCTTATAAGTTACTGTATTTATTGTTTGAGGATGTAGAGGTAATTTTATGAATAATATTGTATATATCAGCAAGTAGATGTGCAACATTGTAGAAATAATAAATTTAATTGAATTAATTTTTTTATGTTAGTAAAATTTTCACTAACATAAGATTATGAGTTAGTATAGATGCTACACGATGCTAGATTTTGTTTATATAAACGGTTTTTACTAACACAAATTATGTGTTAGTATAAATGCACAGGCTATTACGTCAGTTAAGAAAAGTGTTAGTATAGAGTTTGTCTTTACTGACTAAGAAAATAAGTGTCATTAAAACCTCAATACCCTTTACTGACACACACTGTAAGTGTGTATATACCTATAGTATCTGAGGTTATACCAACACTTTTTTTTTGTCGGTAAAGGTCAACTGGGTCTATACTAACACTTTTTACGGCTATACTGACACAAAAAATGTGTCTGTAAATGGCTCTTTTGTTGTAGTGCCTCTAGTGGGCAGGCTAATCTTCAACATGTTGTATCTTCTTCGTTTTAGCTCCGATTTTGGTTCCGTTTGCGCCCACGCGTTTGTCTTTTCATCTACTTTATTCATAGCTATGTTATTTCTCCTGTTTCAGCAGTAATTGTGTAAAACACCAATAAAACATAAAAGTAGGGGAAAACTAACTAGAGTGGAAAATGAGCATGAAAAGTGTTGATAAAACAAATGAAATACACCTCTAAAACATGCTCATTTGGACACTCATCACACCCCCACACTTACCTTTTTGCTTGTCCTCAAGCAAAACCAAGCCCTTAAGCAAGTAAGGAATGCTCAAGACTAACAAATACTAACATGAATTGTAGGATAGGATAAGAAGCAACAAGTTATTAAAACCTTTGAGGAGTGTGAGCCATCTCTTAGTGTTGGCATGGGTGTGCTTAGGGCAAAACAAAATCTAGAGTTTCAGGGTATGATCCAAGTGCTTCAAAGTTCTAAAGATTAGGTGACTTTGGGAGCTTTTACCATGGCCAACTTCTCTCAAGAATGGGCACTAAGAAGAAAACAAAAAGGAAAATAGATTTATGTATTTATTTCACGTTTGCATAAGAGATGAGAAGATAAAATTTTGGCATCAAACCTTTGAATTTAAGAACACTCAACTCTCATTGTTGGTTACCAATGACGTCTCACAAGTCCCTTAAAGGATTTTTACAAAGAAGCACCCCTTAGCAATCCCTATGAGAGAAGATAGAAAGAACCCTTAAGCAATAAAAATCCAACCATTCAAGATCATTTGGTCACACCGCATGAAAAATGCTCCTCAAAAGCAATCAAAAAGAAAAATTTGAGCATTTATCCTACAATTCATAACATTATGTGTTCTTAATGAGAACAACTCACAACACAAGGGTCCAAGTTTTTGATTTTGGACAACTGCAAGATAAGAAGAGAGATTAAGCATTTAAGCACACAATTCACTAAAAAGATCACTCCTCACACTTAATTTGAACAATGTCCTCATTGTTCACCATACAAACCGGGGAAGGTTTCAGAAGACCTTTTCAAGAAGCAAACAAAAGAGAAAACACATGGGGCACAAGTAAGCATTATAGCACAGAAGCTATCCCTAGCAGAAGAATGCCTTAGAATCAAAATAAAGGAGAAGTGAGAGACACAAGATTAAAAGAAACTAGTACTCCCCTGGGATTGTTTTTGCTTGCATTGAAGGAACTCCCCCACACTTGAGTTTTAGCCTCAATTAGCGTAGCTTGGTTGCGGTGTGGACATTAAGTTGCACCTGTATAAAACACTAGAAGCAACCAACAACGACCGGGGTTAAGAGTTAGCAAAAACAAAATCATAGGAGAATTGAAAATAAAAACAAAATGAAAGAAAATTGATTTGGGTTGCCTCCTAGAAATCTGCCCATCTTTAAGGTCTTTGGCTAGACCACACTGCTAAACGGAAAATTGTTAGGATAAACTATATACATAAAAAGAATAAAATAATAAACTAATCCTACAACTCTACTACGGGTAGCAAAATAAAACCCGGTCGAGAGTATAGTGTAAATATATTACGACCGAGAGTATCGAACCCAAGGGACTTATAGAAAACTAGTCCTAATGTAACACCCCCGATTAACTTACCACAATTAAACAACGCGCCTAAAGGTGACATGAGATATCTACGCAGCGGTTCCTACTCTATTCGGGTGCTACAGACGCCAACCACCCACGTGGTTGACAGACCACCTTACTAACACCAAGTTACGGTCTGAATGACTGGAAGTCCAACTTAACGAAGTCCAGATACAACATAAAGATACAAACCGAGTACCGAGAGTCTACAACATAAGTTCTAATCCAATGACATAGACTGAAAGTACAACCCATACATTAAAAGCATACTACTGAAAGTCTTGCCATAGTGGACTACCCCCATGATAGTCCTTCACCTACACTCCGTCATGATCCAGATGATTACCTGTAAAAATAAAGGACTCAGCAAACTATGCCGAGTATGAACGTGTGAAGCCCGCATGTTACCGGGCCACACGACTACTTGGTCGAATATTATTAAGTCATTTTACATGCTATATTAAAGCAGTAAAGCACATCACATTACATCATAATATCAAACACACTTCAAGGTAGCATAGTAACATCAACAAACATCCAAGCATATCAAGCTGGCATCATAGCCCATCAAAACGCATCCAAGCACAACAAGCTGCTAATATAGCAACAACAATCATGTAAGTCATCAGACATGTGCATAGGTATGTTTACCATGATCCTTACTAGGGGATCGTTCGAGCGTTGTGTGTTTTCATTTCTTTTCTCTTGTTCCCATGATGTGTATTTTCTTTTTCTTTTCCTTGCACCAGGTCTGGGGATATAGTTTAGATCCCGTGACCATATCATATTGGTGCCAATCTTTTCTTGTTTCTTAAAGAATCACATTTGTGAATTTTCTTATTTGCTTGGTCTCATTACACATTTTCCTCTATTCTCTGGCACCGAGTCAGGGGTATAGATTAGATCCCGAGACTTGTTATGTAGGTGCTATTCATTCCTTGTTTCTTTAAGGGTTATTGTGAATTCTCTTATCACCACAATTTGGAGTACATCTTGTCCATAGCTAATCCTCCACTCCCGGATAGCTCTTTCTCTCTCTATTGTTTTTAAATGTTACTGGCCATTGCCCCGGATACCAAGGGTCCGTCTCCCTATTCCTTCTTCCATGTTACCAGCCTCTGCTCCGGATTCAAAGGGTCCGTCTCCCTATTCCTTCTCAATGTTACTAGCCTTTGCTCCGGATTCAAGGGTCCGTCTCCCTATTCATTCTCAATGTTACTAGCCTTTGCTCCGGATTCAAAGGGTCCGTCTCCCTATTCATTCTCAATGTTACTAGCCTTTGCTCCGGATTCAAAGGGTCCGTCTCCCTATTCATTCTCAATGTTACTAGCCTTGCTCCGGATTCAAAGGGTCCGTCTCCCTATTCATTCTCAATGTTATGGTCTTTACCCCGGATACAAAGGGTCCGTCTCCCTATTTATTCCCAATGTTACTAGCCTTTGCTCCGGATTCAAAGGGTCCGTCTCCCTATTCCTTCTCAATGTTATGGTCTTTACCCCGGATACAAAGGGTCCGTCTCCCTATTCATTCTCACTGTTACTGGCTTATCATCATCTTTGATAACTCGACACCATAGTGGGTGTCTTTAGAGGTCCTCTATTTAAGAGGGATTTTCTCTTTGTATAGTTCTTTTGTTTTGTCTACGTGGTTCGTCATGTCTCACCAAGGAGACTTGCTCTTCATTATCATCAAAGCATGGACACCATAGTGGGTGTCATGGTAATCCTCATGGTTTAGAGAGGAGTTCCCTTTATAGCGTTTTCTTTGTTTCATAATTCGTAGTTAGTAGTTCTCGTATAGTTTTCCCTTTATGTAGTTTCTTGTTTACATAGTTCGTTGAGTCTCATCTCAAAGTTCCATAACGCGACAGGGATAAACTACTGTGTGCGCGCAATGATATATTCAACAATGATATAGAAATCATACAAACATGATAAACAAGCGATCCAATTTCATGCTTTGATCTTATGTCATTTTCACACAAAGCACACAGCACACAAAGCAAACAAGCCGTTGTAACACGGCAACATACGAACCACATGTCCATACCTGATTTAGAAGCAAGTAGTCTCACACACGGAGTCCTGGTCGGAGTTCGCTACGGCCCTTGTGTTCTCTTTTTTTTTTTGTTTTCCTCCTCTGCAGTTGGTTCTTCCTGATCCACTCTTGGTGAGATGTGAAACTCTCAGAGACTTGACCTTTTGGCCTCAACTTCGGGTTCTGTTCAACGAAGGATAGTGCAGCCTTTATCAAGGTTAAGCCAAGTGCACTTGTCTACCCAGGAGGTTTTGGTCACGCTTAAGAAGTGAAGTTGCATGCAGGCTGACAGTTCATGGACTGCGTTGTTCCAGATTTTTTCTGTTTTCAGGAGCTTAAGCCTCAGATTGATCAGGCAGGAATGGAGGGACCGAGGGGCTTGGAGTTCCCTTCGCACAGGGAAATAATGGAGCCGAGTTGTAGCTGGCGTGAGCATGAAAGTGAGGAGAGGAAATGACTGAAAAGGAAGTTTGATCAGAGGGAGTGGTACTGATGCAGGGAATTTACACAGTAGTGGTCGCAAGTTTCAATAGAATTTATGAGAGTTTGTGAGCTCAAATAAAGTAAGCTGGTGGGAGTGAGTTGTTCATTCTAACGTTATTACAAGAAGGTATGGGCTTGAAGAAAAGAAAGAATTTGTCGCAGGAGAAAGAAAAAGAAAGTAACGGGTGGAAATTTTTTTCATTGCTTTCTTGTCTGCCCGTACCCGATCTTGCTATCGGTATATTGTTAGTCTTTCCTTTTGTAGTTACTTTATTAGATCCGATACTTATTTTGATTCAGTGGCCTAAGTTAACGAATTAGAGCCTAGCTCAACCGGTCAAACACATTGGGAAAGTACGGGAGGTCTCGGGTTTGAGCCTCACTGGGAGCGTCTTTGCTCCTTTTCTTTCTCTCTGTTTTGTATAGGTTATACATGATTATTTATAAATGTACGACCATGTATTATATCATGTGATTCCATTTTTTTTTGTGACGCGGTTGGGCGTTATCGTCACCTATTTACAACGTACAATATACATGCGTGTATATATTATATCGTGTATTATATACTCCTTTTTTGTAACAAGTTATGTGACGACATTGTTACTTATCACGACGTTACAATATCGTAACGTTACATACGTGTATTTTCGTATTCGTACATATACATATATATATATATTAGATTTAATTGCTCGTACGTTATTTTATGTACGTATTACAAAACGCGTTATGATTTTATGCGTTTAATTATAGGGGTATTTCAGCTTACCCCCTTAAAAGAGACTTCGTCCGAAGTCTTACTTCCTTAACTTATATTTTCCACTCCTTGTTAATCCTAGGGATCAAGTCCCGATAACTTTCATAATTCTCACTACCCCGGTTTGTTCATAAGCGCTATGCCACATTAATGGCTTCTCACAAGTTTTCATAGTAGGCCAAGAAGCTAGCAATGTGTGTAACATGCTAAAGTGCGACCCAAGGCACACGACATTCATTCATCCATAGCGTACATAACATTTTCACACACCATCCAAACACACCAAACCTACCAACCAACCACGAGTGTTGTAGGAATACATCATAATAATCAACACACATACAAAACAAAACGCGCTTACCCCCCTTAAAAGAGGGGTACGCCCCGTACCCTACACTAAACCAAAACCTCGTGAGAAGATAGGGGTACCTAGTTTCCTTACCGGATTGATTAAATGCCAATGTGTAAACGCCAGATCGGGTTTCCCGAGTGTGAGGAGGCTTTCTACCTCTCCGGCGTTTTCCTACGGATTGAAATGGACCCTAACTAACGAGCCTCACAAACTAACCCTAACCCCGTTTCTCAAATTTTAGGTTTTCCTATCTCGGTACTCCTCTGTTCCAGTCATCAGAGCGCAACTACGCTCTGATACCACTTTCTGTAACACCCCCGATTAACTTACCACAATTAAACAACGCGCCTAAAGGTGACATGAGATATCTACGCAGCGGTTCCTACTCTATTCGGGTGCTACAGACGCCAACCACCCACGTGGTGACAGACCACCTTACTAACACCAAGTTACGGTTGATGACTGGAAGTCCAACTAACGAAGTCCAGATACAACATAAAAGATACAAACCGAGTACCGAGAGTCTACAACATAAGTTCTTAATCCAATGACATAGTGAAAGTACAACCCATACATTAAAAGCATACTACTGAAAGTCTTGCCATAGTGGACTACCCCCATGATAGTCCTTCACCTACACTCCGTCATGATCCAGATGATTACCTGTAAAAATAAAGGACTCAGCAAACTATGCCGAGTATGAACGTGTGAAGCCCGCATGTTACCGGGCCACACGACTATGGTCGAATATTATTAAGTCATTTTACATGCTATATTAAAGCAGTGTAAAGCACATCACATTACATCATAATATCAAACACACTTCAAGGTAGCATAGTAACATCAACAAACACCAAGCATATCAAGCTGGCATCATAGCCCATCAAAACGCATCCAAGCACAACAAGCTGCTAATATAGCAAAACAATCATGTAAGTCATCAGACATGTGCATAGTATGTTTACCAATGATCCTTACTAGGGGATCGTTCGAGCGTTGTGTGTTTTCATTTCTTTTCTCTTGTTCCCATGATGTGTATTTTCTTTTTCTTTTCCTTGCACCAGGTCTGGGGATATAGTTTAGATCCCGTGACCATATCATATTGGTGCCAATCTTTTCTTGTTTCTTAAAGAATCACATTTGTGAATTTTCTTATTTGCTTGGTCTCATACACATGTTTCCTCTATTCTCTGGCACCGAGTCAGGGGTATAGATTAGATCCCGAGACTTTGTTATGTAGGTGCTATTCATTCTTGTTTCTTTAAGGGTTATTTGTGAATTCTCTATCACCACAATTGGAGTAATATTGTCCATAGCTAATCCTCCACTCCCGGATAGCTCTTTCTCTCTCTATTGTTTTTAAATGTACTGGCCATTGCCCCGGATACCAAGGGTCCGTCTCCCTATTCCTTCTTCCATGTTACCAGCCTCTGCTCCGGATTCAAAGGGTCCGTCTCCTATTCCTTCTCAATGTACTAGCCTTTGCTCCGGATTCAAAGGGTCCGTCTCCTATTCATTCTCATGTTACTAGCCTTTGCTCCGGATTCAAAGGGTCCGTCTCCCTATTCATTCTCAATGTTACTAGCCTTTGCTCCGGATTCAAAGGGTCCCGTCTCCCTATTCATTCTCAATGTTACTAGCCTTTGCTCCGGATTCAAAGGGTCCGTCTCCCTATTCATTCTCAATGTTATGGTCTTACCCCGGATACAAAGGGTCCGTCTCCCTATTCATTCCCAATGTTACTAGCCTTTGCTCCGGATTCAAAGGGTCCGTCTCCCTATTCCTTCTCAATGTTATGGTCTTTACCCCGGATACAAAGGGTCCGTCTCCCTATTCATTCTCACTGTTACTGGCTTATCATCATTTGATAACTCGACACCATAGTGGGTGTCTTTAGAGGTCCTCTATAGTTAAGAGGATTTTCTCTTTGTATAGTTCTTTTGTTTTGTCTACGTGGTTCGTCATGTCTCACCAAGGAGACTTGCTCTTCATTATCATCAAAGCATGGACACCATAGTGGTGTCATGGTAATCCTCAATGGTTTAGAGAGGAGTTCCCTTTATAGCGTTTTCTTTGTTTTCATAATTCGTAGTAGTTCTCGTATAGTTTTCCCTTTATGTAGTTTCTTGTTTACATAGTTCGTTGAGTCTCATCTCAAGTTCCATAACGCGACAGGGACTAAACTACTGTGTGCGCGCAATGATATATTCAACAATGATATAGAAATCATACAACATGATAAACAGCGATCCAATTTCATGCTTTGATCTTATGTCATTTTCACACAAAGCACACAGCACACAAAGCAAACAAGCCGTGTAACACGGCAACATACGAACCACACATGTCCATACCTGATTTAGAAGCAAGTAGTCTCACACACGGAGTCCTGGTCGGAGTTCGCTACGGCCCTTGTGTTCTCTTTTTTTTTTTGTTTCCTCCTCTGCAGTTGGTTCTTCCTGATCCACTCTTGGTGAGATGTGAAACTCTCAGAGACTTGACCTTTTGGCCTCAACTTCGGGTTCTGTTTCAACGAAGGATAGTGCAGCCTTTATCAGCAGGTTAAGCCAAGTGCACTTGTCTACCCAGGAGGTTTTGGTCACGCTTAAGAAGTGAAGTTGCATGCAGGCTGACAGTTCATGGACTGCGTTGTTCCAGATTTTTTTCTGTTTTCAGGAGCTTAAGCCTCAGATTGATCAGGCAGGAATGGAGGGACCGAGGGGCTTGGAGTTCCCTTCGCACAGGGAAATAATGGAGCTTCCGAGTTGTAGCTGGCGTGAGCATGAAAGTGAGGAGAGGAAATGACTGAAAAGGAAGTTTGATCAGAGGGAGTGGTACTGATGCAGGGAATTTACACAGTTAGTGGTCGCAAGTTTCAATAGAATTTATGAGAGTTTGTGAGCTCAAATAAAGTAAGCTGGTGGGAGTTGAGTTGTTCAATTCTAACGTTATTACAAGAAGGTATGGGCTTGAAGAAAAGAAAGAATTTGTCGCAGGAGAAAGAATAAGAAAGTAACGGGTGGAAATTTTTTTCATTGCTTTCTGTCTGCCCGTTACCCGATCTTGCTATCGGTATATTGTTAGTCTTTCCTTTTGTAGTTACTTTATTAGATCCGATACTTATTTTGATTCAGTGGCCTAAGTTAACGAATTAGAGCCTAGCTCAACCGGTCAAACACATTGGGAAAGTACGGGAGGTCTCGGGTTTGAGCCTCACTGGGAGCGTCTTTGCTCCTTTTCTTTCTCTCTGTTTTGTATAGGTTATACATGATTATTTATAAATGTACGACCATGTATTATATCATGTGATTCCATTTTTTTTTTGTGACGCGGTTATGCGGCGTTATCGTCACCTATTTACAACGTTACAATATACATGCGTGTATATATTATATCGTGTTATTATATACTCTCTTTTTTGTAACAAGTTATGTGACGACATTGTTACTTATTCACGACGTTACAATATCGTAACGTTACATACGTGTATTTTCGTATTCGTACATATACATATATATATATTAGATTTAATTGCTCGTACGTTATTTTATGTACGTATTACAAAACGCGTTATGATTTTATGCGTTTAATATTTAGGGGTATTTCACCTAATCCGGTAATAACCTATTCTAAATAACAAAGGGGGGAATTGAAAATGTGATCCTAAACTAAATAAATAAATAAATAAACTAACTTTGATTTGGGAAGACTATCAATGCAAAAGGTTCGTATGACCAATGATCAAGGGTGGCAAGTCTCAAAGAGGATTTGGTCTCGCAAAATGCATATGCCGGATGTGATGCCGGATCCTCGCTACCCGGCAGATTCATGGCCTTGAACGTGCCGGATAACTTATACCCGGCATGCCATCCGGCATAGTACATTTCGTAAACAACACTTCCAGATTCGGTTCTGACAAAAGGAACTCAATATTCATACTTGCATCGTGCATAGCCAATGCCGCGAATACAACAGAATAATGGGAAATAAGAGATTAACCCTAAACCTTAAGTCTTGCTCCCGCTGAGGCGCAGAAGACAATGTTAAAGATTACCAAAATCCTAATCTATCCTATTCTTGTCTTGTGAACATCAAATAGGACTTAGAGATAAGAGAATGAATAGCTACTTCATTCTACTTGTAAGAAGATTAGAACTCGGGTTAAGAAACTTGAAAATTCCATAAATGATCATAAGAGTTTTACAAGGAAGTCATCCCTAACCAAAACCTAACAAGGATTCTGCATCACCATCCACACAACTACAAGAAGAGAATACAAAGGGGGAGAAGGAGATGTTAATAGCCTTAACCCTGACAAGGTCTTCTTCTTCTCTTGCGTGGATGGATCTGCAAATGTTCCTTGGACACCAACACTTGGAATGGGGCGGAAACTGAGATGTGAATGAAGTATAATATGGTGTTGAAGTGTGTCAAATTGTTGCCTTCCTCGGCCTATTTATAGGCATTAATGTGTCGTTGCCGGGCGTCGTGCCGGATCACCAGTAGCCAGCACACGTGATAAATGCGCCCAACTGTTAACGGTCGAAACCGTCAATTCCGCGTGAAATAGTGCATATGCCGGGTAAGATATACCCGGCATCACACCCGGCAGCATCCTTTTCACCAACGGTCAATAACTGCTATCGCTTGGTTAACCGTGGCGACTCTTCACTTATGCCGGATGGAATCTACCCGGCATTAGGTCCGGCAAGGCCTCTTTTCTGTTCTGTGCTTATGCCGTGCAGAAACTACCCGGCATGGAGTCCGGCTTCAACTGAACTTTTGCCTAGAAAATCATTCCTTGCACAGAAAACTCATAAAAACATAAATCTGTACAAATATTATATTTAACACATAATAAGCATAAATAACATAAATAAACTTTATTTAGATAAATATAATACTAAATCTAGTGCATAAAATATGATAAGTCTGCGGCTTATCAAGGCCCTACACTTACCTTTTGCTAGTCCTCGAGCAAACAAGATTAGAAAGGACTAATTACTTATGCACAAAACAGATAAACTCGAATGAAATGTAGATAAATATTTCCAACTATATGACTCTAATTCATAAGTATCACTTACTCTACCTTATTCTATCAAAACATACTAATGGGTATAAAAAGATCTTCAAAATCGATCAAAAACTTTTGGGCTATTTTGCATAAGGGATTTTTGTAATCTCTCCTTTTTCCGGTTTCCATCATTCAGCTCTATTTTTCAAGAGTTTCTGAATGTGGCCAAGACTCTCATCAATGGTTTTATGAATCAGCCCTATTTTGCAAGAGTTTCTGAATCAACCATGATTTTTTGCATTGAAGAACGGGGAATTTAGGAGAAAAATAAAAGGAAAAACTCTTTTCTTGCTTTTATTCAGAGGCACTTTTGCAACCTCAAGGAATATATTGCTTTTCCTTTAGAAGAAGATTTTTCTTTTTTTTTTCTTTTTCTTCTTCTTTCTTTTGCACAAAAACCCTTTTTAAGATTTTCACCCAAAAGATTTTTCACAATTTGAAAAGAAAAGAAATAAATACCCAGAAATACATAAAGGAAAGAATTAGGAGAAAGATCATATACTCATGTTAATAAAGAGAATCAAAAAGTTAAAAACAGGAATCTAAGTCATTAGAAGCTTACCTTTGAGAGAACAAGCTTTTAGTCATTCCTAATCTCATCTTAATCAAAAACATGCAAAAAGTTTAGTAAAACATCGATAAAACTCACAACTTATGCATATTAATAAAAACTTTTTTTTAAGGGGGGTCCCTGCCCTACACTTGGCAGGAACACTGTCCCCAGTGTTAAAAGAACAATAATAAAACTTTTTTAGAAACTTGAAACAACTAAAGAAAGCAATTTAAAAACAATAACATAAAATTAAAAGAGAAAAATTAAAAGATACGAAGGGCTCCCCTGTTTGATAGTGAAGGCGTGAGGAGGAACCGCCCTACAATTAGCCTTTTAGGCTATTTGGCATCCTTGGAGATCCTAGGTAGAATGGTGACCGAATTCGCATGCTCCCGGGTTTGTTTGTTTGGGATGGGAGCTGACCTTGTTGTCGGTTGCGTCAGAAGTTGTTGTAGTTGCAACTGCAACGATTTGTGCTCCTTGCGAATGGTCGAGATCTCGTTGTGAGTATCCTGGGTCTTGTTCATCAGGGCTGACATCATGTCACGAAGTTCAGCCATTTCAGCCTCTGATGATGATGCAG
Organism: Limonium bicolor; assembly: GCA_023374045.1. Lineage (NCBI taxonomy): Eukaryota > Viridiplantae > Streptophyta > Magnoliopsida > Caryophyllales > Plumbaginaceae > Limonium > Limonium bicolor. The sequence goes on along the minus strand of CM041776.1, from coordinate 389,322,944 downwards.
GATGGGATGGTCTGAATTGCCTTGGACCTCCCTGGTAGCCGGCTTGACTCTGGAAGTGTTGAGGGGGTTGGTTCCCCTGTTGCCATGGCTGCCGATACCCTTGGTTACTCACATAATTGACTTCCTCAACATTCTGAAAGTCGGCATGTCAGGGCTCGAGCGTGCGGTCGTGCACTAACCACGTTCGTTGTTGAGGAAGTTTGTTCATTGCTATTTGCTCCACCACTTTCTGTAGAGCTAACCTTCGTTGACGTCTGGGCATTACTCTCCAATAACTGCTCATGACTTTGCATCAATTGTCGAATTTGGAGTCGCCCTCTTCCACTTGAATAAACCAGCGGTACACCCCTGGTTCCACCTGGCCCAATCTCTAATCTCTTCGCAAAGAGATTCAACTCCACTAAGGAATTGATCTCCAGGCTTCTTCAATATGTCTGCACCAAGGGAGGAAAGGATCATGGTCTTGCATTGGTTGACCAATCCCTTGTAAAACAACTGAGATAGTTGTTCCTTGGTGAGGCCGTGGTGTGGACATGTGCGTAGCAACCCTTTGAATCTGTCCCAAGTCTCACAGATGTTCTCCGAGGTGGGTTGTCTGAAGTTGTATATCTCGGCGATCATCTCCAGGGTGCGACTTGGAGGCATGAACTTGTCATAAAACTTGGTTGCCATGTCCTCCCATGTGGTGATGGTACTGGGGGTTAGACTATGGTACCACTTGCTGGCATTCCCTGTAAGGCTATGGGGGAAGAGGGAAAGCCTGGCATATTGGAGGACGTTATTTGTGGAGGTTAGGCTGTTTGTGTTTTGCAAGAATTTGGTGATGTGGAGCAAAGCATCGTCCGGGTTTGTACCATCGAACATACCCAATTCCTTTATGCATCTAATTTGATGATATGGCTTAAGTTTTTGCCATTCATCGTATTCGTTTTGAGGAAGGAGAGGAAGGTCGATTGCTGGTTTCTGGCCTTGGTTAGAAGGCCGGTTTATGTTACGGACGGTAGGTGCTGCCATTGGTGTAGGATCCGCTTCTTGTAGAATTCGTTGTTGCCTTAAAGTTTGAAGCAGGGTTCTCTCGATCTCCGGATCAAAGTTGGCTAAATTTTCAGGAGAATTCGTTGACCGAAGAAGCATTCACTTGGATAACTTCAGGAGGAGCAAAAGAAAATGTTATAATATTTCGTAAAAATAAAAGAAATAATATTTAGATATATTTAGACTTACGAAAATACAAGGAAAAATAAAGTTTTGGTTCTGCCGGACATAGTGCCGGGTGACTCTTACCCGGCAGTGGACTTCCTCCACTATTGCCGGGTTTATACAACCCGGCATGTTGCCCGGCGTGAACAAAAATCGAAAAATTAACTTAATTAAAGACATTAAGTGCAGAAGATAATCAATATAGATGCAAGAGGAGATCATTCCTAACTGTCCCTCCTATTTACGACAATAATATTGAGAGAATTTGAACATGCCGGGTGACGAGCCGGATACAACCTGTCCGGCATAGGACTTCCTCCGAAATGCCGTGTGTAGAAACCCGGCACAATACACGGCAAGCGAAAAATCGAAATTCAAAATAAAGAAACATAGTATAGGGACTAATATAGAGAGAAATAACGAAAGGAGTAGACAAGAATACATTCAGATTTGTTAAAATTTAACAATATACGAAATTTTGAAAACAATTTGAACACGCCGGACATGATGCCGGGCAAAACCTGTCCGGCATCGGACTTCCTCCGAGTATGCCGGGTAACTGATTTCCGGCAAGATGCACGGCATATCCAAATCTGCACAACTAAGGGCGAAAATAAATTAAAGAATCAAAGAATAAAGAATAAGCGTTTTTACCGAATTTAGGACTTGGACTAATTCCAAGTCCCCGGCAACGGCGCCAATTTGCTAAAGAAAATTGTTAGGATAAACTATATATAAAAGAATAAAATAATAAACTAATCCTACAACTCTACTACGGGTAGCAAAATAAAACCCGGTCGGAGTATAGTGTAAATATATTACGACCGAGAGTATCGTACCCAAGGGACTTATAGAAAATTAGTCCTAATCCGGGCAAAAGCCTATTCTATAATAACAAAGGGGGGAATTGAAAATGTGATCCTAAACTAAATAAATAAATAAATAAACTAACTTTGATTTGGGAAGACTATCAATGCAAAAGGTTCGTATGACCAATGATCAAGGGTGGCAAGTCTCAAAGAGGATTTGGTCTCGCAAAATGCATATGCCGGATGTGATGCCGGATCCTCGCTACCCGGCAGATTCATGGCCTTGAACGTGCCGGATAACTTATACCCGGCATGCCATCCGGCATAGTACATTTCGTAAACAACACTTCCAGATTCGGTTCTGACAAAAGGAACTCAATATTCATACTTGCATCGTGCATAGCCAATGCCGCGAATACAACAGAATAATGGGAAATAAGAGATTAACCCTAAACCTTAAGTCTTGCTCCCGCTGAGGCGCAGAAGACAATGTTAAAGATTACCAAAATCCTAATCTATCCTATTCTTGTCTTGTGAACATCAAATAGGACTTAGAGATAAGAGAATGAATAGCTACTTCATTCTACTTGTAAGAAGATTAGAACTCGGGTTAAGAAACTTGAAAATTCCATAAATGATCATAAGAGTTTTACAAGGAAGTCATCCCTAACCAAAACCTAACAAGGATTCTGCATCACCATCCACACAACTACAAGAAGAGAATACAAAGGGGGAGAAGGAGATGTTAATAGCCTTAACCCTGACAAGGTCTTCTTCTTCTCTTGCGTGGATGGATCTGCAAATGTTCCTTGGACACCAACATTTGGAATGGGGCGGAAACTGAGATGTGAATGAAGTATAATATGGTGTTGAAGTGTGTTAAATTGTTGCCTTCCTCGGCCTATTTATAGGCATTAAATGTGTCGTTGCCGGGCGTCGTGCCGGATCACCTGTAGCCGGCACACGTGATAAATGCGCCCAACTGTTAACGGTCAAAACCGTCAATTCCGCGCGAAACAGTGCATATGCCGGGTAGATATACCCGGCATCACACCCGGCAGCATCCTTTTCACCAACGGTCAATAACTGCTATCGCTTGGTCAACCGTGGCGACTCTTCACTTATGCCGGATGGAATCTACCCGGCATTAGGTCCGGCAAGGCCTCTTTTCTGTTCTGTGCTTATGCCGTGCAGAAACTACCCGGCATGGAGTCCGGCTTCAACTGAACTTTTGCCTAGAAAATCATTCCTTGCACAGAAAACTCATAAAAACATAAATCTGTACAAATATTATACTTTAACACATAATAAGCATAAATAACATAAATATAACTTTATATAGATGTACTCAAACACAACCTGCAGACATACTTACCAAGCCCCTAAGTGGACCAATGCATCAAGAAGCTTTAGGCAAGTTGAGTGTGTTCTCAGAACCCCCTCAACTTGGGTGGGTGGGTGGGGGGGTGTTAGGATAGAGGATATTATAGACCTTTGTAAGTTAACATTTTGTATAAGCCTCGTGTATATATATACTCAGGCTGCTGCACATCAGATCATTGATTCCGTAATTCAATGAATCATTTCCTATTTTCCTTATTCTGTAAAGTCAACAGAGTCAGACCTTCATATCGTACATGCATCATGAGATACGTTCGACTCTGCATATCAGGACAACGCTTCTCGTGGATAAATTATAGAGGCGTTCGGACATACACGTCCGAACAGCAGGTCCGACAATAATACGCAGTATCAGAGTGCGATTTGAATTTTAAAGATAGAAATATATTTTGATAAAGAATGAAGGCGGTTAGGGCTAATTGAGGGAGAGTTCACACCACTTAAAAGCACATTGACAATACTATTCGAGATATCAATAATTCACCATTCATTCATGCCGCACTTAACACAGAGTACAGAGATCGGTTCCACCATACTATTGATAGAGGGGATCAACGCGAAGATGGAAGGCGGAGCGGTGATCCATAGTGAAGCTTTCGAACTGGAGTTTTCTCTTCTCTTCTCTCCTATTTGTTCAATGTCTTTCTCTATTGTTGTTTTTGTTCTTGGATTTATGAGTGAGTAGTCAGTCAAGCTTCCCGAGTTAGGAATGCGAACCTGATCTGTAGAATCTATGTAAACTTTTCACTCTCTTTTATCAATGCAATAGTTTAATTCCAATTCTTAACAAGCTTTGATTCTCTAGCTAATTATTAAAATTCTATTGTAACTCAAAGATCAAAATGAGAAGCTGAAGACAAGGAGTTAAACATAGGAAGTTAAACGGGATTATTGACTAGAAACAAGATTTTTGTATAGGTTAATCTGTCTTCAATAAAAACTGGTTATAATGAGATAGAATTAAAGTGACTTGAGCATGATTTGCTACTTGTTGTCTCAACCAATTAGGATCTGTTGAACATTATTGTTAACGGGTTAATTATAGTTTATGAGATTATTGCAGAGTTAAATGGTGAGTTTTATAGTAGAATTTGAAGGGGAAGATTAGCAAAACAACCCGGGCACACTTTTTAGTTATAAAGTTTAAACCTCCACTACTTTTGCTTATTTAATTTATGATGCTTTTATTTTTATTAATTAATTTGTTTTTTTACGCTAGAATAATTGATTTCTTCTAAGTGATCTTTTCTATTTTATGCAGTCTTGATTTATTGATTAATTAGAAACTTGTCATTAATTACAATATTGCTCCCTTGAGTACGATAACCATACTTTCCTTATGTATTACAAAAACGTGAGTGCATTTGCCTAGGTAAAAAAATCACATATTTCTTTTACATATATGTAATTTTTAATCCCTTGCATCTCTTCTAATATTGAGTTACCGTAGTGCCTGGTTTGTGATGATTGGAGCAAGGTTGTAAAAAACAGTACGGTAGTTCAATACGAACTACTGAGAATACGTTATACGGAAGTATCCATACGGATAAAACAGGGAACCAGTATGGATGAAATATTAATAGTAAAAAACTTATAATAAATATTTACAAGTATGAATTATGTTCCACTTTGTACATAATATTTGTATTTTGTTATTAATATCTTCAAATTGTATATTTATATATTATAAATTTATCACATTTTTAAACCATAAGAATTTTGTAGAAGTTTTGTTGAGTGATATAAGATAAGTAACATAAGTGAATTTTAAGAAAAAGTCACACTATTACAAAGAAGAAAAAAAAAGAACAAAAAATAGTATGATAGAAAAGTTATTGGTATAATTGTAATTTTTCCTTCACAAATATTAAATTTAGTGCTAATGGTGGATATAAGCTTATATCATCATTTTTTCTAAGGGTCCGTTCTATCAGAGCATTAATGCTCTTGAGTTTCAAACGCAGGTTTACCTGCGATTCCATAAAGCTATGCGTGTGAGAGAGGAAATGGGACCCAACAGAAAGAAACACCAATAACAATATAACACGTATATATTCATGTTCTTGGAAGCCGTGCTCATTTTCTCCCGCGGTGAGCGAACGGTCCTAAAGCAAAAGTTTATTAAGGTCAACGCTATTTTCATTTTGGGATTTAATATAAACAATTAGTTTTCAATTTCTCACCGTTAAATCGTTGTCTTCAAAAGTTTATACCGTATTCTTTAAAAATACAGTTAATACGGAAATGCAGATGATTATACGGACATACATCACTAAGAGACGGGATGTTCGATGAGACAGATTTCATACGGTCGTGTCAATACGTTTCATTGCGAAAACGGACGATATGCCGTATAAACGGCCGTACCGTAACGTTTTTTACAACCATGGATTGAAGATTGATGAACAAGAAGGAAAATGGAACTCTTGGATTTCGTGACTTGCCCCCGACTACGTGTCAACCAGTCACCCTTCCGGCTCACCATGACGGCAAATTCTACTGTACAAACGGAATTACAGAGCATCGTGCTTCCGGTGTACACATGGAAAATAAAAACAACATGGATGCATGATGTGCATTTGATATATTTAAAAGATTTTTATTTTTTATTTTTTATAATTAAAATGAGGAAAATCTAGAAGTTTAAACAAACAATTCTAAAAATTTTAGTTACCGTTAAGTAAAAAAATCTCAATTTTAGATGAAAATCTCGAAGTTTAAATTAAGTAATTCTAAAAAATATAGTAACCGTTAAGTTAAAGAATCTCAGTTTTAGAGTAAAATCTGGAAGTTTATAACAAATAGTTATAAAATATTTATTAACTGTTAAGTAAAAAAATCTTAGGTTTAGAGGAAATTGTACTAATATTTCTTTATTATATAATTGTCAATAAAAAACTAGTCTGGAATTTTGATCTGAGCAAATTTTATAAACAACATAAGATAAATTTTGAACAAATGGTTTAAGCTATTGAACAAATGGTTAAAAATGTTGAACAAATGGTTGAACAATTGGTTGAAAATGTTGAACAAATGGTTTTAAATTTTGAACAAATTGTTGAAAATGTTAAACAAATGGTTTAAAATGTTGAACAAATGGTTGAAACAAATGTTTTAAAATGTTAACAACGTGTACTGTTAATATGAACATATAATTGATGTTTCAAAATGGTGAAAAAATAGAAATTGTATAATTATGTTGATATTGTTTTATTATAAAAATTTTGACGAATAAATAGTATCACATTTTTGAATAGTTTATAAAAATAGTTGAAAATGTTGAACAAAAGGTTGAAAATGTTGAACAAATGGTTGAAAATGTTGAATAAATAGTTTAAAATGTTGAACAAATGGTTTAAAATGTTGAACAAATGGTTTAAAATGTTGAACAAATGGTTGAGGATGTTGAACAAATGTTTTAAAATGTTGAATAACGTGTATTGTTAATATGAACATGTAATTGATGTTTAAAAATGGCCAAAAATAGAAATTGTATAATTATGTTGATATTGTTTTATTTTATAAACTCTGATGAACACTAGTATCACATTTTTGAACAGTTTATAAAAGTAGTTGAACATATGGTTCAAAAGATTGAACAACTAATTTTATATTTGTAAACATAAACGGTAACTGTTAAAAAAAAGGAACAACAAAACTTTTTTTGAATAAAGTGCGTTAAAAGTTTACCATGTATCTTGAAATTTTTAACACGGTAATCCAATCTCAAATTGTTAAATTGTACTATTCTTTTATTATATAATTATCCATGAACAACAAGACTGCAATTTTAATTTGAGCAAATTTTAAAACAACATGAAATAAATTTTGAACAAATAGTTTAAAATGTTGAACGACGTGCATTGCTAATATGAACATGCAACTGATATTAAAAAATGGCAAAAGAAATATAAGTGATATAATTATATAGGTATTGTTTTATGATAAATTTTTGGATGAACAATTAGTATCAAATTTGTGAATAAATTGTAAAAAATAGTTGAACATATGGTTCAAAAGATTGAACAACTAATTATATATTTTTAAGGAAAATTTCATGGAATGCCACTATATTTTTGGCTAATTCATGAAATGCCACTAAAAAAAAGAAAGTCACGAAATGTCACTATATTTTTTGAAAAGTCCATGAAATGCCACTATATACAGAAAAAAGACAAAAATACCCCTACTAGTAAACAACATACTTTTAAAGTTCACAATATGCCCCTAAGTGTTAAAAATTAACAAAAATATCAAAATACAATAAAAATATGAAAAAGTTTATAATTTTTTTAATTTTTTAATATTTAATAAATTATATGGTACTTATTTGGTATAAAAATTGGTATAAATTATTTGTTTAGAACTCAACATTCTTTTTATGGTATTAATAAATTTTAAAAAAGGAAATATTTATTTTTTTAAATATTTAATAACATTTTAATTTTTAAATTTTTTACAAATTTTTTTTAAAAAAATATTTTTTTATTGTATTTTGATATTTTTGTTAATTTTTAACACTTAGGGGCATATTGTGAACTTTAAAAGTATTTTGTTAACTAGTATGGGGTATTTTTGTCTTTTTTTCCATCTATAGTGGCATTTCATGGACTTTTCAGAAAATATAGTGGCATTTCGTGACTTTCCTTTTTTTAGTGGTATTTCATGAATTAGCCAAAAATATAGTGGCATTTCATGAAATTTCCCTATTTTAAACATAAACGTTCACTTTAAAAATGTGAAGTAACTTTTGAGCAAAGTGTGTTAAAACTTGAACAAGTAATACATAGCATCTGAACACAAACATGAAAGTTTTTAGAATAGTAATCCAAATTTAAACTAGGAATTAAATTGTATTAACATTTTTTCTCACCGGTGGCCAATTGGTTGAAGATGAAAGTAATGTAAGATAAGTAAAATCTATCGTGTACTGGTAAAAAAATGAAGAGATCGATGGTTATAGAGCTTACATGTGGTTACGACATTGAGAAGTTTTCATGGTTCCTCATCATTCAATTTCCGTTGATTTATTCATCGATGCGAGTAGCACAAAATTTTGGATCGATTTGAGTTTAATTTCAACTGACAGGGAGTAGAGGAGAAAAAAAGAAAGAGAAGAAGAACATGATAATTGCGACAAGAATGAGGAGAAAAGGAAAGAGAAGATGAACGATAATAATTGCACAAGAACAAGGAGAAAAAGGAAGAGAACAAGAAGGATGATAATTGCGACAAGAACGTATATGTAGATTTTTAAGAGAGATGAATCTTTTAAAACTGTAAATTGTTGAAATGATTTCTAAATTAGTGGAGAAGTTAAAATGATTTGTTTTATATAATTTAAAAGAACAAAATATGAAAACAAAAACAGTCATATAAGTGGAGATGTCACGTCAGTCTGCACCGTGCTTCCGGTTGTATAGTAGACACTTTGCACCATGTCTACTATAAGAAAGAAAAGTTCTCAATTTTTTACCCAATTCATTTAATTCAAACTCTTAAAACAAGATATGTCATAGATATGTTTTAACAAGTTAAAAAATTATATTAGTTTTGATAAAAAAAATTATATTAGTTGGATATATATATATACATATCAACGAGACATATGGTTCACCATATAATGTTTAAAATAAACTATACAATAATAATACACTACACACCAATAATAATTTATCATCAGTTTTGAAATTTATATGTCAGATAATGTCAGATTCACTATATAAGTTTAAAATACACCTTACAACAACAATAATACACCACAAAACAATAATAATATAGTACAAAATAATAACCCATTACCTCAAAATTTATACTGTAGAAAATATCTGATTCATCACTTGTTAATTAATGAATCATAATACCAATTTTAATGAATTATTTTATCATTTTAGTGCATCACTGTAAAATATATAAAATTTATATTTTTCTATTTGTTCCAAACATATCCATGACCGTTCTATTTATCAGGCAGAAGCTTATTGATGGCACATTCGAGGGTCAGAAGTACGACTTCCGACTCCACGATGATGACCTGATTAGGCTCAATGGCCGACTATGTATTCCGAGGAGTAGCGCTGAGCTGAAGGAGCGCATACTGAGTGAATCCCACTGTTCTACGACTTCGATTCACCCCGGAGCATCAAAAATGTATAAGGGTATGAAACGTTATTTTTGGTGGACTGGAATGAAAAAGGATGTGAACGATTATGTGTTGAGGTGTCTCACTTGTCAGAAGGTCAAGTTTGAGCACCGACGGCCTGGTGGTATGGTACAGCCAATGCCAGTGCCTGAGTGGAAGTTCCATGACATTTATGGACTTTGTAGTAGGGCTTCCGCCTACAAGGGGAGGTCTGAATATGATTTGGGTTGTTGTTGACCGACTGACCAAGGTGGCCCGATTCATTCCGATGAAGGACACTTGGAAAGTGGCAAGACTTGCAGAGCTCTTTGATAGAGAGATTGTTCGGCACCATGGGGTACCGAAGACTATCGTGTCTGATAGGGATACCAGATTCCTCTCGAGGTACTGGAAATCCACACGGGAAGCGCTTGGTACCGAGCTGAAGCTAAGTACAGCGTTCCACCCAAAGACAGATGGTCAGAGTGAGCGCACCATCCAGACACTTGAGGATATGTTACGTGCATGTGCACTTGATTTTCAGACCAGCTGGATTGACAAGTTACATCTGATCGAGTTTAGCTACAACACAAGTTACCATGCTTCGATCAAGATGTCTCCCTTCCAGGCATTATACGGTAGACCATGCCGCACGCCATTATGCTGGGATGAGTCGAGTGAGACGGTCATTATAGGACCAGAGTATCTGGAACAAGTTCAAGCAGAAGTACGACAGATCCGGGCTAACATGAAGTCAGCTCAGGATAGGCAGAAATCATACGCCGATGTGCGCAGACGTGACCTGGAGTTCGCCGTGGGCGATCAGGTATTTCTGTGAGTGTCCCCCATGAAGGGAGTGTTTCGTTTTGGCCAGAAGAGCAAGTTGAGCCCAAAATATGTGGGGCCTTATGTTGTGACGGAGCGGATCGGCCCGGTAGCTTACAGACTTGATTTACCCGCCGAGTTGGGCAAGGTACATGATGTATTTCATGTGTCCCAGTTGAAGAAATATATGTCTCATCCGTCTCATGTACTTCAGCCTGAAAGGCTAACCTTAGAGCCGACCATGCGATCAGTGGAGACTCCGGTACGGATTCTAGATACTAAGACTCGAGACACTCGCCATAAGTCTGTGAGACTAGTGAAGGTTCTCTGGTCTAACCAGGACGTTGAGGAGGCCACTTGAGAGCTGGAAGATAAGATGAAGGCGAAGTACCCGTCGTTGTTTACTTCTTAGTATTTGTATGTATAGGGTATGAGGCGTACCCCTATTTAAGGGGGGTAGAGCCGTTCCGGTTATGTGTGTGCGACATGTATTTGGATACATTGTCTATGTTAGGTTGTTACCTTGTTATGTTACAGACCGTTGAGTCTGAATGATGTTGTGTTGTTATGTGGATTGGACCTTGTGTCCGATGTTATGTAAGTATGTTGTTAATGTTGTTATGGAAGTATTGTTTATATGTATTCCCGTGTTCTAATATTTAAGATATGGGAAGTATGAACTTTGGGACAAAGTTCTTTTAAGGGGGGTAGATTGAAATACCCCAAACCTTGGTATGTTGTTTAAACACTAAAATAAGGTATATTAAGACTAAAAAGAGTCTTAGAAACATTAGTAGACAATTTAAATATAGGAAACACAAATAAATGCCTTAGGTCAATAAAGGCTAAAATGTGCTCTAAGCTTGGGATAAGCTTGGTTAAGACCTAATGAGCTTACCAAGACCTCATTTATATATTAATGAACATATTAAACCAATTACCAAAGAAAACCAAGCTTGAAAACAAGTTAAAACACAAAATGTGCTTTAAGGAGTCTTAAAACACATTTTCAAAAAATTGTCTTGTAAATGAGTTTTGAATGGCTAGATGTCCATCATTACTCTTTAATTAACATGTGTACTACTTAGTATCACATTAGGAAGTCTAAATCAATGGGAAATCAAAAATTTCACAACTATGTGCCTTGTTTTAGTGAATAGTAACCAAATTAACCAAGTTTATAACATATGTCAATATAAGTGTGACAATTGGTCAACAAAGACTAAAATACCCCTTACTACTTAATGGGGGCCGGTTTTTATAAGGGTGAGTCATCTCCCCCTTGTTAGTTATCAAGTAAGTAAAATTAATAAAGCAAATCACTATTTACTTTTGCTTTAAATATCAAAACTAATTACTTATCTTCATTCTCTTCTTTCCCTCTTCATTTCCCACGGCTCCAACCTCTCTTCTATCTCCTTCTTGCTCTCCATTCACGGTTTTGCAATAGTACCAACACCAACACCAACTTCCATTGTCATTATCTCCTAGCTCACTTTGCCAAATCAAAAACTAACACCACCATTCTTCTAGTCTCATCAAGATCTTCATTCCTATCTTCTCAAAATTCCAAAAGCTCCATTTCGGTGCCAAGAGGAATCTCCATGGGAGGAGCTTGAGCTCATCTTTTCACATATTATTGTTCTCCTTCGCTTCTAGGTAAGGAAACTCAAAGAAAAATAACATTTCCTTCATGTTTGTGTGTTGTCCGAAAAACACCATTAATGGTGCCCTTTATATTGCTTTGTTTTAGCTTCATTTGAATCTTCCAAGGGCTTGGTAGAGTCCTCTCTTGCTACATATCCAAACTCTCTTTGATATCCAAGGTAAAATAATCATCTAAATGTTCTAAGGCAATCTATGTATCTAGGGTTTACAATGAGATGAAGCATAAAGCTTGTATACTCATTTCATTATTTGTATATTGTTTAGAAGTTGACAAGAAACCAAACACCCTTACCGATTTTTAAACAAGGAAACAAGAAAGAAGTTTGTGAGGAAAAGAGGTAAATATGCTAACCTAATGTGGTTTAAAGTCTTAGGAGAAATGAGCTTATGTTGCTTATTGAAATGATTTAAGGAGCCAATGGTAAATGACTTAGAAAAATGCTCTCAAGGGCTTAGTAAAAGGCATATGTGTTGTTGAGTGTATTTGCAGGTCAAAGGCAAATATATTGTGGAAATTCAATGTTTAAGGTTTATGCATCTTAAGGGCCTAAGAGCCATGCTATTTAAGGGCCTAAGTGCCAAGCAATTTAAATTATGCACTATATTGTGATGTAGTGTTAAATGAGTGAAGTTTTGTGTCAAGAATGTTCTTGATGGATTTTAGTGTTCTTGATTATTTAATGGTGAAAACAATGTGTTTTGGCTTAGTAATGTTCTAGGAGAGTTCATGTCAAAATTTAGGTGATGTGCAAGAAGTTCTAAGTGTTTAAACAAGATTTGGTGAACTAGGAAGTGTTAGAAATGTTTAGGTGTTCTACTAAAGGAGAAGTAATGTCTTAGGTGTTCTAGGAAACAAAAAGGGACTTAGACATCAACTAGAAGTTTTGGTTAGGAAGAAAAGATGCTTGGGAGATGATGTTGTAGTGGTGAGAAAACATTTGGGAATAGTGGAAGTTATAGGTATGAAACACCACATAGAAACTTAGTGAAAGACATTACAAGTGTAAACCTTTTTATAAGAATTTGTGTAATGTTTGAGGAGGATTTTGATGAATGATTTAAGGAGTTTAATGGAGGTCTTAAGGTGTGTTTGAAGTGCCCAAATAAGGTTAGAACATACTAGGATATATGAGGTGAAGTTTTGAGTTAAATGGGCAATTAAAAAACAAGGGTCTGGAGCAGACCGACCTTGGGGACCGGACCTGCAAGGTCGGTCGAGCCCAGTTTACCCTGCGAGAAATGGTCTCTGGAATGGACCGACCTTGGGGACCGGACTTGCAAGGTCGGTCGAGCATGGATTTTTAGTACGGTTTGAGTCTCTGGAATAGACCGACCCTAGGACCGGACTTACAAGTTCGGTCATGCCTAAATTTTTGTACGTAAGTAAGTCTCGGGAATCGACCGATCTTGTGACCGGACTTGCCAAGATCGGTCGGGCCTGAATTTTCAAAGGAAAGAAACTCTCGGGAATAGACCGAACTTGTGACCGAACTTGCAAGGTCGGTCGGAGTAGAAAATTGTGACGGTAATGTGTTCTGGAATGGACCGACCTTGTGTAAGGTCGGTCGGTAAGTTCGGTCGGACCGAAACTTGTAAAAAAAAAACAAACAAGAGTGGCTTAAATAGTTAACCCTAGGGGGGTATAATGTAGGTAATCAAGGATAAGTTTGGACATTAAAACATGTCATAAAACCATGTTAAACACTTAGTAAATTTGAAGTTAAGTAAGTTAATTAACCGACATTCTTAAATCATGTATAGGAGTGACCTACGGTGGAAACCAGTCGAAGCAAGGGCCAAGGTATGGTTTTCTTGCAGTCTGTTGCCTACCGGTTTACACCGGCTTGTGTGTTGTATGTTTTTCTGTTTGTTTATGACCTTGTAAGACTTAAGTCATGTAACGAGTTTACAGTTGTTAAATATTATTGTATTGTACGTATGACTCTCTCTTCCCTTGTGTGTGTCTAACAAGACTTAACCGATTGTTGTGATTTGTTTATTGAGTTCAATGTTGAACTTCTAACAAGTGCTAACGGGGGAAGTGAGGAGTCCGGTCTGTTCCGACCACGCGTGTGAGTATGGGAGTTGAGGTCATAACCGGTTCGATTCTCTCTGTATGTTATGGTTGTTTTCCAATTTGGTTTCCAACCTTCCCTTTAGCTTAACCAAGGCTATTTTTCCGACTCACGTCGGGCCACAGGGGCATACTATGTTTGTTCGGTGTGCTTGGGTCACTATATCCGAGGCACCTTGTGTTAAGTTATCCGTTCAATCTAACAGAACGGTATTGAGTTATGTAACGAGCTTAGCATGAGTTTGGCAACATTCTCTAGGCTCTCAATGGGAACTAATTGTGTTGGTTCGTTTCCTAAAAGGATACGTTCTTGTATGTTATGTGTGATGTTGTGTGCAATACTCTTGCTATGATATGTATATATGTTGTATGTTTAAAATGAATGTCATGTCATCATGACAATTAGTTGCGCGTATCCCGGTAGCCGATGGGCTGCGCGTTAACCATACCAGCCAAGGGTTGCTGATCCCCTCGGGGGCTCCATATTTCTTTTACTGCAGGATGAGGATCGAGGAAGCAGAATGGCTATAGATCCTAGGTTGCAGGAATGCTTTTGGTTGTTTTTGGAGTTGAGCCCGGGATGCGCTTGTGCTCCCGTGACGATATATATATTTTGGTACCATTGTATTACAGTGACAGTTGTTGGTGTATAGCTTGTAGTTATGGATGTAGTTACAAACTCGGTATTATGTTAATGTATTAAAGGTTATTAGTTCTATGCTCGGGAGTCTGATCATCAGACCGGTACGCTTGTATTTATTCTGTCTTGTTGACCACGTGGGTGGTTAACGGCGTTGTAGCACCGAATCGTTTAGTTATTATTTAGTTGTTTAATTCCGCTGCGATTTCAAGTGTTGTTAAGTGCGTAGTAGGGGTGTTACAAATTCACTTCAGTTTGATTCGATTGTTTCAAATTATCTTTCACCAGATACCTCGAAGTTTAAGTAAAATTTACAAAATATCACCAAGGTTTGCAACTTATTACAAAATACCCCAGATGTTTCATTCTCATTACGAGAATTCTTTGTTCAAATTCTGATATATTATATTTTTTCATATTTCTACTTTACCCCTTGAACCATATGCCCCTTCAATAACCTTAGGGGTATATTGTAAAGTTTATAAATGTATAAAAATTAAACAAAATATACAAAAAATAATTAAAGGTCAAACAAATTTAAAAATAATAACAAATGACTAAATATTATAAAATAAAAAAAAACACAAACACTAATTAACACTATGAAATTTTAAAAATAAATATGACAAATGACATAATAACCAAGAAATTATAATTTTAAAATACACATAAATTGTTAAATTTCAGACATAAGATAACATGAAAAGGTTATAACAATACATTAAATATAATAAAACATTAAATTTTTTATAAGAAATAAACATTATATAAAGAAGATGAAGAATATCAAAAGTAACAATTTCATATAGTTCATAGAGAAAATCATTATTTAAAATTATAAAAAGAAAGTGTAAAATCCATAAAATATGATAATTTTTCTTGTGATTATATAATATATCTAATTTGTAAATAATTTTTTATAATTTATGAAATTATTTAATAACTTAGTATCTTTAATGTAATTGTTATAACTTTTTTAAGATTTTAAGCCACCACACAATAGTTTTTAAATTTTGTGACTATTTTATCAATCTATGTATATTTTTTAAATAACTTTTATTATTTAGTCATTTCCATTTATTTTAAAAATTTTATGATTTCAATTTTTTTTTGTGTTTTAATAATTTCTATTAAATTTTTTAAAATTGTTTTTAAATTTTATATGTTATCTATTTTTTTCTTCAAGTTTTTATAAAATAATTGTTGACCTTATAACATTGAAGTTATTGCAGGGATATATGGTGTGAGGGGTAAAATGAGAATATGAAAATATAATACGTCAAATTTTGAACGTAGGCTATTTCGTAATGAAAATAATACCTTAGTGGTATGTTGAAGTAAGTCTCAAACCTCAAAGGTATTTTATGAAATTCGCTCAAATTTGTGGATATTTGGTAAAATGTCCCTTTAAATCATATTACTAGTTCAGTTTCAAGTGTTTTTTTAAGACAACAAACCACCTTATATTAATATTTAAAGAGTAGACTAAACCCATTACATTAAGCTAAACCAGATGACATACTACATAACAGCCTAGCGATAGTACGGGACGCTCACACATTACTCGGTGCAGTCAGGTTCCACGCTGGAAAACAAAAGACATGTCAACACTTTTTAAATTAAGATTAATTAAAGTAGAGAGCCGGAACAACAGAGACGCGTGCTTCATAAATACTTAAAGAACAAACACCATTTTGTTATCATTAAATAATTGTAACTTTTAAAATATAAATTCAAAATGTAAAAAAATTATACCATTGTTCATCTAAATTCAAGCTCTTTAAAACAAGACCAGTCATGAATATGTTTTGACAACTTTAAAAATTTATGTTAGTTATATGTACATATCAGCATATATCAACGACATTTATGATTCACCACATATAGTTTAAAATACATCATATAATCTTAATAATACACCACAAAACAATATGATTCAGTATTTGTTCAGAAGTTTGTTATCTAATTCACCACTTATTAGTTAATGAATCATAATATCAAATTTAATGAATCATAATATCATTTTAGTGTATCATCAGTAACATACATATATAAAAATTTAAAACAATAATATAACACAAAACAATATTTGATAGTAAGAAAAATACATGATTAATTATATAAGGTTTCAAATACACCATGCAACAATAAATAATACACTACAAAAAAATAATGATTTTTATCGGTGCTGAAGTTTGTTATCTAATTCACCACTTATTAATTAATGAATCATAATCAATTCTAATGAATCATACCTTCATTTTAGTGTATCATCGCAAACATATAATAATAAATTTTTTTACACGATAATACAACACAAAATAATATTTGGTATGCATGAAAAATACACGATTGACCATATAAGGTTTAAAATACACTGTACAATAATAATAATACACTACAAAATAATAATGATTTTTATCAGTTCCGAAGTTTGTAATCTAATTCACCGCTTATTACTTAATGAATCATAATATCAATTTTAATGAATCATAATACAAAATTAATGAATCATATTATCATTTACTGTATCATCGTATACATGTAAAAATATTTTTTAAAAAAAGTTGTTAAAATATATTCATGACTGGTCTTACTTTGAAGAGCTTGAATTTAGGTGAACAATGGTATAATTTTTTTTTATTTTGGACTTATATATTAAAAGTTATAACAATTTAAAGTTAATATAATAAAAAGACAGCCCAATCAACAAAACAATCCAGTCAGCAGCTGACTGGGACTGCCAAATCACTTCTCACCCCTTACTCTAGTGCGGACGTACCGCGGCATCGAATTTGCGACTATAGGCTCCGTTCTCATTTTGCAGAAGATTATATAATCTCTGTTGGGCCCACAGATTCAACGCTGAAGATTTACTCCCATAATCTACCATTTTGATTAGGGGAGACAACGTTCCAACAACAATCTCCCTAGCTTTCTGATTGAGAACGGAGCCCATAATTGTGCAACCAACTAGCAATGTCTGAAAAACATTCCTCGAGGGAAATGCTATCTCTGCCGATCCCAATATCTCTAGGCATGTAAAGCCTTCCTATATCTAGATATATAAAACTCCATAAAAAGTGACGATAGCACAATAACATGGAACTACTATACGAAAACCAGATGTTACCAAGAGAACTAACCCTAGCCCATAACCTAGATGCGATCAAAACCGATCCAAACCATGTTACAAATGGCCTAAATGGGTTAGTTTTTAAGTCATTCAAAAGCTAGTTTGATGGACAATTAATGGAATAAAAAATGACTCCATACGGTGTCGGGATGGTTCAGTTTCAAATGTTTCGATTTTTTCAGTTTCAGATGAATATTTAGGGAGGAACACCTTAAATGCTAACCGACTAATTTCGTCACCGCATCATTTATTCCATACATTTAGGTAGTGTGTCCTCTTCCCTTCCCTTCCAGTTAAAAAGGGATTGAAAAAGTTAACAGTTGTGGCTGCTGTGCTATCAACACCGTTAATCGGGCAAACTGAGACAAGCGAGTGCTATTCTTCGCCATCCCTTCATTTTGCCCGCAAATAATGGTCGCTTCTCATGGGAATCAACTTCCACCTTGTCTTTTAGTTTCAGTCCTTTTACTTTCTTGTATAAATCGATCTCCTTTTGGAATGGATATCACCGTACGGTCTGATCTTGCAACCCTGCTGGAGGGAAGAAGAAGAAGAAGAAGAAGAAGAGGGCTGAATCAAACAACGGCGTTCTGTGTGAGTATAGAATCATCATTTCATTCCGTCCAGCCTACTTAAAGTTAAAACCGCGTATTTGCCGTGAACAACGGCGATTATTACCCATCCTCCCCAGCCCCACCAAATTGCACAAGAATTTTTTGAATTAATTTATGACATTAGTTATTTTTCTTTTCTTTTTGATAGTCTAATAAATTTCTGTGTGTATCTCAAGTGGAAGGCAGAGAGTGGCCCCCAGTTGGCCCATGTGAATTCAAAGCAACTACCGTCTTTCATTTCATCATTCTCCTTCCCGCTCCCTGGAATTATTACTGTATGTTTCTTCTGAGCAGAGAGGGTTAGTCATTGTTGATAATAATAATTAATGGCCATTTCATTATTTAAAGGCTTGCCCAGCTAGTTGTTTTGTTACTGCGAGAGACATATCGTTTCTTTCTTATCTTTGCGTAAAGAATTGGATCGTTTTGGTATGTTTTCTTGTCTGGAGAGTGACTAAAATTCGCCGTCTATATATCTGCATTTGCTTCGTTGCTTATTCCCGCACCAGTTTTAGCTTATCAACACGACAACAGGGCCTTTGATAAATCCTGCATTTTACTCCTTTCTGAAGGCCTTCTAGGTTATCGTCATTTCTTATCATTCTACCCCTGAATGTGAATGTTTACTTTTCTTTTCACTTTCTTCGTATTGGATCAGCTCTTTATAGCTTTTCAGCAATGAACTTGGTCCCTGAGATGCAGGAACATGCCTGCCTTCTGCAATTCCTGATAATATTATCGTGGCTTATGTATATATGTGCCTACGATCTATCTGCAGGAAATTCATCGTGGGTTAAATGATACTGTCGACACTATATCACCTGCTAGGCGGGGCTGTCATATTGTTTAGCCTTACTTCGGTGAAAGCTGAAGATGCATACAAAACCTTCACATGGACAGTTACCTATGGAACAGCTTCTCCTCTGGGCACACCCCAAAAGGTTATATTTCTATCAGTTTCCTAGTTAATTTTTGCTTGGGGTTGTGACAATTATTGGCCTTTTTTGGACTTTGAAGCCAAAGTTTATTGTTACTTCCATTCCCTGGATCTGAACTGGTGATTTTCTTCTGATGCTGATGTACAGGTTATCATGATCAACAACAAGTTCCCTGGACCCCTACTCGAATGTGTGACAAATGACAACTTAGTAATCAACGTCATCAATAAGCTTGACGAGCCCTTCCTTTTGACATGGTGAGCATTCATTCCTAAACTGGTTTGTTTCCACTGGGCTTCTTCAATCTGTTATAATCTAAATATGGCAAATATGTTACTCCCTCCGTTCATTAATATCTGTCGTTTTAGGATGTGATTCTTGTTCAAAAATATCTGTCATTCTAGCTTTTTGACACACTTCTTTCCACTTTTACCCCTACTATTCAATATAAAAGTAATTATTATCTAAATGGAAAAGTAAAAAGTAGGGGCACATGCGTCATTGTCCTACTTTTCTTAATAAGTGTGCAAGTTTCTAAAATGACAGTTATTGTTGAACGGAGGGAGTATTTTTTATTATTACGGGGGCTAATCCCATTATCTTCATATATTAACTGATAAGGCAATCAACCAGAGATATTATGGTTCCTTCTAGAAACGACTACAAACATCATTCCTTGCAACACTAATTCTCATGTAGATTGATCAGGTAGTGTCATTCAGCTGATATTAAATGATGTTTATCTTGATATACCCTGAACGAAACCATGTTTCAGATATATGCTTACCAGTTTGTTCTAGGAACGATTAGCAGCCTATTATGAGTTTCTGTTAATTTGTATAGTTTGCTCATTCACCATGGTATAAAAAGAAAGAAGATGCCAGTGACTTGAAAATGTTATTTACAAGATGATTGCTTCTCTTTAATGTCAAGAAAATGATTTGTGTGATTGGACCATGCTGCTGTATTTTTGTAATAACAGGAATGGAATTAAGCAAAGGAAGAACTCTTGGCAAGATGGTGTTTTAGGCACAAACTGCCCTATACCTCCAAACACAAACTACACTTACAATTTCCAAGCTAAAGATCAGATTGGAACCTACACATACTTCCCTTCAACTGCAATGCACAGAGCAGATGGTGGATTTGGAGCATTCAACATCATCCAACGATCTGTGATTGCAGTTCCTTACCCTCTTCCTTTTGGTGCATTCAGTCTTCTGATTGGAGATTGGTACAAGGCTGGCCATAAGGTGAGAGGGAAAAAAAGCATGAACATCATCATGGTGCAATGAAAGCATTCTAATAATATTTCACTATCTTAATTTGTTTCCACTGTGGTCTGGCTTATATATGACATTTTCAAGTATTATCTGTGCACCTTGAGTGAGCTCTTCATATTGTCTTCTTTTTGTATCTTGTAATTTGGTGTGATTTTGACTGAACTGTATGGTCTTTTTGGCAGGAATTGAGGAACATTCTAGACTCAGGGAAATTCCTCCCACCCCCTGACGCCCTCCTCACCAATGGTGAAGCTCGCCCTGTTTTCACTGGAGAAGCTGGTCAGTGTTTGGAATCCTTAATTACTTTTGGTACATTAAAAGTGTATATGCTATGAAATCTACATGTTCAACCATGGTGTGCTGGTACTTGGTACTTAACACCCGTCTTTTCCTTACAGGTAAAACGTACAAATTCAGGATCTCAAATGTCGGTCTGACTTCATCATTTAACTTCAGGATTCAAGGCCACAAGATGAAGGTGGTTGAAGTTGAGGGTTCCCATGTGGTCCAAAATGATTACGATTCAATTGATATTCATGTCGGTCAATCCGTGGCTGTCCTGGTTGCTCTAAACCAGCCTCCCAAGGACTACCAGATCATCGCATCCTCACGTTTCACAGGAAAAGGCCTTGTTGCAAATTCTGTTCTGCATTATGCCAAGTCTAATGCCCCTGTTTCTGGACCACTCCCGGAGGCACCAAAGGGCCAATTGGATTGGTCCATGACCCAAGCTAGAACCTTCAAGTAAACGACTGAACAATTGCACTTCTGCAATATGAGTTGAAAATGCTTTGGCGTCATCATGCACAGTCGTTAGATTAAACAAATGTTTATCGATTCTCTTCTATCTATGCAGGTGGAATTTGACAGCCAATGCTGCAAGACCCAACCCACAGGGTTCTTTCCATTATGGCACAGTCGAAGTCAAAAAGAGGATCATGCTGGTCAGCTCCGCTCCAATGATCAATGGAAAGCAAAGATGTGCAGTTAATCATGTGTCATACATCAACCCGGATACCCCGTTGAAGCTCGCTGATGCGCTTGGCATTAAGGGTGTATTTGACTTGAACACAATCCAGGCTGTTCCAGGAAACCAGCCACCTTACCTTGGGACTTCTGTTTTGCCTGTAGACCTCCATGATTTTGCTGAAATTGTGTTCCAAAACACCGAGGACTCCATGCAGTCGTGGCATCTGGATGGCTATGACTTCTGGGTTGTTGGGTTAGTTGCCATGTTGACCTCTGATTTTGCTTGTAGCTATATTTTGTTTGCTGGGATGAAATTGGAGAGAAGTTTTCTGATTTGGTTTTTTGCTTTTCTGAAGGTTTGGGAATGGGCAGTGGACTGAGGCCAGTAGGAAGACCTATAACCTTCAAGATGCTCTCACCAGATACACTACTCAGGTAGTATTCTGTTATTTCCGAATTAGGGTGAGAATGATACATCAAAGTGAACATTATTGTTCTTTTTTTAGAAATTGTGGACAAACGATCGATTTCAATATTAGTATCTTTAAACTGGGTTACGGTTAGAAATTAGGGAACTAACTGGCTCTGTCACAGCCATCTTGCAAAAAAGACGTTCATCAGTTACATTGGTTGGCATGATTATTAATTAGTCTATGGAGACACAATGCAATGCTCTGATTATTTGTTATTCTCCTTGGTGAGGACTATATATATAATTGATGCTGTACTTTCCTATTGTGTTACAGGTATATCCTAAGGGATGGACTGCTATACTTGCGTCTCTTGACAATCAAGGGATGTGGAATCTGAGATCCGCGATGTGGCCAAGACAGTACTTGGGACAACAGCTCTACATGAGAGTGTCGAATGTTGAACAGAGCCTCACGAACGAGTTAGCCATGCCAACCAACGCTCTGCACTGTGGAAAAGCGGCTGGTCACTAAGTTTGATATTGACTGTGTTTAACAGCTGGATAAACTCTTGAAGAGCGACTCAGTATCTCTGTTTTTTTGCTCCATGGGTCATCTGGGTTCGGCTGCTAGTTTGGTACTTAGAGGTATAGAAGAAAGGGAAACGCAGAAAAATGCAAGGTAGGTGTTTGATTAATTTAAATGTACCGGAAGTACCTTGCATAGGGTTTTTACTTATGAGCTGATTAGATTTTTATTTTTCAATCGGGAATTGATGTTCAGTGGGTGTTAAAGCTTTCTTGTTTACTCATACTTCCTTAGTTCTGAAGTATGTCTTTTGCTTCAAACCCAAACCAAATTGGAAACTGCACATAATCATCGCTATACTAACTAGTATCGAGGAAGCAAGCAACGGAAGACGTACACGCATGCATATCATAGCATTTAACATAACTATTAACTCTGAAACTTTGATAAATTTACAACGATGCCTTAGTGTATTGGCCTATGCGTTTTCTCACTGTGTAACTAGAGTTTTGCTGAAGCAAGCTAATTGACAAGGAGACCCGTTTGCCACTTAAAATCTTGTTCTCCAAGTTTGGTTTGTAAGAGATATTAACGTCGCTATCTTCAGACCTTCGATTCCAAAGAGGAATTCTTGCATATTTTAAGGTACAATCAATACACTAACATTTACGATCTTCTCGGGGCCGTCCTAGAAACTTCTTAATTATTCTGACAATGAACCATGTATCAATCAACAGGTGATTCAGAAAATTTCGTAGCCCAATCAACTCGAACAAAAACTGGGGAGGAAATGGGAAAAAGCTACATGACTAACCAAGTTAAATTAATCGATAGCAACTTCGAGGAAAAGATAATCACTCTTGTTTGCAAGATCCAAGATGCCATCTCCCAGTTTATTTTTTTTTTAAATTATAATTCAATGACCAGGATGAGACTGAGACAGAAATCAGACATTCTATTAATTATCTTATTCTTTTTGGAGTCATTATAAATAGAAAAGAAAAGGAAAAAAGTGCGTTATAACAAGGGGGTTTCTTTTTAACAACCAAAAATGAATGCCTAAGCGATATAAGAAGATATTGTAGAAAAGGACAATCAAATATAATAACTCGAATCAACTCATTCGCATTGGTTTTTTTTTTCTACGTAAACATTGCTTGATATTGATGTGACGGAACCAACATCTTTTAACAACTTGTGAGGGTCATTTTAGCAAAAGCCAAATATCCCAACGTATAGCTTATTGTAGAATGCACTAAGAATTGTCCATGCAAGTTCGAGCCTCCCCAGCTCACCACCCAAATAACATTACAGAGGTTAGAACAAAGGGGTCCATAGAAAGACTTATCAAACCCCAAAACATCCACCAACATGGCTACCCATAACAAAATAGGAAAGTTCGACGGAAACACATAGATGAAATGACACAGACCTAAATGAACGAGCAAAGCAGGAAAAGGTTACCGACCAATGGATGCTGAGAGTCACTGCTCCCCTCACAGCCAAACCACCATCGCTTCATTTTTTCTCACAACTCCTAGTCGGCCCAGAAGTTGCCTCACATGAAGTTGCTTCATTATCCACTCTAGGGTTAAGATCGATTATCAAAGTGCCCGAAACAATGTGTAAGTCCTGACGTGCTTTGGTATTTCTTTCTTAACATTCGGACTATTCTTGTTATGCATCCAAACATCCCTCGCGAAATTCCCATCCAACACCCTGTCAAAGTGAAATACCCCAGAAATTCTTAACACTAGGGTACTCAATTCTCTCGGTTAAGGGTGTTTACTCTGGAAGGATGCTTCCGGTAATTGCTTCCGGAAGTAGGTGTCTGGTAGGTTTCCAGAAGTGGCTAAGTCCCGATATAAGGATTAGTGGGTTAATAACCGTTCCTATATTTAAGCCATAACCGTTTCCTATATTTGCGCCGTATTCTTAAGTTACTCAGAGAGTTACTAGCCGACCTTATCTTTTGTAACTGCATTATATAAATACTCCTTGATCTTCTGGTTACCCTAATTACTCATGAGAGCCGTAAATTGTAACTCCCTTGCCGTTCAAACTTAAATAGATGCTTTAGCTATCTCTTCTTTCTCTTCAAACCTACAACGTGTCGTTCTTCTGTCGTTGAGGCGAATTCGATTCAAGGTAGCCCAATGCTTCTCATCTGTCCTACCAAGGTAAGTACGTGAATCCAAGTCTTTCAAATTACTTTCTGTTAGAAAGGGTCGACACTTTAATGATTATGTTTTGAAGTTTAGTCGTGTCGATATCCCTCTTATCACAACTCCGATGTTCCTCAATTAGACTCTTCAAATTCTTCTCAACTTCTACCCAGATTAATAATGACTCACCTAGCTCCACAATTTCGATCGACAATATAACTTGTATTTTATTAATAAGCCATCGATTATGTAAACTCCACAAAATACACATTCTTTCCAGTGTCATCTTGTTGGAAATGTCCAAGATTCTTCTTTTGGCGGGAAAGAACTTTCTTTTATTGATTTTACATTCTTTTCCAAATTCTGGAATCGTTTGACAAGGATAGGTTCCCTGTTGTGTATGTCCTTCCAGAAGTCTCTTCCGGAAGAAATGTTTGTTCTGTTATTCCAGTGGAATTTCCAGAAAAGAGGAATATGGGTAAACTGACTGATTGGGTGTGATGCTTATGAATAGGTTTTGGATATTTTGGAGGTGCTTTCTAGCAATGACTAGAGCGAGGCTCAAGTAAGTTGTTGTGTACTACCATTATTTTACCTTGGTAAAATTGTACTTGGTTTGGATATGGGTGAAATTTGGTGATTACTAAGACGATGTTGTGAACTATTGATTGTTTGTTGGCATTGATAAGGGGAGTTTTCTTGGATATATGATTATACAAATTGGATACACTGATTATGCGCCGCTACCAATGAATTGCGGTTCAAGCCATTATGATCTACTTCTACTGGTCAAAAGTACCTTTAAGGGGTGTGCATACTTAAGGATATAGGGTGAGGTGGAATGGTTACTCAAGGGACCGTGGACTTCGTGTCCTTTGTCTTATGACCGGCGTGAACCTTTGAGGTTTTGGATTAATGTACCCAAAGGGCCGTGGACTTAGTTTTCTTCGTCTTATGACTGGAGTGATCCATTGGGGTGGTGGATTTTCTCCCTTATCGATCATCAACATTGTGTATTTGGATGTTGGGATTATCAAGCTTGCATGCTTGGATATTTGGATCTTGACTCTGGATTGTATGAGTTGTTTACCTTGGGTGACATATACTGATCAAAGATGTTTCCAAACAAAATGAAATATACACGGTGTAACAATAACTTATTCAGTTTCACTGATTTGCCCAACCCCTTTCTCTGTTGTTTGTGATTTCTGGTTGTAGGTTGATAGCTGAGATCTTATCTTTGGGCTGTTGAGGTTTACGAAAATCAACTTAGAAGTAGCTACTAATGTCAAATCTGTTCCCGAGAGTACTTATACCAGAAGTTTGTTATGAGTGATAGTTCTAAAAGCTTCTTTCGGAGGCTTGTTCCGGTAGGACGGATTTTAAAGGTTGTAGGCTAACGATTATAGTTTGGAACCACCTTGGCATTAAGTGATATTTCTATTTAGTTAATGTTGAGTTGTGTTGGAAAGTTTAGCCTTAACACTCACTATTGTGGGTGTGACGGTAATCCTCGTTAGGTTTTATTTACTTCTGTTGTGACTGTGTTGGAGTTAGGATCAGTAGGAAAATTGGGGTGTTACACAAGGTTCCTTTTCTTTCCACCCATCGTCTCCAAGGGATCTCCAGTATGCATGAGCACCAGACATTCCACCAAGTGCATCTCATTCGCAAGATCATCTATCATCTGCTTGGAAGTCTGTGAGTTTGATGATGATGGTTTTGGGATATATATTGGTTTCCGCTAACCAGTATCCTTTTGAGTGTTGAGGGTCCCACCACTGAGATCAACATCCTAATCTAAATCCTCAGATCCTGGCCTAGAACAACCCGAATTGGGCACATGCAATTGTGGTTCCTCACGATCCATATCCTTCTAATCACCAGACGAAGAGTTAGCAGCCATGGATTTTTGCTAGCATCTTCCAAAATTTCCAGATTCCGCGTTAATCTTCGTCAGCCACTCTGCGCCCAATCCGCAAGCTTGAAGCCCTTTAGCCATGACCCGTAGGGGAAGGTTCCCTCCTTTGAGTCTTTGAAGCTCAGGCATTCTTTGGTAATGTGCATGAACATGCCACACTAAAAGCAGAATGGGGACATCTTTTCGTAAGACAATCGGAGAACCAAAGCAGAGGCCTCCAAGGTAATGGAGATACAACGCAAGATTGGTTTATAAGTGTAACACCCCAGATTTTCTAACCTTTTCATTAAGCCAAATAATTGACAATTCAAATTTATTATTAGGCAGCGGAAACAAATCCTAATCCGGAGCATTAATGTCACACCCACAAATAAATGAGTGCTAAAGCCTAAACAATTAACTAAATAACCAAGTTACTATTATTAATAAAAAAATTCAACCTCGATAATAATAATTCCTTAAAACTGTAGAAGTCTCCAAGCCTAAAATAAAATTTGATTATTATAACAAGCCTATATGGAGTTGTCTTCCCAAAATCCAAGGACATCATCAATACTTGTGGCAGAAATCCAAATAAACACATAAAAAGCCACCATAAAGTCAAAGAAATCGAGTAAGCTACCACTTCTGTAAAAGCATTTTCCTTTTTGAAAACTATTTTAGCAATACAACATACAAATCATTTCAGTAATATTAACACACAACAATAAAATTATCATCACTGTAGAATACTCCATGTTTGGTTTCTTAGTAACCCAAGAAGTTTAATCGAATTATCTTCCTTGTCCTACCGCACAACCAGCACAAAACAACTTTTCTCACTTTTTATGTACAACACGCAGCTGTAACCCAGACCCAACATGCAACTGGGAATTCAACGTTTCTCACTTTTGGGTACAACACGCAGCTGTAACCCGAACCCCAACACGCAACCAGGAATCCAACTTGCCACTAAATCCTTAAGTGTGCACACCCCCCAATAGTACAAAAGGCTACGGAGTAGAAATGAGGATAACTGTGTCCTAATGCGGCTCACAGTATCTCAAAACAATGTGTCATAATGCGGTTCGCATTTATCATCTCATTCATGTGTTCTAATACGGTTCACATGCAACATGGGTTTCTCCTCTTTATAATTCTTAAATCATTATTATTATTCACCACATAATCTCATCAAAATCTACGTATTCCATCATAAATAAATTATGACATCATTCATCATGAATAAATAATTCCACCTTAAAATAATTCACATACTTAAATTCAATAATCATTATCACCAACAATTCGATCCCAATAATAGTCACACACAAATAAAATTCACATCATGGAAAAAATTTATTTTACAGAATTAATAAAAAATGTGAATGCAGTAGCTTACCTAGTATTCTAGAAACGATTCACAACACAATCAAGCACGAAATCAACTAGTACTCCTCGTTCACAAATTAGGAGCCTAAAACTAATGATGTGTATCTTTTTTTGTTAGTCCTAACATAAGAAAAGAAAGGACGAGAGGGTGAGAGACAAGAGATTGAGGAGGAAGAGAAAAACTGCTAGTGAACTAAAGAGGCAGAGGATAGGAACCATTTATTAATTAAGGTTAATTTAACCGGTGAGATAAATTACTGAAAACCAAAAGTTAGGAAATATGGAGGTTAAAAGTGCTTTATTAAAGAAGGTAGGAAATATGGAAAGTTAAAACTAATTCATTAGATAAAGTTAGGAAGTACCAAAGGATAAAACCGATTAATTAAAACTGGCTTATTGAATGTAGTAAAATCAATAGTAGTATTTACATCATATCATTATTATTATAACTCTGTTATAACTATATAAATATACCAAATTAATAAAAATAAACATGAGGATCATGAATAAGACAATAAAAGTTACAACCAGCCTATTTTAAAACACGTTATTTAATAAAATGAATTCTCTTTAGTAAATAATATACTCATTACCTACATAATATATGTACTCGTATTTAGTAAACTTGCAAGCTATAATATATACTCGTGATCTATTTTATATCCTTGTAAATCATATAATGTATCCATAAACTATATAATACATTTGCAAACTATATAATATATGCATAAACAATATAATATATATTTTGAAATCTAGGGGTATTTCAATAAGCATCATGCTTGATCTTAATCCTCATGAACTATCCCCCGAAACGACCAATGTCCTCATCATATTCTAAGAAAACTCCGGATCTCGAACCAAGATGTTGAGTGAAAGTCTTATGGCTGAAGATGATGGCACGTCGTGGATCCATATCCAAAGAGGGATAAATATGAAGTCATGGTCCTCAGGGACTTTCCGAGCTTCGACTGGTTACAAAACCAAGAGTGAGCCATCGAAGGTCCAAGGTCCTCAATTGAGGATGTTGTTGATACTCCTTCCTTGGCTAGCTCAAATATGAAGAGGTTCTTACCCACATTTTGAACCTTAAATTGCCAGTGCAGCTGTCAGGCCTTGTCAAATGTTCCTTACAAAGCTCTAACGTGAGTAACTCAAGAGAAAAAAAACTTACCAAGTATGCATCGTTAGTAGTGATGGCAATCCCTATGATCCATCAAGTAATAAAAAAAAACCTTACCAAGTATGCATCATTAGTTGTGATGGCAATCCCTGTGATCTACTCAAACCTCAAATCTTTATAATCCCTAATTCCTCTCTTTGCCGAATCTTTCCTTCAATCACATCAGCAAGCTTAAACAACCAAGCGGATTTGGATGCCTTAATAGACTCATGCGCACCATCGGATTCAGAGATCTTGGCAGACTCTCCTAAGTTCTCAAATCTACCAGAAGTAACGAAGACTTTACTAGGAACCCAAAAATATTACTCCATTATTCCTGTGAACTCCTTCAAACCTCAAATTCTCAAACTCAAACCCCGAGCTCCATGAAACCTTGATTCGCTTTGAAAATTCAAACTCCAACACTGATAGATAATCATGACCGTTCATCAAGTATCTCACATTGATCAAGAATTTCACCAACACTCCAAAGACCCAATATCTAAACAAAATCTAGAAATCCTAGATCCCAAGCACCTCAATAGTTCTAATACAATCAAGAATGTCCAAATTACCATTTAAACTTCTCAAATATACAAAATTCCCCTTTGACCTCTCAAAGGTCCTAATTACTCTTCAAGTCAACTAAAACTTCCTTCAAATTCTTAGACTACACTCATACTTTTCAATCATCGCCCATTATTAAAAAATATTCCTTAACTTCTTTGCCCCTTCCAATGGTGCTCAGACCTTCATAGAATCTTCCAATGTCATCAAGACCTTTAAAAATCATCATTGCCTTCAAACAAGCCATTAGCAACTCACACCCACCTCGATCTCTTTTCAACCGTTCTCTATTCAGCAACTTCACTCACTTGGAGATAGCTTGGAAGAAAAGCTTATCATGACAACATTCACCGCTCTACTCAATCCTTTCTTTTCCACCCCTGAATTGAATTCAAGGTGTTGAAAGAAGGTACTCCCGACAAGTGGAGACCGAGATTTCTTCAAGCACCATTCGAAGTCATGGTCATTGCCACTTCTAAGGGTGTAACCCACTGCGAACCTGGCACAAAATCTCTGGTATGATCAGCCAAGTCTTATTCCTAGACACAACAAATCTCAGAGTCAATTAAAGGTTCTCAGAACTTTCTCTTCTTTCCTTTTGAGTTATTCTTAGATCAAACTAGGTGACAACTCTAGTCAATTCCTCCCTTAGGGAATAAGTCCACGTGGAGCACATTGAGAGTGAAAATAGTACTCTAGCATTCCCCATAAGGATTTATGGGAAATAAGAATGATAGAGTAGGTATTTGAGGGATTCTAGAATAATGGGTTTTCTCCCTTCACAGAATGACAATTTTTAGGATCTATACTTTTCAGTCGTAACCATTTAGTTAGACCCCCTTCATACCAAAAAAATAAACCTCTACAATTGGGAAGGGCATATATCTAAATCCCCTAACACCCATAAAAAAGCGAGAATATACCAGAGCCATCCATTGTCTAGGTTGTTTAAGCTTTATCCAAATGATATTTTATGACAGACTTATGTCTAGGATGATCTTGGGAATATCTAGTGCTTGGCCCGTCCTGACCTAATTGCATTGTTTCGTCAAGAAACTGTGCATATACTATGGATGATAGGGCGGCACATCAATGGATCTTCTACAGTTGTATAACTTGAAATCCATGTAGTAACGCTTGTGAAGTTGGACCGACAGATAGCGATCCCAAGCCAACGGCGAATAACTATTTATATCCTACAAAAAACAGTAAGAAAGGTTTCCACTAGTATGAGCTTGCTTACAAATCCAAATTACATTAGTAAGGGCATTGCCACCATCAAGTGTATAAGCAGTCTTAAAACACCCCTTAAAGGCAATTTAAAAAATGAACTTGGCTTTATATAAAGTACACGCTTTTCGACATATATTATAGCAAGGGAGAGGTTGTGATGGGGAGAAGTCCCAGTAGAAACAACCTATATACAGAGGTCTCGTCCTCATGGGAGTGAATAAGAGATATGACATCTGGGGAGAGCTACAAGTTTGGGTCCAACAATTTCTGATATGAAGGGGGGATTCATAGCATGAGTTCGTCCCCTCTACTAATCGTAGTTCATATAAAGTTTTCCTTAGATGAATAGAGTGAGTTCAAGTTGTGGTTAATCAGGCTCAAATAATAAAATGATAAAAAAGCATCAATTCCATTTATTGATATCCATAAGACTTAATGTAGAAAATGCTGCATGTGATGCTCTTTTCAATTAAAACCACCTAAAAAACCATATCATGCAAGCACTCTCCTTCTCCCCATGACGGGAACCTAGCCGTGTAAACTCTGTCCGTCCCCCTCTCTCAGCCCGTCACCTTCGATACCTCATCGCCAGCTTATGGTGTTGCACTTGGCCTGGTTACCCCTCTTACTACCAGCCCCGACTTCCGCTCCAACTCTGGAATTCACACCAACTCATCGTCGCGGTGAACTTTGGGAACTGAACTCATTGATTACTCCCTGCATGCAAGACAGGAAGGCCAAGCTAGTTGTTCTCTTGCCATCAATGTCCCACCCCGTGTCTAGTGCTCCACTTGGTGAAGTTGCAAGCTAAGATCACCGTCTTCTTCCCTTTATACTTCATCGGGTAGGAGGTCCTAACCAGTTATCAGAATCCAAGCTCCCTTGGACCCTCCCATGTACGATCTCTCAAAGAAATATGCTAGTCTGTCCCTCACCAGGGAGGAAGAAGAAGTGAAGGATGTTCGGAAGCTGGATAACCACCCTTTGACTCTTCCCTTCAAACGATATCTCATGTGTAAGTCCTCCACTCCTAGAAATCTTGACACCCGCGTGATGGAACATACTTTTGGTTGAGCATGGCAACTTGAAGGCAATTTCTCTACAAAGTGGTGGGTTAGAACCTCTACCGCTTCGAGGTTGAGAATTCGGAAATGATACATGCAATCCTCTCCAAAGATTTATGGTACATTGATGATGCCTTCTTAGTTTTTGATCGAATTGATAAGCACAAAGCCCCTCAGGACCACGACTATAGCTTGATCCCTATGTGGGCTCGTGTTTATGATGTCTCTTTTGCATTTCACCACAGGGAATTCACACGACAAGGCTTGGATGCTTCCTTGACTATGGAGAGGATAAATGGTGTTTTGGTGCAGATTACATACGCATCAAAATCCTCCACGACATTAAAAACCCAGTGATGCATTGTGTTACTATCTCCTTTGAGGGTTCTGAAACAGCCTTGTATGTTACATATGAGCGCATGCCTCACATATGCTTCAAATCTTTCTTGTTCACTCATACAATGAAGGACTACTCCGATCAACTCCCGGTGAACGAAGAAGTCTACCCTTATAGAGCCTGGATGAGAGCCAATAACATTCGCAATGGTAAGAAGCAAGATTCAAATGATTTTGATAACGCTTGGAAGATTGCATGTGGCCTAATCAGGCAAACCCCCCCCCCCCACCCCTACCCAGAATGTTGAGGAAGAAGAGAGTTAAACCAGAGGTGGCTACATGGGAACCTAGAAAGAGATGTTTGTCTTAATAGGAACTCCCCGTAGCTCCTAACCCACCAGATCCACACTAGAGGTCGATCAAGCCCCAGGTCCAGTGAAGAAATGCAACTTGGGCCGCCGGATTGATCAGAGTTTGGAGAAAGAAGCAAGGAAGTTTCACAACTCAGGTCCTTCCCATAAGAAGGGTAAAATGGTCAAAACAACTCTTCCCTTAGGCTCTCAATCCACCTCTTCCATAATAAGGGTCAAAACATTGGCAAGAACAAAACTTTCAGCACCCGGAAGGGGTCTACCTCAGCACCGTTTACCCCGTCTCACAAGAAAAACCAAACAAAATAACCCACCTTAAGCTATCCCTATTATATATCATTTTGGATCCTTGTTACGCTTCTCTGATATTTCATAGACTATTAAGTTGGTCCTAGTTTGTCTATCTAGTTATCCCTTGGTTTGTCTGCATGACAGCCAATACCTACTATGTCTAGGTCTCTACGGGACTGAGTGATGGCAAGTATGGCTATCATCTTAGGACGTGTTTAGTTCATTGTCACGATCCACACAACCATGCTGTTTAGGTCGATTCTGATGCTTACTGTGCTCAAGTTATATTAATCTAAATGATATGATTTCAAAAAAAAAATACTGCTTATGAATAGGGCTATGTTTCTGCCATCCATATCACAAGACCAAAGAAAGGTTCCAAAGATCTTGTCGATGAGTTTAACAATATTTTTTAAAGCATGATACTAGTAGTCTAGAACCCAACAACTTTTAAAGAGAAAAATTAGAGTGAGGCAGTACATGCGAGGAATCTTTTTTTATTCCCATTAAAAAATTCTTGGGTGTGCTGTCAACAAAATGATTAATTTTAATTAGTGGTTTGTGCTTTGTAAATACTTTATTGATACATTAATATTCAAATATGATTTGTTAGGACAACAAAATTTTATATCATAGAAACATGAAAGCTATTATCAGTGTCACATTAGTGTGTTGAAATTAAAACTGAAGTATGGTTGTGCAATATACCTAAGTCTTGGCGGTTTGGTTGGTAGTGGAAGGAGTGAAAAGCTATAGAAAACCAATTATGGGCTCGAAACGCACCTACTGTCGTAATTATAACAAATATTAGCTTTATTGTTAAATCTTAGAAGTGTATGCCGTGAACCAAAGAAGTGTCAACCCCCATCCACTATCCACTTGAATAACCCACAAATCAACCTCTAAAGGTCACCAAATGGTACATATAAAGTCAAGCATTATGGTTCACTAATATCTCACTAAATATTTAAGGGAATACAAAGCACCTAAGCTAAAAATCTTCGGAACACAAACACTCCCCCCTTAAAGCTTCCTCGGGTCATGTCAAACTCCACCAGAGATTCAACTGTACCTCAATCAAGGCCATTATGTCCAGTCGTCCTCTGATGTAGCGCATCCTGTTGTCGTCCATCAAATTCTTTGATAGACTCTCCCACTTCGCCGATGTTGGGCTGGTGTTATCCTAATCCTCGAGCTACGCGGTCTAAGCATGGAGAAGTACTTCTATATCCAGCACTGCAATCATCATACCTAACCATTATGTCAAATTCCTAACAAATTCAGTTCAAAGTATTGTCACTTCTTCAACAGTTCTCGCTTGTAGCAACGTCAGACATCCAGCACGCTGACTTGTCTTGGCCTGTGTGGTGATCCCACTTGCCGGTAGAGACAAGCAAGTGTAGCAGCTCCCCATGCATATCCAGATACGTGGGCGGGGTCATGGAGGGGCCAGTAGAATATAGCATGACACGATCGTTGCCCATGTCGATGAGTATCGTGTTTCCCATAAGGTATCACAAGTACGCCCTGGTCTTCTGTGCAGATGCGCAGAGCTCATCCCACAGTGGTCGTAAAGCGCTCTATAAGGTGTAGTCGATTAAGTCCTTTTGACAGATGAAACCAATCTACTGCACGATATGTGGGATCACAACATCGAAAGAGGGTGCATGGTTAGTAGGGAGGACACCGACCGTCTATGGATGGTATGCCACTACTCGCCCGGTGATGGAGATCTTCAGGATATGTTAGACACCATGGAGAGTAATGGTCATCTCTTCGAAAGACATGTGGAAAGAGTTCGTGTCCGGCTGTCATCTCTCCAAGAATGTAGAAAAAAGTGCAAGGTTAAAGCCACCATGTGCAATATGGGCCAGATGCCCAATCCCCGCCATCGCTACCATCTGCCGTGACTCCTCGTGTCTCAGAGTGGATGGAGTCCAGAAATCCAGCAGCTTAGGCTTATAATTAAAGCTATGTATCCCCTTCTCCTGCTCAATTTTTTAATTGATGTCACATTAGAATTATACAACATTTCCTAAGAAAACTTAAGTTACAATAGAATTACAAACAAGAACATACCACACCCTGCCACTCGTCTAGCGCGATGTTACCTCCTAAACTAAGGATCATGGTGGTATCACAAGGACACTTGGGCATAGAAGTTCCATCAAGCAACCAATCAGTAGGGATCCTCTCCTTTGGCTGCTCCTCCTATGCATAACCTATGCTAGATCCGCTCTGACTCTCTGAATCTGCCGTATCTCCCGTATCTGAGTTGTCACTATCAGACTGGAAAGCCAACCGAGGAGCAACAACGCTCGATCCTACGGGAGGCCATGATCCCCCCTACTGGACCACCACCATAGCCTCACTACTGACCACCAAATTAGTAACCTGGCTTTAAGAGTAGTGTTGCGGTGTCAGCTGTTAGGCCTGCTGTTGTAGCTAATGTTGCTGTTGCTCAAGGTGCCTCTGTCTAGCCTGCTCATAAATTGCTAACCAGTGCTCCTTAACTAGATGTGTAACATCCCCAAGTATCCACTGTTCTGATATTGTCCGCTCTGGCATGCAGGCCGCACGATTTTGTTCCCTGGGTTTCCTAACCCCAAAACGCGTCACAACAAGGAGAGGTATCCCCACCCATATAAGGAATGGTTTGTTCTTCACTCCACTCGATGTGGGAGGTAAACTGCATGGGTATTACAAGATGCCTCCTAACTGAGGAGTTGTACTGCATTTAATCATTATGTACTACATTCAATCATAAGTTACTCATTAAATGTTTAGTGTAGCTACAAATTAATCACTAAACACTAAATTAAATCATTAAATATAACAAATTTTCTATATTTAATGACGTAACTCAAACCCAGACCTGTCCTAAAAATCTTTTCGAGTTAGAAATCTCAACCCGAACCTGACTTTTTATGGGTTGGTTTCAGGTTGGGTCTCGATTCAGCTCAAGATTGACATCCCTATGCCCGTCCGCCCTCGCACCCGTTGACACTCGTCGCCCTCGCGCCCGTTGACGCTCGCTTGCCCTCGCGCCCGTTGACGCTCGCTTGCCCTCGCGCCTGTTGACGCTCGCCCGCCCTCGCACCTGTTGACGCTTGCCCGCCCTTGCACCCGTCGATGCTCGCTTGCCCTCGCTCCCGTTGACGCCCCTTTTTCTATGCGACACTCGACCCCTAGCCCTCTGTGCGTCCATCGATGTCTTCCCTTCGCCCCTGCCTTTGACGCCCGCTTCCCGGGTGGATTAGTCGTCCCAGTTTTTGATGTTTTTTCTCATACGGTTCTATTCTGAGTCTAAATCTACAAAAAAAAAACTGTGAATTAGATATGAAAATATACCTAGAAAAGTATATCTAAGATGCTAGCAATCGAACTCCAGCTCTTAACTTGAACTTCAACTCCTGCTCCCTATTCTAAAGATTAGTCAAAGGTTTCGAGATAGAATTTTGTGAATTTGAAATGAAATGGAATGAAGGTGAGGGTATGCGTGTATTTATTGAAATTTTTTTTAAAATAAGGTTCCGTTTTACTATTACATAAGTACAAAGGTAATATCATGAGATTCTTTTAAATTCTGACTGCATCGTCACAATTAAAGTTTAGTACATTAATGGTCGATTTACAACAGTAGAGACATCTTTGGGTGCAAAATCTTCGGTTAGCAACAGTTGCTGGGAAAGAGGGAAACCGTCATAGGAGGGAGAGTGTCAAGGACTCATACATCGAAGTGTCCCGTGCGATCAGATCCTTGCTTCTTCCACGTGCTTCTCTCAAACTTGTTTCCAACTTTTGCCCATCTGGATGGTGTCGACGGGAGTAATTCTACAATGAGAAATTAATTTCCTTTCTTGTAGTATATTCTTTGTAACAGAACCTAGTGCCAGCAATTAATTTCCTGATCCGGTTTCGGCTGCTCCGCTTTCGCCAATCCGACTCATCTCTTTCTCCCCAAATTGATCATAATTCCATTCTTTTATTCCCAACACCATAAACACTGACCACCGCCAGCATCCGGCAATTTCAGTTGAATTCAATATTTGTTTAATGCTTGAAATGAACTGTTGCCGTTATCCAGTGTCGGTCACTTGCCTCCTTTGCGAGTCCGATCTGCGATTGCTCAATATGAAAGGAAAATAAACTTTTCAGTTTTGAGTGAATGTGCCTCAGTTAACACATTCGTTAGTGGGAAAGGAATAATTTAATTCAAGTTGGAATAGGAAGTTCAATAAAGAAAGGAAGCTGATTAGCAAGAAGTGCGCCATAATCGATCTGAGATACCTAGGTCTTAGTGCCCTTGCTAATGTAGTCATGGAGGAAGAACAATCCTTGTACATGGTTTATATAAGAAGTTTGTTGTGGCATACTGGGAGTACTGTGGCATTGGAACTAGCACTATTCAATCTCCTCTTCCAACTTGGGAGATTCATATTCTTAGGTGCGCTTTGGTGCATGCTAGCTCATGCAGTTTGACTCGGCTGTTAGCCTTACTAATAGTATCTGAGTGATCATGTTTCTCTTCACCTCTTCATTGGCATTGTCCTGCTGATCACTAGCTAGAAGTGCCCTATCATGGATTCTTGAGTAGAATAGCTTGATCTTTTCCTACATGTTTCTGCCTGCATTTTGATCTAATTTAACTGCACATAGCAAGGCGACCGAGCTCAGTATAGTGTTTGTATATTTGCCATTCATACTACTAGCTGTTTAAATTTTTGTAACATGAAAACCATTTGTTCTACTTTGGTGGAGTCATCTGTTATGAATTGAAGAGTTGTGATTCGAGTTTGTAATCATTCTTCGTCCCTCTGATTGATGCAGGAAATACGTAGATTTTTCTTGAAGAAAAATCCTGTGATAGGATGACAGGATCAGGGGTTCTCAATTTGCTTCTCCTAGTTTTGGCTTTCTCGATTGCTGCTCACGTTACTGCTGAAAGCCCTTACGATGTCTTCACTTGGACAGTAACATATGGCAAAATCGCCCCTATTCGAAAAGCTCAAAGGGTACATATCCCCTCTTCTGCAGGCCTTTGTATTTCAGCTTTTTTCTATGTTTAATGGCACAGCTAGAAGGAGCCGGTAGTTCCTTTATGCCCCGTTCATTCTTCTTGTATTTCTATCGAAATGTAGTTTACTCTGTTTTCTTGTAGGGCATCCTCATAAACGGTCTGTTTCCTGGGCCGCAAGTTGATGTTGTCACCAACGACAATGTCTATGTTAATGTCATCAATAAGTTGGACGAGCCCTTCCTCATTACTTGGTAAGTGACTTGTTTTTATCTAAACATGACGTTACTATATTTCAGTGTAACATTTCTTATACCCCAATACGTTCTTGTTCTACATGTGCATGTCAGGCACGGATTAAAGCAGAGGAAAATGTCGTGGCAAGATGGAGTTCTTGGGACAAATTGCCCCATTCTTCCTGGACATAATTTCACCTACAAGATGCAAGCGAAAGATCAAATCGGTACTTACATGTACTACCCTTCAACTGCAATGCATAGAGCTGCAGGGGGCTTTGGTGCTTTCAACATCCATAGGCGATCAGTGATTCCTTTGCCCTATCCTGAACCAAAGGGTGAATTCACTCTGCTTGTAGGTGATTGGCGTGGATCTGACCACAAGGTATGAAGCTAAAACTTTTTAGTAGTTGAATGCTTTGCAAAGCCGTGTTAATGGTTATGTTTCTTAAGATCACTCTCTTATTAAGCTTACAATTCACAAATGTCCTTCAACTATAAATTTTTTAAGCTTGTATGTTCTCTTTCCAGAAACTACAAAAGACGCTGGATAAAGGAAAAGATCTCAAGTTTCCCAATGCCCTGCTCATTAATGGGCGTCATCAGAACACAGTTTTTACTGGAAAGCCAGGTAGAATCAAAACAATATGGCTGATTTTTTTTATATATATATATATATATCACATGCTCAATATGGTTAACTATATATATAAAAAAAATGCACAGTAGGGTTGAATTGAACGTGATAATCACAGGAGAAACCTACTTATTTAGAGTTGCAAATGTGGGGCTGTCAACTTCAATTAACATAAGAATTCAAGGCCACGATTTGAAGCTTGTGGAAGTGGAGGGGTCCCACGTCCTTCAAGAAAGATATGAGTCGCTTGATGTTCATTTGGGTCAGTCCCTGGCTTTCTTGGTAACATTGAGGGCGTCCGTAAAGGACTACTATATTGTTGCATCTACTCGTTTCACAAAAAAGGTCCTCACAGCCACAGCCATTCTCCACTATGCTGGCTCGAAGACCCCACCATCTGGCCCAGTTCCTGCCGGACCTAGAAATGGGGCGCACTGGTCTATGAAACAAGCCAGGACAATTAGGTACGAGAATATGCAATGCAAGGTCTCTCCCCGTAATTGCTTTTATTGATACTATTAAATCGCTTTGCTAAGAAATATCTCAAAATTCAGCAATTTGGTCTCTGAATCCTGACATTTCTAATTTTGTTGAAGATGGAATTTGACTGCCAATGCCGCAAGGCCAAATCCCCAAGGAGCATTCCACTATGGAACCATACCAATCACGAGAACCCTCATCTTGGCGAACTCTAAGGTCAAGATCAACCGTAAAACAAGATATGCTGTGAATGGTGTCTCCTACATTAACCCGACTACACCTTTGAAGCTAGCGGATTACTATAACATACCTAATGTATTCAACTTGAACACGATCCCAGACAAGCCTCAACGTGGTGGTGCAAGGCTTGGTACATCTGTGTTCGGTTTTGCTCTTCATGACTACATTGAGATCATCTTCCAGAACAATGAGAAGACGATCCAGTCTTGGCACCTTGATGGAAATGATTGCTGGGTTGTTGGGTAAACCCCTGTAACTTTCGTTAGTTTGTGATGGGATGCATTTACACTTCTTATTTACATTATGAGGTCCAACTAACTGGAATTGTGAAATTGCTAAGTTATATAAATCCTTTTCTGCCTCCTTGGATTTGGTTTCTAAAATAACAGATTTGGTTCAAAGACGTGGACTGAGGCTTCAAGAAGGAAATATAACTTGGCTGATGGGACCTCTAGGTTCACCTTCCAGGTAAAAGCTCTTGATTACTGATAAACATAAACTGCAGGTCTCTGGTTCCGGCTACATATGTGCAACATGATCCCTTGTTAGACTGTAAAGTGCCACGTAATTAAAATCTGTTAAACCCAATCTTCCCAATCATTTTATTCAGGTGTATCCAAGATCTTTTTTTTTTTTTTTTGAACTCAGGTGTATCCAAGATCTTGGAGTGCGATTTTTTGTTCAATGGACAACAAGGGGATGTGGAATTTGAGATCAATGATCTGGCCAAGAAGATATCTCGGACAGGAACTTTACATGAGGAACTGGAACGATGAGAAGAGTCTCTATACTGAGACTGAGATCCCCGACAATGCCATTAAATGTGGGAAGGCTGCCCACTTATAGCCATTTTAGACCCTACTCATTTGAGGTTTCAGTCTAAATTAGTTCTCCATTGAAGTTTTTTTGTTTTCTGTAATCTTCTTGTGTTCATGTCAAATTTGTTTTCGCATACCAGTTGTTAAGATTTGTCATTAAAAAGGAGTAGAGAATAATGACAATAAAAAAAAAAGAACATCGATTTTATTGTTTCTACAATGAAGTTTCTTCCCTTGAAGTTTGTAATTAAGCAAACATTTGGAGCCGTCATTTATTTAAGAAAAGATAAGTAACTGAAAGAAGTAACTTTTGTTGGGATTTGGAGAATCAATGTGGTGTTGAGTGGTGAGTGGGGTGAAAAGTGAAAACAAGGATTTCTCGTAGTTGGCGAAGAAGCAGAATTTTGCATTAAAAGCTGCGAGTCCTGCCAACAGAAAGAATCAATTTGCAGTCAGTAGGAACCGCTTTTCATGCATGTAGACGCGTTATGTTATCCATAAGACCCTTTTTCTTTCTTTCTTCTGGGTGGTATTGCTTTTTTCATTTCTCGGTTATATAATACTACTACTTGTTAAAAAAAATACTACTACTACATTTTCATAGTTTTGGTCATTATTACTTCTGTCTTGAGGGACCAAATATGTACTCATAATACTCTGGCAACACATTCTTTGTTCAAAAAAAAAAAAAAAAATACTCTGGCAACACATTCTTTGTTCAAAAAAAAAAAAAAAAAAACTTTGGCAACACAAACTATTTTATTGAGCACTAAAATCCCTAACATAAGGAGCCTTCGCGGCGCCTCGCCACTCAATAACACCATTGTTAGTTTGTTTGTTTACTGAATATACCTCTGATAGTTTTTTGTATTCTATAATATACCCTTGTGCTACCTAACTGATTTTTTTTAGATATACCACTATATGGTGTACCGAGTGTCTTTTTTTTTTTTTGAAAAAGGATGTATATTAATTAAGATAGAAGAGCAAGTACAACTTCCGGAATAGTTTCCGGAATCCATGAACCCGAGTTTGCGTACGTCGGGCATGGTTAGCTAAAACATGCGCTGAAATATTAGTCTCCCGGGGAATATGAAACCATGAAACATCACGAAAGACTCCTAAATGGCCTATAACACGATCTAAAATACTTGTTGTGGGGAGAAGTAGTGTAGAGTTTCTGCCTGTTTGTAAATACTGGATGATGCCTTTCGAGTCCGACAAAAACCGCACCTTTGTGACCCCAAAATCAATGGCCGCATGCACCATGGTTTCAATAGCCGTTGCCTCTGCATCTGCCACGTTCATTGGCCCAGGATAACATACACAACCTGCTGCAACTAAGTGCGATTTGAAGCTCCCTATCCAGGCAAGGCCCACTCGTGAGTAAGAGTCTATATGCATCGCTGCTAAATTCATGCCATAAGGGATTGTCGTGCCGATGCCGCTGTAGGGCTTGAGGACTTGCTTGATCAGTCAACGAAGCTTGAGTAAGGAAATTGACCGCTTGACACCAGCCGTGCTCAAAAAACTGTACCCGACCATGCACAACTTGACACCGTGCATACCAGAGTTGCCAAAGGAAACACACTAGTTTGGTCACCTCCAACCGGGACTTGCTCAAAAAATACATGAAATAGCCAGAGTTGTAATTCATGATCAGCTTGAATATGCGGGGGAGATGAAAACCGAACAATGTCCAAAGAGGATGCACCGCTGGACACCGAGTGTCTTTTAATGAATACTTTTTCAGTATATACCTCTGCACATTGTAACAATTCATTTTTTAACCATATACCCTTACACAATGTGACTGTTACTTTTTACACCTATGACCAAAATTAGCGGTGGTTGAAGTTACATATGTGGCAATGGATTGAAAAGAAATAACGATATATGAAGCAAGCATCGCATGACCAGAGTGGTAAAATCTAAATACTCTAAAAGCAAAATGAATGTCACTTCATTTCATAATTGGAATCCATTTTTACTTAATTATCCATTAAAATTAGTGCAAATATTAGATTGCACCCAACACACCACCTGCTTATTTGAATTCATTTTTTTTTATAGAAAGGACAATAGTAAATCCATGTAAATTAATGATTTTTCTATCATTTTTTTGACATTGTAGATTTTTGTAGTCTGGACAAACATGATTGACGTACGTAAAAAAATACAAAAAGAAGATCCTTTATGTAACATGACGGTAGAACAATGAGAGTGACTATTTTTCTTAGAAAATTCTTTGGATTAAGATAATGGCTTCCCAAAGACAGATTGAGGTTAAAATGTCTGGCTTGCAATTGAGAAAAGACGATCATACTTGTCAAACACAACTTGTCCAATATCATGATATATCAAAACATTTCCTTAAGAGACCGCTAGTGATGTAACCAATGATTGC
Source organism: Limonium bicolor (assembly GCA_023374045.1). NCBI lineage: Eukaryota > Viridiplantae > Streptophyta > Magnoliopsida > Caryophyllales > Plumbaginaceae > Limonium > Limonium bicolor. Next base: position 389,280,012 of record CM041776.1, on the reverse strand, counting down.
TAATAGAGCCAATAGTATAAAACTAACCCAGACTCCCTCTTACACTGTTAAAGGTATTGACAAAAGTGAAAGTTTTTTTTAATAAGGTGATGATATATAGATAACGGAAATGTTAATACAAAAAAAGATACATAGGGGGCCTATATCTGACACCTAGGGATATACAAAGCTGCTAAGGGGAGGGGGGATATACTAAAACTTCCCTAACATCATACAAAAGGCCAAGACACCTGAAAAAGTAGCAATAAGAGAGGGGAGGGGAGAGATACATGTACAAAAACTACCCATACAACATAGAATCTCTATAAGCAAAGGACCCTTTTCAGCTAGTCAAGATCACTATGTAGGCTCCCGTCTTCATCCCAATGTGGATTTAGCAACGTTTTTTATGTTTGTGATAATGAAGGTGGGATCTCTAGCGATTTTGGTCATGGCACGCTTGCATCTCTCGATCCAGATATAATAGACAACATTAGCAAGACAACTCTTCTTACCAAGTTGATCGGGTGGTTCGTCTTGCAGTAGTGTGATATCCAATAAGAACAACTACGGAGGCTTGTTCTATTGGTGAGGATAAGGATACCCAGCCAGTCACAAATATTCCACCAAATCCTGTTAGAGTACGTGCAATGAAAAAAGAGATGGTGACTAGTCTCTTGAGCGTGCTCATAGAGCCAACATCTGTTAGTGAGACAGATGTCCCAAGTTTGGAGTTTATCACAAGTTTTATATGTCTGCCACAAAGAGTAACCCATAAGATGAATTTGGCTTTGGGGGTCGACCACGTCTTCCAACATATCTAGTACTAAGAAAAGGGCCTGGAGGGGATCGAGACATCATTGTAAAATGATTTAACACCAGGACGGGAAGGGTAGGAGAGGAGGAGCGACGAGGTATCAGAGATGGACCCTTATTGCTTGATCTACCAGTCTCTGGCTCGGATGATAAATTTATAGGTCCAAGGGTCGTCTCCTTTGGTTGTGACAAAGTGAAAGTTAATTTCACTCTGATCTTAAGTCGTACCATTGAACAATGTCTGTGAGATACTAGACCTTCCAGAATTAGTTGTGCTATATATTTTCAGCATTTAAATTTCAAAATTAACCATTACACGGTGCAGGAGTATATCATGAAAAATAATAATTCATTACACTACTTAGGGATTCGTGAAAAGGTTTTTTTTATATAATTGGGCATAAGCCATAAAATAGTCCCATAACTCACCCATAGTCATACCAGATATGACTCCCATAACCTACTACAAATACTCTCGTAGAGATACAATTCCTACGAATGCACTACATGACAGAGAAAGATCTTTCCACCAAATCTTCGTCCAGCGCCATACCCCAAGCTTTGTTTGTAGCACAATACGCTTGACATTGCAAGCCTCTCCCTGAAAAATCACATCATTACGGTGCGTCCACACATAATACACTCCATAACAAAAAGTAGATCTTCAAATTCGTTTTGCTTTGCTAGTAAAGGGGACCGAAAATCAGTTATTATAAATATCACTAACCCCTTTAAAGACAAAAGATACATTCCACCAATTCAGAAGAGCTCCCAAGTCCTTTTTATCTTTGAGCAATGAAACAAGACATGCTCCACACTCTCCATAACGCTATTACACCAAGGACACATACTCCCACCAATTGGGACAACATTCCTCTTAAAAAGTATTTCTCTAGTCATCAACCTCCTCAAGAATGTAAACCACAAGGCCATCACCACCCTAGGCTCACTCAAACCTTTCCAAATTACCCTCAGATCAATATCAGCTGAATCACCAGAAGCCTCTGCATTTGCATTGTTCAACGAGAGTGAAATATCTTTAACAATAGAGCATTTACCCCAGACCTCCATGCACATATATTGCTAAGAAGGTAGTTGATACATTATGCGGGGTATGTTGAAAATTATATTTTCAGCATTTAAATTTCAAAATTAATCATTACACAGTGTAGGAGTATATAATGAAAAGTAATAATTCATTACACTAAGTAGGGATATCTTTGTGAAAAGGTAGTTGATACATTATGCGGGTATGTTGAAAATTATATTTTCAGCATTGAAATTTCAAAATTAACCGTTATATGTGAGATACACGATGTGTCATCTGCTAGGTGCATAGTATTTTATATTTATATATATAGTTAGCTGTTAAACAGCAAAAGTGATGAGATACATTCTTATTTAACCCCAATTTGATTACTTGACATAATTAAATTAGTCGATCCATATCCATATTAATATGATCATATACCACAAACCCCAAACCAAAAACAATTAACTACAACTAAACCCTAGACATTAAAGCTACCTATCTCTAGGTTACAAATAAGGCAAGCTGGTGATGAGATGAAAAGAGCAAGCGACGTGACTAATTAATTGAGAAGCAACAGGAATCTTTTTCAAAGAGCTCGATATTTCATGGGTATGCAGCACTTCCACCACTAGGCTTACGGTTATGAAGATTAGACCATGAAAGAGGTAAATTATTATAGCTTCCAAGATTGCCAATACCCTCGTCCATCGCATTTGTCGCCGAACCAGTAACTGAAGTAGCAGCCGAGCTTGTAAGATTCGGACTAGATGATGGGATGTTGTCATTGCTTAAGACTACCGTTTGATGGTCACCAAAATTACCCCCCTTTGATGTCGATCTCAGTCGTTGAAGCAGCTCCTGTAAGCCGCCGGTGGCACTACCGGTTTGGGCCTCATTCTGGGCGAAACTTTCATTTTCCTTCTGGTTGTATAGGCCTTGGATATATTGATTGCTTCTCCACCATGAACCCGCAGGAGGTGCCATCGAAGCTGGTACTTCACTGTTGTACGATTCGCCTCCGAAAATTTTAGCTCCACCTCCGATCTCAAAGTTATTAGCCTCATTATTTGGTCGACTGTTAATGCTAATCGGACCCTCGTTTTTAAGAAACTGAGTTGTAGGAGGATGATTATAACCCGTGTTTGAACTAGGGTTAGGGCTTTGGGCTGATCTCAACATGGCTAAGATATGAGAACCTTGTGATGGAGCTGGTGGAGGAGGCCAGAAGACATGAAGTGGGTTGGACGGGACTAACAAATCTGACTGATCAAACCCGAACCCGAATCCATAACCATCACCATGCGGCCTCCCGGACATCTGGTCAGTTATGGATAAGCAACTCTTGATAGCTTTCGAAGAACCGGAGTACTTCCCGTTAGATGACCCTGAGCCACCACCGCAGCTACCACTTGTTGCCAATTTGTTCTTCCTGCACCCTCCGCCTATCGGAACGTTTCGGAGCGCCCCGCCTTTGGTCCAGTACCTGCGGCATGTCTTGCAGAAGTGACGTGGCTGGGTGAGATTGTAATTGTTGTAGTAGCAGAATTTGGTGTTTGTCGAGTCACAACGTGGGCATCTGAGGTTCTGTGGCTCTGGGTTGACGCCGTTTGTCGCCGTCTGGTTGTTTGGTGCAGATGGTGGTGGTGTGTAAGCGGTGGTTGTGGGTGAGGAAGATGAGGAAGAGTTGGGTAGGAATGGTGAAGAAGAGAAGGAAGAAAGGGAGGCTTGGAGGAACCCAGCTTGATCACTTGTAATCATATGGGAGATAATATTTCTGTCCCCGCCGGAGCCATGACCTAAGAGTGGAGATGAAGTTGCAGGAGTTCCTAAAAGCTCTTGAATCATTCTCTAACTGTCACTCAGATATACTGGTTGTGCTCCTTTATATTTTTACGGATATTCTTACTTTCTTCTTCACAAGAGATGTGATGGAAATCAAGGATAGAAGAAACAAAGGTGTGAAGGGAAAGGAAACGCTGATGTTTTCTTTTGAATGAGTTGAAAAGTAGAGAAAGCAATAGGAAGGATTGAAAGTGATCGATATCTAATTAGCTGCTGCTGATTCAGTACAGTATTTGATGATGCAAAGAGACTGACGACAGTCGTGACTTTACTCTCAACTCAATTTGATGTAATTTGCTCAGTTCGGCCGGCCGACTACTGTTGTGAATGAGAGTCGAAGGAGAAAGGAATAAAGGGTTAGATGGGGGAGAGTGGGGGAAGCTGCTTTCGCCATCTACAGGAATATAAATAGAGATGAAACAAATTGATCAAGGGGAAAAAGCTCTGGTTTTTAAAAAATTCATAAAGAAAAAGGGGAAATTTTTCCTAAGTGGGATTGCTTTTTTGTGTTTTTGGATTTGAGTTTTTCTAGTTATCTTTTGGGGGGTTTTTGGAGGGAAATAAATAATGGCAACTTTTCTGCTCTTTTTCTGCTAATCTGTCGTTATTATCAGTTTTCGCCATTAACATTTTCTTATCCTTTTTTTGGTTAAATTAATCCAGAAACTCATGAAGATCGTGTGTAATAGGCGTATCAATCTATCATAATCACATTATCAACGTCAAAAAGAATTTCTGACCGTCTGCAGCAGATGAAAAAACACTGAACTTAACGAAATGGAACTGTTTTTTCTTTTAGAAAAAGAAACAAACTAGAGCGACTGTATTAGATGAAAATGTTGATTATAACACTGAACAATGATTACAGTAGCGGATCCATAAGTTTTATCTCGGGGCCAAAAAAAATTTTGACACTGTCACTCTTTAAAATATTATGTCATTATGTACTTTTTCAAAAATTTATAAGAGTATTTGACAAATTTTCAAAAGTTTCGTAAGGGCCGGTGTCCGCCCCTTTGGATCCGCCCCTGAATGATTATAGGTCAAAAGCACCACCATATCATATTATATGAAATAGCTAAACATTATTACATAGAGTAATTCCCACACTTCACAAGCACTCAGACCGTATGAATGAAGGTGACTAAACCAGCAATCCACACTAGAAGCACATTGAGAAGTACTACCATGTGGCTTGGTTGGTAGAGGAGTGGTATTGTAGAACCAAAGGTCTTGATTTCAAAACCTATTTACTACTATATTGCGAGAAAAGTTCATTACAAACATACAAACATATTCCAACCCAAAGATGATCACTCACCAGAACTACTGATATTTTAAGGGAAACAAAAACAGCATGCTTCAAAAGTAGAATCATGGTTGCATTGGACCCTTGTCAGTCCTTGCGCCTAGAAGTTGTCTCTTCATTAATCAGTTCATGTCCCGTCGAAGGTGGTTCCCGTATATGAATTAGGTCAACAACCAAGCAAGAGTCTGGACAAGTCTTAGTGATTTTTCTTTTCTTCACATTAGGGTTTGACCTGTGGTGCTTCTACCCCTCCTTGAGTGTATTGCCCTAAAGGACACGATCAAGATTTCGCTTCTTCCCACTTGTAGTGTCAAGAGACGCCACCATCTGCATCAATATTGGGCAATTAACTAACTCAGGATCTTCCTCTGATGCTTAGTCCCTGGATCAGGAACGATTTTAGAAGCAGACATTGAAGCACATCAAAATGTGTCTTTGAGCCTTCTTGACAATCACCAGCATGACTGCTAGACGAAAGACAGACTTCGGCTGAGGTCTTCTTGTCAACACCACAAATAAACTTCCAAACATCACTATAATCGTCATTGGAAACCTAGCGCCCAACCGGAAACCAGACACTTGTAACGGCCCATAAGAAAACACCCTCACTACATTTTTAGTATTGTCCAAACATTCTTTATTAGTTGCATGCAAAAACAGCCTGCACTGGAAGCAAATCTGAGGCATCTTTTCATAAGTGACTCGCAACACCGAGGCTACTTCCTCAATGAAGATCTAGGCACACCTCAAAACCGGTTTGTAGATGTTCAACAACACCTTAATCCTCATAAACTCATCCCCAATTCAACCGTCGTCCTCATCATATTCCAGGATGGTGCCAAATCGGTAACCGAGCCTTTGGGCGAAGTCTTTACGTTGGAAGAGGACTGGAACATCATGGAGTCGAACCATAATTGGGATGCACCAGAGCTCGTGATCCTTCTAGGCTCTCTTCTCCTTGATTAATTACATGACTAAAAGAGAGCCATCAAAAGTCCAGAGCCCGTGGTTAAAGATCCCATGCACCATATCAGGTTTTTCGAGCTCAAACAAGAACAAATTTTTTACCTGCACTGTGGACTTTAAGCTCGCCATTTTAGCAACCAGACCTTGTCAGTTCTATCCAAAGCTCTAACATCAACATTCCTTGAAGAGAGTAGCTCGCCATGAAGGAATCATTCATAATGAGGAGTGTGCCCAACAGTGACCAAATCGTCGAACCTCGTTGCCTCACCCTCTTCCTTAGTAAGCGAGAGCTCAGCACACTGTGAGGGTATCTCTTGTACCTGCACCTATGACTATGGATCGACCATATATACTTGGTGTAGGAAAATAAAGACGTATGCACACAACAGGATAAAGGAAAGAACTGAAAGAGCAAGAAGCAGATAGAGGTGGATAAGAGAACTGGGCGTGAAGGGAAGAGAGACAAACCACATGCAAAACCAAATGATTGAGGCCACCATTTCCTAAGATAACGCCTTGGTTCTGACACTAAACTTGGCACCCAAGCAATCCTGGGAAACGAGAAGTCACGATATTCAGTTAGGCCTAAAGAAGCAATAAAATGAGTTGAATAATTAATAGTAGTAGGAATATAGGAGTGCATTAATTTTTTGAAAAACTCAAAATAAAATATCTAACATCAACTCAAACAACTTTAGTCTAGAAATGAATTAACACTTATGCAAGAAGATGACTTATAACCAAAAGTTATCAAATTTTAACCTCATCTTACAACAACACAGGGGTATGGATCAAATATGACTTGTAATGTATATTTAAGAGATACAACCATCTCAAGTGCCACCATCCATACTTCATATTAGACATTATTAGATCCAAACTTGTGTATTTATCTACCATGAAACTTCCTTACTCCATCATTCTCCCCTAAGTTTCTTATATGAAGTCTCTTCCCTACTCACCGCTCCCTCTCCCTGGTATGCTCTTTGTTGGAAAGCTTGAATACCTCTAAGACCAAATTCATATTTTGGATGACCCTTAATGGGTGCCTCAAAAGTTTGATAAGCTTCAATCCCAAGGAGTTGTGTTTGCTAAAAGGTGTTGAATCTTTGAAATTGCTCTAGAGACTAATGATAATCTTTTATCTTCTTTTGTAGGGTGTGGTGAATCACCTGCAATTTTTTGAACATTTACATGCACCAACTAAGACCTAATCTCTATAGTTGTCCCATATGTGCTCTAGTACATCTAATGGAAGAGACCTACGAATTTTGTGCAATGAGTTGTCATTGCTTCAATTACGTATGATATTTGGACTAAATGATGCATGGGTTGTGGTGAATCAATTTCGGGATGTCCCTAAAGTGTCTTCAATATCAAATTCACCATGAAATCCCCCGTCTAGGTCAGAGTTGACACTTGTACACTTGACCGTTTCTGCCTTGAGGGTATCCTGAACTCCTAGGGCTTTAAGGGGTGTTATACTCCCTACCACTTTTTGTTTTCCCCAAGGGAAAATTGGCCCCTTGCCTCCATCTTTTATGTTTAGATATTAGCTCTAACTCTCTATCTCCCCAATCTCTCTCTCTCATCCCCCCCCCCCCCCTCAATAAGTGAGAAAAATATATAATCAAAGGTTTATACTTACCTTCATTTTTATTGATTCATGACACATTTCACCACTTTATACAGTACTTTGTTAATATAGGTGAGCTTACACATTATGTATATGATATTAGGTAAAAGCTTATTGGAGCATCGAAGAAGTAAAAAGATGTTGTGGCCAAGGATTAAGGCTTTAAGAAGTATGTCAAGGGCAACATGACACTTCGGGAAGATTTCAGTGTAAACAACAAGATTCTGGAGCCGACCGACCCATAAGACCTCTATAGTGGGTCGGTCATATTTGCATTTTGCATTCGACTTGCGACCAACCTAGGTGACTGCCTTAGTTGGTTGGTCGGGCGAAAACTGTCCATACTTTTGTGCGTTAAAAGCCAAGTCTTGGCATATATTCTCACACAACTTTTGGAGCAAGGCCACACATCAAAATAGAGAGGAAAATGCACCTTTTGGAGCTAGAATAAGGAAGAAAATAAGATAAGGAACCCCACCACCATTGGAGCTCTTCTCACCTTACTTCCATGGCTAGTTCTCTATCTTTTGTTCTCTTTCAGTCTCTAATGCTTGAGTAGTCTATCTTGTATCTTGGAATGAGGGTCTGACCCTAAATTCCCATACTTGCTTGTATAACTTCTCTTTATTCATTATAGTTAATTTTCTCTCTAAAGCTTATTTAATGCTTTAGCTTGATCTTCTATGGCACTTATGGTGATTCCTAGTAATAAATGATGTTGAGTTAGGGATTATGACCTAGAGAGAGAGAAACCCTATGTCTTGCTAACTTGATTAGTTTGTGTGACCTATTGCTATTTTTATGAACTTGTGGTTAATGCTATTTAGTGATTTGAACCCAACTTGATTAGATGGGTGCAACTAGCTAATTAAGGTTTGGCTTCTTCATGACTTGGAAAGTCATTAAATTGGTTCAAATAGGAAATTAGAGTGAACTTTGAATTAAGGCTAGTTTGGGTAAATTTAGGTGATAATAGCCATCTGAGGATGCATTTCCTTCCAATTGATTAAAACTAGATTTTAATTTTACTTGTTGCTTTTCTAATTGACTTGACATGAACAATTAAGCTTGGCCACCTGCTAAACCCCCATTTTCCGCTCTTTTACACTAATTCTCGAAGCTAGGGAGATAGTATAATCAATTTCCTAGTGGAACGACACTTTTATTTATTACATCGATTGAGTACACTTGCTCATAGTTGGCACACTTTACACTTATTAGTATTTCAGCACCCCTCCTCTCCCTCTTCGTTGTTGAGAGATTCTTCTCATGTAAAAAATGATTTATTTATATATTCTTACCTTTTCAAAAAACACCCTTAAAAGGAGACTCGTATGCCCTTCAAGAGGAGGGTGGATTCTGATTTGGCTTTAAATCCTTGTGACTATTAAAAAATCATCGTGGGAGATGTGGATTCTGATTTTGCTTTAAATCCTTGTGACTATAAAAAAATCATCGTGGGAGAAGTGGATTGTGAATTCACAAACAAAATAAGTGAGAATTATGTTTAAGCTTGTCGAATTTCCAACTTGAATAGGTAACCCAAATTTGATAAATAATTGTTTCAAAATTATACTCGACTAAGAAGCTGAAAAAGATAACAACTCTATTGTAAGGTATCGTCCTCTTAAATAGGTTTAGTAGATAAGCCAATTGACCACAACACACCATAAGATCGACGGTCACAAGATTAACGGTAGTGGAGGAGAGGGGGATATGGGGTGTAAAACATCGCTAACTTTGCTAAATTACACAATCTAATTTATTTATTTTGATAAAAAAAACACCCATACTCATATATAATTTTGTTATGCCCCCATATCTATTCTAGCTCTGCCCCTAAAGATCGCCTCATAGAATATAAAAAGACTTTTTATTTCTTCCAACCAATTTAGTCATTCTTGAGATAATATTATGTACAAACTTGTAGCACAACATCTTAATCCTGGGAGGTCATCTTAGGAATTGAACTCTCTTTAAGAAGAACAACACGTAGAAAGAAAAGCTTTAGAAGAATGGTGCAAATGATAACTTGATTTGACATTTTTTGTAAACACAATATAATTAATTATAGATTAAGGTACAAACACCTACAACAACAGGCTTTGACAACCCGTATGGATTACACTGGCAATGCTAGAAACCCAGACGCATAGCACATTGAAGAATGTGCTATTCACTGCCTAACAGATCCAGAGCTTCTACGGCTCACCATCCCTACTACCAGGGAAAACAACAAAAGTAGTATGCCCAGAAGGTTGCCTGCTAACAATCCATTCACAAAGAAGGCAACCAACTAAGTACAAATTAATTCCTAGATTATAGCTAATATACAAAAACATACTTGATCCAGCATAACAGGATTCAAGAGAACGACTACAAAGGGTGCCTATTTACCCTTTGCAGTCAAGCAATCCTATATCATTTCCCTGGCAACTTCTAGTCGAGCTAGGATTTGCCTCCCCAGAGGTTGAACCATCACCCACTTATAGGTTTCTCTCAGATGAACAAGATCAACAATCAAGGAAGGATCTCGACGTGGTTTGAATATCTTTCCCTCTTTTACATTCGGTTCGCCCTTATGATGCAACCAGACCTCCCTTGGTGAGCTCTCATGCAGGACCCTATCAAGGTTCATTTTCTTCCCACCAGCCAGATCTAAAGAATCTTCTATGTGCATGAGCACTAGACAGTCAACCAAGTCAACATCATCCTCTAAGTTATCAGTCATCGATTTGGTAACCTATAGGCCTGAGGAAGGTGTCATAATGTTCTTCTTTGGTCCCATTTGGCCAACGCCCTCTTGGGTCCCTAATGAACCGCCACCTAAATCTGCATCTTCCTCTACGTCTTCTGATCTCAGTTCAGATGAGCCCTTCAAAGAAGATATGGGCACGACATGCTCTTGTGACTCCTCATGCCCAACTATAACTTGTCCCCTTGATAGTGAAGCAGTTTCCACTGAGATAGATCTTTATTGGTGTCACAAAGAACTTTCTAGATCTCATTATCATCACTATTAGCCCCTCTGCTCCCAACTCGAAGTCTCGACGCCCTCAACCATGGTCCATAGGGAGGTGTTCCTTAGCGTTCTCTTTGTACTTTGACCACTCCTTGGTTGCAGTCTGACGCCCTTAAACCTGTCGCCTTCATTGCTGCTTGTGGGTGTTGGACAGCGAGCGACGGTGGGCGACAAGTTTCGACGGCGGCGAAGGTGGTGATGATGCTGAAGGTGGTGAGGAGGTAAGACAGTGGACGACGGGTCAGTGGTGGTAGTTGTGGTGTTCGCAAGGCAGCAGGAGAAGGTTAGAGAGTTAGGGATTCAAAAATGTGAGAGGGCGGTGAAATCGCGAGCTGTATATTTAACAAGCTATCTCTAAGGTTCCTAGTAAGAACCGCGGAGATAGGTCCCCACAAATTATTTATGCGGTTAGGGGCGCTGAGATAGACCATTTTTGTATTAGTGTGGGGGCATCTTTTCATAAGTCAACCGAAGAACTGAAGGAACACCCTCCATGGTGACTGAAATGCAACGTAGAACTATCTTATAAACATCATGCAGGACTTTGATCCTTAAAAATTCACCCCAAGTCAACTATTATCCTCATCATACTCCAAGAATGTTCCAAATTTGTTACCGAGCCGTTAGGCAAAGTTCTTGTGCCGGAAAATAAGGGGTACATCATGTATGCGGAACAAATCAGAATAGATTGAAATTCATGGTCCTTGGGAGCTATCGAAAGTCCATGGTCCCCGGTGTAAGATCTCATGTATAGTCTTCTCCTTTCCAAGATCAAACAGGAAAAAGTTTTTACCCTCGCTTAAAACCTTGATTTCTTCATGCAATTTCCAAGCCTTGTCAAACGTGTCTTCCAGGGCCCTGACATTTGTAAATCCGGAAGAAAATAGCTAACCTAGGATACAATACTCGAACTATGGGTTATCCCCGACTTTCAACCGATCATCTAAGCTCATAGATAGACCTTCTTCCCTGTGAGCAAGATGTTGCAGAGACAAGAAAAGGGGGAACATGAAAGATCAAACGGAAGAACAAGTAGGTGAGAAGGAGAGCCTTAGGAGTGAATGGAAGTGCAACAAGCCACATGCTGCAGAACCTTATGATGAACATTTGTGTTCCCAAAAAAAGCTTTGGGTATATCGTCAGGCTTGGTGCTCAAGAAACCAAGAGGAGTCAAAGAGTCGCTAGACCCTGTGATTGAAAGAGAGAAATATTGTTGTTCCTCGATTTGACGTTATATCATCCATTCTATGTGTAGTGCCAATCTAATAGTTGAAGGATACCTTTTATTATCTTAGAATCGACAAGGTTGAAAAAAGATTCCACGAGAGGAGAGTTCCAAGAGTGATCATCCCTATACTTTTAACAAATCTACCACTAGAAGGTTGAGGTGCTGAGGAGACTTCGGGGTGATAAGCTTGCTTGTAAAAATGGAATAGAGTTAAGGATCACTCCAAATCTTATAACTTACGTAGTGGGATGATTAGCATCTCTTTGTTTCCAAGCACCTAAAGAAAACAAATTTAGACCAGTATACAAGGACTTAGAAGGCAGTTTTACCCTGGTTATGAAGGGTTCAGTTATATGTTTGTTGTGGCTATGGAGCGCAAAATCAGCTTGCTCCTCTAAACGTCAAGGATATGTATTCAGAAAGAAGCATATGGACATTAGAACGCAGTTTTAATTGTGTTGTTTTGTAGTTGTCTTTATTGCTTCATCGGAAGCGGAAAAAAGCCTTCTAATTAAAATACTGCTTAGTGCGCTTTAGTCAGTTTCCATCCGAGAGATCCTAAACAACCTGATTTCACTGATTAACTCAACATTGGCAATGTGGGTCAAGTTGAGCACGCGTTTTACTACCGCGCACAACCAGTGCTAATTGGGGCATTGTGCAAATTCAAAGAGTTTGTGTCCATTAGCGTGTTCTCATCCTCATTCTTACCACCAAGCAACCTAAAATCCCACTCGGCTATATTGCAGGGCTCTTCCTTTTTCTTTCCTCCAAAATTTTTAAATACTCATGAACGAAAAAAAAACAGTTTGTTAATAAGTACTACTATTAATCAGTGTTCAAAAGTTTCCAATATTCAAACATGGGATATGATGATGATGCCGTTCAAACATAATGATTACAATTTGCATTATTTAAGTTATACAATATAAGTACTATAACATAAGTTGTCATGTTTTGCCATTCTTTCTTCCTTCCCACTGTGTGTGAAGTGTGAACATTTTAAAGGTGTAATTTGCTCCACAGCACACAAAAATAAAGCGTTTCCACTTGTCCCTACATGGGCACACCGGCTTTACACATTGCCCGAGATGTAATGTTTCAAGGCCCTCCTCCTACCTCAACTCAGAGAGTTAATTTAGTCATAATTAACACTAACCAACAAAACAAAACGAATCTTATAGATTTGATTGTGTTATCATGCACTTCATGTGCATATTGGAACCCACACTCTCTCTCTCTCTCTCTCTAAAGGTATACAGTTACAAATAAGCCCCATTGCATGATTAAGGCAGATACAGACAGAATAGTGTCATTTGATGTATAAGACATATATAAAAAAAATATTATTGATCGGATAAAATTCGTTTTCATAAACCGTTGCACACTACCGTTCTAGTTTTACTACTATTATTTGTTCTTGTCGTTTTCCTGAATGACAATGTGAGTTGTAATACTAAAAATATGGATAAAAGTTGCTTGTTTTTAAGAGTATCGAGTAAGCAAAATATGTGATTTTGTATGTGCCCAATCGCTCTCCCTTACGAATTTACCATTTCCAATATATATCACTTTTGGCTTTCCGTTGGTGTGGAGAAGTTAGTTGTTGTAACTGTGCGTAGTTGCTAACACCACCTAGAAACAAAACTTGGTCTAGGGGATCACACTACATATATCTTTAAATGGAATTAATGGTTGTTCTAGGATCATTTGGTTATAAATGAAAACTCTATGAGACTTTAGATTAAATGAATCTAACATATCTACCGTACCAATTCTACTCTTTAGATAGTATTAGTGAATCTTGTAGAAAAACCCGGCCAGTCGAGTTATTAGAGAAGTCACCATCTTGAGTTTAAGGGGTCATTCGGTGGCCGTGAGAGAAATGAATCAAACGCAGGTTTTACCTGCTTTACAAACAATCTAGCTGTAGTTAACCAATAGAAAGAGGAGAATGGTTAAATTGGAGGTTCCACTAAAAATAAAGACCAACAGTTATCTGCCATCTGTCCACTTATACCTAGGATGCTGTGCTCTTTTTTTTTCGCCGCAAGCGAACGCCCCCTAATATACGTGTATGGAATAATGCCACAATCATATACTCCATGGAGAAGCCGACACTGATCATATATAGAGTTTAAGAGCTTCATTATAAGTTCCTCTTGAAATACCTCATTGGAATTATAGAGTGATTCGAGTCATCATGCCCCCTACCATAGAAAAACGGAGTTATATGGACTAAGGTTGGATAATTAAGTAGACACTTTTTAGGATTAAATTAAGCTAACTATTTTGCAAATCTGAATTATATTTTTCCTATCGTTAAGGTTGGTTGGATAATTGTAGAACAATTTAACTAAATAAGCAGTCATGTTCAGTGTTTTGGATTTTTTTTATCATTATTCGTTATCAAGGTAACTTGTTTAATGATTATCATGATGAAACTAATAATCATGTTGAAATCACTATACTACTTGCCAAATGTTCTATGGGATACGTAAAAAATGGCTCCATCCATGGGCGGCTCTTAGCATGTCCAACAATGACATGGAACAGGGCCCCCAATTTTAGGGCCCCCAATTTTTGGGACCTATTTTTTTAGTAAAGTCAATTATCTTGTAGTTTATATAATTAAAAGGTTGCATAGGTTTCTAACATATTCATTATAACATATAAATAACAGTTGATTGAATTTAATACTATTAATGTCTTTTAGCAGACAAATAAAATTATCGATGAAATTGTTTATATTCCAATAATACTATTTAAAAAGATATATATTGATCTTCCCTCTTTTTCTACCTAGTAAATCACAATCTCTTCAACTACGTACTTCTATCCAATCAAATACTAACACTTATTTCTTTAAAGAGCTTGTTGTAAAATGCTAGTAGAATCAATATTTTTACGTGATTATTCAATAATAAGTAAACTTCTTCTAGTTTGTCTAAATTGTCATTTTTGACATTTATGTCATTACATAACTTGATATAGAATTATATTGTGACACAATTAAATTAATAATTCTATATTTTATATTTGAGTTTTAATTTATAAAAGACCCCCGTTAAAATATTCTACACAGGACCCCACAAATTACCGAGCCGCCCCTGGCTCCATCTCTCCCTCGTTCCAATCAAGGACCGCAATTAGAGAAACCAACAGTTATAAATATGCCTACAAAATCCAATTAATTGATCTCTTGAATCATGATTCCCTGAATTCACATACAGTCAGTATTTCACTACTCTGCGGTATAAACTAATGCATGGAGGAGACATATAATTGTTGCTTGCAGCCCCGAAAACAAGGAGGACTGCATGCCTAGAAGTAGAAGAGGCAGCTTCGGAAACATTCTTTGTGGTGGGATAGCCATTAGCGGGGCCGCGCCTGCTGCCAAACGACACGTCAATGCAAAAGGTAAAAACTGATTTATATATTTTACCTTCGTTAAAAATGTGAGAAAAATTAAAGAAATTTTCAAGGGGCAGGAGAAAACAAAAAATTGGGAAAGAAAGGCCGAAGTTTATTCCCAACTGTACTATCCGAGAACACTAGATAATAAAAAGAAGATAGATATCTTCGATCTCTTTATATCTTTTGGCATTTTTTAACCTTTCGTTTTTTTTAATGTCTTGGATGATGCACAATGAAATAAAAGTAGCGAACCGGTAAATTGGCTGATCAAAACCCTGACCGCGCGTGCCTTCCGGGGCGCGAGGCTCTGCTCCTCTGCTGCCCGTCAAAGAAGATCAGATAGGGCCCAACATTACAGCGAAGAAAAAACAGAGGAAAACGACAATAGAGAAGGAATGGGAATGAAGTACAGAAATAAATAACACGCTTTGGCCTGTCACTGTGTGTGGGGCTCGGTAGATACTGTATAATTAGTCTAAATTTTCGAATGTAGATTGTATTTTTGGCTTGGTCTTGGGGGGCCGCAGACACCAGAAAGCCACAATAGCCGTCCTGCAGTACAACCCCGGCCAAACCAAGCCCTCATTTTTTGCACCAGAATCAACTGGTTTATGATTTATTAGCTGGTTTATCAGGTTCAGTTTATTCTTTTGTTGTATTATGGGTTAGATATCATTTACTTATGAAGCTTATTCAAAACAGCATTATCAGTTAGTTAATCAGTTGGTTTACGTATTATCAGTCACATTATCAGTTGGTTTACATATTGTTAGTCACATTATCAGTAGGTTTATCAGTTCAAAACTCTAATACAAAAAGAACAAATTATATAGATTTTTACACAATTATCTAATTTTGAAATCAGTCATCGACCCATATCAGCTATTAGCTGGTTTATTCTTTTGCAGGCCCAAATTGTACCGTCATCGTTTCTCCGGCCAGTGATGACTACCTACCGACCCACCCCCACAGGCCAGGCCAGCACATACACAATGCACTACTCTAACTTTAATCTCAACATTTTAAGACACCCCTACCAGCCCTACGGCCCACTTTTCCCCTCCCCAACCGGCACCTTTAGCTGATCAAGCGGGTTGGGTCCGGCTGACTGCTTGCAGCTTTTGCTTTTGTCCTCCCTCTGTATCAGGCCCCCTGTGAGATTCGTATTTCTCTTTCTATCACTCAGAACCACATCCTCACGCCTAGTATTGCTAAATTCATGAAAATATAGTTTTCACTATTAGTAGTGACCTCTACATGTGCAATCATACCTTATTTTTTACTCTATCTCTCCTCAATTTATTTTACTGTTATTTTTATAATAAGTTTTTCTACTTCAATATTAAACATATAAGATAAAATAATTTTTTAAAATTAAGTTTTGTAGCATATAGTTTATCATGTAAGGAATCATATGTAAAATTTAAAATTTTAAAATTATTTTATCTTATATGTTAAATATTGAAGTCAAACGACATATTCAAATAGTAAACAAGATGATCAATTCAGAACGGGGAGTATGACAATAGCCATATGCACCTATACCTGCCAATTTGGCTTCATTTTAAGCTACCTCTGACTCATTTAAAATATCATTCACCCAACCCAATCTAAAAAATAAATGCTTGAAAAATTATAACAATAAACTAATCCGTTTTAAATCTTTAAATCCTAACCTAACCGACCTAGCGTATTTTCAAACTTACAATAATTCATATTATTATTTAATACGTGATAAATGTCAAATTCCATGAGATTAAATTGTATATATTTAGTAAAATAGCTATTTTGGTAGATCATTTTTCAGCGTACAAAAGCTACTTTTCATAGCCCTCGGATAGCTTCAAAGTATATTTTATTGATACAGTCACATCCCCTGAATAGCATTTGATAGACCATTTTTCAAAATATAGTAGCTACTTTGGAAACTTAATAGACATAAATGACGATACATATCCTCCTTTAATATCATCCACAATATATATATATCCTAATTTTGTTCACCCTTGTACATCATCTAAACATACCAGTGGTGTCGTATCATTTAGAAAATACTAAAAACAAATATCATTCACAAAAAATAACATCCTGGAGGAGTTATCTTACATCAGCAACTGCATAGCTAGTTGCATCGAACTAAACAAATAAAATATGAACAGTGGCGGAGCCACATGTAGCATTGAGTGGGCTTGCCCCCCTAATTTTAAAAAAATTAGCAAGAAAGTACATATAATATAGTATATATTATAAGGTGGCCCTTCTAATATTTTATAATGGCTCCCTAAATTTTAAAAGCTGGCTCCACCCCTGAATATGAAGTCAAAACTTTCAAAATAATTATTTGATATGTAGAACTAGTTGGACCATTTGTTTGATTATCATTATGACATGTGTGCTATTTTTTTCTAGTTGAATCATGGTTTGGATCTATACTCTCGATCTAAAAAATAAATGGATTAATATATAATCAAGATTATGGATTGAGTTTCGAATCGGATCAAAATTAACTGGTCTCGATACTAGCGAGTTTTTTTTTTTTTAACTTCCTGTTCTAGTCTATGATGTTTGTTTCTTGTTATTTCTGTTACGTTTGATCTTAGATCGTTTAGTTATTCAGTGACGAAGCAGAAGTATGAATAGTGCTAAGGTATAGTTGGGAGTGCGAAACTAATTAAGTCTCTATTTGATTTTAACTTTTGAATGCTTCAATCCGGGCAGTACATCCACCGTTTCATTAATGAATTTATAAAGTTGTAGAAGTTCCAGATGAGATGGATGAATACGATACAGTTGATAATGATGACCATGCTCGTTCGTCTGAAATCATTTTTTTTTATTTGAAAATACGTTCGTCTGAAATCATGGTACTAGCAAATCCAAACAATATCGATCTCTGATTAATCATCATTCCAAAATGCCTTTATGTTTGTTTACCTCCTACAAATAATAGAAATTTAAGTTTGATGTAACACACAGCAATTAAAGGTAATTTATTATTTCTATCGGTCAATCAACGGTCAAACAAATTGAAAAAATCTTCTAGTGACATACTATGAGATATCAATATTAATTTACATTTTCTTGGCTACATGTCACTGTAGCTATCTAGCTACATACATCCAGAGGAGGGGTGTGCGTGAAGGAGGAGGGGCGCGCGTGACTGCAGCAGTTTTTTTTTTTTATTTTTTTTCTTTTTCTTACTTAATCATAAAATTTTTAAATTGTATAATTTTTAACATATAAGTCCAAATAAAAAAAAATTATATCATTGTTCATCTAAATTCGAGCTCTTCAAAATAAGACCAGTCATGGATATGTTTTGAAAACTTTTTAAAAAAATTATTTTTACATGTACATCATGATATTTTAATGTGAGGATGTATGTACATATTTTAATGTGAGAATGTACATGTTTTAATGTGACGATGTACATGTTTAAATGTGAGAATGTACATGTTCTTGAATGAACATTTGTACATGTTTGTATGGTCATATGTACATGTTTGTATGACCGTTTGTACAAGGTTCTTCCTTATATGTACAGGTTTTAATTTAAGGATGTACATATTTAATGATTCGTACAAGTTTATATGACTATCTATATGATTTTAATGAGAGGATGTACATGTTTTTACGTGAGGATGTACATGTTTTAGTGAACATTTGTACATGTTTGTATGACCATCTGTACAAGTTTTCTTTTACGTTTTGTGCACTATACATGTAAAAATAATTTTTTTTAAAGTTGTCAAAACATATGTATGACTAGTCTTGTTTTGAAGAGCTTGAATTTAGGTGAACAATGATATAATTTATTTTCATTTTGGACTTATATATTAAAAGTTACAATACTTTAAAGTTTTTGTGATAAAGAAAAAAAAATAAAAAAATTTTAAAAAAAAGAAAATCAAAACGGGACGTGCGCCCCGTATGTACCAATATACTTCTCCCATTTGAGTTCATTTAATTTTTTATTTTACATACTAATTGTCATGTTAGTAAGTGAAGTAATTTTAGCATGCCATGTCAGCAGATGTAGCCATCCTAGCTACATGCAGGTGTAGCTCAGAATGGCTGTTAATTTAAGTGGCATGTCATACAATAAATCAATACTAATTTGAGCTGGCTCTCTCATAAAAAAATAATTACATATTAATTTTAAAAAATATTTGTTACTTATTAATTAATAATTATCTAATAATTTCTTTTCGGATACTATAATTTTAAATTGTTATATCAAAATAATAAATATTTAGGAAAATTTTACCATAACACTAAGTTTTTGTTTAGTTCATGATATACCACTGTGTTTTTTAAATTATACAGGATAACACTGAATTTTTACTTATTTCACCAGATAACACTCTGTCATATTCGTGAACTGCTTCGTTAATATTTATGGAAATAGACTAAATTATCCCAGTTATTAATTAATTGTCTGACAATGATTTGTCATATTGATAAATAAGATATTACTTTCGTTTAACTAATAAGAGGGGTAGTTTAGTCTTTTTTCTAGGGATATTAGTGAAGCGGTTAACGAAATATGAGATTGAGTGTTATATGAAAAAATAAGTAAAAACTTAATATTATTATATGTAAATTTAGAAACATGGTGGTATATCATAAATTAAACAAAAATCCAATAGTATTTGGTGAAATTTATGTGATACAATGGTTTTAAAATAAAAATTATTTATTTATTACTATACATGTTTTTATAAAAACGTATTTGAATAGTAGTTAATTACTGTATTCTAGTGTAATATTACCTTTTATAAAAAAATATAGTTTAAAATTTTAATATTTAATTTTATATATATATAATAATATTTGTATTAGATTTTTTACTAGTTAATTATTTTATGAATAAAGTTTATTAATAAAATATATATTTTATATTTTTAGTTTCTTATTTTTAATTTTTTATGTAAATTATTAATTAATTAATTATAACAAAAATAACTAAAAATAACAAGATCCATTAAAATAAGACCTGAATAAATGGGGCTGCATCGTGACTCCACATGCAAAACCTTTTAGCCGGCTCTGAATTTGAGTGACATGTCAAGGTTTATTTAAATGTTAATGGCATAAAATAGAATAGCTTGATATATATATATATATATTAATTCTTGTATTCGGGGTAGGACCTTAGAGCTGGCAAAATATGCTATAGGCCGACCCAAACCAGTTTTATCCGGTTAATAAATGGACAAATCTAGTCATGGGTTTAATATTTAGAGATTCGGCTCGTGATTGGTTCTCACTAGATCAAAACTAATCTGGTCTAAGACTAAGACCAGTTTATGATAAGCTTGATAATGGTTTAATTGAACCCGTCTAGAATCTGTTTGGACCCGGAAAAACCGTTGATACAATGTAAATTTCAACCAGCCGAAATCATGAGATTTCTGATTACCCAAAATACCGATTTTGCATCTTACACATAAAATTAGGGTGACAAATTTTACGCAACCCATAACCCGACCTAAACCCAACCCGTAAATAGTAGGTATGAGTTAAGATTATTAATCTATTTAATTTTTGGGTCGGGTATAGGTTACCTATTGAATATATAGGTTGGATATTGGTTAAGAGTCCTAACCCAAATTTAACCCGACCCGTTTACTTAATTTAATTAAAAATAAATAAATAAATATGTATATATTTTACTTGAATATGTATTAATTCTATAATCATTAGTATAATAGCAGACAAAAATACTATCAATTCTTTAGGCCCACACAAATAATTATTTTATAAATCCAGATATATTTTGTAGGTCATCTATATCCACCATTCATTGTTTGTTTGAAAACCTAAATATTATGTCAATCATTAGTCGCACAAAATCCACCGTTCACAATATTTCATTCCACAAATAACGGTTATAAGTTAAGATTATTAACTCATACAAAATGTTGACATTTGGAAAAACGGCACACAATGATTCGAAATAAATAATCGTCATTTGTATTTAAATGGTTAAACAGGTCGGGTATGGATTCAATGATTTTATATGGGTTAGGTATGGGTTGAAAGTTTGTAATCTGATTATTTTTTTATTAGATATAGGTCAATACAATTTTAATTGGGTTGGATATGGGTCAACCTGACCTATCAATCCGAATTATCACCCCTACGTAAAACACCTAATAGATGTTTGGTGGTGATATGGAACAATAAGCGCAAGGAAGAAGATGAATGATGAAAGCGATAAACCGGAACAATTAAACCAGACGCTTCTTTCTCCAATCGAAAATACCTCTGTCCGCTATTTCGTGCATGCATTTATGCTTCTTCTCGTGTTTAACTGTTATACCTTTTTGGGCTACTCCTATTGTGCTTTGATTACCCCTTTTTGTATATAGGATGAGTATGACCCTCATCATTACCCAAACTTAACTCATGTACGCAGTTGATACATAGGTAATGTATTGTGTCTATACAGTCGCAAGATAGCGCAGCATAGCTTAGTATATTTATCGCATGGTGAAAAGACAATCATGCACACATGCCGTAGATATCAGCTAGCTGTGAGTGATCAAAGACAACAAAAGGACAAATGACGCGATATACTACTGAAGAAGTATCACCAGCGGACCAAGAACCGGAAGAAATTATTCTGTTATCCGGAAGAGAAATCATTCTGTTCTGTAGGCATCTTACGAAACCTCACAGTCCCAAAATGGGACCCCCAACAAATACATCAATATAATAAGACATGCATAGAGTGATACTTAGCAAGTACTGCGCAGCTACCCCTGGCAGGAACTAGACAACAAACACTGTGGTAACATTCATATAGAAAAGCAACCTACGCACACTTCTACTCACGCCTGTCAGCCAAAATTCCATAGACAGAAAAGCAATTACTAGAACTAGTACTCGTCGGTAAGGATGGAGCAGGAGAACGCGACAAAGTTCCTCACCATATACGTGTATGTGGAGTACTAGCTACCTGCCAGCTGATCGAGCAGCCTATTATGTAGCCGCTGCGCTGCACTCTTCCATGTGAGTTGGTGCCGATTGGTTCGAGAGCGGCGTGGGACATGACTAGAGGAATAAGATATAATGTAGCTTAGAAAGACGATCTATATAGCCTGCCCTGTTTGAGTGATTGGCCTCAAACCACAGACGGTACGTATCAATGAATCATGTAATGATCAAGCTTTGGTCGGCAAGTAGAACTGGATCGCAAGAAGTGGACCAATCGATGATGTATATCCCAGCCATTGTTATATGCCACTGCTAAACATCACCGGAGTCTGAAAGACTGAATTCAGTGAGGAATATCGCGGGCTGGGTAGAAACCGGAGGCTTCTATTTGGTATAGTATCCAACAGTATGTGTAATGTGCAACCCATGAAAAATTATAAATATTTAATTAATCAAATGAGCAAGCAAGTACACAAACAAGTATTCATAGGAACGCAAATAAACTAATATGTAAATTGACAAAGTTACAACCACCATCACCAGGCTAAGACTCACCAGCCTAACTCATATGTCTGTCTTGAGCGGGGCAAGATCTCATGCCACAAGACAACCAACACCTTAGCCTGACAGGGACTATGATGAGTGGATTTTAACACCCAACAACAATGTCTCAACACCGAATCGCTAGTCCCGATGCAAGACTACGAGACTAACGGGGTTGGGTTCTAATTGTTTAATCAACACCGTCCCTAGAACCCAATAGCTCAAGTCGTCCAAGGACATCAACACTCCACACTAGTAGAAAAAATATTATATAACACGCACTTTATAACACGGTTATGTTGTAATGGTGTTATAAAACGTTTTACAACACGGTTGTATAATATAACCGTGTTATAAAATGTGAGACAAATAATGTTATTCGGGAAAATAGGTTTTTTAACACGGTTGTGTGTTACCCGAGTTATAAGTGTCTTCAATATAACACGGTTTTACCTACCCGTGTTATAAACCTTATTTTATAACACGGTTACATGTTAAAACCGTGTTATAAGATATCTCTGTTACTATTACTTTCAATTTTTCGCCAAATACTACCTTCTCCCGTGAACGCGCCGAAGCTTTGTTTTTGCCCGCCTCGTTCTCTACCAACTCCTCCCAGATCGATATCGCAATCCCACCTAGGTTGCTACATCGTCGCCAATTCGCCATTGCCGCCACTCCAATATTCACCTCCGACATCGCTTCCACCGCCACCACTACTGCTTCTTCCACCTTCTTGCCTTGCTCAGTTCTAGTCGCAACTCCAAGAGTGAACCCCTTTAATCTTCTTCCTGCGTCATACAAATTCCCTACATGCACCACCTCCTCTAACCTTCTTTCTGTTTTCACACAAGAACTCATCCCAGATGTGTAGTCCAGGGGCACTGCAACTCATTCTCTGAGCACCAGCAAGGAATAGTGTCAAGCTCTCCAGAGAGAAGAGCCCCCTTCTGTTTCAAAACAAAACACGTAACCACCGCCTTCATCTTCGACAGCCGCTGCCTTCATCTTCGACCGCCGCTGCCTTCATCTTCGATCGCTTCTGCCTTCGTATCGCCTTCAGAATCCAACCGTACCACCGTTGTCTCGCCTTCAACGTCGACGGCCACCACCTTCGTCTCTTTGACTGCACCACCTTCGTCTCTTTTGAGGAAAATATCCTACGATGTTGCCGCTGGCTGTGAACTGAAGTCCTGTTCTTGTTCTTCCATTAATTTTGCAATTGGTGAGAGTTATTTCACTTTCATTGTTGCTAGAATGAAGTAAATGTATAAGCGTTTTCCAAAAATTGAAATTTAGATTCGTTAATTGTTATATGTGTTCTATAAGCCAAACCGTAACTTGATTTAAGGAAAAAAAACTGGAGAAACCCCTAAGTAGTGACCATGGCGGTTTGACGTTCTACTGGAGGAAACCTGCGCACTTCCTCACCTGCTACACCAGTGAGTAACGCCCTGCTATTATTCAGCCAGAAACCAAAAAAAAAAATAGAGAATGCTCACACTGGAAGTGAAATCTCGGTAGTAAAACAGAGGGAGGAAGAGTAGTGAGCTACACTAAGGTAAAGGTAAAGTATACTTTAAACACCCACTCCCCTTGGTACATGGATGACCGAAAATCACTCAGGTTTAACACCCTTAGATCACATCGTTCTGGGAGAAGAAGCTGGAACCACCAGACCTCTAAGGAGCCGTGAACAAAGGAGGGAGAAGTCAAGGTTTGGGTGATAAGGTAATACATTTAGCTAGAGTACTCATAGAATTTTAAGTCTAGTTCCTTCTGGAGTTGGTGAAGAAGTTAAAGGACCCTAACATGTGTTTCTTCCCTCCTGTTGAAATGGCTGAAGCGTGAGATAGGAGCCCAGACTGACCGTGAGTGAAGAGCACATACGAGGTGGGAAAACAGTTTTGGAGAAGGTAAACCATCTACCTAAATGCTTAATGTGTGAGTTAAAGTTTAAACTGATGATTAGGATTAAAAGATGATCAGGAGTCTTGTTATATGCATAGGACCGTGTTAATTGTTCTGACCTTGGTGACTTTCCTGTGAGAAGTGTTAGGAATCTAACATATCAAACTCATTTTTTTTTCTGGCGAGCATAACCATAAAAGTTTGAAATCTCTTGTTGCACTCTACCAAATATACAAGCTTTTCCCATCTCCATTATGTTTGTGTCTGAGCCTTCTGAAGAAGTAAATCACTAGAGCTGCAATTTTACAAACCAGATTGTAAATGGGGCTGAAGCAACAAGATGCTCTGCGCCTCTTCATTCCCTTACAGTGGCTTTACCTCTCTTCATTTTTTTCTCTTTTTGTTCCAACGCCTCTGCAGCAACAAGTCATTAGGACTGTTTCACCTTGCAAACCAGAGTGGAGAAAATGCTGAAACCAGATCATTCAAGAATTAGTAATACACTCTCTAATCTGAATGTTCATGTACTGTATTAATAAACATGTTCCTGGAAAAGAAAATAGGTGGAGTTAATGTGAATATAGTAGAGTGATCAAACATACGTTGCTGAAGGTAAAAGTTGCTGGAAAAGATCCAAATACACTCACCAGATCCCATCAATACCAATTTCAGGAGGTATACCAATTTTCTCCATCAGTAAACGTACATTCTAAGTGATTTAGGCTCCAGTATAAGTAGTTACTCCAGCCATTCCTATGTCATCTGCTCTGTGCGCATAACCAATAAAAAAAATAGGAATACATTTGGGAGCAACCTGTAATGAGTCGCAAGGCACTTATACTCATGCCTTCTACTGGAATTGTAATCCTACTCACTCCAGTGATTATAACAGCAGAAGTTATACTCTTCTGTTGCACCTGGTGAAGTAACGGTAAGCATAGCAGTGGCATACCAGCCCTGTTGCTCATTCTAATTATTTATACAGCAAACCTTGAAGAAGATAGTGAACGATAATGGTGCAGTCCTCTGCTGTTTCCAAAAAAATAGGGGAGGAAAATCACCTCTAAATCCTAAGCAAGTTTTTTTATTTATTTATTTTGGTTAACATCCTAATAAATGGTAGCAATGTCTTCAGTATATCTCGGTTGTTTTAGAAACCTGAATATTAGATATGAAAAATCTGTATCAAATAACGATAAGCATAGCAGGAAGTCATTAGTTTAGGAAAAAAAAAATCTGTTAACCTCTACCCTCCAGTGGAGCCATCCATGATATTGTGGAGTCTGTTTTGAAATTTAAGGCCTGATAATACATTTGGATAGGTGGGCAATCAGGTCAGGGGAATTGAAAAGCAGACTCAAAAAATTTCTGATCCAGCTTTATCCTTGGTTAAATGAATCTTTCTACCGCATTACATTATTGCTTTAAATAAATGTATACTGTGTAACTTTGAGTTGTGCTGCTGTTGGGCGTTTCATATTTAGCACCATACTTTTACTCCCACGAACAGATATAGGGTCATTCAGGGCATTGCTTCACATTGTTTTCCGCTGTAACGGATAGCATGTTAATAGATGATGTTAACGAATAACCTTGGTTAAATCATTCAGTCTATTTTTGAACTCAAAATGATGTTTTACTTCAGTTTTTTTACAAAATTGTACAGCAGCTTCAATTTTGTGAGTCCAGTTTGTACTTCATTTTCATTTCTATTATCACCGCTTCAAATTATTGTCATATTTATATTCTCTGTACAAGTTTCTTCTTATGAAAACCTGTTACAGTATTTAGCATCCACATATTTCATTGGTGATGCCATATTTATATTCACCATTTCAATTACTATCTAAATGCAATTTACTTATACAACAGTTTTTCATTTGTTTTTACAGCTTTTATTGTCAGTGAAGACATTCAAGGGATAGTTTCTTCTGAAACTGGAAGTGATAAAACAATCTCTTCATCTACTTATACCAAGTACTCGAGTCCGTGCAACTGAGTCCCCACTTTCCAAGTGAGAGTGTGACCATGAAGATTCTAATGGTAATTTGATAGTTAAGCTTTTTTTCCTTAGTATTTTTTTTTGATGTATCATCTGACCATGATTTGTAAACACTGTCATTTGTAGTATCACCTGTATTGCTAGAGGTCATTACAAGTTTGTTGTGTTAGTTGCCATTTATATTAGCGGCTCGGGTATCTTTAACCCCTGATTATCACGTGGATAGGCTGTTAGCTCAGTTTTGCTGCCCAGTGTTTGATGGCTGTTAGCTCAGTTTTGCTGCTAAATTTTGCCCAGATTCTACCCAATTTTACACTATCTATGTGACAACCTGAATCCAATTTATACATTATTTAGTGTCATTATTATTGCAACCTGAAACTTGCAATTTACGCTCAGTTATGCTCCAGAAGTGTTGCTCAGTTATGCACCTGAATTGCTGCTGCTACTGAAATTTCAAATCTGTTACACCAGGTATTTCTTCTTTTGCTTAATGAAATAGTATTCAAGTGATGCACAATCTTTAAGGAGACAAACATTACTAAAATCATGCAATCACCCAATGTTTGATGGCTGTTTTTAGTGAAATGATTACCATCCAAGAATAGGGTTTGATCTAAATATAAGGTTGTTTTCCTCATGGATAATACCACCTCTTTATCTGTTTTAATTGTTGTTACAATCTGTCACTTTGCTTCAGTTTTAGTCTCTTAATGGTGTCGGTTATGACTTTTGGCTATTATATAGAGGCGGTAAAACTATTTCTCTAATATTGGCTATTATATAAGAAGGTTAGACTTGGTGATGATGGTAATCCCAGTAGTATTGACTTGAAGATCCGTCACTTCGAAGTATGAATGTTTGTTTTGCATTATATGCTGTCACTTTAGTATGCTTTTTGAATATATTTAATTTCTGATCCACCGCTATATTGTGTTATTAGTGTCCTCGCCAAATGGATTATGTGAGATGTGGCTATTTTGTGATGAGGTACATGAATGACTTCTGCGCCAACATACACCTCAATTTTACTAAAAGTGATGACGAGGTACGTAAAGTGTGGTATTATGTTATTTGTTTATAGTGTAGTTCTTGTTTGTTACGATTTGCTGCTGCATCGTCTCCACTTCTCTCAATTAGTTTCTCTTCTTTCTGCTGTAAAAGAGTTTCATTTTTGAGCAAGTATAGCTTTATTTGTGAAACTAAACAAAAAACAAGGGAACTTGAAGGTGTTAAGCTAAAGATGATGAACTCCAAGTAGAAGTGGCAATGGCACATTACAAGACTTGGAATAATGGGGTGGGGTGGTGAGAAAGATTAGTATTTTTTTTCCTTGTGTGACTATGACTATATAGTTTATAATGTATTTCATCGACATGATGATGTTTTCTATTGATATGGTTTTTGAAACCAGATGTGTGTTGGCAGTACATTGTTAGTGTATAAGTTAGCCTATTCCCACAAGTTTCCATCTCATCAAAACCTATCGATTCCGGCAACAGTTTATGATTAAGGAACACTTCTTAGATATCAATCTTATTCTAATATCTTTATTGTTTCATATATTAGGTATATGAATTCTTTCACAATTATGGCAATACTTACACTACAAAGGAACTTGACTTCGTGAGAGAAGAATTGGCACAATGTTTAAATATACAGTTTTTTGTTACACAGCTCTAGCGGGCAGGTATGTAAAATACAGTATTATGTTCGTTTCTTTTTCAACACTTATTAACTATATATACTTGTTCTAATATTTCTATTTTTTAAATATACAGTTTTTTGTTACACAACTCTAGAAGGAAGTGAACACTTTTGGATTGCTCTTAGAAGGAAGTGAACACTTTTGGATTGCTCTTAGAAGCAAGTGAACACTTTTGGATTGCTCTAAGAAGCAAGTGAACACTTTTGGATTGCTCTTAGAAGCAAGTGAACACTTTTGGATTGCTGTTAGAAGCAAGTGAACACTTTTGGATTGCTCTTAGAAGCAAGTGAACACTTTTGGATTTCTTTTTGTGGTACTTTGTACAAGAGATTGAGATTGTTGAATTTTGTGAATGTTATAGTGTATATGGGAAATGAATTCAGTGGCTCTTTTGCAAGTTGGTGTGGCTGTACACATTGAATGTGTCATGTGTAATAGACAGGATTGGTTGTTAATTGTAGTTTGTGAAGCAGTATAACAAAACAGAAAAAATATTTAAAAAAAAAAACAAGATTTATAACACGGTTGTATATATAACGGTGTTATAAAATAACTTCGTATTATTGCGGGAAACCACTTTATAACACGGTTTTAAGAATGAACCGTGTTATAAAACGACTTGAAATCTTCGTATACAACGGACTTTATAACACGGTTACATGACAACCGTGTTATAAAACTAGACTTTATAACACGGTTTGCTTAAAAACCGTGTTACAAAATTGACTTTATAACACGGTTGTCATGTAACCGTGTTATAAAACGACTTGAAATCTTCGTATAAAACAGACTTTATAACACGGTTTTCATGTAACCATGTTATAAAACTAGACTTTATAACACGGTTGTCATGTAACCGTGTTATAAAACTAGACTTTATAACACGGTTTTAAGAATGAACCGTGTTATAAAATATTTTGGCGCAAAAATAAGTAGTGTGGTTAGCATGTTTATAACACGGTTTTGGCATAAACAACCGTGTTGTAAAACCTGTATATAACACGGTTATTAACCGTGTTGTAAAATCAAGAAGTATATACGACTGCAGCATATAACACCCTCTATAACCGTGTTATATAAAGGAAATTAACCGTGTTATAAAACGTTTTTTCCACTAGTGCCAGCTGCCAGCCATCTAAAAAACCCAACCTTGAGGTCAGATCCAGGGTAACTCAAACTCCAAGAGTGAGCTAACCCAAGGCCAGCCTCTAGGGGAAACCCTAGACTATCGGCAGGTAGAGGCAAACCCAGAGATTGAAAGTTGTAAGGTCATTGATAAATAAAAATTTATACAGTTAATTTTTCTATAATTTATGGGGTCACTGACACATTTACTATAATTAATCTTTTTCACCAAAGTTATGGGGTCACGTGACCCCGGGTGCACCCCCTTGGGTACACCCCTGTCGATAGAGGGTTACAACATGGGCTAACATAGAACACTCGTTGCCCATTGACGAGTGTCCAAAGGAGCATGTTCTAGGGATGTATTTAGTATCTTTTATCAACGCTTTTCATGCTCATTTCTCCACTGTAGCTAGTTTTCCTTTTGTTTTATGTTTTATTGGTGATTTACGTAATTATTGCTGAAACATGAGGAATAACATAACTAGAAATAAAGTAGATGAAAAGGCAAATGCATGAGCGTGAATGGATCCAAAATCAGAGCTATAGCAAAGAAGATGGAGCATTTTGAAGACTGGCCTACTCACAGGACCGACCCAGGTGAGTCGGTAGGACTTTTTCTAAAATCTACTGGATCCGACCGACCCAAACAACCTCCCTAGATTGATCGGTCGGAACCTACTAGAACCGACTGACCCGGGTCAGTCGGACTTAAAATCGCTCACATGCACTAGTACAAAAAACGCCTATTTCGGCGCCCCTATTTCGGTGGTTGTAGATAAAACCGCCGAAATAGGGCTCCGAGGACACCTATTTCGGCGGTTCCTAGCTAGGAACCGCCGAAATAGGTGTCTTTTTCCAGACTACAAAAATCTCGGAGCCCTATTTCGGCGGTTTTATCCACAACCGTCGAAATAGGTTCATTTCCCGGGATTTTTTTCCGAAATTTTCAAAAGGCCGCTTAAATTTTAGTCTATTTCGGCGGTTGTTAGTAACAACCGCCGAAATAGACTTTCTTTTATTATATATTTGCTCACCGACTGGCGAACTTGCTCTGCGCCTCTAATTTCGTATCCCTAACTGGCGAACTTGCTCTGCGCCTCTATCTCTTCATCTTCTTCTCTCTAATTTCGTATCCCTAACTGGCGAACATGGTCTGCGCCTCTCTTCTTCACTGGCGAACTTGCTCTCATGGCGAACATGGTCTGTGCCTCTCTTCTTCACTTGCTCTCACTTCATCCCGTTCTCTCACGGTAAATTCGCAACCCTAACTGGCAAATAAACATGCTCTGCACACCTTTCTTCATCCTCTAATCTCACGGTAATTTTGCAGGCGAACTTACATGCTCTGCGCTTGTGTTCTTCTTCCTTGTGGTAATATACTCGAACTTATCTTATTCTCTCCGGGAACCGGTAATATACTCGAACTTACATGCTCTGCGCCTGTACGTGTTCATTTTCTTCTCTCGTGGCGAACTTACATGCTTTGCGCCTTCATTCTCGTGGTTGCGCCTCTTGAAAATCGCCGGAACTGCTGCTGTGAGGTTGAAGACGACGCGAAAATAAATTTTTTTTTAAAAAAAGGACCTATTTCGGCGGTTGTTAGCTAGGAACCGCCGAAATAGGTCCCTTTTTTTTAATTTTAAAACGCGCCTATTTCGGCGGTTGACAACCGCCGAGATAGGGTCTCATCCCTATTTCGGTGGTCTCCATTTCGGCGGTTCTAGAACCGCCGAAATAGGCCTTTTACAACCGCCGAAATAGGCCCTTTTTGTACTAGTGATGTGTCGTCTTCAACAGGGGGCGACCGACTCACGTGGGTCGGTCGAAATAGAAATTTGTCCAGATTTCTGATTTTAAAAGCTGGAAGTGAGGAGAATAGAGCTATAGTTCGAGACCAGATCAGGGTGACGCCAAAGGAAGAAAAAGAGGAAGAAGGAGAGGAAAAAGGCCCACCTCTATTGAAGCTCCCAAGCTCCATTAATGGCCATTTCTTACTCTCTCTCCCTCCTTTACTCTTTAATCATTGTGTGAACTCTTGTATACCTTGGGATGGGGTTTCTCCCCCCCAAAATTCCCAAATTGCTCTTGTAAACCTATCTTTTTTTTTATAGTTGTTTTCTTCTCATTTATGCTTTAAATTTGATCTCCTATTGCATTTATTGCGATTCCTTACAAAATTATATCTTGAGCTTGGGATTAGACAAATTGGGGATGAACCCTAACTTTCATCACTTTAAATTAGGAAGTGGAACTTTAGGGCTATTGTTAGGAGCTTGAAATTAATGCTATCTAGTGATTCTAGCATTTCTTGAAATATGAGGTGTGATTATTTAGGTAACATTTGATTAGTCCAAGATTTGAAGAATCTCTACATTAGCTCTGACAGACAACTTAGTGAGGTAGTACTGAGAGCATATTTGAGTGATTTAGGAGATTCCCACTATTCTAAGGTATACACCTATCTTGGATACGTTAGTTTAACTTTATTGTTTTTCTTCAATTTCTAATATCAACCAAAAACCCTAAAACCCCCCAATTTAAATTTATGCACTTTCATTTATCTTCTTGCACACTTACTAATTAAGCTTATAATTGATTAGATAGTTGCAAAGTTCATGTGGATATAACATTGTTGCACTACAATGATGGGGTTCACTACCCATAGTTAGCAGGATAGTTTCACTACTATTTTGCACAACCAGTTTTGGCGCCGTTGCCGGGGACTTCGGTCCAACTATTTGGTTTATTATCCGTTTGGTTTTTGTGCATATTTTTCATTTCCTTTACTTTCCCCTTAAATGTATATTTTTTTCTTTTCATTGTAGGAACTTAACTCTAATGGATGGTTATTATAATCAAGCGGGAGGTTTGCATGGTTACTCCTATGACGACTACACCGGACAAAACACAAATCAATGAAGTGTATGTCAAAGGTGCGGAGAGTACCATGAGAGCCCCCAATGTCCAATAACGATGTCAAAATTGAGAGCTCTCATGAAGGACTTAAGTGGGTGTTTGTTTTGGGGTATAGGGTAATCAAGAAAGGGATATGGAATGATTCTTTTTCCTGCTATTTGTTTTGTTAGTTTTTCCTATTTTCGGGAAAGGGGAAGGGAAAGAGAATGAGATTACCCCAAAACCCTCTATCTTGATTCCCCACCCCCTACTAGAGAATATGAGATTCCCATTCTCTAGTACACTTTGACCGAGTACATATGACCATTGATCAATGACTAATGACCATTGACCGGTGACCGGTGAATGTTGACCGGCAGCCGGCATCCGTTAACCATTGACCGATGACCGTTGACCGGTTATTTATTTTATTTCCCCCAACTCAAATTAACAACCAAGAAAATCAAAGGGAATTCTTTTACATTCCTCTTTATTCCCTTTCCTGATTCCATTTTGTTTCACAAGCTTGAAACAAACGCCCCCTAAATTATTTTTGTCAAGCTAAACCCCACCATCGTGTGCCAAGAGTGTGAACGAGACCACTAAAGCACTCACTGTCATGCGGCCATTGTAAAGGTTGATTCACCCAGTTTGAAGGAGGTCATGTCAGATCTTATCTCTTCTTGCAAGCCATAGTAAATGTTGTGGTATCTTGTGAGTTAAAAATATTTATGTGGTATACCGTGAACTATATTTATTAACAAGTAGGGATATTTTGGTCTTAAAATGTTTTGGGTTGCTAATTTATGGTATCTGGTGAATTAAAATTATTTTTTGTGGTATATATATAATTTTTTAAAAAAAACTGTGGTATTTGTGAATTAACAAACTTTTTAGTGGTATCCTGTGAATTTTCCCTTAAAATTATATGAATCACGTGTGACTATCTTAAGCATCTCATACATAACAGGAAAGTATTATTTGACTGATAATGAGTAGCATGTATTTATTGAGATGTAGTACTAGGAAGGGAATTAAACTGATTCCACATTCAAAAACATTAATCATTTTTGCGGTTAGATTTTTAGTTGACACAGTCATTATAAAAAATATGCTATCAGTTTTTTAAAATTTGCAATCATAATTATAGTTAATTTTTAAGGGCATGCACTTGTAAATTTTTTAAAAAATATTTTTAATTAATAAATATTGTTATTACAAATAATATAAAAGTTGTAGATAGTCGTTTATGATTTGACAGGAAAAGTTTTATTTCAACTTAATTATGAGATAAAGATTGTTATATAGATAAAAAAATATTTAAAAAAATGTTAACAAATTATATGATGTAAAATAAATTATTATCATATTCTATAAAATATTACAAGAAATATGATAAAGTAGACAAATTTATATGCAACATATGTTAACTTGAACTAAACCCATGACATAAATTAGGTATATCCGCACCGGATTACAAAATGCGGACAACAATACATAGAATAAGATAACAGATGGAGGAAAGAATTCAAAAACAGACGCACTTCAGTTGAGAATTAAAAAAAGAGCTTGTATTGGCTATGTAGCTAACTTTGGCTACATCCACCCACTATGTGGCTTTATTTGTTTTCTTTATCACAAAAACTTTAAATTGTTGTAACTTTTAATATATAAGGTCAAATTGAAAAAAAATTATATCATTGATCACATAAATTCAAGCTCTTCAAAACAAGATCAGTCATGGATATATTTTGACAACTTTTTTAAAAAATTATTCTTACACGTAAAATAAAACTGGTACAGATGGTCATACAAACATGTACAAATGTTCATTAAAACATGTACATCCACACGTAAAAACATGTACATCATCGCATTAAAAATATACAGATGATCACATAAATCTGTACGAATCATTGAATATGTACATTATTAAATTAAAATCTGTACATATAAGGGAGAAAACTTGTACAGATGGTCATACAAACATGTACACATGTTCATTAAAGAACATGTACATTCTCACATTTGAACATGTACATCGTCACATTCAAACTTGTACATTCTTACATTAAAATATGTACATACATCTTCACATTAAAATATCTTTATGTACATCTAAAAATATTTTTTAAAAAGTTGATAAAATATATCCGGTCTTGTACAATATATAATTTTTTTTATTTTAGACTTATATATTAAAAGTTATAACACTTTAAAATTATTATTATTATAATATAAATAAAGAAAATTCTTTAAAAAAAGAAAAATATGCAAAGATATATCAAACCCACGCGTAGCGCTCCGTATTGCTTCCTCCATGTTTACGTGAATCATTCGTCTGTTCCTCCCATATTCCCGTATTTTTTGTTTTAATTTAATTAAAATATGTTGAGATGTAGCTATCATGGTACAGTCAGTTGTAGGCAAGAAATTGTGATTCCACTATAAACAAACAAAATAAATATGATCTACAAATTTTTAAAATAAAGACTGATGATGTAAAATAACTAGACATACTTTTTATTATTTTTCCCATTTGTTTATAGAAATATGAAAAATAACGGAATTGAAAGTTTACCCTAAAGAAGATTAGTTGAATTGGAAGGAGAATGTGATATTCGAGAACAGAAGTTTTGTATTGATCCGTTTCAATCGACTCACAACTTGCCTAGATTAGATACCGTCTAGTTTGGCAAATAGTACCGCACATACAATTAATATTAATTTGTCGATCATTCAAATTGATATGAAAAATTGTTCAGAGATGTACCATGCAACCGAGTGTAAGACGCTTTGTTCTAGATAGACACCTACTCAGGACATTACATCTAAAGTTGTTTGGTTTGTGGAAAGAAGTTTCAATGTGCTCCACAAACATGATGTCAAAAAAAAAAAAACAATAATGTGCTCCACAAACACATCGGCAGTACACGAATTGGCCGCCACATCAATTTTACAGTGGGAAATCGCAAGATCAAAATAGGAAGCTCTAGTGATGATAGCCGCCCCCCACGGTCGCTTACCCCGAAAGGCCGAAACGCA
Organism: Limonium bicolor; assembly: GCA_023374045.1. NCBI lineage: Eukaryota > Viridiplantae > Streptophyta > Magnoliopsida > Caryophyllales > Plumbaginaceae > Limonium > Limonium bicolor. The sequence goes on along the minus strand of CM041776.1, from coordinate 389,244,590 downwards.
TGACATATTTATACCAAGTAGGCACAGCCTAGTAAGCGACCAAATGTGAAAGATTTAGATACCGAGACTGAGCATATATACAATGGTCAGGGAAAGGTGCCGCGCACAAAGGATAGGTATGTCTATAAACATGGTATTAGTAATATAAAATGCGGATTGCCATATTCACAATTTGTAATTACACGATCAGCCACAAGTATCTAGAAGACGTTGCAGACATCTCGATCGAGTCATCAGCTAAGCATGGTTGGATGGCCTGTCTGCAGCATTCTCTTGATCATGTCCATTCCAAATGCACTGTCCGATGAACTGCACATAAGGATCACATTAGTTCGAATATAGATGCAACAAATAAATACGTTTTTCCAGTTCCAGAAGGAAAGCAACATCATCAAAGAGTTCTAATTTAATCCAAACACCCAATAGATCTTGCCAACCATAACAGGGGATACTCATCAGCACTTCAAATACATTTGTGATTTGTTACTGGAGCGGATTTTCAGATATATATACTCTCTGTTTCAGAGACAGGGCCGCTTAAGCAACTTCATCACCACACTATTGTCCATTCTACTTATACTTTTATAGATGTATATTATTCCAATTCCATAATAGATGTAACAAAATATCTGATGAAACCCGGGAAATCATAGGCCAACGCCAAACAACCTCAAAATTAACTACTGCACATAGAGATTAGGTCCAGATGTATAGCGTTTACAAGCGGTTATTGCGAAACTAAAACAGGAAACCAATGGGAATAAGAGGATAAGGAACCTAAGATAGAAATCAGGACAGGCCTGCATATTTAGGGTTACCCCTGCCTATTACTCTAAGAGGTCAAATTAAAGTATATTTCTCTTCATGTCCCTAAGATACAGCTATCACTTCCTTAAATAGCCAAACACTAGCCTTGCCCCCTAACGTGGCCTACCAATATCATTTTTTCTTTTTTATTATCTTTATAAAAAATTGAAGCAGAACATATAATTGTTCTACTAGTTTCATATTTTCTGTAAATAAATAGTATCAGAAAGTCCCTTATGATTAGTAGAATGAAAATATTAAAATTTAGATATTTATTAGAGAAATATATTGTAAGAAAATATGATACTCTCTCAATTCATCTCAACTTAAATTTTGATTTCCATAAGAACGCTAAGAGACAAACTCACTTAGGGTGGTGATCTCATAGGAAATGAGTACCTTCAACGGCTTGGAATAGGGGGGATATGATCCTTCTTCTCATTCACAAACTTTATTATCTGAAACAGGACCTCTCGAAGAGATGCTTCAAGGGAAGCTCTGCGTGCACTTTCTACTTCAGATAGATTTTCTGCGCATTAATAAGAGAGAATGAGAACGAAAGAGATGTACTAAGAATGACAGAGTAAAGCATCAGAAAAGACATAGGTAACCTCCAGGGTCTACAACTTTGGAGTGGTGAGACTTGCTGGGATGCGCTTTTGGATGTTGCACCACATTCAAATTGATGTACCAATGCTCCCAAAACATTCGTTCTACCTTGTTAGAGAACCACAGAGCTTTGTTGTTCTTGACTTCGTAAAAAGACAAGCATATCTGCGGTTAGAGTGTTCAAGAAGAAAGTTATGATGACTATACAGAGTTCCCAAATGCTAGCACGAACTGATGACAATGGAACAACAGAATTCAAGTGGCAAGAGGTCAACAAGTAGAGAAAATTAATAGGCCATGACATGAAAATATATAAGAATACTCCATGGTACCAGAACGTCCCAAGAAAAGAAAATACCTGACTCTTTTTATTTGGGTGCTTATCTACCCAATTGATGAATTGATCAATCTTCTCATCAATCTTCTTTTCGAGTGCTATGTCTCCGCATTGAACCTGTAACCATTGATCATTCATAAAAAAGGTCACTACCGATCAAAATCCCCAAATGCCGCATCAGTTCATTATAATACTGCTGTTGCTGTCATGATAAACACAACCACTCACAAGGCAACTTATGCTGACAGAGATCAAGCTGTTTGCTCACATTATACATATTGCAAGTAGTGTAAATATAATCCAGTGAAATCGGGGAAAAAGATAATGTACAGGTAAGTGAGATAAAAAAACCTAATTAATTGATCTGAGTGTGATGAATGCAATAAAGCTCATTTCAGGATCCTTAATTTCATTGGAATAAACCCGCCTAGAGGATGTGCATGTAAGCAAGCATCAAGGACATAAATCAAATTATTTGATCCGTTCTACAGAATGCAAAATCAAATGACATCCATCAGTTTATTTCAAGATCTTAGATTTCATTAAGAGGAACTCACCGAAAAGGGGATATGCACGTAAGCAAGCATCAAGGAATCGGAATCTAATTATTTGATACCAACAGAATGCAAAAACTAAAAAAAATGATATTCATCTATTCATCAGTTCATTTCAAGGTTCTAGATTTCATCAAAATGAACGCACAGAATTAGATATTGTATACGTAAGCAGGCATCAGCGAAGTAAATCAAGATATTGATGTTGTAATGCAACTGAAAATGATGCTTATCAGTTCAATTTCTGGTCCTCGGTCTAATTAGAATGAATTCACCGAAACAGAGAATGTACCCATAAGCAAGCATCAAGGAAGGAAACCTAATTCTTCGATGCCTGTGTAAAGGAAGTGATAACAAACTTATATTCATCATTTCAATATTCTGTATTTCATAAAATGGGTTTTCTAGAGCAGAGAATATACATGTAAGCAAGCATTAAAAAAAGATATTTAGCTATCTGATCCCATAGTACTGAATGCATTGAAGTATACAGTAATTGATTCATTTCAAGATCCTATAATTTAATTAGGTGAACCTAATGAAAAAGAGAACATACTTATAAGGACATCCACAATGGTGTGGAATCCACTCCAAATTAATAAAACAAAAAGATAAAATATGACATGGAGGAGAGAAGTTGTGTGAGAGTTTCTTAACTAAGAACCCCAAAAAGTGGGTGTCTTAGCAAAAGAAGAGAGAGATTGTGAGGAGAAGAATAAAATATTATTATATTGAGAGTGAAATCCACTCTTGTTATTGTGGATGCCCTAAGCAGCCATCAACGAAAGACCTAATCTCCCTTACAATGGGAGCACAAAACTTAAGCAAACATGTTACTTTCAAAACAAGGAACAGTACCCATCATCTAGAACCTTGAAACATCCTCCAAAACTGTCCTACTAGCTCAATGAAATATAGTTACTTAGGCATGCCCAACCTGCCAGTAAAGCATCTGCAGACTCAGCTTGTTGCAGAGTACCCAGAATATAGCAGTATTTCCGTATCAAGATACTCTAAGCAGTCTTGACTGTTAACACGGTTGTCCTCAATCTAAGGTCATCCATGCAAGTCGAAGGCTCTATAGTTTTACCGGGCAGTTTTGATAGATCTCTCATCAACAACATGGTGGATAAAGCAAACATACACTATAGATGAAGGGCGTAATCCCTGGATAAAGTCAGAAACTTCCAGACAACTTACATAAGTAACGTCAAAGAGCTGCAGATCGACATCTTTAGGTCGCACCAGACCAAGAGCCCTATGAAACATAATTGTATGTAGTATGCCTGAAACCATTTTCACATGCTTAGTAGGCACATAGACACTCGGAAATCGCAAATGCTGATCCTGGCAAATTAGCACATGCAGGACAATAGTCGGTTCAAGCAAGAGCCTCAGAAATTCAGGTCTAAGAGGAGTCATACAAACTCTCTACTACAAGCAACAGATTAGACTGAATACAGTCGCTATAATCACAAAATTCCACCCTATATTCATGCAGCCTTCCTGAATTCTGGCATCGGATAAACGCATCTTCACCGGGAATCGAAGTAAGATCAAGGGAAGGGGAGCAATATCGTAACAGGACCACGTGAATTCGACTAATCTTTCGCCACAAGTTTAAAATACTAGGAGATGAGAATTGATCAGAAAGGGTCAAATCACAGTGAGTCGATAGCGAACTCACAGCGAAGGACTTCCTGGATGTCCAGCTGCTTCACCTCCTGCAAGCACCAGAGGAAAGTGAAAAATCAAGAATGCTAAATGCTGAAAGGAACAAAACTTGTCTGTTGATTTTGCGACTAACGATGCGAGAGGATAAATAAACAACCAGCTCTTTGAGTTGGCAGACTTCGCAGTTCATCGCGTCAGGAAAGCAATCCAAAGAGAACAATTATCTGTTTGAGCTCCGGAAATCAGAGAAACAGGGTATCAAACCCTAGCTATGATATTATAGTATTGAACTCTTTTTTTTTGGTCGAATAGTATTGAACTCTTGGATCACGGGAACTCGGTGATTGACTGTGATAGCTAGGCAGCGGCAGAAACGGGCAGAACAATGGAAGAACTGGTGGAGAGATCAGTCGGTTTCTATCGGGCGAATAGGAACGCGATCTTCGTTAGAAAACCTTGATAGCAATGCAGTTTCGAGGTTAGTTAAGCATACAGTCGCGGTAATTGTCCCCCTCATGCCTTTTCTTATCCCCTCAAGTCAATTAATAGATCAAATAAACCAGGTAAAACTGAATGCACATAGCTTTAAATTTGTGCAGACACTACGAAAAATATGTATTTTAAAATTAAAAATCATAAATATAGTTAACTTTTAAGTTACCCGGTTGTAAAAGTTTTTTTAATATTTTAGATAAAAAAATACTGCCACTAGCAGTATTGTATCGTTTAAATTATAAAAAAGTAAGATTTATAAATACAGTTGATGTTTATCATAGAAAGCGATAAGTTTTATTCCAATTATTTACAATATGGTTATGCATAATTTTTAGAATGATTTGAAATTTGAATTTGAAAATTAAATAAAAAAATTTGATTGCACATGACACTTCAAAACTTGAATCTATAAACCTTTATTTGCTCATTAAAATAGAAAAGATAATTTAATTGCTCAAAAAAATATAAAATATTTATTTCTACAATTAAAAATAAAATTCAACAGAATAGTGTCCATTTGTGTTCCGTCCATACATTTATTTAAACTTGATCTATCCACTGAATGTAGCTGTCTCGTTACATATGTTGACCTGACAAATAAAAAAATGTATTTACTTTTTTTTAAAAAAAAATTAAAACTGACGATGCTAAGGGTTATAGTATACAAAACGTAAAAGAAACATTGTACAGATGGTCATACAAACATATACAAATGTTCATTAAAACATGTATATTCTCACGTAAAAACATATACATCCTCGCATTAAAAACATACAGATGGTCACATAAACATGTACGAATCATTAAATATGTACATCCTTAGATTAAAACCATTACATATAAGGAGAAAACTTGTACAGATGGTCATACGAACATGTACTGATGTTCATTAAAACATATACATTCTGATAATTGAACATGTGCACATTTGAACATGTACATCGTCACATTAAAACATATACATCCTCATATTAAAATATATACATCATCACATTAAAGTATAGAACGGCCTCCAAATAGATTACCCTACCCCAAAACACCTCAAAACCCACCCTAGGAAAGCTAAAAAAACGTCGAAGACATTTTTAGGGTTTGCAGTGGCGGGTTTAGGGAACCCTAAAAACCCGTTGAGTTAGTTACTATAACAAAGTACATAATAAATTTCAAATACATTACCCTACCCCCAAAACACCCCAAAACCCACCCTAGGAAAGCTAAAACGTCGAAGGCATTTTTGGGGTTTGTAGTGAGCGGGTTTAGGGTTAGACCCTAAACCGGCTACCATAAACTGAAAAACATGTCGAGTTAGTTGCTACAATATAAAGTATAGAAAAAATTCTAAAAAATTACCCTACCCCCTAAAACACTCAAAATCCACCATAAGAAAGTTAAAAACGTCGAATTCACCACATATTACTTAAAGAATAATAATAATAATTTTAATGAATCATAATACAAAATTAATGAATCGTATTATCATTTTAGTGTATCAAAGAATATTTTTTAAAAAAGTTATCAAAACACATCCATGACTAGTATTGTTTTGAAGAGCTTGAATTTAGGTGAACAATGATATAATTTTTTTCATTTTGAACTTATATATTAAATGTTACAAAAATTTAAGGTTATTGTTATTATGACATAGATAAAGAAAAAGGAAAAAAAATCTTACAAAAAGAAAAGGAAAAAAATGCATTCACCTGTTTGATTCAGTTCGGTCGCCTCCCCTCCCATCTTTTTTGTTTTAATTTGTCTAACATACCCTCAACTGTAGCTTCTAGTTACACTCACATGTAGCTAAGAATTATCCTAGTAGAATATCAAAATAGATAGCACAAATCATAGTTGGTAACGCTTAAATAAAACTTACATATATTTTTTTCACTAAAAGTAGTTTGTACGAGTCTTAATCAACTTATTCTTTTTTTTAAAAGAGAAACTGGTGTATTAAGTAACAAGAGGAAGTACAGAGTCCGGTATGTGATCCGGAAACCATGAACCCGTCATAGACAGACATCGAGCATGGTTTGCTAAACTGTGCGCCATGACATTAGCGTCCCTAGGAATATAAAACCATGTGACATCATTGTAATTCCCTATGTTACACATAATTCTATCCAAAATGCTAGTTGTTGAAGGCAGTAAGGAAGATCTATCGCCTGCATGTAAATACTGTATGATAGACTTGCAATCCGAAAGAACACGCAAAGAACAAGTCCCAAGGGTAGATATGTCTGCAAGGCCCGCTTAATAGCGCTGGCTTCCGCATCCGCAGTTGTGAGCTGTGTGCGAAACGCCACAGTTCTAACCTTGAGGAGCTGTGATTGGGACTTGACCACCCAAGCTAAACCAACAACAGACCGGTTGTCCAGACTTGCATCAACGTAAACCTCAGGCGTGTGGGGGTGACTAGAGCGGTGTGAGGTTAAGAGCTCTGATGAAGTAGCATGCATGACCGAGGAAATCTGCAGAAAACTATCAGCCTGGCACCACCCCTGATCAAAAGTGGTCTCTCGAGCATTGGTGGTTTGGCATCTGGCAAACCATATCCTCCATAAGAAAGACAGATTAGCAGCCACTCTTGGCTTTGGCTCCGTGAGGCAAAATTGAAACATCCAGTGTTGCAAAGCAAGGTCAGAGTCAATCCGTAACGGGAGCCTGAAACCAAAATTCCGCCACAAATGATGAACAACCGGGCAACGCACTAAAGCATGGAGCATGGTCTCCTGCGCCTGTCCACAGAGTGTGCAAGCCGTGACAATATCAGTTTTGATGCGATCTTTAATAGCTGTTTTTGTAACACCCCATCCAACAACAAATACATAACAACAAACTGCAGCGGAATACACACCTCATCAAATAACTCAACTCGTTGGTGTTACACGCCGTTAACCACCCACGTGGCTAACAAGGCTAATACACTTACATTGTACCGGTCTGATGGGCTAAATTCCCGAGCAACTACACATTACTATCCCTTTCCATTAACAACAACAACAACATACACCTTTCAACTATACCGAGTATTTATAAACTGATGCCGATGACAATTTCGGTCTTACTACACCTACTGTGTATATACACTTAAATGAATACCCATGTACAATGTCTACCCCGTCCTACTCTCGAACGGTTTCCAGCTCCTTGTACCTGAAATAGGAAAAGAAGAGAAAGGGTGGCCCCCAAGGGGCTCAGCACCTTTGCTGGTATGGTAATCCCGCAGCCCACATGCTACCGGGCCACGCACAACTAATTGTCGTCTTAGCATGCGATTAATTATATTTAAATCATGCATGCAACTGTAAACACACCACACATAATCATTTCGCCTCAACGGGCTCAACAAACGGATAATATATCCTTACTAGATAAGTCACTCATGGTATTCATTATCCCTAGAGTGTTCCTCCTCTAATGGAGCTACTTCCTTAATAGACGACACTTACCCTTAAATCGGGTTATCCTTAAACGCCTCTTATCACAAACTGGGATTCATTTCCATGATCCACACTCCATATCTTACGACATATAACACTCCTCACATAACAAAACATAACAACACTTTGCACGTTTCAACGCGTACATCATAACATCGAAATAGATATTGCATCACCAACAAAATACATACATAACGGGAATGGTTCTCTTAGGAACCGACTCAAACATTGTTATTAACACTGGTGAGCCTAGAGAATGTTGCCAGTCTCATGATAAGCTCGTTACATAACTCGTTAAATGAACGGATAACTTAACACAAGGTGTCTCGGATATAGTGATCCAAGCACACCGAACAAACATAACATAGTATGCCCCTGTGGCCCGACGTGAGTCAGTAATAGCCTTGGTTAAGCTAAAGGGAAGGTTGGGAACCAAATTGGAAAACAACCATAACATACGGAGAGGATCGAACCTGCTATGACAACGACCCCCATACTCACACGCGTGGCCGGAACAGACCGGACTCCTCACTCCCCCCGTTAGCACTTGTCAGAAGTTCATCATTGAACTTAGTTAAACAATCACAACATTGGGTTAAGTCTTGTTAGACACACACAAGGGAAGGGAGAGTCACACATTCACACACAAACATCACACACAAACATCACATAACTAAACGCATAGCCGTGGTTAGAACGTTCCTTAGGTCGGACGTTATCACCGGATACCGTTCTCTTACGTTTACCTAATAGTGGTGAACTAGCCCTTCAAGCGCATTCGAGGTTACCGGTATCGGCACGTAAACATAGAATAACATTAACGACTGTAAACTCGTTTCATGATTTATCTTATAACGTGGCAAACACACAGAAAAACACATTGGCATACAAGCCGGTGTAATCCGGTAGGACACAGGTTGCAAGAAAACCATACCTGTCACCGGAGTCCACTTTACCACGTCCACTTATGTTCCTCGAGCAAATTCTCGAACAACTGATAACATTACATATACTTTTATTAAAATCGGGGTTGCATGATTATTTAATGTCTAGTGCTTATTTTTCCCCGTTAGTTTAGTTACATAACTTCACTTTTTAACTTGTTTTATTTTTACATTTTAATACAACCTTTTCCCCACTAAATTGTCATTATAACGTACTTAACATGTCCTACACAACCTTATAACATGATTATCCATCAATCCCCATCATTAGACATCTTTTAATAACCTAAAACCATGTTTTTATAGTGGTCCGGGACTTGGTCCTCTTCTTAAGTCCCGGACCATATGCTAACTCAAGTCTGGCCTTTTAAAATGGGGTGGTCCGGGACCTTATACAAGGCCTAAGTCCCGGACCACATCCTTATGGGACTCTCGGCCTATTTAACACCCTGGTCCGGGACTTGAACCATGACCTAGGTCCCGGACCAAAGCTACAGACTTGGTAAAATTGCATTTTTCAAACCTTGTTGCACTATTTCTCCACCTCCATTAATTACCCAAACTTCATACATGAACTTAGGCATATTCTAATACCAAAATATCACTTTGATTCTCCTTACAACATTGTCTTGTTTTTTTTTTGCATAATTTTGGGCCGTCCGACCCACCGTCCGACCCACAGCTGGGTCGGACCGTTCCAGAAACTTTTCCCGTCTTTTAAATACACATGTCCGACCCATGTCCGACCCAACCATCTGGGTCGGACCATTCCAGAGACTTCAACAAGTGACTAAACAGAGCTGTCCGACCCACAACTGGGTCGGACCACTGGGTCGGACAACATCAGAGTTGTCCAAATTTTGTCAAACTTTCTCCAAACTTTTCCTCAAGCCTCCTAATGTGTTCTAACATCATTTGGCACTTCAAACACACCTTTAGTCATATGCTAAACTCTTAAAATCACTCACCAAAAGCATCTTATCATTCACAATTTCCTTACAAAATTCCTAGCACTTGGAATGTTTTCTCCTTAAGATTTCTAGGTGGTATTTCACCTATAATGACCACTATACCAAGGTGTTTCCTCTACACCTTAACATCACCTCTCAACTTCTTTTCTTACTAACTAAATCTCCTTTTTGACATCTTACCTAAACATCAACATTCCTAAACCTTGAACAAACTTCTCCAAGACTTAAATACATTCTCAAAACACACACATTGAATTCCTAAAACTTCCAAGATAACACCTAAATCCTTGCATCACTCTAAATCACTTTAATACATGTTCTCTTCCCAAGTAAAACATTTGTTCACCTTTCACACTTCCTAGTTCACCAAACCATTTAAAACACTTAGAACTTCTTACACATTTTCCCAAATTTGGCCATAGCTTCTCTTGTATATACTCACATCCAAACACTTAGGTTTTTACCTTATTTCATTCAAGAACACCTAAAATCCATCAAACACATTTTATACACAAGACTTCACCAAATTTACACTACATCACAATATAGTGCACAATTTAAATTGCTTGGCACTTAGGCCCTTAAATAACATGGCTCTTAGGCCCTTAAATAACATAAACCTTAAACTGAATTTCCACAATATATAAGCCTTTGACCTGCAATTACACACACCAAGACATATATTCTTTTACTAGTCTCCTTGAGAACACTTTACTAAGTCATTCACCATTTGCTCTTTAGGTAGTTTTAGCAAGCATTATAAGCTCATTTCTCCTAAGGCATTAAACCACATTGAGATAGCATATTTACCTATTTTCCTCACAAACTTCTTTCTTGTTTCCTTGTTTAAAATCGGCTAAGCTTAGTTGCTTGTCAACTTCTAAACATTACACAAACAATGTGATGAGTATTCAAGCTCCAAGCTTAATCTCATTGTAAACCCTAGGTTTTACATTGTTCAAAGAGCATTAAGATAGTTGTTTTACCTTGGTCTTTGAAGGGAATTGGAATATCTACCAAAAGAGGACTCCACCAAGTCCTTGAAAGATTCAAATGGAACTAGAACAAAGCAACACAATGAGCACCATTAATGGTGATTTTCGGTCAAGGTAAAAACATGGAGGAAACTTCATTTTTCTTTGAGTTTCCTTACCTTGAAGCAAAGGAGAGTAATAATATGTAGAAACACAAGCTCAAGCTCCTCCCATGGTGATTCCTCTTGGCACCGAAATGGAGCTCTTGGGATTTTGAAAGGATAGAATTGAAGAGCTTGATGAGAGGAAGAGATTGGTGGTGTTTGTTTTTGATTTGGATAAGTGAGCTAGATTTTACAAGGGGTCAAAGATGGAGTTAATGGTGGTGTTGGTGTATTACCGAGAGAGAACAAGAAGAAGAGAGGTTGAAGAAGAGTGGAACCGTGTGAAATGAAGAAAGAAATGAGAGAAATGAGATTGGTTTTGCTTTTTGAAGATATTTATAACTTAAAGCAAATAGTAACCTATGAGTCATCTTTATTTACTTAACAAGTTAACATGTTTGGTGACTCATTACTACAAAAACCGTCCCCCTTCATATCACTAAGGGTATTATAGTCTTTGTTGGTCAATTTAATTACTTATAACAACATATGTTACAAACTAGCTTATAAAAATCACTATTCACAAAACAAGGCACATAGAAGTGAAATTTTTAATTTCCCATTGATATAGACTTCCAAATGTGATACTATATAGTACACATGTTAATTAAAGAGTAATGATGGACATTTAGCCATTCAAAACTCATTTACAAGACAATTTTTCAAAAACGTGCTTTAAGACTCCGTAAAGCACATTTTGCGTTTTAACTTGTTTTCAAGCTTGGTTTTCTTAGTAATTGATTTAATATGTTCATTAACATGTAAATAAGGTATAGGTATGACCATTAGGTCTTATACAAATTTATCCCAAGCTTAGAGCACATCTTGCTCTTATTGACTTTAAGGTATTTTCTTGTGTTTTGTTTGGTTTCATTGTCTACCAAGGTTTCCTAAGGACTTAATTAGCCTTATTAAATCATACTTGAATATTATTAAGTCTTGGTAGGCTCTTTGGGTCCCAACCAAGTTCACTCATAGCTTAGAGCATGTTTTTGCTCAAACTGTGTCTTAATGCTTTATTGCATTTTACTATGGTTTAAACTGTTCACTAATGTTTCTAAGGCACTCTTTAGCCTTTACATACCATAGTTTGATATTTAAACCACATATCAAGGTTTGGGGTATTTCAATCTACCCCCCTTAAAAGAACTTCGTCCTCGAAGTTCACATTTCCCACACATCATTAGATTAGAATACGGGGATTACTTATAGCCATAAAACTTCCATAACCAAACACACTTTACATCACAACCTCGGACTTAATGGTCCGGGCAACACATTCACATCCACACATAACATAACATATTCACATGATAACCTCGGGCTCAATGGTCCGGGTATCTTAACAACATTTACACATACATAACAACCCCTTTGACTCACTGGTCTTGGGTAACACAACAACATTTAGACACATAGGTCTATGTAACACAACACATTTAGACTCATAGGTCTTAATAGCATACACTTTAGGAGATCAAAGCCAAAATAACATTTATCACACATACCACACAACATGTCATAGCATGTATAGCAAACAAAAATATCTTTGATATACACTGTTATCCCGCAGAACCCGGTCGCGATGGACACCTTCCGTCCCCGTGCCTTTGGGAGATTAAAACAATCACTTAAATTTGAAATTTTTTTTCCTTGTGAGGTTAAGTAAGAGAACTTTAATTATGTAAAGAATCTATCGACGTTTATAAATACCAATTGAAAATCCTTTTGAAAACACACACAACTCCAAGTCCAACTTATGCTCTTGCTTCTTTTCTTAGCGTGGTTATTTGTGACCACTTATAAGGAGCTTCAAGAGTCATCCAACCTTGATGTGATCAGCATCAATGTTGAACTATCCTCCTTCCACCCAGTTTGTGTTCGGCTTCCCTTGATCGCATGCAAATCAAGTTCCACTTCCCACTTCATTTTCAAGCATCAAATAAATCACTCATTTCCAATTTTCTATCTTTTTAATCATTCTAATCATGATCATAACATCTCCAAGGGATAGAACTTCATCTATCAATTATTTCCATACACTTTAATGTTGTTACCTAGGGAATCTTATTCTCATTAGGTTTTATATCGATCTCATACCCTTTCATGAATCACTATATAGTATATATATATACATATATTTTTATCAAAATACCACACACCATTTCACATTTATACACTGTCGGGGTTTTGTTCCCCGGGAGTTTCTCTATTCCCACACTTGTACTATCACACACACAATTGTTAACAAATACACACACTTATCACACGGTATTCGCATCTTCTGTGCGCAATTACCACAATTAACCATGAATGAATGCGTATGTTTACATAACACACACACCAATCATCAATACAAATTATTTTGTGCTATGCACAACGTAAATCACGTACACTTGTACGGTAATACACACTAAGTGGTTTTGCGCTCTACCCCCCTTAAAAGGGATTACGCCTACGTAATCAATCACTAAACATTGGCTTAAAATGTTCTGCCGTCGTGAAGCGTTTTAACTTCTACGCGGTCTATTATACAATGCATTCTGATTAGAGGATCTTAACCATATTGGCGGTTTAGTTCCTAAACCAAGAATTCTCATTGGAGTTTGCTTTACTCTTAACTGGTTTCGATTCTGGCCTGTTAGGCTTCTAGGCGTTAATAATTAGCCATTCACTCATGTTCACCATGTACATTCAACACTTGAATCACTGGCTCACTAGTTTCTACTGCGAAACTCTAATAACTGTAGAGCTTAATTGCCCCATTTGTTATTCTTACTGTATTGTACATCCCCAATTGTCACCTTCATCTTGGTAACAATGGTTTCTCAACCGACACGTGGTATCTCTTACCGTTAGCGAATTCGGTGAGTTATAAACTTTATATCCACTTCCATAACAATTCACTGCGTATACAGCTATGTATTTCACAATGATTGACTTGTTCCCTTCCGACTGACTGTCGGTTGAGATTGAGCTACTACCTAGTGTGTAGTGCTCTCTCAGTTATTTACAACATTTGGGGTATATTCCATACCGATATTTGGCAGTTAGTGCTACTGTAGTCACTTACTGTTAATCATGTCTCCACATTTGGTTTTGTACAAGTACTTTTTATTGGTGCGGCCTTGCATTTCCTATGCATCGGCCATTATAACATTATTGCTCCACAATTAACATGTTTCCAATTCCTAGCTATCCCACTCGATCATTACTGCGCAAGTGCAATACCAAAACACTCAGTCATACAGAGTGCAGAGGCGTAAACTCTTGACAGTAAATCCCTTATGCGATTCGCCATGGAATTCACACTGAGTTCCTCATCACATAGTACCTACCACTGGCTTATTGTCCAGTCTGTTTAACATCACTTATCTTGCATCTCCACTGAGTTTAACTCATAACTGGTCTTATCTGCCACATTAACTTCCACATATGTACTCACATCATTCGTGTTATGGTTCGTCTTTATTTGGATGACTACTGTATGCTCCTTGAGCATTGATCATTCGAGTCACAATCCGGCATTATCCAGCTCGGTGCTTCACTTTATACACACATACTAGTAAACTAACTGCTCTCTTTCAATAATAACATCGTCCATCCTTAACATATTTCTTGAGCTTGGTTTACATAACTACCGCTCCAGCGGTTTCACAGCATCGAGAGGTATCCCCACTCTTAGTGCAGTGGTTCGTTCTCCACTCTATTCACTTATATAACATAAACTTCTGCAATCAATCTAATTTACATAACATATCTTGCTTATGGCTTATAAGCCTTATTTGCCTTGAGCTGGCTCATTGTAGGCTGTCCACACACATGTACTTCTCTGTACAATATTACATGTTTAGAGGTTGTATTGGGCTCCATGACAAGGTCGTTGCATCACGTTTTCCTTTCACGGGATGCCCTTAGGTTTGTCAGTCCGTCTCCTGACGACTTATGTCTAAACTGGGTGTTAGTTTCAACCCTTGCGTTTCTGTCATGCATTTCGTTCAACCATTGTTGATGCAAGCACCCTTCAAGGATTGTTCCTGGGTGTTGTTAAGTTATGCCTTTACATCAGGTTCACACTTATTGGTATACTCAGTTAGCCACGCCGTTTGCATTCTTAACTGGCTTATTATCTCCTTCTGTGAAGATCAACATTTCCTGGTAGTGTAGGTACTCATTCTGGGACTTTCATCCCGTTCATTGCACATTAATGTGTCCACATTAGGCATCTGCCTTGTCATGTATAAGCTGGGTCACCGTTCCAGCCATAATGTTTATCCCTGAGGACCCTTACGACATATGCTATGTCTTTACATGACAGTCAGTGCACTTCGCACCTCCTGACTCTTAAACATTTCCTTGAAAGGAATTCACTAATTCCTTTAGTCTCGTTAACTTAACTGGGTTCCTTTACTTCAACCATTCATGGTAATCCTTAGCTGTTGTTTGACTTATACTGCTGACCGTAGAACGGAGTCGACTACTTCCCGTGTTTTCGGACTCTACTCGTATACATATGTGGGGTACCATACTGATACATTACTACTTACCCAACTAACCCATAAGTAGGTCTGTCAGGCCCACAAGCTCCTATCGGAGTGCGGTCGTCCCACATTACAGTTGGTACACTCGTAGTGTCCGTCACACGCCTAGGTGAAGTATTCCGTTGTCAACTCCCTTATATTGTCCCGTGACAATATTCATTCCATGCTTCCCGAACTTAATCGAGGGAAAGTTTATCCATTGTTGAATTCTTATCAACTGCCCTTGTTTTACTGGTTTGGTTTAAAAGAAGGTTAGAAAGAAGTGTTGGTTTGAAAGAAAATTTGGTTTTGAAAAGAAAAGGTTTGAATAAATCTGGGTTGAAAGAAAAATTCTCATGGTTCCACAACATCTTCTTACCTTAACCAAGTCTAGCTTCTTGCTGACTGGTGTACTTACAATTACAGAGGTTAGGCTAACAGGCCCTTCCACTGTTATGACGATCACACTTAACTTTATGGTACTTTACCAAGTACTTTGTATTTGTTAAAATTTCCCCGAACAGCCCTGTTATAGCAGCACTTGCCATGGCAAGTGCGCCATGCTAACTGGCTATCGGTTCAACACTTACCGGTTGCGGTATTGTTTTTACCCGCACTGTCATCAGTGGCCTTGTTGGCCCTCACTGATCTTACTGTCTTGATAATAACTCCTCTAGGTGACTTCTCACTGTCTTCACATGATAATCATTAACTAGGGTGTTTCCCATTCTTGAAGACCCCTTTTTTTTATTGTTTCCTCTTCGTAGCCCATTCCACGCATTGTCGTGGTTACTGAGACTTGTCTCTTGTTTGGGCACTACGTTGTAGTTCCTTTGTCGGTTGGTATACCGTTGGTGTATTATTTATCAACTGTGGTTCCGTAGACACTTGTCTCGGGTTCCATTAATCCACTTCTTGCCTGTTGCACGGTCGGTGCGTTGCAAGCTGGTTGTTCTCGACTGCTCGGCATGTCGACCCAGGTTGCCGGAAATTCTATTCTTCTATACACAAGATTCTTCATTCTTTGCTATTAAATGCGGTTAACATTGTTCAGATGGAAACCATCTCCGGAATTCCCAGTTTTCGGGATCCACCGTATGACAGGTTCTCCCGTACTCTGAAGGTATTTAATAACAGCCAGATCGGGTATTCCCGAGTAAGAGTGGACTTCCATCTCTCTGGCGTTGTTTCCCCAAGTTATATACAGGGATTGGAGGGCGGGAAGGATATAGTAGGTTTCCAGTATTCACTGGTAGTTCCTTACTAGCGTATCTCTCACACTATCACTCAACCCTTAACCCAAAGTACTAAAATCCTAACTCGGTACTTCCTAAGCTCGGTAATTTAGTCATCAGAGCGATACTTCGCTCTGATACCACTTTTTGTAACACCCCATCCACAACAAATACATAACAACAAACTGCAGCGGAATACACACCTCATCAATAACTCAACTCGTTGGTGTTACACGCCGTTAACCACCCACGTGGCTAACAAGGCTAATACACTTACATTGTACCGGTCTGATGGGCTAAATTCCCGAGCAACTACACATTACTATCCCTTTCCATTAACAACAACAACAACATACACCTTTCAACTATACCGAGTATTTATAAACTGATGCCGATGACAATTTCGGTCTTACTACACCTACTGTGTATATACACTTAAATGATACCATGTACAATGTCTACCCCACCTCCTACTCCGAACGGCTTCCAGCTCCTTGTACCGAAATAGGAAAAGAAGAGAAAGGGTGGCCCCCAAGGGGCTCAGCACCTTTGCTGGTATGGTAATCCCGCAGCCCACATGCTACCGGCCACGCACAACTAATTGTCGTCTTAGCATGCGATTAATTATATTTAAATCATGCATGCAACTGTAAACACACCACACATAATCATTTTTCCTCAACGGGCTCAACAAACGGATAATATATCCTTACTAGATAAGTCACTCATGGTTTCATTATCCCTAGAGTGTTCCTCCTCTAATGGAGCTACTTCCTTAATAGACGACACTTACCCTTAAACGGTTTATCCTTAAACGCCTCTTATCACACAAACTGGGATTCATTTCCATGATCCACACACTCCATATCTTACGACATATAAACTCCTCACATAACAACATAACAACACTTTGCACGTTTCAACGTGTACATCATAACATCGAAATAGATATTGCATCACCAACAAAATACATACATAACGGGAATGGTTCTCTTAGGAACCGACCCAAAAACATTGTTATTAACACTGGTGAGCCTAGAGAATGTTGCCAGTCTCATGATAAGCTCGTTACATAACTCGTTACCGTCTCGTTAAATGAACGGATAACTTAACACAAGGTGTCTCGGATATAGTGATCCAAGCACACCGAACAAACATAACATAGTATTCCCCTGTGGCCCGACGTGAGTCAGTAATACCTTGGTTAAGCTAAAGGGAAGGTTGGGAACCAAATTGGAAAACAACCATAACATACGGAGAGGATCGAACCTGCTATGAACAACGACCCCCATACTCACAACGCGTGGCCGGAACAGACCGGACTCCTCACTCCCCCCGTTAGCACTTGTCAGAAGTTCATCATTGAACTTAGTTAAACAATCACAACATTGGGTTAAGTCTTGTTAGACACACACAACAAGGGAAGGGAGAGTCACACATTCACACACAACATCACACCAAACTCACGATAACTAACTCACGATACCTGGTTAGAACGTTCCTTAGGTCGGACGTTTCACCGGATACCGTTCTCTTACGTTTACCTAATAGTGGTGAACTAGCCCTTCAAGCGCATTCGAGGTTACCGGTATCGGCACGTAAACATAGAATAACATTAACGACTGTAAACTCGTTTCATGATTTATCTTATAACGTGGCAAACACACAGAAAAACACATTGGCATACAAGCCGGTGTAATCCGGTAGGACACAGGTTGCAAGAAAACCATACCTGTCACCGGAGTCCACTTTACCACGTCCACTTATGTTCCTCGAGCAAATTCTCGAACAACTGATAACATTACATATACTTTTATTAAAATCGGGGTTGCATGATTATTTAATGTCTAGTGCTTATAATTTTTCCCCGTTAGTTTAGTTACATAACTTCACTTTTTAACTTGTTTTATTTTTACATTTTAATACAACCTTTTCCCCACTAAATTGTCATTATAACTTACTTAACATGTCCTACACAACCTTATAACATCATTATCCATCAATCCCCATCATTAGACATCTTTTAATAACCTAAAACCATGTTTTTATAGTGGTCCGGGACTTGGTCCTCTTCTTAAGTCCCGGACCATATGCTAACTCAAGTCTGGCCTTTTAAAATGGGGTGGTCCGGGACCTTATACAAGGCCTAAGTCCCGGACCACATCCTTATGGGACTCTCGGCCTATTTAAACCCCTGGTCCGGGACTTGAACCATGACCTAGGTCCCGGACCAAAGCTACAGACTTGGTAAAATTGCATTTTTCAAACCTTGTTGCACTCTTTCTCCACCTCCATTAATTACCCAAACTTCATACATGAACTTAGGCATATTCTAATACCAAAATATCACTTTGATTCTCCTTACAACATTGTCTTGTTTTTTTTTTTGCATAATTTTGGGCCGTCCGACCCACCGTCCGACCCACAGCTGGGTCGGACCGTTCCAGAAACTTTTCCCGTCTTTTAAATACACATGTCCGACCCATGTCCGACCCAACCATCTGGGTCGGACCATTCCAGAGACTTCAACAAGTGACTAAACAGAGCTGTCCGACCCACAACTGGGTCGGACCACTGGGTCGGACAACATCAGAGTTGTCCAAATTTTGTCAAACTTTCTCCAAACTTTTCCTCAAGCCTCCTAATGTGTTCTAACATCATTTGGCACTTCAAACACACCTTTAGTCATATGCTAAACTCTTAAAATCACTCACCAAAAGCATCTTATCATTCACAATTTCCTTACAAAATTCCTAGCACTTGGAATGTTTTCTCCTTAAGATTTCTAGGTGGTATTTCACCTATAATGACCACTATACCAAGGTGTTTCCTCTACACCTTAACATCACCTCTCAACTTCTTTTCTTACTAACTAAATCTCCTTTTTGACATCTTACCTAAACATCAACATTCCTAAACCTTGAACAAACTTCTCCAAGACTTAAATACATTCTCAAAACACACACATTGAATTCCTAAAACTTCCAAGATAACACCTAAATCCTTGCATCACTCTAAATCACTTTAATACATGTTCTCTTCCCAAGTAAAACATTTGTTCACCTTTCACACTTCCTAGTTCACCAAAACCATTTAAAACACTTAGAACTTCTTACACATTTTCCCAAATTTGGCCATAGCTTCTCTTGTATATACTCACATCCAAACACTTAGGTTTTTACCTTATTTCATTCAAGAACACCTAAAATCCATCAAACACATTTTATACACAAGACTTCACCAAATTTACACTACATCACAATATAGTGCACAATTTAAATTGCTTGGCACTTAGGCCCTTAAATAACATGGCTCTTAGGCCCTTAAATAACATAAACCTTAAACACTGAATTTCCACAATATATAAGCCTTTGACCTGCAATTACACACACCAAGACATATATTCTTTTACTAGTCTCCTTGAGAACACTTTACTAAGTCATTCACCATTTGCTCTTTAGGTAGTTTTAGCAAGCATTATAAGCTCATTTCTCCTAAGGCATTAAACCACATTGAGATAGCATATTTACCTATTTTCCTCACAAACTTCTTTCTTGTTTCCTTGTTTAAAATCGGCTAAGCTTAGTTGCTTGTCAACTTCTAAACATTACACAAACAATGTGATGAGTATTCAAGCTCCAAGCTTAATCTCATTGTAAACCCTAGGTTTTACATTGTTCAAAGAGCATTAAGATAGTTGTTTTACCTTGGTCTTTGAAGGGAATTGGAATATCTACCAAAAGAGGACTCCACCAAGTCCTTGAAAGATTCAAATGGAACTAGAACAAAGCAACACAATGAGCACCATTAATGGTGATTTTCGGTCAAGGTAAAAACATGGAGGAAACTTCATTTTTCTTTGAGTTTCCTTACCTTGAAGCAAAGGAGAGTAATAATATGTAGAAACACAAGCTCAAGCTCCTCCCATGGTGATTCCTCTTGGCACCGAAATGGAGCTCTTGGGATTTTGAAAGGATAGAATTGAAGAGCTTGATGAGAGGAAGAGATTGGTGGTGTTTGTTTTTGATTTGGATAAGTGAGCTAGATTTTACAAGGGGTCAAAGATGGAGTTAATGGTGGTGTTGGTGTATTACCGAGAGAGAACAAGAAGAAGATAGGTTGAAGAAGAGTGGAACCGTGTGAAATGAAGAAAGAATAAGAGAGAAATGAGATTGGTTTTGCTTTTTGAAGATATTTATAACTTAAAGCAAATAGTAACCTATGAGTCATCTTTATTTACTTAACAAGTTAACATGTTTGGTGACTCATTACTACAAAAACCGTCCCCCTTCATATCACTAAGGGTATTATAGTCTTTGTTGGTCAATTTAATTACTTATAACAACATATGTTACAAACTAGCTTATAAAAATCACTATTCACAAAAACAAGGCACATAGAAGTGAAATTTTTAATTTCCCATTGATATAGACTTCCAAATGTGATACTATATAGTACACATGTTAATTAAAGAGTAATGATGGACATTTAGCCATTCAAAACTCATTTACAAGACAATTTTTCAAAAACGTGCTTTAAGACTCCTTAAAGCACATTTTGCGTTTTAACTTGTTTTCAAGCTTGGTTTTCTTTAGTAATTGATTTAATATGTTCATTAACATGTAAATAAGGTATAGGTATGACCATTAGGTCTTATACAAATTTATCCCAAGCTTAGAGCACATCTTGCTCTTATTGACTTTAAGGTATTTTCTTGTGTTTTGTTTGGTTTCATTGTCTACCAAGGTTTCCTAAGGACTTAATTAGCCTTATTAAATCATACTTGAATATTATTAAGTCTTGGTAGGCTCTTTGGGTCCCAACCAAGTTCACTCATAGCTTAGAGCATGTTTTTGCTCAAACTGTGTCTTAATGCTTTATTGCATTTTACTATGGTTTAAACTGTTCACTAATGTTTCTAAGGCAATCTTTAGCCTTTACATACCATAGTTTGATATTTAAACCACATATCAAGATTTGGGGTATTTCAGTTTTGCTCATATGAAAAGTGAAAAAAATAAAAGAATATATTGGCTGTACCATATGTCGGTACCTTCTACACGCAGTATATATTCAATAGTAACCCTGGGGTTACCGAGTGAGCTCTTATAGCAATTGTTGCCTTTTGTGATGAGTCAGTAACTACAACTAAATTTTAAATCCTCCTTTAAACCTGACAGAAACTAGTAGATTCCATGCTCTTTGTACTCATCAGCCTAAAAGGGGACTTGATATGTATAGATCATATATCCCCACACTCTTCAATACATGTTACAAACATTTTTAGATCTTATGTGATGTGGTGTATCACAATTTACCATTATGAGAGATTATGATGGATCTGGTTACCACAAGAGTTAGAGGAAGTAAGGCGACTACCACAAGAGTTAGAGGTAATAAGACGACTACCACAAGAGTTAAAGATATTGATGCAAATACGTCAAAAGTAACCAAAAATTTGAACAAATTAGGGGTTTTAAATTCTGAGGTTTTACAATGGCTAAATGGAGAAATCTGGAATGGGATAAGTCAAGAAGGAAGAGGTACTCCAATAGACATACTTTGCCTAGGGGTGCACTGGAGACAAGAAGCATAGATAAATGTCGCCAGTAACAAACATAAATATTCTCTAAAAAAAGAACAAGATAGCGCAAACTCATACCAAAAACAAACACAATGTGTATGTTCCTAGTTCAACACTTCTGTAATTTCAATCATTCTTACTTTGACATTTAAGTTTAAAATACTACCATAATGTGAAGTATATGGAAAGTGAGGCCATAAGTAGTTAAACAAAAAATTGCCATAGAAGTTGCTGAACTTCATTCGTTGTGCGATCGACTGCTTAATGTGAGTTGATAAAAATATTATACTGTAGGGTAGCTTGTCATCATAATGTTTTTCACTGATTTTTATTAGGTTTACATTCCTATGCATATTATGCACTTGCAACAATGATATCTTAGTGTAATTCATAGTTGTGCCCGGAAAACATTTGAATCCATGCTTTTGATGACTGCACTTTTTAATTGAGGATCTCTAAATCCTTCATTGAAGTGGGCAAATAATTTGTGTGTGGCGGGGGGTTATGCACGACAACAAGTTTCAGGTCCACTTTAACACATTATTGAATCTAGTTATTTCCGTGTCATTTATCTCACTCAACTAGTAAAGAAACTAATTAGTTCATCCCATAGACCTAACCATTCGCCATTATAAACTATATCATACACTCACCACATCCTAATATGTGTTAAGGATATTACTTAGTTCAATTAAGTACATAATTCATTGTGTATTTACCAAGTCAATTAGCTAACAACTTCTCTCGTTGTGTCAACCACTCCCTAATTTATAGGAATTTAGTTAAGCCTATAACCATTACTGATTGTGTATATAATCAACTTTTCTCTTCATTTAATAGACGAGTCAAATTAAAATCATTGCATGATATCATCCTAATTTCTGATCTATTTTTCCTCTTTCGATACGCTCCCACCATTAGCTTCAATGGCCAACCTCACCACCACCATCGACAAACCAGCCAACACCAGTAAACCCTTCCTGATTGTCAACTTCACCAACGTCATTTGCCTTATGCCTACCAATTTCATCACCCAGAAAACCCAGATCCATGCCATCCTCACCGATTATGACCTACTTAAATTCATTGACAACACTCTCACAACTCCAATGCCAACCATCACTACCGATGGCACTATTGTTCCCAACACTAACTACATTGTCTGGCTTCGTCAAGACAAACTACTCTTCAACGTCCTTGCTGGCACCCTTACCCATGTTGTCACCCCTTTGGTCACGAGCGCCACCACCATTGAGCTTGCTGAATTACATGACAAGCTTCTCATGAAAGAACTCAAACTCATGCAGTCTCACACCACTCACACAACCGTCACCACTGCCCTCAATGTTCAACCCAAAAATCGGCTCACCAAGTCCCGTAATTACAGCCCTATTTCACGCTCCAACCACACCCCAACCTCCTCCCGCCTTTCACACAATCCCCGCAGTAATAGTGCTTCTCGCCCATTCCTTGGGAAATGCCAGTAGTGTCGTGAAGTTGGACACGTAATAGACCTGGTTCAAGTCTAAACTATATACAAGACCCTAGTGTATAGTACTAAGTCTAGTCCATTCTCTTCACTTACTTTTTCTTCCCTCTCTGACATACCGAGCACAATGCTCTGAACGACAATGTCTATCATCTTCTTTTCCAGATGAAATAATACAAAGAATTTTCTCTTCACGTCAAAACTTTGACAAATGTCTGAAAGTTCTTAGAACGTTGTTCTTGGTGAGTAGTTACTCACAACGATCTGTGTAACAATCACATGACCAACTGGACATGCAATGATTAGAACCAGAAATTGATTTGATGATTTCACGTGAACTTTCACTTTTATAAACTTGTATTGAATTCAATACATCCTCACACTCATAGAGAAAAACCTCTCTAATGAGCAAACACGTAATTCAACTCAGCCTCAAAAACCCTAATTGAATTACAATAACGAGACTCTTCTCTCAATCTCTCTAGTTTATTTTCACTCTTTATCTCTCCCAAAAGCCGTCCAAAACTTAACCTAATGACTGCTATATATATCAATTTACATAAAACATTATCTTTAAAGATATATATTCTTTAAATATAAAATCCTAACAATTGACTCAAATATTAAATAGAAAATATATTCTCTAAAATATCTGCTAAAGATATAATTTGTTCAGATTAGGCCCAAGGTAGATTTGGCACGCCAAGAATTTCGCTTGGCAGTTGTATTCGTCACTCAGTTCAAGACTTGTACTCTTGTATTAGTAACTCAGTCTCAGTATGTTACTGAGTTTGATAAATTAAAAACAAATGCAATAATATTTCCCCCCTTTTTAATTTGGTAAACTAGGAGTCTTGAACTGATGTATGTTCCCCCTTACTCGCTGCTTCATTGCTATGTGTATTCACCCAGTCTTGAACTAATGTATGTTCCCCCTTAGTCGTTGCGTCATTGTTTTGTGTATTCATCCATTGTCATCGCTAAAAAGCTTGTGTCTGGAAATGAGAAAGCTCCCCCTGAATTGTTGCATCTTTCTTCATATCCAGAGAGATTTAGACACACACACACATATATGTTTAAGACATCTTTCCCCCTTTTGCTGAATAAAAAAAGAAAAGAAACTAAGTCATGCACCTCATAAGTAGGGGGCAATGATGTGTCATGGACTGATCACTCGGAACAAGATGAAAAATCTGAAAGAGGTAGGATGCCTTCTTGATGAATCTGATAGGGCTGATTAGACTTTGATACCAGAACTTGTTTGGGATCAACTGTAGACACACACTTAGATTGATTTCTAGGAACTCATCTTTTGGTGTAGAATTTATTGGCTCTATATAAGCTTTGTCTTAATGATTCTTTACGTAATTGTTTTCTCAACAGTTTGGGACACCATCTTATCTTGTGTCCTAGTTGATGCCAGTACCAACACGAGTTTAGTCTGGACTTAGAATGTCCAGGTTGAGTCTTCAACTTCCTCGTCTTAGACTGAGTGGGTTTCTCTGGTTTATATCCCAATCCGCACTTATCTGAGTTGTTATGTAATAACATCTTATTCAGATTTTCCTTTCCAGTATACCATGTAGGATTAGTCTGTGTCTGAAGCTCTAACTTCTGATTAGCATCAGCTAACATACCCCAGAGAGTTTCACATCTCCTTTTCAGTGATTTGTTACGATCTAAAAAGGAATTCACCTCTTCTTGTGCCCAGCAAGGAAGAGTGAGACTTATTTTGTCTAAAGGACTAACAAAGTTGATCCTTGGCTTATCCAAACTCTTTATGATACAATTTTCATTTTCATTCGATGACTTACTCAGATATTCCACTTTAGCTTTGAGTTCTCTGATCTCAGTAACATACTAATGCTTCAACACTTTTATCTCAGAGAGTGCAGAGATTAATTTAGTAAGCATCTCTTCTTTCTCGAGTGTGTCCTTCCAGTGATCCTTCTCCTTTATGAAGTACTCAGTATTGACTTTATCGTCTTCATGAGCAACTGTCGTCATGCACAACTGAGTTTCCTCCTTTGGTTATGAGTCTGTAACAGAGATGTCATATCCCCATGCTGCTACCGCTGTGTGTGGGAGTTATTTACCCTCGTATGAGAATTTTCTTTCTACTGTAGAGGATAATTCTTGACGATATGATCGGGCTTCTTACACTTAAAACATATGAGTGGTTCTTTTTTTTGACTTCTACCGGTCATGCTGTCATTTTGTCCCCTGTTGTCCACCAAGTAACCTCTGGATTCGATTTACTATTGAAGTGATTTCCTCATCTACATCGAAATCCTCATCCTCTGACTCTGTTGCAGTATCATATGCTTTCAAGGCCAGATCCTCAACTGGTGCTGACGATGTAGAAGTTTCTCCTTTCATCTTTCCCTCGTAGACCATGAGTTCGGTACTCTACTCCTCCAAAGACATCTTGGATAGATCTTTTGTGGTTTCCAACAGTGTAGTATAGTTGAGTCCTTCTTTACCTAGACAGTCGAGACATCTCTCATTGATTGTGAGATTATCTAGTGTTACTCCAATAACCTTTATGGCATAGAGTATCTTGTCAAATTTCTCCAAAGTTTGTGTAATAGACTCACCGTCTTGCATCTTGAAATTGTCGAATTGCTTCTTGTACTGTTTTCCTTTAGCCAATCTGATTAAGTCAGTTCTTTCATAAGCTATTTTGAGAAAACTCCAGACCTCCTTTGCAAAACGAATACCCAACACTTTCTGCTGGTCTCCCTCAGAAAGTGATGACACGCAGCGCTTGTTTGTTCTTGCTCAACAGTTTCTTGTCACTTCCAGTCTAGTCTTTTTTCTCTTTTGGTTTCGTCACACCACCTACTGTAACTTGTGGAACAAAATCACCTTTAGTGAATATTGTTCAAAGATCATATTCGATTGACATCAGCTGGTCTTTCATCCGTTTGCACCAACAAGCATAATTGAACTTCATAAGTTTCGGTGCTTTAACGTTGTAAGAACTCATCTTGACCACCCCAAAAGATTTCTCTTCAAATATGAAAGGAGGGGAACCGGGCTCTGATACCAACTGAAAGTTCTTAGAACGTTATTCTTTGTGAGTAGTTACTCACAACGATCTGTGTAACAGACACACGACGAACTAGACATGCAATGATTAGATACAGAGATTGATTTGATGATTTCACGTGAACTCTCACTTTTATTAGCTCGTATTGAAGTCAATACACTCTCACACTCATAGAGAACAACCTCTCGAATGAGCAAACACGTAATTCAACTCAGCCTCAAAACCCCTAATTTAATTACAATCTCAAGATTCTTCTCTCAATCTCTCTAGTTTATTTTCACTCTTTTTCTCTCCCAAAAGTCGTCCAGAACTTAACCTAATGACTGGTGTATATATATAGATATAGATATCAATTTACATAAAACATTATCATTAAAGATATAAATTCTTTAAAGATAAAATCCCAGCAAGTGACTCATATTAAATAGAAAATATATTCTCCAAAATATCTTCTAAAGATATAGTCTGTTCAGATTATGCCTAAGACAGATTTGACACGCTGATAATTTCCCTTGGCAATTGCATTCGTCACTCGGTTCAAAACTTTGTACTCTTGTGTCAGTAACTCAGTCTCGGTATGTTAATGAGTTTGATAAGTCAAGAACTTCTGCATTAACAATGTCTATACCTATCAACATGTGGTCAATACCTTTTTGTAGTTTGCAAAATTAAAATCATCAGATTTCTTATGGTCTTATTAGTGTTTGTTTATTACGCATTCACCGAAAGAAGCTCAACAGTGGGTTCTTATGTGTGTATATCCTCAGTGGCCCGACAATAGCACTGCGTATCATAGTTTGGTGACTATTCCTTCTCACAACTCACAATTTATGGCTTTCTTAGATACTATTTGGGCATTAGATTGGATTATTGGTGATGATGGGTCCAGCTCTATTTAACATGGCTTTCTCTATTGTAGCTTAAAGCATTGTTCAGATATAAAAGCTTATGAACTAATAAGATTCTTCCTTCAGCTAATCACTAACAAGAGCATCACTGCAGATTGGCATTTATAGTGTACACAAGACCATAATGAAACGAAGATCATGATTAAATATATAGAACTCAATTGTAAACCATATGCAAATTAAACAAGAGTAAAACCTAAAGGCAAGACATTAGCTAACTTCCTAGAAATGTCACCTAATCCCACTCTGAAACTCTCAGTAGTTACAAACAAACTCGGTACGCTAGATCATGACATTCAAAACTAAATGGTTTGTGTGTTTTCTTGCCTAGTTAAAGTGAACAAAAATAAAAAGAGATATGATTGGCATCATCACTTGAGACCGTAAACAGGAGTGGAAATCGCAAGCTCCGGGAAAGAAAAGCAATCTCCGGTGACGAACCCACCTCCACCATTGGCAGTCCTACCACCACCTCCTTGATGATCCACATCACCACCCTGCAGCTGCTGCCAAGTACTCCCACCGTTACCACCACCGATACCCACCGCTCCATCTCCCACACCACCGCCGTTATAGTATCCAATCTCAGGGAAAGCCCACAATCCTCTCCCAATTGCCCCAAATCCACCATCCTCAAAACCCGGCCCTAGCCCAACACCAACTCCCAACCCAAGTCCAAACCCACCAAAACCCAACGATCCACCTTGCGGTCCACCAGAAATATTCAGCAGCGAAGTGAAACTCCCTACCGGTACATGACCACCGACGTGCATCCCAACTCCGCCCACTACCTGTGGCTTCATGTTCAGCTCCGGCAAGCTAGAGAAAGAGACAAAGGTATGATCACCCATAGACCCAGATGTAGCAGCAGCAGCGACGGCGCTAGAGGAGTTTGACGTTGTAACATGACCGCCGGATGAGCGAGGTCGTTTGGCGCTCTTGCGAGTGCCACCTCCGACAGGGATGTCTCGGAGTGTACCTCCCTGGGTCCAGTATCGGCGGCATGACTTGCAGAAGTGACGGGGCTGGGAGAAATTGTAGTTATTGTAGTAGCAGAACTTGGTGTTGGTTGAATCACACCGCGGGCATGGGAGGTGCTCTGCCTCTGCTGGCGGTGGCAGCACTGTTGCTCCCGGTCCAGCCTTTACCGTTGTCGCTCGGCGTTCCCCTGCTTCCGCACGCATTTTTTTTTCTTATATAAACACTCGCTGGCCTTCGCTCTTTTGAGTAAACGTATTGGGTGCTGTAGTCTGGGAGTTTATGATGGGGCTACGTTTGAGTAGGATACCTCTGGTAGAAAAAACTTGAACTTGAACTTCAAAGAGAGGTGATTTGGGTTGATTTGTTAAGTAGTTATGAAGATTGGGAAGATGTGTGGAATGTGGTGATGGTTCTCAAGCCGGGATCGATTGGGGGTTTTTATTGTGGGCAAGCTGGGGTCGGAATTTGGAAGGTCAGAAAGGAGTTAGAGGAAGAGTATACGGAACAGAAGTTCTGTTGTGTGACTGCAAACTGCAGCTGTGGCTGTTGGAGCTGCCGGGAATAAGAGAATCAGTGTGCAGAGAGACAAAGCATGCTTTCGTTCTTTTTAATCTCGAAGATAGAGCGCAGGACAGAACAAGAGAGAGTTTGAGTGACTAGAGAGTAGTTGTGTACGGTAAAATGTGTTATAGTAGTATCTCTGTGTGTGGTTCTCTCTCGCCTGTAGTCTGAACACTGTCTGCGTAGGAAACCGACATAACGATATCAGCAGATGTTCAAATTCAATACTATACCACTTTATTATTATTCAGACAAGACAAATTATTGTTCTAACCAATCCGGTTCAATTACTATGTACTTACTGCACTGGCACGCTGTGTCGTGCCAATAATACTACTCTCCTTTTGAACTTCACACTTCTATTCTTGACCAAATATCTGACCGAAAAAAAAGAGAGTAAAAATTAAGAAATGCAATGGATATTTACTCTGTCAGACATTTACAAGCAACTAGGATGTCAATCTTGACCCGAACCTGAAATCCGATCTAAAAATGATCCGTAAAATGTTGGGTTTGGGTTGAGATTGTTGACCCGGTATGATTTTCGGGTCAGGTTCGGATTAGGTCATTGAACCCGTTTCAGATCGGGTGAACCAACCCCAACCCGTACCGAAAAATTAATTAAAAATAGAAAAATATGTTTATATTTTGTATTTAATAATTTTTATGCTATAAATATCTTCGCTATTGATTATTTGTACATTTTCCTCCTCCCCGTCCGTCATAAGTGTCCTGTTTACTTTTTGGCACGTTTTTCCACCTCAATATTAAACATACAAGGTAAATAATTTTAAAAACTAAATTTTGTATTATATAGTTTATCATGTAAGGAATCATATGCAAAACTTAAATTTTCAAAATTAATTTACCTTAAATGTTAAAAATTGAAATCAAACGACATGTCCAAATAGTAAATAGGACGGTCAAGGTGGGACGGAGGGAGTAATATTATAGTATTATATTTTTTTATTAAATAATCCAAAATTTAAAAAATAAAATAAAATTTTGAAAATACAGGTTGGTTCGGGTCTATAACCCGCTCTAAATTTGGGTCAAATTTAGGTTGACCAAAACTAATTTCGGGTTGAACTCAACCCGACCCGAAACCCTACAAGCAAGTTTTAATTTCTTTAAAAGATATGCAATTCTCAGATATGTTTTCTGCTAAATACGAGGATTATATTTATAAATCAAGCTGAGGTCGGATTAGTAACTCTGGTCACTTTGTTAGGTACCCTCATCGAGTGATTGGGATTAGCGTCAAAGGCGGCGAGAGTGAAGGTAAGGGCGGCAGACTCAGTAATCATGCTGTCGGGACAGAAGGATTGATAGTGCTGGCCGGCCCGAGAGTAACTATTCAACAACAGGCGTCATCAGATAAGTAGGGGTTGGGTGGGGGGAGGAATCGGTATTTGGTAGGCCCTCCACAGTTCTGATCACTGTTCAGGGTCCGGTCCCTTGGATTAAGAGCACAGGGGATCTTCTGTGTTGTTCTCTTCCACCTTACAAAATTCGTTATCAACCGAGTTTGCTGCTTGGTTTTTCTCTTTGACCAAAGTTTGAATTGTAGAACCACAGACCAGTCGATCATACTGGTTTCCTCTTTCTTACTCCCTCCTAGCTTACTTGACGTTCTCATTTATTATTCATAAAATTGTTATGATTTCAATATTTAACATTCATAATTTTATAAAACTAAATTTATAGTAAAATTCTTATGTGAAATAATATATGTTATATGTTGTAGGAATTTATTTTATAAAATTATTTTATCTTAAGGTTTAATATTGAAATGAAAAAACATATAAAAAAAGTAAACAATAAAATCGAAGAAGACGAGATAATAAATAAAAGTAGTTTTTGGTACTCATGTAATATGAGGTGGTTCTAGGCTTTCATTGGTTTTTTAACAACTTATATAATATATTTGTTTTGTGTTGACATATTTATAACATTTTTTTCTACTGGTATATTTATAGTTCTTTTGAAAATGAATGTTTGCAATGTGACATTTTTGCAGCATAAGTTAGTGAAGTTACGTGTAGTGCGTTTATCGTTTTCAGTACTACATTATAAATATTAATTTACAGTTTAAAACAATATTTTGTTAAAAAAATATG
This sequence comes from Limonium bicolor, assembly GCA_023374045.1. NCBI lineage: Eukaryota > Viridiplantae > Streptophyta > Magnoliopsida > Caryophyllales > Plumbaginaceae > Limonium > Limonium bicolor. The sequence goes on along the minus strand of CM041776.1, from coordinate 389,213,174 downwards.
TAAAGGAACTACTAATAGATGTTAGAAAATATGTAATTTGTTGCCATCAACACTATACATACCCAAATCTTGATAAATTCAATACAACATAAGTTAATAGAATATAAACTATTGTTTGATGAAAATTCTACTATAATAAATATTAATATATTTCCACCTTTTACCCTCACTTGGTTGTTTCCCTTTTCTTTTTTAAATAGATTTTGATTTGCGTTGCTCATCCAACCTGTTGACCCGTTATCTATTTTAATATATAAAAAATATTGATAAATTAAAGAATGATAGCACAAAATAAGGGCAATTAAAGAACTAAAAATTTCAGTAAAGAATTTGTTGGAACTCTAGGTGTTGCTGATAATAGCATCAAAGTACGTTTGGATGATAGAAGGAGTCAAACTGTGAGAAGGAGTTTGCATGTACAATGAAACGAAGATGCAGCAAGCCAAGAACGAATCCTACTGCAAAGAAAAGTCTGACTAATCAAAGTAGCAACGAGAAAACACACACTTAAAGCTAGAATATAAAGAAGTCAAAAGTGAATAACCGCCCATCACTCTCAAGAATGACCAACAAGTTAGATTGTAGTTAGATGCACATTAGAGTGAGTCAATCATGTGGTAGTTCAGTCAAAACAAGTCAAAAGTGTGACAATTAACTTGTTCTCGCATTACATTTAGTGGGAAGAAGTCTTGACATATATTTAAGTCACTAGAAGTCATTTATTTTGGTTAGGGCTTGTCACTTACACAATTCTAGAGAGAGTGAGAATCATAATGAGATAGATTACTTTTTCGAAAGTTAGCTTTTGTGCTTCGATAGATAGATCCAGCTTAGAGAGCCTGTTGCACTTGACCCTCCTTGATTTACGTTGATCTATATTTAGATGAGTGAGTGTTAGTGTTAGAGACAGTCATTCTATCTAACCCCAAGAGTACAATACTAGGTTATAATTCATTCAAATTATTAATACAAAAGTCTTATATTCTTGTATATCTTGTGTTCAACAACTTCCGCATTCAATCATCCAAATTCCAGGTAAGTCCTTTTGAGTCTAACAACTTAAACTGACTCAGTACCCTTGATTTCAACACGTGGTATCAGAGCCCTAGTTGGCTAACAACCATTCACCCTCTCAACATGCTAGAGACAAACAAAATGGATACTTGACCATGAGGTAACGACTTCACATCTAGACTCTGACCTTTTCAATATAACTCCTTCTGGTTTTTCTATGTTGAATAAAATGTTGAGATAAACAAAATGTCAAAAGGAAATAACATGTTTGAAGAATGTACTAGAGGAACTCTAGAAACAGTTGACACAATCCATCGAGTTGTGTGTGTCTCTTAGAAAGGAAAATGAAGATTATAAAACAAAACTCACTCAAACCTAGGCTGAGTTATTGGAATCAAAATCAGTTGCCGCCAAACTTAATTCCAAAGTAGTTGCATTTAAAGGTAAGTCCAAGGAGACACCAGCCCTTCAATTCAAACCTACAATGTTTGTAAAAGAAGTCAGCGTAGACCAAAATTTTGAATGGGCTCGTACCAAACTTGAAGAAATCAAAGCAACCAACACCTTATCCAGAAAGAGGTAAGTAGGTTGACCATGGAACTAGAGTCTACTAAGCCAAACTCTAGTTAATCGTTGAAGACTTCCAAGTGGTTGAATGGTAAGATCGACTTTGTCATAGGAGTATCATGGGTAAATAATGCTAGACGATGATCATTTCGGAAGAAGAAGTTCGGAAACAAGTTTAAATGGAAATATAAATATGTTCAACTTCATCCATCAATATTTATGGCTATTGTGGTGGTTTTGGTCACCAAGACTATGTTTGTGATAAGCTGAGTCATCATTTGACTTTGACTCCCTTCGTTAATTAATATCTGTCGTTTTAGGGTGTGACTCTTGTTCACAAATATGTGTCATTCTAGCTTTTTGACACACTTTTTCCACTTTTAACCCTACTATTCACCACAAAAATAATTATTATCTAGATGAAAAAGTAAAAAGTAGGGGTACATGTGTCATTGTTTACTTTTCTCAATAAGTGTGTAAGTTTCTAAAATGACAGATATTGTTGAAAGGAGGGAGTAATATGCTTCAAATTTCAACAATTTTAGAAGCCCGAGAAAAATTGATAAAATGTGGCTAAAAAAAGGGACCCTGGTATATCTAGGTCTCTAAAGCTAACCAATGATATTTTTTGCATGAGAAGTACTGGTGAACTCATGCTACATTCCAGGAAACCTAAATGAAGTTCACTTCACTTTCTCCTCACAATGGAGGTCAAGTCACCTTCAGAAACAGTAAAAAAGGTACACCTCTCTTGTTTATGATCTATACACTCTACTATTTTCTCTCTCTTGTTGGTTGTCACAATCTTTATTAAAAAATTTGGAAATTTGAAGGTCATTGGACTTCGAGTTGGAAACTTGTATTTGATTAACACATCAATTCTTTAAGTGATACAGGTTAACTTGCCAGCTTGCAGCACAAAAATCAAATCGTTGGAACTCCAGGAAGAGCCATGCTCGTTGTTGGTTATGTTAACTTCATGTATATATATATATATATATATATATATATCCAAGTAGACACCATCTGTGGATCTTATTGCCAAAATCAAGCAGACTTCGTTCTCTAAACATATATATATTTATAGATCTCATTGTTTCCAAGATTGTGTGAAGAAGATCTTAATGTAATTAAACTATGTTTCGACAGACACCAGCTTGCTGATATCATCAGCAAGGCATCACCCATGGTTGCATTTGAATTCTTTCGCACACTCTAGCGTGACTCGTTCAAACTGAGAGCGGTTGTATCTTCTCTCCCTTTTGGAGGTAGAGTATGGGTACTCAGATAGGGTCTCTCTAAAAACCAGACTTTCCTTGGTAAAATAGTTCTACTGAACTTTGTCTGCAAATGTTCATTGGAAACTCGCCAGTTTTCCTTACAAATTTTACCAAAGCACCCACATAAACTATCTCACAATTCTAGTGCCCAGCAGTCACGAACCAGAAACCCATAAATCAAACCATCTATTTCCAAAATTAACCCCCCTAGCAACTTATTGCCTCAATCACATTCGTTCGCCAACTGCTCCGCACTGTGGTCTTGCTTGTCGCCTGAGTCACTTGTACAAAAACACCTATTTCGGCGTCTTGAAAACTCTATGTCTAAAAAACGACATCTATCTTGGTGGTTCCTAGCTAAGAACCGCCGAAATAGGTGCCTTTTTTAGACATAAAATATTCGGGAGCTTGTTTTCCCGGTTTTTTTATAAAATTGGATCGCGGGAAAATTTCAACCTATTTCTAGGAACCGCCGAAATAGGTGCCTTTTTTTAGACCTAAAATTTTCAAAATCCTGTTTTCCCGGGTTTTTTTTCAAAAAATTCGGACCGTAGGAAAATTTTAGTCTATTTCGGCGGTTGTTAGTAACAACCGTCGAAATAGACTTTATGTAATTTTATATATCACAGTTGCTCTTCAATCTCTCTTCTCTCATGGTAATTCTGCAATTCTAGCTGGCGAATATACATGCTTTGCGCTCCTCTTTACATCTCACTCACCGGATTGAAGACGGGACTGAAGTAGTTCATTTTAGAACCGATAATATACTCGAACTTATCTTTTTCTCTCTGGAGAACAAGATGCATACATGCTCTGTGCATTTTTATTCTTTTCTTTGTGTTTGTGTGTCTTTTTATTCTCTTCTTTTGTCTGTGTCTATTCCATTCTCTTCTCACGATAATTTTTCTATCCTAACTGGCGAACAAGGAACATGCTCAGCGCCTCTACAATCTCTTCACTCACGGTAATTTTGCAAGGCGAACAAGGAGCATACATACCCTATGCCACTATTCATTATCTTGCGTTTGCGCCTCTACAGAGATGCATCACTGGAGCTGCTACATCTCGCTCCCGAGAAAGAAGACGAGGTAGCTAAATTTTTTTATTTAAAAAAATACCTATGGTGGGGGTTGTTAGCTACGAGCCGCCGCCATAGGTGTGTGTGTTTTTTAAAAACCACCAATGGCGGCGGTTGTTAGCTAGGAACTGCCGTCATATGTGTGTTTTTGAAAAAAACAACCATCTCCGGCGGTGATTGTTAGCTGGGAACCACTGCCCTGGGTGCTCTATTTCGGCAATATCCATTTCGGCGGTTCTAGAACCGCCGAAATAGACATTTTACAACCGCCAAAATAGACCATTTTTGTACTAGTGATTCAATCAAAGCTTCTTGCCTTCAATCCACCAAAAAATAATGTTAGTGTCACTCTACCTAAGAACTCAAAGGATGTGATGAATATGCCCGACTTTGATGATCTTGGGAAGTCCGTTCATAGACGCTTCCAAGGCTGGGCCGAGGGTTCATCCTTAAGGCCTTTTGGTAGCCAATGAGCGGTGCCCTTGCCTTGTTGATGATGTCCCGACTGCGAGTACTTCCTTACAAAGTTGCCAACGGTTTTGGGTGACTCGCCCAGTTTGAGTGTTGTAAATGGAAGGTGCTTGGCGATTCTTGTAGTAGTGTGGCAAGAAAAGCCTACAGTGACGGACGTCATACCAGCTGAGATGCAGCCTGCTCCTTGAGAATATGGACCTGATGCTCCCAAAGTTACCTGTAGGACTGCCCCACGACATCCCATTGATCATAGTATCGAGTTGGTTTCTAGAGCGATGCCACCTGCTCAAGCTCCATACCAAATGTCGTCAATGGAATTAAAGGAACTGAGAACTCAGTTAATTGAGCTTCAAGAAACGAGGAAATTCTGGCACACGGTCGTATAGTGGTTTCCACCACAGAAATTGCATATAAATCTTGCCTTCTTCTTTCGGTATGAAGAACTTTACCCCAGAGGGGCTAGGATTTGAGGCAACCTGGAATCACATAGAGAGGGGAACTCATATTAGATACAATAGGGTTGGGACGAAAAGACATAACACGTAGATAGACCTCAAGTAGAGGAGTAACACACCTCCTATGAAGACTTCTTCCCGGAGTTCCTACCCTCCCAAGTGCTTATGAAGTAAAGTCTTAAGCTCATCATTCTTCCAGCCACTTTAGCTGGGACGCCTCTTCTTGTCAGACGGGCTCCTGAACAAGGTTTCACACGCCAAATCTTTCTCTACTCATGGAAATCCTTCGGGTAGGATCTTGACTCTATTTCATCCGACGTATCGAGTCACCCAAGGCCATGATGAAGCCCTCTATTCTAGAAGCCCCCGCCGCCAGACTCTCCAAAGAGCCCAAGATATTGGTGTTCACCTCCAGAGAATGGGGATCAGTAACTTGTATCCTTAGGACTTGTTTCACAAGGTTCAAGTTGCTAGCAAGAGCTACGGTCCAAAATATAGTCCTGGTTCCAAAGGCAACTGTCTAGTGCAGTTTTTGCATCGTAAGCTTTCACTCTCCATTAAGTAGCTTTAGCTTTGACACTTTGAGTGAGCAGTTAGATGTTAAGCATACACAAATGACAACATGGCCGTAGACAAGCATTCACGAGAACACAAGTAAACTATCATACAAGTTGACAAGGTTAGCACCACCGGCGCAGGGCACAATGTCCGACCAACCTAACTTATATGTCTGTCTTTGGCGGGATAAGACCCAATTCCATAAGATAGCCACCACCTTAGTCTGATATTGAAATACCCAGAGTTTCTAAAGGATGATTTACTTTCCTGATTAGGTCCTAATGAGCTATTAAGCATATTTAAATCCTAATATTGGCATAAGTACACATTAGGACCAGAAAAGTCCTTAATAGCACTTCTTGTATTGTTTTAAAAGTAGCTAGCTAGAATGCTCCAATAACATTGTGACAACCAAGCTAGTAGGTGATGCAGCAGCTAGCTTATGTAGTAAACACATAAGTAGGTGACTCATCAAGCTAGTAAGCAAGTAGGTGACTCATCAAGCTAGCAAGCAAGTAGGTGACTCAGCAAGCTAGCAAGCTAGTAGGACGTCTTAAGTACGACCAAGCTAGTAGGCAAGTAAGACGTCTTTAAGCACAAGGTGGCAAGCACGAGGTGGCAAGCATGAGGTGGCAAGCATTAGGTGGCAAGCACGAGGTGTCAAATTAGCATTGGTTAACACTAGGACCAATAGGAGCCCGACACCTATGCAGCCTAGTAGGAGGTGTCACCACACTATTAGACCACACCTTGGTCCAATGAGAATAGGCTGTTGCCCCACCTCCCTTAGTCAGCCCATGTGTTGTCTTTCTTATATTAAGCCTTATTATGATCCAATCAGAAGCTAGCAAATGGAGCCTAAGGTGTCACCATTTAGAAGTTTACTTAATCAAGGAGGAAATTGACAAGGATCAGCCCCTTGCCTATATATAACCCACGTTCATACTCCATTCTCTTCATCCCACTCTTGTGTTCCTGCCTCCATTAAGAAGAGAAAGAAGAGAGCTTACATTGCTTACCACTTTAGCTGAGAGCAAAAGAGGAAGAGGAAAGGAACCTTTGACTCACTTAAATCATTCATCCATCATCTAGATCTCCTACAGCCTATTTAGAAGAGAGCAAGAAGGAAACCTACCTTGGGAGGTAACCTCAGGTCGTAAAAGAAGAGAGGACTGGAAGCTCCATAGTTGCCATTTCCAAGGTGCTCCAAGCTGTTCAAGGGTGCCTTAGATTCCTAGAAAAGTTTTGCAAGGTTTTAGAGAGGTCTTCTTCATCAATTTTCAAGGCAACTTCATGGTTACCATCCCTTAATAAATCTGTATGTTGTACAGGAGTATTACCCCTATATTATCTAATTAAAATTCGTAGGTATTTATTAGCCTAAAGCTAGAAGAGTTAGAAAAGTGTTTTAAGGAAGAAAAGGATGTGTTTGCAACCTACCTTTGATTACTGATTGCTTAAGAGCTTGTTTATGGTGTTTTGCTGCTGTTTAGTAAGTGGGAATAACCTAGAGGTAATTCTGATTGTTCTGGATGATCTTTAGTCTAATCTGGTGTTGTTATAATCTAGTGTTTTAGGTGCTTAACTAACCTAGAACCTGTCTGATTATTATGGTCGAGTAACATAGGTGAAAGTATAGAATTTGTTTAAGATGTTAAGTGTAATTACTAGAAGAGCTAATCTGGTGAATTAGATGTCTAGTACAACCGCTTTCAGTTGGAAGTTAATTAGTGTAAACTATATGTGTCATAGGGCTAAAAACATGATTGTTGATTGTTCTGGTCATTAGTAACCTATTATGACAGAATTGGCTATGAACTATTAAAGAGATGTATAGCATGATTTTTAGGATGAAGATGGTAGTTTAAACTAAGCTAGGTCTTAAAGTCTTAAAGTCTAGTATGTTAGGAACTTATATGTACTGTCCTAGAAGGTTGTTTATGGTTGTATAAACTCCTAAGCTAATCTGGTTAATATTGTGTTGTTATGATCGAAAATGTTAGGAACCAATTATGGTTCGATTCAGGTTGTAATCTATAGTTAAATTATGTCTTAAGCTAATCTTAATGAGATAGTTAATAATAGAACTGAAATGGATGTGATCTGTTTGTTGAATCAAGACTTGGTCTTAAGGTATGATTTATGGTTGTTTGAATTGCTGAGATATTTGATGCTGTGTGATCTGGCCGAAGGTGCCATGTGAGATTATATGATCATAGCCTTTCCTTAAGTGCTGTTTGATTATTGTTATGTTCCTTGTGTTTGAAATTATGAAATGGGCTTTGTTAAGTGACTTGACTATTGATTCTTGTTATACTTTAAATTCTTATATTCTGATTAATGAGGATGCAATGAGTAACTCATTGGAATGGATTGTTGAGATATATGGCCATATGTGGAACTTGAGCAGTAAATGCCTTCTTATGAATTATTGGACTCATGGTATGCCTTGGGCTCCATGAAATGCTTCATGGTTTCCTACACTATAGTTTAAAGGTACTATAGGGGGTGTGCACATCTTTTAGGGCCTGGAGTGCATTTGGGAAAGGTTGGATCGCCTCAATGATCGGGATTTGTCCCTTGAACTGATTTGTGTGGAATGGAGAAATTGATGACTAAGGAAAATATGTGAATTGATTAACATGCACTTGTGCCGGTTTGGATACCTTATTGTTAATGCTTGAACTCTTGGTTGAGCAAAGTTTGTGTATATACCATCAAGTACTTTACTAAGTTATTTTCTGATGGTAGCTTTGATTTTACTCAGTTTTGCTGACTTTTTGGCTTTATGTCCTGTGGTCTTTTCTTTGTGATTGTATGAATGACCACAGATGCAGGAAATGAAGAAGCTTCTCTTTAGTTATGGAGACATTCGAGAGTGTGGGCTTTTAGGGGCTAGAAGACCATCATTTTATTCTCTTTTGGTTTCTAGATTAATGTATTAGGTTGTTCTATAACCTATGTAATACAAAGTCAGTTTGATTGTAAGTTAAGCCTAAGCATTCACATGGTTGTGAGTGTGGCGGTAACGTCCTATAAGACTTATGCTTCCGCTTTATTAATCTGAGCAAGTTTATTATCATATTATGATTAGTAATTTAGGGGCGTTACAAAGTGGTATCAGAGCATGGTTGCTTGTGATAAGGATTAAAAATGAAATTAGGATGGGATATGGGGCTGTGAGAGTAAGGCACGTGTTTGCTCCTGTTGTGTTAACTAACCTGCAGGAATATGGAGTATAATACACTTATCTACTTGATTGTTATTAATGTTTGGGGGAATGTGTATGTGTTAGTAACCCTTTTGTTGCCAAGATTAGATGGCAACTAATATCCAAGAGATGGCTCAAGCAATGGCTGCAGCAATGGCACAGCTAGAAGCAAACAGAAATAATGTTATGCGTCAGATAACTGCGATGAAACCCGAGAGTTTCCAGGGGCAGGAAGATCCTCAGATTCTAGAGGGATGGCTACGAGAATTTGATAAAGTCTTTGAGGCAGTGGGCTGCCCCGAAGATAGAAAGGTAGGATGTGCTGCCTATTACTTCAAAGATGAAGCAGACCTATGGTGGGGAGCTGTAAAAGAGGGCTGTCTTCAACAACCTGTTTTTGGATGGATGGAATTGAAAACATTGATGAGGACTCGCTTTTACCCGGATCATCTAAAAGAGAAGAAGCAACAAGAATTTCTGAACCTTCAACAACGATCTATGTCGGTAGCTGAGTACCGGACCAGATTTCTGGAACTAGCTAGGTTCGCTCCAAACCTAGTCCCTGATGAAGAGTCTAAGGCAAGAAATTTTAGACTTGGGCTGAATTTTCGAATTCGGGAGTTCATGGCGGGATCAACTTATGAAACATTACAAGAAGCTTATGAGAAGGCTGCCAACATTGAGATGGTACAGCATGAAAGAAGGGAGTTCCATGAAGGGAAGAAAAAAGAGGCCCTTTGGTGGACCAGCTGAGGGGTCAGATGTAAAGAAGCCCAATCTCAATCAAAATACAAGATTCAGTGGATGTATCCAAAGCAAGGGTAAGGAGACATCTTCCACAACACCAAGTGGAAGAACTTATAACTGTAGGAGATGTCAGAAGAATCACCTCGGAAAAGATTGTGAAGGGAGGTTTGTGACTTGTAACCATTGTGGAAAGCTGGGGCATCGAGCCTATGAATGTTTCTGAAACCCTGAGTCATGAAGCTTCAAGAAAGGCATGCCACCGGTTAGCCAGACAAACTCCAATACCTTTAAAGCAGCTTCTGGGGTTGGGGGTGGACAAAGTAGCAGTAAAGGGGCTGAAAAGAATGAGAACAAGTATAAGAAGTCTGGAGCCCTGAATGTGATGAATGAATCAGAGGCTAGATCTCAGGGAAATGTCATTACATGTATTTTCCCTGTTCATGGATTAGAAGCACATGTTTTATTCGACTCCGGTACCACATACTCTTTTGTTTCTATGGCTTTCATAAGGAAATTGAAATTGTCCAGTATTTCTTGTGTGAATATTTGTGTGACAATACCATCGGGGGAAAAGATAAAATGCTCTGAGATTATAGAGAACGTGAATATTCCTGTTAAAGGAGTAGGTTTCCCAACTGACTTGGTAGTATTTGAAGGCTTGGAATTTGCTGCGGGAGAGAAAGTATTCTTGAAGGTGTCTCCAACCAAGGGAGTCATGAGATTTGGGAAGTAAGGAAATCTTAGCCCTAAATACATTGGCCCATATGAAATTTTAGAACGAGTGGAAACTTTGGCATACCGATTAGCATTACCAACAGAATTAGACAAGGTACACAACGTTTTCCATGTTTCTCATTTGAAGAAGTATATACACGATCCATCACATGTCATTCAACCTGAAAAAGTCCAGATTGACCCATCTTTGTCATATGAGGAGGTTCCTATACAAATATTGGACACAAAGGTCAGAGAGACACGATCAAAGACTACGAAAATGGTGAAAGTCCTTTGGACCAACCATAAAGTTGAGGAAGCAACGTGGGAAACAGAGGATTTTATGAGAACAAGATATCCAGAACTTTTTGTTGAATCATAGGTAACATTTATAGTTACGAGGTCGTAACTTAAAATTTAGGGGGAGTGACTTCGATACTCTTATTCTTGATATCTTTGGTATGAATATGTTATGACCCTTTTTCATGAATGTTTTTCTGTTTATGCTTGATTACTTGGTATGAATACTTAATTGTTTATTAGCTGAGTTATAGTTTTAATGAATGGATGGTCTTGAGAATAGCTGGAGCTTCGGGGTCGAAGATTTTCTTAAGGGGGAGTGAATGAAATACCCAGAGTTTCTAAAGGATGATTTACTTTGCTGATTAGGTCCTAATGAGCTATTAAGCATCTTTAAATCCTATTATTGGCATAAGTACACATTAGGACCAGAAAAGTCCTTAATAGCACTTCTTGTATTGTTTTAAAAGTAGCTAGCTAGAATGCTCCAATAACATTGTGACAACCAAGCTAGTAGGTGATGCAGCAGCTAGCTTATGTAGTAAACACACAAGTAGGTGACTCATCAAGCTAGTAAGCAAGTAGGTGACTCATCAAGCTAGCAAGCAAGTAGGTGACTCAGCAAGCTAGTAGGACGTCTTAAGCACGACCAAGCTAGTAGGCAAGTAAGACGTCTTTAAGCACGAGGTGGCAAGCATGAGGTGGCAAGCATGAGGTGGCAAGCACGAGGTGTCAAATTAGCATTGGTTAACACTAGGACCAATAGGAGCCCGACACCTATGCAGCCTAGTAGTAGGTGTCACCACACTATTAGACCACACCTTGGTCCAATGAGAATAGGCTGCTGCCCCACCTCCCTTAGTCAGCCCATATGTTGTCTTTCTTATATTAAGCCTTATTATGAGCCAATCAGAAGCTAGCAAATGGAGCCTAAGGTGTCACCATTTAGAAGTTTACCTAATCAAGGAGGAAATTGACAAGGATCAGCCCCTTGCCTATATATAACACACGTTCATACTCCATTCTCTTCATCCCACTCTTGCGTTCCTGCCTCCATTAAGAAGAGAAAGAAGATAAGAGAGCTTACATTGCTTACCACTTCAGCCGAGAGCAAACGAGGAAGAGGAGAGGAACCTTTGACTCACTTAAATCATTCATCCATCATCTAGATCTCCTACAGCCTGTTTAGAAGAGAGCAAGAAGGAAACCTACCTTGGGAGGTAACCTCAGGTCGTAAAAGAAGAGAGGACTGGAAGCTCCATAGTTGCCATTTCCAAGGTGCTCCAAGCTATTCAAGGGTGCCTTAGATTCCTAGAAAAGTTCTGCAAGGTTTTAGAGAGGTCTTCTTCATCAATTTTCAAGGTAACTTCATGGTTACCATCCCTTAATAAATCTGTATGCTGTACAAGAGTATTACCCCTATATTATCTAATTAAAATTCGTAGGTATTTATTAGCCTAAAGCTAGAAGAGTTAGAAAAGTGTTTTAAGGAAGAAAAGAATGTGTTTGCAACCTACCTTTGATTACTGATTGCTTAAGAGCTTGTTTATGGTGCTTTGCTGTTGTTTGGTAAGTGGGAATAACCTAGAGGTAATTATGATTGTTCTGGATGATCTTTAGTCTAATCTGGTGTTGTTATAATCTAGGATAAATGGTGTCTTAAAGAATTTTGTTTAATCACCAGATTTGTGGGTGGAATTCTAGAGCTTTAATCAAGTGTTTTAGATGCTTAACTAACCTAGAACCTATCTGATTATTATGGTCGAGTAACATAGGTGAAAGTATAGAATTTGTTTAAGATGTTAAGTGTAATTACTAGAAGAGCTAATCTGGTGAATTAGATGTCTAGTACAACCGCTTTCAGTTGGAAGTTAATTAGTGTAAACTATATGTGTCCTAGGGCTAAAAACATGATTGTTGATTGTTTTGGTCATTAGTAACCTATTATGACAGAATTGGCTATGAACTATTAAAGAGATGTATAGCATGATTTTTAGGATGAAGATGATAGTTTAAACTAAGCTAGGTCTTAAAGTCTTAAAGTCTAGTATGTTAGGAACTTATATGTACTGTCCTAGAAGGTTGTTTATGGTTGTATAAACTCCTAAGCTAATCTGGTTAATATTGTGTTGTTATGATCGAAAATGTTAGGAACCAATTATGGTTCGATTCAGGTTGTAATCTATAGTTAAATTATGTCTTAAGCTAATCTTGATGAGATAGTTAATAATAGAACTGAAATGGATGTGATCTGTTTATTGAATCAAGACTTGGTCTTAAGGTATGATTTATGGTTGTTTGAATTGCTAAGATATTTGATGCTGTGTGATCTGGCCGAAGGTGCCATGTGAGATTATATGATCATAGCCTTTCCTTAAGTGATGTTTGATTATTGTTATGTTTCTTGTGTTTGAAATTATGAATTGGGCTTTGTTAAGTGACTTGACTATTGATTCTTGTTATACTTTAAATTCTTATATTCTGATTAATGAGGATGCAATGAGTAACTCATTGGAATGAATTGTTGAGATATATGGCCATATGTGGAACTTGAGCAGTAAATGCCTTCTTATGAATTATTGGACTCATGGTATGCCTTGGGCTCCATGAGATGCTTCATGGTTTCCTACACTATAGTTTAAAGGTACTATAGGGGGTGTGCACATCTTTTAGGGCCTGGAGTGCGTTTGGGAAAGGTTGGACCGCCTCAATGATCGGGATTTGTCCCTTGAACTGATTTATGTGGAATGGATAAATTGATGACTAAGGAAAATATGTGAATTGATTAACATGCACTTGTGCCGGTTTGGATACCTTATTGTTAATGTTTGAACTCTTGGTTGAGCAAAGTTTGTGTATATACCATCAAGTACTTTACTAAGTTATTTTCTGATGGTAGCTTTGATTTTACTCAGTTTTGCTGACTTTTTGGCTTTATGTCCTGTGGTCTTTTCTTTGTGATTGTATGAATGACCACAGATGCAGGAAATGAAGAAGCTTCTCCTTAGTTATGGAGACATTCGAGAGTGTGGGCTTTTGGGGGCTAGAAGACCATCATTTTATTCTCTTTTGGTTTCTAGATTAATGTATTAGGTTGTTCTATAACCTATGTAATACAAAGTCAGTTTGATTGTAAGTTAAGCCTAAGCATTCACATGGTTGTGAGTGTGGCGGTAACGTCCTATAAGACTTATGCTTCTGCTTTATTAATCTGAGCAAGTTTATTATCATATTATGATTAGTAATTTAGGGGCGTTACAGATATGGACTAGGGTGGTAGCGAGTTTCTACGTAGCCCACATTGCAACTCTGTGCTGACAGTCCAAGGTTTCCCCTAGAAGCAGGCTTTGGTGATCTCAGTCCTTGAATTGAAGTTTGAGTTACCCTGGGACCTGGCCTTAGGGTTGGGTATCTCTGAGGGTTGGCAGCGGTGACGTTGATGTTCTTGAATTTGCGTGTGGATAAGTGAGTCAATTAGGGCATCCACAATGGTAAAAGTGGATTCTACCCACCAACAAATATTATTTTATTATCTCCTCTCACAATATCTCTCTTACTTACCTAAGCTCTCTAAAAAGAGGGTGTCTTAGTTAAGAACCCCTCTCACATCCTCACTCCTCAACCTCATCATTTTCTTTTTTCTCTTTTAACATTATGGGTGGAATCCACACCATTGTGGATGCCCTTAGAATCTATCCCCGTTAGTCATGTAATTGTAATGTTAAGTACTTAGAATCTTTGCCGGGGACGGCAAAGACTTAGGTGGGGGAGGTTTGTTACGTCCAAATTTTGTAAGGACAAAGACAAGCAGCTTGGCACCAGAATGTACTTGTACTCAACGATGTAATGTAAGCCTTCGGGCCTTGTATCTCAATTAATAAAAGAAGTAGCCCTTTCGTACCTGCGTTGCGATGACTCGATCTCTCTCCGTTATACGCCCTTTATGCTAACTTGCAGGTGTGCAGGTAGCTGAGGGGCCCCCTTGGGGATAGAGCTTTGGAACTACGGTGCAAGCTTCTATTACCCCGATGCCGAGAGCTGGCGGCATCAACTCATTATGTCCCTGGTTATTCTTACCCCGATGTGCGGGCGGCACATCGTTTGAGCCTTTGTGGCTCGCGCAGGGATGAGTTGGATTTGGGTGGAGATAAGTGTGTTGGTATTCGCCCGATGCCCTCACCCTCCGGTCATCGGTGCTTGCTTTGGCTGTGTGGGTGAACCTCGTGGTTCCCCGAGCACTGGCATTACTTGTACTTGGGCTGCACACTTGGGCAGGAGTTGCAAGTGGTGCGCAGATCCCCTTTGACCTTGACGCTTGAAGTTGAGGGAATTGGGATGGCCGGAGAACTTATCTAATAAGGGTGGTATAAGTCCACTCTCATCCTTGTGGCTTTGAGTGGCGCATCCCGGCATGCTGGCTTAGCGCAGCATCGCCGGAGCCCTGGAGTAATTTCCTTAGGGCATGTCAAGCTATATGCTTGTTGTCGTTAGTATGCGAATGCTTGTTTGCTTGAATGCATATGTTCAATGTTTCTGTGCACATGTGTGTTTGCTTGGTGCCCGAATGTTGTTTGAATGTTTCTAAGTGTTTTCCGCAGCGTGTCTTCCTGAGTTTTTTTTTTCAGGAAATTATACGGGACAAAGACAAGCAGCTTGACACCAGAATGTACTTGTACTCAACGATGTAATGTAAGCCTTCGGGCCTTGTATCTCAATTAATAAAAGAAGTAGCCCTTTCGTACCTGCGTTGCGATGACTCGATCTCTCTCCGTTATACGCCCTTTATGCTAACTTGCAGGTGTGCAGGTAGCTGAGGGGCCCCTTGGGGATAGAGCTTTGGAACTACGGTGTGAGCTTCTATTACCCCGATGCCGAGAGCTAGCGGCATCAACTCATTATGTCCCTGGTTATTCTTACCCTGATGTGCGGGCGGCACATCGTTAGAGCCTTTGTGGCTCGCGCAGGGATGAGTTGGATTTAGGTGGAGATAAGTGTGTTGGTATTCGCCCGATGCCCTTACCCTCCGGTCATCGGTGCTTGCACTAGCTGTATGGGTGAACCTCGTGGTTTCCCGAGCACTGGCATTACTTGTACTTGGGCTGCGCACTTGGGCAGGAGTTGCAAGTGGTGCGCAGATCCCCTTTGACCTTGACGCTTGAAGTCAAGGGAATTGAGATAGCCGGAGAACTTATCTAATAAGGGTGGTATAAGTTCACTCTCATCCTTGTGGTTTTGAGTGGCGCATCCCGGCATGCTGGCTTAGCGCAGCATCGCCGGAGCCCTGGAGTAATTTCCTTAGGGCATGTCAAGCTATGTGCTTGTTGCCGTTAGTATGCGAATGCTTGTTTGCTTGAATGCATATGTTCAATGTTGTAAAAAGGGGCTACCTTCTGAGAAAACCCTTCCCCGCATCGGCGTTGATATTTCACCAAGCCAAAGGAAAAGGGCGAAGTTCAGATACATCCCTCAGAGTCGTCCTCACTCGGATCGCTTTCACCTTGGATGGGTCCATACGAACCGCCCCGACGAGGATGATGTGGCCTGTGAAAGCAAATTCTCGTTAACCGAGCGAACATTTCTCCCTCTTCACACTAGCTCGTGTGCCCGTAAACAAACCCGCAAAAAGGTGATCCCCAGAACATGGGGAATCTTGGAAACTCCAAGATCACAAAAGTATCAACTCCCACCCACATATCGACTTATGTACACAATTTACATTTCCCATGAACATGCATATAACTGCCTCATTCACGGCTGTCAAAAAGGTATGGGTTGGGGTTGTCAAAAGCCTAGGTGCCCGCACGGCACTCAGGGCGACGGGTGTGCGCCCTGAAGGCATTCGAGTGGCTGAAGTGACCTATTTCCTCGGAACCGTTGCTTAAGTTGCCTGAGTTTTGTAAGTCCCTTGAGAGTCGGAAGTTATAACAAGCTGAGCGACGTTGCTCGGCTCATGTGCAAGAGATGCTTGCGGTAATCCTCTGTATTATGATTTCGAGGCAATTACCCTCCCGGAACTAGGTTTTTCTTTCTTTTGTTGTCACGGGTAATGTGGCTAACATATGTTTTTCCACGCAGAAGAAGTTGTTCCCTAAGCGAGCGAGATGGAAAGAGCTTTTGGGTTGGCACAATGGTGTTCCTGATGCTCTGAGTCGGCATTGTTTTGGGCTAAACAACAATATCTCTCGTGTGGGAATTGGCCTGGTGGTCAGAATCCGGGAAGCATCAAAATCCGACTCGACTTACAAACAAATTCGTGAGGAAGTCCGTGATGGCATAGCCTCGCCGCTATACCCCGTTTAAGGACCTAGCTGCTTGATGAGAAATGCCGAGCTATTGTTCACACTGGGAAATTTTGTATCGAAATAGAGAGAAAGAAGTTGCAACGTGGGCGAGAGGGTAACTTATTGCAATTTAATGATAGAGATACAAAAGTACTTAGAATCTTTGCCGGGGACGACAAAGACTTAGGTGGGGGAGGTTTATTACGTCCAAATTTTGTAAGGACAAAGACAAGCAGCTTGACACCAGAATGTACTTGTACTCAACGATGTAATGTAAGCCTTCGGGCCTTGTATCTCAATTAATAAAAGAAGTAGCCCTTTCATACCTGCATTGCGATGACTCGATCTCTCTCCGTTATACGCCCTTTATGCTAACTTGCAGGTGTGCAGGTAGCTGAGGGGCCCCCTTGGGGATAGAGCTTTGGAACTACGGTGCGAGCTTCTATTACCCCGATGCCGAGAGCTGGCGGCATCAACTCATTATGTCCCTGGTTATTCTTACCCCGATGCGGGCGACACATCGTTTGAGCCTTTGTGGCTCGCGCAGGGATGAGTTGGATTTGGGTGGAGATAAGTGTGTTGGTATTCGTCCGATGCCCTCACCCTCCGGTCATCGGTGCTTGCTTTGGCTGTGTGGGTGAACCTCGTGGTTCCCCGAGCACTAGCATTACTTGTACTTGGGCTGCACACTTGGGCAGGAGTTGCAAGTGGTGCGCAGATCCCCTTTGACCTTGACGCTTGAAGTTGAGGGAATTGGGATGGCCGGAGAACTTATCTAATAAGGGTGGTATAAGTCCACTTTCATCCTTGTGGTTTTGAGTGGCGCATCCCGGCATGCTGGCTTAGCGCAGCATCGCCGGAGCCCTGGAGTAATTTCCTTAGGGCATGTCAAGCTATGTGCTTGTTGCCGTTAGTATGCGAATGCTTGTTTGCTTGAATGCATATGTTCAATGTTTCTGTGCACATATGTGTTTACTTGGTGCACGAATGTAGTTTGAATGTTTATAAGTGTTTTCCGCTACGTGTCTTTCTGAGTTTTTTTTTCAGGAAATTATACGTCACAATTTTGGTATCTATATATATTATATGTAACATTATTTTAGTGAATATCATTTTTAGCGTGCTAATAACCTTTGTATATATCTACGTCGTGCAATTCCGCTGATAGTGGCGGGCATAGGGGAATCACAGTAATAATTGATGTAAAACCCAAAGGTTAAAAAAGAAGAAAGGGAAAGAATATTGGGTAAGGGTTGATGTGACGGTGCAAACACCGGCATGCATGCGCGGCCGTGGAATAACAGGTTGCAGGTAGGTACCTACAGAGCATACGGTAGACAAACAGTGATTAGAAGAAGAAGAAGGGAGAGAATTGTCGTAACCTAGCTAGCTTATCGCCGTCACTGTCCATTAGAGTGCAGAAGTTTACAGACGCATGTCACACAGACATCCTATTCTATGTATTCTGTCTATCTGTCTGTGTAGGTAGTGTGTCTCTATTCTACTGATTCTGCTATTTGGGTGTTTCCTGCAGATTTTATTCCTGATAGTGATATATCTTTCCACTTTGCTGTTTGAGCATAGTCTAAAACTGTTTTCTTTCTGGGGTCTGTATCTGTCTTGTTCAAAATTAAACTTCCTTTCTTTCTGTCAGTCAGATACATATTCCTGCAGATTTTCGTCCGTTTCTTGTTTGGCCTGGAGTTTCTCTTCTTCTGTCTAGTAAGATTCCTACCTACTTACTACTACTCCAGTGTAGCTAGCTACCACCTCAGATTGACTGACACGACATCCACATCGCATCGCCCCACTTGTTCATTTTGTTTTCTAATTCGATACTCTACTTGTTGTCTTACCTGCGACTGCTGCTGCCAAGCCAATTAACCTCGTCATCTTCCTTCTTCCTATCTACCCAACCCAATGGTCTTACTTCTCAGGAGTCTTCCTGACTGACATGCATACTCCCTCCCTCTGAATTGACCGTTCTGTTTACTATTTGGATATGTCGTTTGACTTTAATTTTTAACATATAAGATAAATTAATTTTAAAAATTTAAGTTTTGCATATGAATCCTTACATAATAAACTATATGTTAAGATTTAGTTTTATAAAATTATTTTATCTTATATGCTTAATATTGAAGTGGAAAAACGTACCATAAAGCAAACATGACGGTGAATCCAGGACGGAGGGAGTATGTGGTAAGAACAGAATAAAATGTAGACATTTTTTTAAAGCATTTTGAGTGATACCAACTCCTTATTAATTGGCTTACCAAACCATAACTAATGTAGAACGTAAAATTGTGAAGGTACCTCAACGGAAAACACCATACAATAATCATATATATAAATTCAAATTCTCTTAACTTTTCTTTCTTTCTCATTAATTGCTATTCAAAATCAAATTACACACGACAAACCAACGAATCCAACTACGTACACGTTACATCCACAAGCTGAAATTTAAAGCTGTGCTTAATTACTAGCTGTTTTAATCACATATATATATAACGTGCTTCTAAAAAAAAAGAAAGAAAAAAAAGAAGCTGTTTTAATCATAACGGATCAATGGACGATCCATCCATAGAGGTACTGTCGTGCAAGAAATATAATAAGAGTACGTCAGTGTCCAATATGGGTCCGGAGCTGTCGGAGGTTCATGGGAGAGACATATCTAGTGTCACCATCCATGAGTTGTTTTGCTAGTAAGATGTTAGCCGCTTGGCTTGGATGGTACGGATCCCAGAACACATGTTTGTCCCTGTCTGAACACATGCTTGATTGAGGCCCACATGGTATTATCCCCGCGTACTGACCACCGTTCCCACAGCAGGCTGTACTCGCGGTTTTAAAACCTACAAACAATTTTAAAGCCCAATAGCATTATTAGTAGTATTAATTCGGCCCAACAATTGTTTTAATTTCTCTTTGTTCAAAAGGAAGAAACTTGTTTAAGTACCATAGTGTTTGTAATTGGTAATGAGTTCCATGACAAGATCATAGACATTGGCGTAGATGAATGTTGAACCGGGGAGATTCTCATTTAACTCAGTGAGAAGATCCTTCAATCTGGCGTTATAATTACGAGCCAACTTGTTGGGTAACTCCTCACACTCACCTTCTTTAAGCTGATAGATTGTCATCTGATAAGGGATGCATCCTAATGGCCCCACGTTACCCACCACAAACTTTCTAGCATCCAGCTTATACATTCTCTGTGCGCCATTCCAATTCAATACGTTATATATATTATAGTATGTTTCATTCATATATGATGTAATTAATTAATTAATTTTACATACGATTTTGCTATGCATAATAAGATATACAAAATATAAGAGTAAAAAGAAAAAATATTTAAACATTACTGTTAGTTGATTCCTGAGGTGGCTGATCATTTCCCCTATGAATGCATCCGGGGTCTGAGTAACCCTGGCTCCAACCGAGACAACGGGAAGGAGGTAGTTGTTGAGAAAGTCATTTGATCCCACCGTGACTGAGAATATGGATCTCTTCTGTATGTAATCTCGAGCTTTTGAAGGTCCCAGCAGTTTATCAATCTGTTTTCTAGTGATTGTGAAGTAATCTAGTTGAATATCCATTCCAAGCCTGTTCACGAATATTTTACCAGTGGCATTTAGGATCCCACCCCCTCCAGATGCGTAATTCACGCCGTACAGTAATTTTTTTCCGGTGGCGTTTGGTGCTAGAAATGGGACTGCGTACGTTGATGTTCCTAGTTCTTCTCCTGTACGTTCAACCGGACGTACGTAATTCATGTTATATATATAACAGCTACTACTACTACTACTATATAGTATACTAATGTTGTAATCAATATTTCAAGATACTGACATAATTAATAATATATATTTCAGTATTTCAAGATGCCTACCTACAATATCACCAATGGTTTTTCCGTTTGTGAATCGGCCGGTGGGATTACCACCAGATGGCTCAAAATCAATACCATTAGGACGGCTATCAGCCTTTGATAAAGTCGGCAGGTAATTGTTATTACCTGCATCGACTAGTGAGTCTCCAAAAATGAAAGATGCTCCCAGTTGGCCACCAAGATCATCATCAACTTTACCCGCCGCTGCCAAAGCCTTTTTGTAGGTGCACGAGCTGATGATCATCATCAGCAAAATCATAGCTATACCATTATTGAAGGAAGAACAACAAGAAAAAGCAGCCATCATGCATGCAGCTAGCTGCAGGATTGATATATAGGCTTAATATATACTGGAGCGACGAGAGAGAGATACAGAAAGACTCGATGCCTGCCTGAGACAACCAAGAAGTGAGATGAGATGAGACGAGTTTTAATGAAGGAATTAGAGAAATAGCAGCTTGCGGATCAAATAATTTAAAAGAGTCCATATATCTGAATTTGGTTTGACAAATACCAATTCTGTTTTTCATATTGCTTTCTGCGAAGGTTCTTATGTAGTAAGCTTCTACAAGTCATGATGAGGTTATACCAGCATATACGAAGGAAGGGATGTTCATTCAAAATGGTAGTTCATCAACGCTCAAACTGGGAAACAATTTTCTCGAGTTGGTCAGCAACAAATTAAGCGATGGATTTGTTTCGGTATAATATAGTATTATAACCAACTACATAAAATGTATGTATTTTGCATGTGTTAGGTTAGGGAAAAAGGTTAATTTAACATCCAAAATCGTCTCTTTATTTATTTATTTATTTTTACCAGTAGAAGGACACCTAATACTAATACTATATAAGTTTTCGGTCCAACCCAAATATGCTATAATTATAACTATACATATTCATATATCTTCAAATTAAAAATAGGCCTACCCTCACCTTAATCAAGAATGAAGTTCACTTATTATAACCAGATAAATCACACACTGTTTGCAAGCCCCACACGTTTGTACTAAATAAAAAAGTACACATAATTCCTATAAATTAATTCGTGTTAACAACAAATTCCAAACATATTTGTTGGGTTATCCTGGCCTAGCCTAAAAGCAGACAAACAATGGGCCGGACAAGCCCAATACTGGACAATAACGTATCAAATTTTCAATCAACATTTGACACCAAGGCCCAGCCTCCCCAAGTAAGGTTTTATCTCACCTACACAATTAGACCAAATTTGACAACACGCGAGCCCAGCGACGATACTCTACAGCTGGGAAAATTTAGTTTCGAATGTTTCCCAATATATCGCTGATTTAAAATTTCACAGTAGTATGTAGGCAGTAGGGGTTCGTGCTGCGCTCCTCGGAACGGTAAAATTTCACAGCATGTAGACAATCTACTGGTAATCTTGCTTTCTGTCTTCCACTCAAAACGCAACAGTAGTAGTATTCAAATACCTCTCTGTCCACCTTTCAAATTTTTGAACGTTGGTCGTCTCGTAACTCTCTCCTCTTGCTGGCGCACTAACTCGACAGAGAAGGAGACTCAACGGAGAAAGGGCGAAGAAGGAAAGAGTGAGGGATCGACCAACAATGGCTGTCAAAAGAGGACGGAAACGCTCTCATGATGCTGTAGCAAACGAACGCGCTAGTGAATATGACGATTCCGCGCCTCTCGGAGCTTTAAACGACTACGAGAAGTCGAGAGAGGACCGGATCAAAGCCAATTTTGAGCAGTTCCAGAAGCTCGGACTCGTCGGTCTCTCCCAAGAGCTCAGCTCAGCCTCCGTGTCTCTCAAACGGGCTTCTAGAAACCTTCACCAGCGCAAGTCACCAAAACCCTCTCCTCGCTTGTTTATGTCTGCTGACCAGCCCGTTCGTCGCTCCTCGAGGTCTAAAATTCTCTCTTCTTTATAGTACATGATGTCATTTCCGTTTTCAAGTTCATGACTTGGATGGCATTGTTTGCAATTGCAATGAACTGTTGAATGTAGGTTTTGGTTTATCAAAGACAGTACTGGTCGAAGTTTGTCGTGTATGTTGTTTGGGTTTCGTTTATTCTTGGTGTAGTGTTGAGTTGAAGGACTCGATAATATGTCCCATTTTTTGTTCATGCAGGCTGCAAAATACTCCGTCGGTGGTGTATGAAGAGAAAGTATTGGCAAAGGTGTCAGCCGCTGAAGAGGTCGGCTCCAAAAGGCGCAGGGTCTATGAAGGGACTAGGCCCGAGATATACACCAAGGAGCACGAGAAGCTTCTTGGAAACACAGAGAAGTCCTGGGAGTTGTTTGTTGATGGGTATGCTGCTGATGGGAAAAGGATTTACGATCCTGTGAAGGGAAAAACATGCCATCAGTGCAGGTAATATGTTCAATTTCTCCTACTTTTACAATTCCCAAGTTTATTGTGCAAATGTTTCTAATTTTGATATTTGTTAGGTCCACTGCCTGATTAGTGGTTGTAACTTAATAACTTTGAACAATCCCTTTTTAATCAGTGGTTGATTACTGATGAGTGCCACGATATGCATTTAGCAATTATTCCAGCATATCCTTTTAATTTAATAGCAGGGACAATCTAACTTGTTAGTATTCCAGTAAAGTAATTGCAATTTGAAAGGAAATGTTGTACGGCAAAGGGATGGGGAACCGTTACAATTGATTAGCTTGATTTCCTACTTCGTTATTGGATGGATAAGGATAGCCATTGATGTCATTGTTCATTAATTTTCAGGCAAAAGACTCTTGGTCATCGTACTAGTTGTAGTCGATGCCAGATGGTCCAAGGACAATTCTGTGGGGACTGTCTTTATATGAGGTAATTGCACTTAGTCTTGAACCTTACTTCGCCAAGTTCTTAACCGAAAATGCTGTTTGAGTCTTGACCTACTATCATTATGAAATCTTTGTTTAGGAAGCAATCACATAACATCCGATTTGATAACTCACTATTGTTGCAGATATGGGGAGCATGTTCTCGAAGCCAAGGAAAACCCAGACTGGATCTGCCCTGCATGTCGTGGCATTTGTAACTGCAGTCTTTGCAGACAAGGAAAAGGATGGGCACCAACCTACAATATGTACAGGGAGGCAAGCATCAACCACAATATTATTTATATTCATTTCAGAAGTTCTGGGCTATACAATCCAGTTTGAATAGCGGATTGATGATCTGACGTGTGTTTTATCTACCTGTTTTCTCTAGGCTGTAAGTAAAGGGTACAAATCTGTTGCCCATTATCTTATTCTAACAAGGCAAGAATCATCTATATTGGATGGAAGCAGCAACCCCCCACATACTGCAAAGAGGTCCCTTGCCTTTGAAGATGGTGATGTTGTCATTCTTGAATCTAATGGTAAAGAGATCAAAGTTGAGACTCAGAAGAATGTGGAACAAGGTGTTGATGAGGAGATCAAGGTTACCACTGAGAAGACTGTGGAGGAGGTTGCTGATGAGGAGATCCTTCCTGATGAGCTCACTGAGGAGAAGACTCCGAAAAGGAGGAGCCAGTTATAGTGAACTCAGCTGTTGAGGAAAATGGGGCGCTGCAGAAAGACAGCATTACTAATGCATGGTGGGGAGAGGGTTTTGGTGATGCTTTCCAGTTGATTCTTCTTTTGCTTTTTGGTACATAAGTTTGCT
Source organism: Limonium bicolor (assembly GCA_023374045.1). Taxonomy (NCBI): domain Eukaryota; kingdom Viridiplantae; phylum Streptophyta; class Magnoliopsida; order Caryophyllales; family Plumbaginaceae; genus Limonium; species Limonium bicolor. The sequence continues at coordinate 389,188,959 of CM041776.1, read as the reverse complement.
GAATTAGGGACCTTACTGAACTGATTAAGTTTGTAACAATTAGGTTAAGCTTCATCGTTGTATTAGAGGTGGCCTGTCCATCAATTTTTTGTCGGTGGAGATGGAGGGCCACCCGGTTTACCGTTGTAGACTCGTTTTAATTGTGCATTAGAATGATCATATCGCTGCGTGGCAAAAGTGTGTGTGCTCAGTTACTTGGCCTACTTTATCTACTGCATTCTTTTTGTTCCCCTCGCCCTCGGTTCTATTCACAATCTGGACTCATATCTCTGTGTCTCGCTTTAATGGACAAGCTTTAGACTCACCCATAGTGGCATGGTCCAAGACTGAGAAAGCACAGCAGATAAGCGCAGAGGCATAAAATACAAACTTAAACTGTAGTTGTTCTTCCTCTCTTCTAGACTTCTTATTGTTAGGAAACTCTAATAGACCTAGCGATATTATGGACAATAAGCTTGTATTTACTGAAGCAACAGCTTCACATCAGATGAAAAAGAAGACGTTGATACTGAAATGTAGCAACCCATTGGGAAATAAATGTCAGCTTACTCTGATACTGCATTGAAGTAAAGGAGAATGTTAATCAATTCCAGTTGTATTGATTAATTTGATTCTAGAGATTCACTATTATAATTATTTGATTACTAAGTATGAGAGTTTGTTAGTACTTAGTACTAAAGAAAAGGATGGTCATACTATTGTGTTTTGATACAAGGGGTGATAAAAGGGATTGGGGAGAAGGAGGGATAACCGAGAGTAGCTAGAGATTGATGGTGGACGCAAGTGTGGTGACTGATGGAGGGTTCGGTTGCGGGCTGCATGTAGAAGGAAAAGGAAGTTGCAGCAGTGGCAGTGAACGGGGGAGGTTTGAACATTTACAACATGTGCTGCAGAAGCAAGGGCTGTTTCTGCATCTTAAGATCGCGAGAAGGGCTGGAATCAAAAGCTGATGGTTTCTTCTTATTGTTAGCATATTAGGAAAGATGAGGATACTGCCCCCAATTTTTTTATTTGTTTTTCTACGAAGTTGATTTAAGATTTGAGAGGACGGATGCTTATTGTAAAGCTCATATTATGGCTAGCTCATATAGAAGGGAAAGGCTGCAACGATATAAAATGGTAATATTTCTCGTCTTATTCTAAGAATGTCGGACTGTTGAGTTTTGAAAAATGAAAATGTATGAAATATTATTTCAAAAAAATTGTGTTTAAAAAAATTGTGTTTTGATACCATTTTAGAGTTGTTTTTTTTTAACTGAATTGCACAGCTCAACATTAATATAGGTTTTTTGAATCTTTTCAAAATATGACATTTTTATACCGAAGATATTAATTTTGTCAATATCACTTATTTTCTATTAATTTAAAACACTTCAGACAATTGTATATAGATTCAAATATTTTTTCTCTTTGAAAATGATGTACTGGATAGAATTCACGTTGAAATTGATTTACTGAATAAAATTCACATACTTATAGCTTATTTGTTTACCGATACAACTTAAATATACAATTCAAAGACAAATTATGATAGTTAAAAGCGAGTTAGTCGAATAGGTGAGCTATCCTCGGTCTATGACAATAGGTTACAGGTCGTGGAGCCAGAATATTATAAGAGCGTAGTGACCCTTTAAAAAAATTATTCAAATTCAATGATATGTGTCATAAGTGATATTCAATTTTCACCCCTATTTATTATAGCATTACAGTTTTTATGATATATGAAGTCATTAATATTATATATATATAAACTCTAATTAATATACATATAGGAATTTCTGATTTTTTTCAAAAAAACGTGGGGTCCCGTGACCCCACTTGTCTCCGCCCCAATATATAGTTTACATGTAGTCTATAAATAATCAAAATAGTTATATAAATATGTCCACTTAAATATATAAGCAACCTACCTTTAGTATATAAGTTATTATAAATAGGGTTTACTACTTACTAGGCACCGCTGTACAAAGTATTTGTATACTATAGAAATATTTTAAACATGTTACCATGTACCTTTGCAACTTTTTTTCTTTAGAAAATGAATCCTAATAGTCAACACTTATTTGGTCAAATAGTGAATTTTACAATGTGGATCTCTCATCTTGAATGACCATGTTTATTGTCATCTTCGATTGTGAGGTACGTACCGTAAATATAGAAATGTATAATATTGTAACGATTATCAACCCCATTTCAGTACTCATTCACTTATTTGGTTATGTTGGACCATCTGCGACAAAATTTATCCCACTTACCATCTTGTTGTATATTGTATGGTTGAACAAGACCTGGTAGGAGTACTTTACTGGTTTTTTGTGCTTCATATCAATGTACATCACTTTTCTTACTTGTTTCCAATGATCTTGGCTCATATATAAATAACCAACTACTACTCTTAATCTACAGTTTCAATCCCTAACAACATCAATACAACTCCCCTATATACAACAGAGGTGGATTGAGGGGTACACGTGGGGTCACGTGACCTCACGTGAAGTGACCCCATATATTATAGAGTTTGCAATAGTCTAGCGGCAAGAAATAGAATCAGGAAGTGAGATTATTTGGGTTCAAATCTCAATCATGCTTTCTTTCCCTCACCAACCAGTTTTTTTCGCATTTTCCATCCCAATTAATAGCTTAAAGTAGCAGTTTTTTTTTTCATTTTTCATTTCCAATTAAAGCAACTGTTTTATTTTTTTATCTTTTCCATTTCATTTTCACCAAAATCAACCGTTTTTTTTCAATTTTTTTTCTTTTTTTATCTCCTTTTTTGTTCCCATTGAGAGGAGATACTAATTATGTTTCCTTACCAACGATAACACTTTCAAATCTCATTTCTTACTTTTATTCTCTATTATTTGTTTTAGAAATTTATTTTATAAAACTTTTATTATTGTTTGTTGAATTTTTGGATTTTTTATCAATTTTTTGCAAACGTGTATGTTACCTTATATCATTAGAATACATATATAACTAGTTTTCTTTTGAGACCATTAATGATAAAACTATTATAAAATATTTTTAGACAATGAAGCCCCGTAGAGTATAATTGTATTAGATGATGATATTATTTTTAAATTTGAATTATATTTATGAATACAAGATTTATTTTTTAATAATAATAGTGACCCCATATGTTTCGAATCCTGGCTCCGCCCCTGATATACAGAAAGGTGGCCATTGACGTGAAGCCCCCAGTAGTTGATAATCCCATGCTAAAGGATCTTCCACTGGACGGTACTGATGTGGATTGACTCACCGGAGGTCGATTACGCTCTCAAGACAAACTCCCGTCATTTGGCCTGGAAGTTCCTAGAGGTCTGCTTGTTCCTTGTTTCTCTATAGCCTCACTTAAGTCGCATGATAAATTTGGATGAATGAAAGTGTAGTTGTAACTGTAACATCTCACCATCATTGTCGAATCGTCAGACTGTGTCACCTCAACCATAATAGCTTGCCATATGCTCTACTCCATTTATGTATACTCTAGCATTTGACTTGTGCATTCATTTTTCTCATTCAAAGTGTACCAAAAACGGTGCACTTTCTTTCAGAGAATAAAGAATATTATCTAAGATTTCATCTAGCCTACATGTGCATGATATGCCATGGAATGTGATGAGTGGTTAAAATGTATACTTTTAATGGTTATTCCCACCTGTATTTCATAAGGTTCATAACATTTTTTCACCACTTTATAGAGTATTTTGTTAGTGTTAGTGAACTTATGCATTTTGGTTACAATTTAGGTAAAATCTCATTTAAGAATGGTTCAAGGTCCAAAAATGTCAGTTTGAGCGCATAAATGGATTTCTCGTCTCTCTAGCATTGTAACACAACAAACAATGAGCAAATCCGATCTATAACAAAGATTATAGAGCGAAAATAGGTTCGACCTCTCCACAAGACAGCCCATAGGGTCTGTTTGAAGTTTTGGAGCAGTTTTGGATGCCCGAAACGCTCGTTCAGGGGGCTGAACACCTTTATGCTTCCGACCGCCCCATCAGATCGCCCATGTGGGTAGGTCAAATCGGAATTTCATCTCTGTTAGGGTTGTCAATCTTGACACAAACCCGAAATCTGACCCAAAACTGACACGCTAAAACACGCATTTAGGTAGCTATTTTCAACCCGAAAATATTTTTGGGTCAGGTTCGGGTTGGGTTGCTAAAAAACCGGGTCCATTTTGGGGTTGACCTGGCCACCCGATTACAATGCCCAAGTTGAAAACATTTTTAAAAAAGAAAAGAAAATATATATTCTTATTGTCATGCGACGTAATCCTAAATATATAAATCATGTAACCATTTATGTTTGATGGTTTTATATGTTATGTTATATTGTCTTGGTATTTTGTGTAGAATTTGTACTGATAGTACAATATTTTTAATTATGGGTTGATTTCGGGTCGTCAGGTCAATTTCGGGTTGATTTCATGTTGTGAGGTCGGTTTCGGGTTGACAAATCATAGTCTGTTTCGAGTTCGAGTTAAGGTGAAACATGAGCAAGTCGGGTTCAGGTTGAAGTAAACCCGGCCCAAAACCTAAAATTGACAACCCTAGTTTCTGTTATGGACCGCCCCAGCCGACCGCCCTGTGAGGAGGTCAAAGTGAAATTTCATCGTCTCAGTTACATGTCGTCGTCATCAGAAGCCCGACCGCCCCATGAGATAGGTTGGAACGGAAATTTGCCCAGAATTGAGTTTTAAAAATAGGAATTTGGGCACTTCTCCTCATTCTTCATTCATACTCCTAGCACTTGAAAATAGAGAAAGATAGGGTGAAAATAGAGAGAAAGAATAGGAAAAAGAAGAGGAAGAAGAAGTGAAGGAAGAGATCACGTTCAACAAAGCTTCCAACCTCCATTAATGGTTTCTTTTTACTCTTTTGTTGTTTTTCTCTTCTCTATGCTTGAGTAGACTCCATTGTGCTTTGGGATGGGGTTTTAGACCCTAAATCCATAAAAATGGTTGTAAAACTTACTATGCTTTAATATAGTAGGCTCCTCTCTTAATATTCATTCAATGCTTTAGAATTGATCTCCTATTGCATTTTATAGTGAACCCTTTCTACAAATTGGTTTTGGGTTAGGGTTTGTGATCAATTTGAGAGTGGAAACCTAAGTTATACCTCTAGGATTAGTTGGTATATTTTAGGGATTTTATCTAGAACTATGTTTAACGCTATTTAGTGAGTTTAACCCTAATTGGTTTTGAAGGTTAAAATTAACTAAGTAAGATTTAGCTCATCTTTGGTTTAGAGGGTTATTATTCTTGTTCTAAAAGACAACTATAGTGTAGTAGAACCACAAGCATGTTTAGGAGGGTTAAGTGATTGGCAAAGTCCTAAAGTACTTCTCCACCCAGTCCGACAAATTATCATCTTTAATTTAATTATTTGTTCTTTCCATTGTTTAACCACTAACCAAGCTTGCCGCCGGCTAAACCCCCAATTTACCGCTTTTCATTTCAATTAGTAATTACCGAAACTAGGCAGATAGAACCAATTTCCTTGTGGATACAACACTTGCTGTACACATCTATTAGACGCACTTGTCTACTCCTTGCATATATTTATATATTTTGTTATATAGTATTAGCACAACATAATGTCACTTTGTGTAACACCCTGGATTTTACCTCTTTATAAAGTAGAAAACGATACGAATCCAACGCCGCAGACGGGGATTAAAACGAATGTCAAATGAGTCTTAAAACTGAGAAACATGGTCTGTCCGAACATTAATCCAAACATGTAAGTTAGGACATGTGTCGAGACTGACAGTTCAGACCCGTCCTCGCATGCTGTCCGAACATGTAAGTTCGGACAGATGTTTGGACACACAAATACTGTGAAAAACAAAACACTCTCGGGGCCTGTCCGAACATGGATGTCCGGACGGACGTTCGGACAGGTCCAAATTTACAAAAATCAAAACGAAAACAGGATTAGAAGGGTACAAGATGACCATAATATTAATGCCAATGGAAAGTGAATGTTTAACATAAAAACACAGCGAAAAACACTTTCAAATCCAGAGTGCTACCGCCACACTCAACCCATGAGTGCTCAGGCTAATCTTGAAACAATTCAACAAAAATAAATATCCAAAACATCGTAATGTAAATACTTGTCTCAGTAACAATTAATCAACTATAGAACTACATGGTATCGCGTTCCCAATCCCCAAACTTCAGCAACCATTACCTGCGATCAGAAAACAATAGACAAAAACACGAAGGGATCGTGCAAATCAGAAAAACCGAGTAAATCCTATCTCATTGTGTAAAATACATTTTGAAGTTCATTTTATCATTTGTCAGTCAGACGAGAGGGAGAGTTGACCAATTGAATAACTTTTCCAGGAACCATAATAAAAAAACAATTAGTAGGGAGCTTTCAACAAGCCAACCATAATTCCAAACACGGGGTCACCTATGAGACCCCAAACAATAATTCTAGCACAATCACCTATGGGACCGTTAAACAATAAATCCAGGACAATCACCTATGGGACCGTCAAACAACCACCTCACCCTAAGTCCTTAAGTGTGCACACCCCCTATGAAACAGCAGTAACATAGAGTAGATCAAAGAGCTTAACTGCAACATTGTGTGCAGCGCAAATAATAATAACAATGTGGAGCACCTATAGGCTCCCACGACATGATAGCAATCCCTGTGAAAGACTCCCAAAATCCACAATCAAATCACCACAAAATATTCCAATTCCACCATTCTCAACACACAGGGAAGAATCCCAATTTGCAAAACTTCAATCAAAGATTTGAAAATCCTTCAACAATAACAAAATCGCAGATCCAAAACATTTTCCTCCAATTTGTAAAGCACAAAATCAACATCCATGAGCATGGAGATTTACTTGATTTGACAAACAACTTCAAGAGAACAATCCAACAGAATCACTAGCAACGCTCGTCGTCGTATTCGGGGTCTAAATTTATAACGACCAACAATCAGAGACTACTAATTATAACCAAATAAATTAATATATTATCTAAGTAGTAGACTTTACCCGAAGTAATCATAATTGGCACCAGGGAAGCGATTTCACAACGTCAGAAACAAAAGCGTGAATTAGAAAGCTGGAAGTGAACGAGCGTAATGATGATACGTTGAGGATGAGGAGAAAATGAGGAAGATCGATGTTTTAAATAGAAAAATAGAGAGAAATGTTATTAATTAAGTAAGTAATAATTTACTTTAAAGAAGAAATAAAATAATAAATAAATTGAAAGGGAGTCCTACTAATTAATATTGTAGATATTTAAGAGGGTATACAAATATTAACGTGATGGAAAACTGGAAGGAGAAACGCGATCGTTAACTATATTGGTTTAGAAATAAATAGTTAAATAATTTCCAATTCGAAATAATAGGAGAAAGTAATTTAGTCATTGTAACAAGATAAGAAAGAGAGTAAAATATCTAGAAAAAAGTATTAATAAACATTTATTGGATATAGGACTAAGATAGAAATAAGTAGAAAATAGAGTAAAACAAAATCAGGAATTCTAGCAAAAGAAATATAATAACGTTAGAAGAAGAATCTAGAATACCAACTATGAAAAATATCGGAAGAAGAATAAGGTGTTTAATATATTATTAATTCTGGAGAAGTAAAGTTAGATTTGAACTCTTAAAGTCAAGGATATTTTACTAAGAAGAAGTAAAATTGATTTTGAACTCTTGGGAATTAAGATTAATCAATTTAGAAGAAGTAAATCTAGGATTGAACTCTGGAAATCTAAAAGACATTAAAACATCTACGAAGGGTTGAACAGGGTGGTGTTTGCAGGAATAATGGAGGGGCCTGGATAACCGGTTTTGGAAGCATGATTGGTAAGGCGGATGTGCTGTTTGCTGAGGTGCTAGCTCTGCATCAAGCACTCAAAGTAGCTTGGGAGGTCCCGTTGAACAGGGTTATTTTCAGCACTGACTCCATGGAACTCATCAATCTGGTTGGGCAGTGTCCACCTAGCCATCATTTCAGACCGCTGATCCTGGAGTGTAAAGAGGCCCTGAGCCGTAATTGGGATGTGCAATTGATTTACTCTCCAAGAAACTGTAATAAGGTGGCAGACTGTGTAGCTAAATTTAGCCTTGCTAATTGTCTAGTTAATCAGGTGTTTCAGACACCTCCTGTTTGTGTACGGCACCTGTTGGTGGACGATGTAAGAGCCTTTGAGAATACTAATACATGAGGCATGACCTCCCCTTTGCGACAAAAAAAACATTTCTATAGATATTTATAAATATTTTAGGAAGAGGAAGGAAAACAATAAGAGAGAATCGCTTAACTTCCCTGGGCCACCAACAATGCTAATCTCGGACTATTTATTCTTATCATAATTATTCTAATATAAGGTTCATCCTTCTCACGCCGACCATATATTATATTTATTCTAACTTGAGAATTCACGGGTATTTCATCTCATCCCCCCTTAAAAGAAGGCTTTGCCCTCGAAGCTGAAACTAATTTAAAGCACACCAGTCAAATGACAAAGGACTGTGTGGTCCTCAGCCCCTTGGACAACCATTTTTGTAAACAACCAAATTTCAAACCAATTTAAATGATTCACCACATAGATAGAAGTCTGAAACTTTAAGGCGAACCAACAAATAGGACTGAAGTCCAAACCAAATCAACCATTTCATAATCATCACATCACATTAATAACATAAATCCAATACCAGTACATCATATCAATCCACGCATTTACCATGACATTTTCCAGTTCTGGGTCCACCTATAATATAACACTTACTATATATCATGTCTTCTTAGTAGTCAGGATTAATACCTTAACAATCTTGAATCACGATTCCAGTCTTTCACCGAGAATGATAAATGAACTAACTCAATACACACCAAATGCAAGTTAACAATTAAAGGAACTCACAGAACAATCTCCAACTCATCTTTTAATCACCACAGAATTCACTAAAGATTAGCTCATTCTAAGAACTTTTATTAGCCTTCCTCGGAGAAATTCTCCCAAAACTAAATGTTATCTCTCCAACTGGAATCCTAGATCCCTACCAATTATATCTTGTAATCCTAAAGGATACTTCTACCTTTCTTCATTGAGACTAGTTCCTTTTCTTATATTCAATACTCAGCTTAGAAAATTTCATTAACATTCCAAGAGATCTATTCACAAGGTTTAAATGTGAACTTTTATACATATTCCAGACTTGTAACCAATCATCCAATTTCCTATACATCTTAAACATTTAACTAAATTCACATTCTCTAACAATGTCATACCATGCAAAATCATCAAAACAACCATGAAATCAATACGACTCAATTACCCAATTTTCACTAACAAGGTCATACATATGTCATTATTTTCTAAGTCTATACCTCTCAACTGATAATCCCAAAAGTTTAATACTTTACCTCTAATATTCACATCACATTCATATAAAAAACATTTAACCCAAAGGTCATAATTCACCAGTTAACCTACTCCCCCATGCAAAAGTCAATAGCCAAAGACTCAAACACCAACCATCGCTTACTAACATAACCAAGATCTGTATACAAACTCCCAACTAAAATCTTAAAACCTACATGAAACACAACCCCTTAAAATCACAAAGATATTACACTTACTCTTCTATCCATGATTATATCATTTTTTCCCTCAAACATAACACCAACCATGTGATCCAGAATAAATATCTCGGAAATCGTCATTTTTTTGTATAGCAATTGATTACCTCTCAAATCAAGTACCAAAACTACAGTTACTCATTGATCACTAATGGCTCAAACAAATAGTATAATGGGTACTATTACAATCAAGATGCAGTTAGCCATTTAACAATCAATAATGAGGATTCATCATAAGTCCCAATCTATCACACATCTCCAAATAATTTCCAGTCAGCTTGGACACTAGTGTCTCCACCACACTTAGCACAAGATTAACTAAACCATCATCTTAAAATAAATATCCATTTAAAAACTTCTCAAAAATTCTCAAGTTAAGCAATAACCATAATATACGCATCCAAAACACAAGAGAAACAATACATCCAATCAATGGACTACCTAGCCCAACGAAAGAGCAAAACACATATTAGTAATTTTAAATCAACCAAAAGGTTAATTATTATCATATTTCACCTCCTACATGTTAGTATAAAATTCATACAAGGACACAACAAGAATTACAACAAAACGTCCTCATAACTCATACCCTTACCCCATTTCCATTTTAATCCTAATTCTAATTTAGACACTTCTATTAGCTCAAGTCAACCTCTCGACCCTATAACATAACCGATAAGACCAACACAACAATTTCATCACTAATTTCTACAATAATCTCCAGTTACAAGGATCGTAATTCTAATCATTTCTCTATCTACTTAATGCTTCCCCTATTAAGTCTACAAAACTCAAGTTATTTCCAAAAACCGAATGCTCAGTTAAATACTACCCTTTTTACCGTTGTACAACGAGACATAGTTAATCAATTTGTAACTGAAATACCCCTAACCTTTAAATAATTAAATAAAGGGAAATATATATTATTTAGGGGATTATTAAACCCTGAGAAAATTATATAAACACTTGGGCGTTAAAACGCACTTAAACTCCTTAAGGTAAAAAACGAGCGTTAAAGCCCGACCTTAAGCTAACCAAGTTATATAAGCTATAAACTTCATATGAAGTTAACCAAGAATCATTATATGACCTTTGAAACACAAGTCCTCAGTTAAAACTGAGTAAAAATACAAAACGCCCGGGAGTTCCCTTAAAGGCCCTTAAGGCCCGAAAGTCCCGAAAATACTTTATATGATGAAGTAAAGCTTTACAATTAATTCCAAATGCACCATAACACCTTATTAAATATATAAGATGAAGTCCTCATGATAAATTCTCATTTAAAGACAAAGTTCTAGGAGGTTCCCGATGAGGGCCCCATAAACCCCTAGGAGTGCCCCGGAGAGGTACCGAAGTGGCACAAACTCCAATATAAATTATTCTAAGAGTTCCTATCATTATTATTCACCATTATAAAGAGAATGCTCGAGCTACTTTTTCAAAAATACACAAAGTGCTCGGGGGAATTTCTTAACACTCCTTTTTGCCCCGGGAGTGTCCAGGTAGCCCGAAAATTGAGTTACGAGTTTATATAACCACATATAACTCAATGTAACACCTTAACATATTAATATTGACTATAAACAATGTAAATAAACACTTGGAACTCATAGCGACTAATTATTTTCCAGAAAATCCTTAAAGCACAAAAACGCACCTTCGGGTGTCACAAAAATGCGTTTTACGCAATTGCCTTGAAATTTTTGAGGAGCCACGAGTTGATAATCTTAAAAGGTGATAAATTGACCACCTAAATCAATTAATGGCAGTGCTAAATTCATAGTATAAGTGGGGGCGATTTTATCTTCAAAAAGGTACCTAAAATCAGCATTTTTACCTTAAAACTTTCATCTTTTACCATGGTATAAATGTACCAATTAAATGCTGGAACTTATTACACATATTAGTATGATCTTAGTACAATATAGTGTAACAAAAATCAAATTAAAAATCAATCCCATTTGACCTCTAAGGAGGGCGCCATTTAGGGTATAATTGACTAGATTTTTGCAAAAATATTGTCTTGTGGATAATGACTCACCTTGCACATGCCATATTATATTGTGTCAAATAAACTCAGCCAAAAGAGGAGTCCCATTACCGTATGACCTGTAAGAAATAAGAGGAGATTAGCTTATACAAAAAAAACAATGAAATTAAATATACAAAAGAATGAAATTAGAATCTACTTTATACAAGTTGCAAGCAAACAAACAAAACAGCCATGTCCTAGCCTCATGTGCCGCCGATTTCTTGCAATTATATGGGGGATTGATTGCCTTGTATTAAAATCAAAAGAATACACCACCTAACTAGCATGTTCTCTTGTCTTAAAACAAACAAAATCAAATGGCCTTGAATAGCCTATGTTGCCGATTTCAAGGAGGAGAAAAGAACAAGTTGATTGCTCTAAAATTAATTAAGTAAGACATCTAGCAACCTAGACATATTCTTATGTCTCCAATAGACAAAGCAATCAACCTCCAAACACCTATATTGCCGTGAGCAATCAAGAGGAAAAACAAAGACAAAACAACTTAGAAAAATGCTAAAGAATTACATCTACCTACTTAGCTCTTTGTCTTCTAGTTTCAATCATCAATCAAGCCTCCATTATCCCTTGACATCCAGCCGAAAGCTTGCTGCAATTAAGGACATTTATTGAGCCAATAATGAAAGCAATAAACTAAGGAAAAGAATGCCTAATCAAATAAACAATAAACAAAGCCAATCAAATTTTGAATTCTCTTTCCTTGTCTTACCTTAAGTCCAACGTGAGTTTCATTCTTTCCTTGCCAACTCTTTGGCTGATTGGTAAGCTCTCTCCTTCTCTCTTTTCTTTCTTCATTTGCTAAGTTAATCCCTTAGAGCTTCAAGCTCCATTAATGGTGTTTTAAGCTCTAACATCATTTCTATGTAATTTCCTAGTTAAATCTACTAAGTCTTGAAGCAAGAAATCATCCTAGCAACCTTGCTAAAATCGCCAAGCTTTAGTGCTCCAAGGAGGTTCCTAGATTCAACAACAACACAAGGAACAACAAGATCAAGTTAAGGTATATTTTCATGTTGAAAATCCTAGCAAAATGCCTAAGGTTATTACCGAAAATTTATGAACTTCTAAACCTATATTCTCTTCATTATTTCATGAAGGAAATTTAGATCTACAACCATCTCAAGGTCTACCGAAAATTCCTTGAAAAATTCCTAAGGTAAACTCTTGTAAAACTACTCCAAATCTTATTTATAAATCTTTGTTAGAAGTCTAACAATGGACCTCCTAAATATATTCAAGGAGGCCGAATTCTCTTCATCAAAATAGCATTTGTAGAGCTTGGAGTTCAAGGAGAAATCAAGTACAAGAATTGTCTTGATTTAAGGAGTAAGTTTATATAATTAAGGTTTATTAAGTTTAAGCTTGATTTAAGCTTCAAACTTTGGTATAAAAATTATACATAACCTCTAAATAAATTAAGGTCGAAAATACTATGGGTTATAATGTCAAGAAAATAATTTATAGCATATAAGGTAAGATTATTACCTTAAGGTATAAATATGTGTCACAAAAATTAATTAAGATGCATATATATATATATATAAACCGAATTGTCTAAGAATTAAATGTTCTATTTTGAGTTTATAATCATTCTAAATCATTAGCATAATTTTAAGAAGTGTTATATGGCTTATATACATTTATATGTATTTATTATAAAGTTTAAATCAAGTTTTAAAACTATATAGTAAAATAAAATCAAAGCCGAGAATAACATGGCTTATTTGGTGATTTTCGAAATATATAAGTATATTAACTTATATTATAAATTTTGGGAACATTAAAGATAGCTACAAGTATTTAAATGGCTAATTTATAAAGTTATGTGGCTAAGATGTAAATTTTGAAAAGTTTGGAGTGCTTATAATAATTGCCGAGAATAAAAGGGTGGATTTGGTATAAATATGGTATAATATAAGGTAGGAATTAATATTATGAATTTTGGTGAATTTAAATAAGTGGTTAAGTGTTAAAATAACATTTTATAAAGTTTTGGGACTATTTTGTAATTATTGGAAAGTTTAGAGGTGAAACTGAATTACTTATGATTTTATGGGTATATTAAAGTATTAATTGTGAAATTAAGTCTTGGTCAAAGTGTTGACCAAAAACTTTGGGTTAAAAGGATTTATGACATAAAATATTAAGTTTATAAAAGTTTTGGGGTGAATATGTAATTTATGAAAATATATATGTAAAACCGAATTAGACATGGGGCGAATTCATCATTTATAAAAGTATAAGGGTCTGTTCGGTATTTAAGAAAAAATTAAATATTAAAACTATAGTTTATAAGTTAATATGTAACTTATATAAAGTTTTGGGGTTAAAAAGTGAATAATATAAGTGAAAACCAAAAGTTAAGGGGTTTATTTGTAAATTATAAAAGTTGGTATAATAAGATTGTAATTTATGAAAGTTAATATGGACATTTGGTAAATTAAAAGGGTAATGTGGTTAATTAATAATTTACAAAAGTTAATGTGTATGTTATGTAATTACTGAATTTATAAGGTTACTTGGTAATTTATAAAAAATAGAATATTCATTTGGTAATTACCGAGAGATTTAAAGTGGTAATTGGTAAATTATAAAGTTATATGGTTATTTGGTAAGTTGTAAAAATTAATGGGTTCAAATTATGATTACCGAAATTGAAAAGATTGGTTTTGTAATTTAATAAAGAAAGGGAGTAAAACTAGGTAACATAATGTATTATGGTATATTATGGAGGATAGTATAAGGTTTATGAAATAATTGTGGTTATGATAAAAATAACCAAAAGAATATAATATAAAGTTTATAAAACAATTGAGGTTATATTAAAGATAACCAAATTATATTGGTGTATGGAATAAGTGATTGGAAAATTCATTATCACATGTGGATATCACATAAAATAACGAACTGATGAACTACCTAGAACCACTGTTAAAATAACAGAGGAAAGTAAAGAACATACAGAGTTATTATACAACGAGTATAAACGCTACAGTGACAGTACTGTAATATTTAGTGAATAGTTATATTAATATTACCCGGTATTGCATGTTTATATAACAGCGTACGGGAATGAACTACTGAACAGGAATTTGTCAAGCTAGCAGTTACTTAGTGAACGGTATGTTAATTGTGTGGTCTGAATGTCCTAAGGATTTTCCTGAGGTCCAGACATTGTGTGTTTAAATTGTTAAGAGCGATATCTGTGATTTTTGTATATGATATTGTATACTGTATTGCTCGACACCACTGTGTTTATTTTACGCGAACGTCTTATGACTGGAAGTTTATACATCTAAACTGGAACAAGACTAACTGACCTTTAGGTATTAATGAACCTAACTGATGGTCAACTGTTATAGTCTTAACTCAAGGATTGGTTATTCTATCACTGACTAAAGGGCTAACTTATAAAGAGAGGAATCCAGACTGTTTCGACTTTCTGGTTGCGCATCGTGATCACTACGAGAGACTTCAATGGGGAGTCACTCAAGGGAATCCATCAGTCACAATTGAGGATGGCGGAGGGCACTGCCGTTGGTGCACAGGTTCGACCGGATCGGTCAAAATATATTATCCAGGGCCATAAGGTCAGCTGGTAACGGTTCCATTGGAACCCAGGGGACTACCGTCCATTAATAAGTTATTAAGGGTTGTCGTGACATGACGCCTGAGGTGGAATTTAATTGGAAAAGGTTAAGTGATTGGTTTAAAGGATAAATGCCAGTGACCAACTAACAATGAAATACCCCAAACTAATAAAATATGGATTAAATATTTAATCACATTAATTAAGGCCTAAACATGCCTTAAAAGTCAACTGAGAACAATAATGGCCAACACAAAGCAAGATGTTGCACCCTTTGACTATATGGGGTGAATAAATACCCAAATGAACTTCCTAGGACCTAAAATTTTGTCCTAAACTTATTAACACATTACTAAACATGTTACAATTGTTGGACAACACTCCAACACAAAGAACAGACATTTACATGCTTCAAGGTCAAGTAGGGCAAAAATGTGCTCTAAGAATACCTTAAAGGTCAAACGACCTCTAAATGATATAAAATTGGAAACCATGATCAAATATCATGTAAGGAACACAAAAAACTGTTCTCAAAGAAAACAGAGCTCGGAAACACCCTGCGACTCAAAATGTGCACTAAAATTTCTTAAAGCACGTTTTTCGTCTATGAGCTCTAAGATAATGACTTTTGTCACAGTAAAGACTATAATAATTTCTTTATAACATTAATGTGACATGATAGACTATATTATAAAGTCTAAATCAAAGTTTAAAAATAAAATCAAAAATTGGCAATTTAGTATGAATAGTACCCAAAAATAACACTTAAATACTTAATTTAACTTAAACCATGGTCAAAGACCTATTGCCTTGACCAAAGCCAGCCGATTTCATACAGCTGTAATACCCACTCATTTGTCAATCTTCAATCAATTATACAGCTAATTAGGTGGGCCATCAAGTTACTATTCCAAAAGTAGCAAATAATGTCTTAAAAGCTAAATTAATCATTCTTCCTTCACTCACCTTGCTTCCCAGCCGACACCACCTTCCTTCAACCTCTCATTGCCTTCTCCAGGTCGTGGCTAACTCACCAAGAACAGAAGAGAACATCAATTAATCTTGGTAAGCTAATTAAGCCTTGAAATGTTCATTTTCTTCACAATTCCTTCCTCTTTCCATGGAGCAAAGCATCAACCACTTCCATCAATGTTCTTAGGTTGTTATGGAGGTTAAATGGAGGGTGTATCTCGGCCTTAACAAGGGAAGAAGGTGGAGAAAGCTAATCTTGTTCTTAAGGTATAAAAATGTGCTTTAAGCACATATCTTTTGATTCCCTTCAAATTCGGCTGTGAAACTTTGTTTCTAAGCTTATAATCTTCATCTTAACATACTTATCCAGTTGTTACATCAAGAGCTTCGAAGTATAACCAGATCCAAGCCAAAAACACCATTTTAGGCATTTTAAACAAGGTAAAGATTAGCTATCTTCTAATCTGAGTTATACCAGTTTAAAGCTTGGTTTTAGTAGCTCTTTTAACACTCTTTGCCTACTGTAAAAACAGGCCGAGACCAACCTTGTTTACCTTGGTATTTCAAGGTAAATTTTATCTTGAAAATTGACATTAAACACTTCTTATGGTTAGATCTTGCTTGGAGACTAACTAGGCCTTAATTGCTGTTTGAAAACATGTAAATAATGCTGTGGAAATTTTATCCTAAGCTGGGCGTGGCCAAACAAGGCCTTAACTAGGCAAAAACAAGGTATAAATCACTTAAACCTTCACTTGGTATATTACTATGTAATTATACATATGTGTATAATTGTGCCGTGAGTGAACAAGGTATTTAAGGTCTTATTTTGACCTTAGGTGATTAAGGAATGGTTTAATAAATTTTATAACTAATTAATTAGCATAATTGTCAAATTTAAGACATTATGTGGAAAATTGGTAATTAATGAAAATATATGGTAAGGGCCGAGAGTTTACAGATTTTTGGGCATTTATGTGTAATTTATTTTATAAGCCAATGTTTGTAATAAGGCCATGTACTTTAGGCCATTTTATTTATGCATTTATAAGCTTTTAATTAAGTTTAAGTGCTAAATATGCATTACCGCATATTATTGGGGTTATAGTGTAATTAAATTAAATTTGGGGGCTATAAAAGGGATATAGCCGAAATTTAGAAGTTTAAATGAGTTTATATAAAAATTATAAGATTATATATAGTTTTGGGTGAAATTGTAAATATTGGAAAGTTAGGGGTAATCTATGTAATTACCGTGGAAGTAGGGTCAAAATGATGTTTGGAAGTCAAACATTGACCAAGCAAAAGACTTTGACCAGATTTGATGATTTATTAATTTAATTATCAAATTATACTAGTTACTCCCTCCGTCCCTGATTGACCTTCCGATTTACTATTTGGACTTGTCGTTTGACTTCAATATTTAACATATAAGATGACATAATTTTACAAATCTAAGTTTTACAATTGAATCCTTATGTCAAAAACTATATGTTGTAGAAATTTGTTTTATAAAATTATTTTATTTTATATGTTTAATATTGAAGTGGAAAAACGTGCCAAAAAGCAAACAGGAAGATCAAAGTGGGACGGAGGTAGTATGTATTAAAAGGTAAAAATTACATAACATATGGGTATATGTGTGATTACCGAAAGTTTTGGGTATAAAATGGTATTTTATACACCTATGGAGTATTAGGAATTTTTAGGAATTTATTTGGTTAAGTTTGGAGTTAATATGAAATAATAAGTATAATATATGATATTTTATAACATTGTTACAAATGGGTAACATGTGGGTAAAAACCGTGAATTATAAGAGTATAAGGTTAGGAATGGTATTTATAACCTTTTGGTATAGTTTGGTAATTTTTGGAGTTATATACAAGATTTTATAAAGATATATGTATAATATATAGTTTTAATGATATTAGAAAACTATGTATTATAATTTGGGATTGATTTGTAAAATCTGAAAGTATGGTGGGAATTAATAAAACCGAAAAGGCTATGGTCCATTTGGTATTTTATAACAATTTATAACTATAAGTTATAATTGTTTTAATGACATAAATGTCATAATATATGTTATATAGCTATAATATAACATTATAATGATTATGTGGTGGATTTTGTAATATTCAAGAAAATAAAAGCTGTTCGAATTAATGGGAATTTTAGAACAAAAATTTATAATATGGTTTTCAATGTTATAAAGGTTATAACATTTATAATATAAGAAATGTTCATTAAAAGAGAATGAATATATCATAAAGATTTACCATATAATAAATGGTCCATTAATACATGTATATGAATAAATATATGTTATGGTGTGGAAAAATACAATATGGTTCGATAACCATGTATTAACATAATTTAAAATGATATAAGGTGAAAGGAAAAAGAATTACAAACATTAGATATGGAAGCTCTAATGTTAGGAGTGTGCATGGAATAATAAGGATTCATATAATTCAAAGTATTTTTAAATACGAATTATACCACATTAAACTTGGAAAAACAAACCTTAGGAAAATAAATACTAAGGTGAGATGTATAATAAACAATTAAGATTATACATGCAATATAGTGACAAGCTATATGATATACAAATGTGTATTAAATTACATGCGATAGTAAACGTTTAAAGTTAAGTATATTAATATACTCGACGTAACCACGCATGAAATATGACGTCTTTCCTAATCCCGAGTTAAACCGAAAACCCGAAAAGTTATCAGTTAGTAACGGGGAATAAACCGGGATGGATTAGTAACGGTACGGGGTGCCGTAGTGTGTTAGTATGAGATGCTGATGCATAGTGTGATGCATATTGATAGATTGTTAGAGACGACACGAGGAGCATCGGATCTAGCTGAATCATACTCCACCGTAATACTTTCAGGGTGAACGGTATGTTATTTATGTGGCTTGATTGTCTCTGAGGATTTCCTCAGTTCAGACATTGTGTGAAAATCTGTGATAAGATTGAATGTCTGCTTGTGTGAATTAATATGCTTGAGTTTGAAAAACAATCTCAAGAACTTCTTCGTATACCCTTAGTGGAAGGCTTAATCTCGAAGCCTGAATTACAGAGAGGCTCTAAACCTAAGGAAGAGAAGAACAAACTCGCACACCCGATACTCACTCACATACAGACACAAGAAACCCTCACTATATCAAAACAACTAAACCAGCGCTTAGACTAACAGTGTTAAGTGACCACTAACAGAGTAGACCCACACTAACAGAGGAGACAAGCTAAGACATGTATAGCCCAGCAGACACGGCCCAGCAGACACGGCCCAACAGACACAAGCTAAGCCTATAAACCAACGTCTAACACCCCCCTTCAAATTTTAGAAGGCATTGCCTTATAAGATTTAACAGATGGCGCTGGGCTAACAGACCACAGCTACCTTGCATCCAACACCAATCCCATCCTTCTGACTTGCAAAGGGTATGCCTTCCCGGGAGGACCTTAGTCAGGACGTCCGCCAACTGGTCCTTTGAGCCAACAAATTCCACTTCAATCATTCCCTCTTGTAACTTCTCTGCCTGACAAAGTGGATGTCCAGCTCGATGTGCTTCATCCTCTCATGAAGCACAGGGTTCCTCGCAATGTAGATGGCCGCCTGGCTATCTGACTTTACTGGAACAGCACCACACGCTGCTCACTCCAAGCTCATGAAGCACTCTTGTGATCCAGCTAAGCTCAGCCGTCACGCTCCTCATGGCGCGATACTCCGCTTCAGTTGAGGACAAGGCCACTGTGGCCTGTTTCTTGGACTTCCATGAGAGCGGACTCCCACCGAGATGAATGAAGTAGCCACTAATAGATCGCCTTGTGTTCGGGCAACCTGCCCAATCGGAGTCACAAAAGGCAATCAGTGAGTAATCATCATTGCAGTTAAATAACAGACCATAATTTAAGGTGTTACCAACATAACCTCAATGTGTGAAGTGCTGCATCAAGATGTATATCAGTGGGAGAACTCAAAAACTGACTTAAAACTTTAATAGCAAAACAGAGATCTGGCCTACTGTGGGAAAGATAACTGATTTTTCCAACCAATTTTCTGTATATAAAGGATCAGTCAAAAGCTTGCCCTCATCTTTTCTAAGTTTTCTGCTAGTATCTAGAGGACTGGTAGCCTTCCTTCTATCAGACAGATCGAACTCCCCAGTAAATCCTGGCAATACTTCCTCTGTAACAGAATAACACCATCGGTAGTATGGACAAACTGCATTCCTAAAAAGAAATTGAGCCTTCCTAAATCCTTAATCTTAAACTCCTTGTTTAATCTGTATTTAACAGTTTTAATAAGGGCATGATCATTTCCAGTAATAAGAATATCGTCCACATACACTACTAGATGACATATCAGATCTGATTTACTTCTAGTAAACAAGGAATAGTCATTAAGTGATTGTACAAAACCTAAGGATTTCAGGAAATACTCAACTTATGGTGCCACTGCCTAGAGGCCTGTTTCAGCCCATAAAGAGACTTCTCAGTTTGCAAACTTTTCCCAACTGATCAGTTCTATAATCTTCAGGAAGCTCCATATAGACATTTTCTTCAAGATCACCATGCAAGAAAGCGTTGTTAATGTCAAGTTGGCTAACTAACCATTTCCTCTTAGTTGCTACTATAATTAAAGCTTTTATTGTGGTGAACTTGACAACCGGAGAGAAGGTTTCCAAATAATCAATCCCATATCTTTGAGTGTAACCTTTCGCAACTAATCTGGCCTTAAACCTCTCAATGCTACCGTCACTTTTGCACTTAATTTTGTAGACCCATTTACACTTAACCGGTTTGATTCCAACAGGAAGATCCACTAAATCCCATGTATGATTTCTTTCTAAAGCAAGAAATTCCTCACTCATCGCCTTTCTCCATCTCTCATCCTTACTGGCCTCCCCAAAACAGTTAGGTTCAGTTTCCTTGTCAACCCCAGCATGCAGACAATATTGACCAGATTCATTATCGAGAACAATCCCCAAAATATGAGGAGAGACACTAGCACTGATAATGCAGTTATCCTCAAGGGAATCTAAATTATTAATACTAAATTCTGCATTAGAGTAACTGGTGATTCTATCATTTAAGATTTCTGAAAAACAATCTAGGGAGTTATTGAGAGGATACTTATCTTTCTTGGCGACTGAAGACCCAAGTTCGTAGTCTCTTAGGTATCGTGGTGTCTGTCTTGTCCTTTCTGATCTTCTTGGTGCAGTGGGTACCAAGTGTATGTCCTCATGAAGTCCTGGTTGTGAATCAGTTTCTGCATCAGCCTCCAGTTGTGAAGAAGTTTCTGTAACATCTTCTGTCTGGGCAGAACTTTCAGCCCTTCACATTCTCCCCTTCTTCAGTGGGGCTGCAGATTCCTTGTGTTTCCTGTCTCAAACTCGTCTCAGATTCATTAGTGTCAAACAGCAAAGGAAAGTTGTTGCCAAAAATATTACCTTCCTTTTCTGAAGTGCTCTGGAGTGATTCTCCTGTTTTATTTGAGTTTGGTCTAAAGGGAAACACCTTCTCATGAAATATGACATCACGGTTATAAATAATTTATCATTGTCTAAATCATACAGCTTATAACCCTTCTTGTTCTGCCCGTAACCAAGAAAGATGCATTTTACAGATCTGGACATAAACTTATCATGGAGATTTCTGTTGTTATTGGCAAAACAGAGACACCCAAAGCTCTTCAGAGTGGCATAATCAGGTGGACTTTCATAAATCAGTTCAAAAGGTAATTTCTTGTTTAAACAGATAAGGGGCATTCTATTAATTAAATAGGTTGCCGTGAGGATACTTTCCCCCCAAACTTTCTAGGCAGGCAGGAATGAAACATAATGGCCCGGGCTGTCTCTAGGATATGCCTATGCTTGCGCTCAGCAACACCATTCTGTTGTGGAGTGTAGGAACATGTGGTTTGGTGTCTAATTCCCTTGAGCCTAAAGTATTCTACCCCAGCTCTTGAACTCCCAGTTCATATGCATTATCTGTCCTAACACATTTCACACTCTTGTCGAACTGTTTTTCCACCATGGAGATGAAACCAATTATAAGAGGAAAACAGTCAGATTTAGCCTTGCATAAATGAGTCCATGTAACACGACTTTTATCATCAACTATAGTAAGGAAGTAAAGAAAACCATCATGTGTCTCAAGATTATATGGTCCCCACAAGTCAATGTGAATCAATTCGAATATATCCTTCGTTTTTATTGAACTGGATGGAAAAGCAGCCCTATGGCTTTTTGCCCTATTACAAGACTCACAAACAAAATCCTCTACCGGATGTTTTTCCTTAACAAAGCCTAGTCTTAACAGTTTCTCCTTGGGTAGGTGACCAATCCTATGATGTCACAATTCCAAATCACTATCGGTTCTGACAGACAAGAAATTCCTATCAACATTGGAACTACAACTGTTGTTACCCTTCTGGTCACAAAGAATGTCAAGCAGATAAAGGCCCTTTTGGGCATTTCCAATCTTCACTTGGTGATTGTCACAGGCCTGATAAATACAATGATTTGAATCAAACATGAACTTTCCCTGCATCTGATTACATAACTTGCTTATAGATACAAGACCAAATTTGAAATCAGGAACATAGAGAACATCTTCAAGAGTTAACAAATTGTTAATTTTAATCTTACCAATGACCTTAACAACCTGTGGGTGCCCATCAGGCATACCCACCCAGTGGTCATTTTTAAGGAAAACAATCTCATGAAATAAACCAAGATCCCCACACATGTGGTCGGATGCTCCGCTGTCTATGATCCAGATCTTACCTTGAGAACCTTGTTCATTGAAGGCATTACATATCAAATTATTCCAAGTTGAGGCTACCCTATGACTTTGACCACACATATGATTGCAACATTCAGTGACATCCACAGGCAGACAATCATCACAAGCATAATAACTTTTATCAGAAATATCATCAGATTGATCACTCTTGACATCTGAACTGAGGTAATTATTGCAGATAGTTTGATTAATATTAGTGGCAGTCAAGGTCTTTTCCTCAGATTTCCTTTCAGCTTTCTTACCGACTTTAACATTTAAATGTCTGGACTTAACAGAAACACTAGGGTTGTAGTTTTCTGCACAATTAACCTTAGGTATACCAAAATCAGATGGTAAGGGTATATTACCTGAGAATCCACAATTGGACTCGGAAGTGCTAGTCTCCTTACTTCTGACTTGTGATTTGCTTATATAATTGAGCAGGCCATTGATTTGCTCAGTGGTAAGGCCTCCTTGGAATGGATCCTTGCATGCTTCTTCCTTATCTCCACCAATTCCATTCGCTTGGTGCCTCTTGTCTCTTCCAGACCGCCAGCCCGGGGAAACCCATTTTCTGGAAACACTTGTCCTCTGTGTGTCCTGGTTTTTGACAATGGGTACATTGGAGACTGGTGCGTCGTCCTCCAGGTTGGCCACGACCATAGCTTCTCTTACCTTGGGTGGCAGAGAAAGCAGCGGGAGCTTCAACTTCGATAGTAGGATTGGCGGTAAGGGTTTTCTGCCTTTCTTTCTTGCTGAATTAGCATAGAGAAGGCTTGTTCTATCGATGGGAGTGGGTTGACCATAAGAATGTTCTCCCTTGCGCTTGTATATTTATCATTCAAACCCATCAGAAACCTTATCAAACGCTGTGTCCTAATATACTCTTTAAACCCTTATCAGTCGCACAATCACAGGTTGGAAGAGTTGTTGTCGCATCAATTTCATCCCAGATACCCCTTAATCTTGCAAAGTAATCCCCGATGGTCTCGCTGCCTTGTGACGTCCCGGCAAGGCGTTTCTCCAGCTCAAACATCCTTGTGGCGTCGACTTGGTCATATCGAGCACAGAGGTCTTCCCAGCTTGACCGCAGGTGCCCGGAACAGGACGGTGTCGGCAACTTTCCTCTCGAGGCTCATGAGGATCCAAGCGCGTACCATATTGTCGCATCGGGTCCATGCCTCGGCCCGAGTGTCGGAATCGGTTGGCTTCTTGGTCGTACCCAGTACGAACCCTAGTTTGTTCTTCGACGCCAATGCTATTTCAATTTGGTGCTTCCATCGGGAGAAGCCGGGTCCTCCATCAAACTTCGAAGCAAGACCAGATCCTGGGCTGTCTGAACTGGATAGGTAGAGCGCATCCCCAATGTCGATAGTTGCCTTTGCCTCGCCGCTGGTCTGCGAGTCTTGGGGCGCTTTCTCTTTAGAAGTCTTGGGATCTTCTGGATCAACAACCGAACTCATCTTGGGAAAAGAATGATGCGGAGGCGAAAGTTGGTGACGAAAGGCCGCTGGTAAAAACAAGAGGAACGCGAAGACGACGATGCGATAGGATAAAGTTGGAGCGGTAATGGAAACCAGCAATCCCGGATTGCAAGAACGATGGCGACAACGAAGCTGGTGGGAAGAGCGGCGGTGGAGACGGGAAAACGGTGCGGTGGAGCGAGGATAAAACGATGCCTTGACTATCGATTGCAGCGGGATTCAGCGAACCGCGATTTAGGAGCTTGGTCCCATGACCGTGCTCTGATACCATGAAAAACAATCTCAAGAACTTCTTCGTATACCCTTAGTGGAAGGCTTAATCTCGAAGCCTGAATTACAGAGAGGCTCTAAACCTAAGGAAGAAGAAGAACAAACTCGCACACCCGATACTCACTCACATACAGACACAAGAAACCCTCACTATATCAAAACAACTAAACCAGCGCTTAGACTAACAGTGTTAAGTGACCACTAACAGAGTAGACCCACACTAACAGAGGAGACAAGCTAAGACATGTATAGCCCAACAGACACGGCCCAGCAGACACGGCCCAACAGACACAAGGCTAAGCCTATAAACCAACGTCTAACAGAGTTGTGTATTAATGATGCTTTAATATTACTGCTGCACGATAAGTACCGTTCGTATATATGAACATATTATAAAACGAACTAGCGGCAATGATGCTATCTTATATGTGTAATATAAGGAACGTAAGTAAACGTTGTAGCATCAGGATAATAAGATATATATATTACCTGAGACTTATATACGGAGCATTGGCCTCTTTAACGCCGCTCTCGTATCTAACACTGGATCCCGAGTCGACATACTCAGGATTGGACTAACGACCTCAGTCTGTTGTGTTAGGAAAAATAATAAAACGATGCGATGGTATAGATAAGTTTATCAAGAGGATGTGGCTCTTGCTGTGAACTGTGATCCATTAACGATACTAGGATACCGTGTGGTAACCGTAAGTATCAGGATAAATTTCCAACGAACTACAGAACGTTTGTAGGTCGGAGACTCTACCGCTGGAGTGGCTACTTCCGTGGGTGACCCGCCATAAGAGATGGGTAACTTAGAGACACGTCGTTCTAACGAGTTGTCATTAGACATGACTGAACAATTACGAACGACTATGCTAACTCGTACATTAGGCGAACATTATTTGGCCATGCATGCCAAAGACGAGAGTTTATACTCGTCTATAATTCTCGTTGTTTTGCCTTGTTGTTCATTGGTTGTGCTTTGTGGTTATGTGTGGTATGTTGGTGGATTTGTTTGAACGAGCCATTATGCTCATATTGTGTGTTGTGAACTGGTTGTGTCGAGTCGCTGTACTCATGTGTGGTTTATGGTGGATTGTTTGGTCGGGTGAATCACCGAACTCAATTATGAACTATTAAGTTTTGTTTGAATGGAGTCTCTATACTCATATAAGCGTTGTAACGCTTTCAGTGGTTTATTACGATGCGTTGTGTGAAGCCGGGGGCTTGTTGGTTATTTGAGTTTACTGCAATATATATTGTTGCTTACCGTTTTAACATTAAACTACTTGCATGAAAATGAATTGCATGCTCTCGACCAATTAAATAACTGAGGGTCCGAGGGGGCATGACAGTCATGTAGTAACATACTCAGCAGGGGCTGATTCCATACCACAAACAACCATTTTTACAGGTATGCAGCTTCCGGTGTCGGCAAAGAGAGGGACGCGCTGGGTAGTTTAATTACAGTTGTTTTAATATGCACTGTTGCATTTTGATACGAACTTAGAAACGTGTATAGGATTGGAATACTTAGAATGCTCACTGTGAATGTATTTTATATTGCTTTGGGAAGGTTAGATCTATCTCTTGTTGTCACTGCGAGAAATTGTTTCGTATTTAAGAGTACATCAGGAAGCACGTTATTACTCGTATGGGCGAGTAAGAACGGTGACACCAGTAGTTCAATTGTTGAGATTACCACTGCGATTATATTGTTAAGTAAGATGATTAGGAGCCGATTAGAGTAGGGGTGTTACAAACAAGTACAGTTTAATACGCGTATCTTGTTTGGATTATTGATGTGTGATTATTGGTTATTGTCATTGATGTGAGATTATTGGTTATTGCTATGGATTATTGATGAGTGGTTATTGGTGTTGTGTACTATTGTACATTGATGTTTACAGGTGAGTTGTTATGTGATTGTTTAATGTTTACAGTTATTACTGTTGTTATTGTAAACCAGTATTTCATGTAAAGAATCTAATATCAAGATGGCTAAAACGACTTAAGGAATCTAGATGATTTAAGACTACATTTAGCATACCAGCATTTTGATTGCTGAGCCCTTCATTGGGCCAAACATTCCAGGTTATTGAAGAAAACTCAAGCTGGAGTGCGGGACACGGAGGTAGCTGATGTGTTTTCAACAAACACCTTTGGTTTTATTTTGTATTGTATTAAGAAGGTTGTTGTATTCAGTTAGTTGCTCATTTAGTTGGATTTTGATTTGTAATAATTAGAGTGCTCAGTATCTGTTCATCACAGCGTGAGGAGTTGTATTGTTGGAAAGATTAAGGATGCCTTGTTACTCACAAGGGTGAGTAACAGCGTGTAACACCAAGGTAGATAGTTTTATTTTCCGCTGCGAATTGTTATTATTATGCTACGACTTGCGACGTTATTACAGGTTTAGGATTAGGGGTGTTACAGTAACGGGCGATGAGAATTCATCAAGATTTATAATACAAACAATTATGAAAATAAATTTCAATAAATCAGATCACCAGGGTCTCTTCAATACTTAGCATGAGATTCACCAAAATACTATCACATTATAAATATTTATCACAAAACTTCTTGAAAAGCTCAACATCAACAATCACCTTAATATATATCCAAAAATACACGGAAACAAACCCATCAGTTGCCATATACTTTGCCTAACTACGAACCTCACACATACTCACAACTTAACCCCAACCATTACAAATTCATTTCTAGCTCCATCAACAATTACCGCGTTATAAGAATCTTTCCCACAAATCATTTTCTAACCAACTGATTATACTTCAAGACCACCAGAAGAACCTTTATTAATACTGACAATCAAATGTTTCATCTCTTCATGCTGTTATTTAATATGGCGCTGCTAACCAGTTCGTGAACATATAAATGGAACTTAATCAAGGGTTTCTACCTCAATTTCAATTTCAATATTTAACAAAATAATCCCCAATAAATTATAATACAAGCGTCTATCCAACTTAGCACCCGGATTAACCCCAAACAATCATATTAATAAAAAAAATTCAACACAAAGGGGTCTACAAAACCTAGCTCAAAGATCAACCAACATGTCACATCCATAATACATGTAATACCTCGCACTATACCCTGGTACGAAATACTACAAAAAATGTTGTCATTTAGCAAGGCATGTAGCATCCACTAACCTATCTTAATATAAAACAATATGGGAACCCAATCAACAAGAGTAGTATAATGATCCTAAATTGCATAAATGTCTAACACATCCATATTTTGTCAGCATTGTTCGAATCTCCCACCAACACGATCATTTAACAAGGCAAACAACTATTAATATTCAAATAGATACATCCACACATGTACACCCATATAAATACCCTAACATTTTACTTTCCGCAGCCAAGCATATCGAAATCAATTGCACTTATCACATTTTTTTTACAAAATCCTAACTGTAACACTTCGCAACCACACTTCCTATACTTATTTATCAAACCAATCACAACAATCCCTTCGATTAGTACCAAGTATACACTAGTGTTCCAGCCAACAAAATAACTGCCACAATTTATTGTTCATGAACATATTAAATAAGACGTAGATTGTATATCTTTACTGTAAAATATCAACTAAAAAACGTAGTAATAATCTCAAACAACACTCTATGAGCTACATATATAATAGTTTTGAGAAACTGGTTAACACGTAACTATTCATTTATTGAATACTCTTAAGTCCATTTAGACCGATCGTAAAAAAAGTTAGAAAACATCTTATAAATCCAACCGCCAACAACATAGATGACAATTAAAATTAACAACTTATTCCTACATTGTAGTTAATATAATTAACAGATTTTACGACTTGCAATGACCATGGTTAAACCCAACATGAACCACCACCAGAGGTGGAGACAATGGGGGGGGGGGGGGGGGTGGGTGTTTGGCCCCCCAACTCCCTCGGGTACATGTTAAAATCAGTTTTAATTGTTTGTTATATAATTTATTTATGTTATTAGATATTTGTTCGCCCCTGTAACATTTTGTAAAATATCACTATGATATCACTAAATTCTATTTGTTATCAATTTTATTTTTATTAAGATGTAATATTTTGTTCTAGAATTATATTGTAAAAAATTATTTTTAGTCTATAATAGATAAGAAAACTCTTAATATTCTTATTTTAGCAACATAATCTAAAGTAAACCTCATTATTATGTTAGATGTAGTAATCATGTACCCTACTATCCATAACACAAGTGGTTTAAGTTTTTTTATTATAGATTTTGTAAATTAAAATAATATTAGAATTACTCAAAATTATTTTTAGAAAAACACTATTAGTTTAAAACTATTGTTCTATATTATTGACATTAACTTATAATTTTGTATACCTATTTTTTAAACCAGAAATAAAAAATAAAAACAAACTTCTTTATTTATTAATTTATATATTTCAATTCTAATATAATTTTTATGCCAAAATAAATATTTAATATCTATTTTTTAAAATATAAATATATATATATATATAAATTTTATATTAATTTAAAAATTAAAATTAAATTTAAAATATTAATTAATATTATTAAAAAAATTCTCGCCCCCCTTAGATAAATTTTCTGGCTCCGCCCCTGACCACCACAATCACTTTGAACAGACAGTAATAAATAAAGATGCCAGGTTATATTTACACAAGCTCGTCACACATAGACAAACGTATTCACACAGCCATGGTGACAAAAGTAAAACATTTTCCCCTACTTTAATATAATTCAAAATCACCATCATTCTAAAACTTTCTTAGGACTAACACCGATAACATACACATATTTCTTTCATTACATATGTCTATATAAGCGTGTATATATGTATATATATATATCCTCAATATCCGATAGTCATTGCTAGAGTCTATAAATATATATATATATTTCTCCCTTTACAAATTCACAACGACAAATTAGTCTATATATTGTCACCAAAAATCCTTGTAAATAATTACCACAATACACACATTCATAAACAAAGAAGAAAAACACAACCGACCATAGGTTTGTAAATTCATTCATATAATAGATAAAGAAACATAGTGTCATTAGGAAGAAGCAAAAACTCGCCAAAGGCGTCACCCAAGTTATCATAGAAAATTTCCTCACAACTAATACCTCTAGCCCTTGTTCCAAGCAATCTAATTCCTTCACTAACTATTGATGAATGTGAGTAATGCTCAATTCATAAGGTCTAATTCCCTATATTCTCCATAATTGATTCTCTACATCATGCTACACCCAATGCTAGAGATACATATACTAACGTATACGTATACATATAATATAGTGCTACCAAAACAATTATCTTCCGGCTTTCAATGCCTCTCATGATACACAGGAGCAGATAAACTCCAAGCATTCCATCATAGAAAAATCAAGCGCATACCACACAACAATACACAAATGCAGTCCTCATATAGTATATATATATATATATATATATATATATATATATATATATATATATGTGCATATATGCACGCAATACCATCCGATATCCATAATGACTCATTCTAATATATCACACAGTATACGGGAGTATATAATTCAGCACATCCCAGCATAATAATTCAAGCACCCAACATACACACAAATGTAATCCCCCAAAGATGGCTTATTCCAAATTGTAATCCTTCCCAACCAATTCTTGTCTTATTTCGAAAACCATAGCTCTGATACCACCTTGTAACACCCTGGATTTTGCCTCTTTATAAAGTAGAAAATGATACGAATCCAACGCCGCAGACGGGGATTAAAATGGATGTCAAATGAGTCTTAAAACTGAGAAACAAGGTATGTCCGAACATTAGTCCGAACATGTAAGTTCGGACATGAGTCAAGACTTACAGTTCAGACCCGTCCTCGCATGCTGTCCGACCATGTAAGTTCGGATAGATGTTTGGACACACCAATACTGTGAAAAACAAAACACTCTCGGGCCTGTCTAAACATGGATGTCCGGACGGACGTTCGGACAGGTCCAAATTTACGAAAATCAAAACGAAAACAGGATTAGAAGGGTACAAGATGACCATAATATTAATGCCAATGGAAAGTGAATGTTTAACATAAAAACACAGCGGAAAACACTTTCAAATCCAGAGTGCTACCGTCACACTCAACCCATGAGTGCTCAGGCTAATCTTTAAACAATTCAACATAAATAATATCCAAAACATCGTAATGTAAATACTTTGTCTCAATAACAATTAATCAACTTTAGAACTACATGGTAGTGTGTTCCCAATCCCCAAACTTTAGCAACCATTACCTGCGATCATAAAACAATAGACAAAAACACGAATAGATCGCGCAAATTAGAAAAACTGAGTAAATCCTACCTCATTGTGTAAAATACATTTTTTATCATTTGTCAATCAGACGAGAGGGAGAGTTGACCAATTGAATAACTTTTCTAGAAATCATAATAAAAAAACAATTAGTAGGGAGCTTTCAACAGGAGCCAACCATAATACCAAACACGGGGTCACCTATGGGACCCCAAACAATAATTCCAGGACAGTCACCTATGGGACCGTCAAACAATAATTCTAGGACAGTCACCTATGGGACCGTCAAACAACCACCTCACCCTAAGTTCTTAAGTGTGCACACCCCCTATGAAACATCAGTAACATAGAGTAGATCAAAGAGCTTAACTGCAACATTGTGTGCAGCACAAATAATAATAATGGGGAGCACCTATGGGCTCCCATGACATAATAGCAATCCCTATGAAAGACTCCCAAAATCCACAATCAAATCACCACAAATATTCCATTTCCACCATTCTCAACACAGAGGGAAGAATCCCAATTTGCAAAACCTCAATCAAAGATTTGAAAATCCTTCAACAATAACGAAATCGTAGATCCAAAACATTTTCCTCCAATTTGTAAACCACAAAATCAACATCCATGAGCATAGAGATTTACCTAATTAGACAAACAACTTCAAGAGAACAATCCAATAGAATCACTAGCCGCGCTCGTCGTCGTATTCGGGGTCTAAATTTATAACGACCAACAATCAGAG
This sequence comes from Limonium bicolor, assembly GCA_023374045.1. NCBI lineage: Eukaryota > Viridiplantae > Streptophyta > Magnoliopsida > Caryophyllales > Plumbaginaceae > Limonium > Limonium bicolor. The sequence goes on along the minus strand of CM041776.1, from coordinate 389,157,048 downwards.
ACTACTAATTATAACCAAATAAATTAATATATTATCTAAGTAGTAGACTTCACCCGACGTAATCGTAATTGGCACCAGGGAAGCTATTTCACAATGTCAGAAACAAAAGCGTGAATTAGAAAGTTGGAAGTGAAGGAGCGTAATAACGATACATTGAGGATAAGGGGAAAATTAAGAAGATCGATGTTTAAATAGAAAAATAGAGAGAAATGTTATTAATTAAGTAAGTAATAATTTACTTTAAAGAAGAAATAAAATAATAAATAAATTAAAAGGGAGTCCTACTAATTGATATTGTAGATATTTAAGAGGGTATATAAATATTAACGTGATGGAAAACTGGAAGGAGAAACGCAATCGTTAACTATCTCGGTTTAGAAATAAATAGTTAAATAATTTCCAATTCAAAATAATAGGAGAAAGTAATTTAATCGTTGTAACAAGATAAGAAAGAGAGTAAAATTTCTAGAAAAAGTATTAATAAACATTTATTGGATATAGGACTAAGATAGAAATAAGTAGAAAATAAAGTAAAACAAAATCAGGAATTCTAGCAAAAGAAATATAATAACGTTAGAAGAAGAATCTAGAATACCAACAATGAAAAATATTAGGAGAAGAATAAGGTGTTTAATATATTATTAATTCTGGAGAAGTAAAGTTAGATTTGAGCTCTTAAAGTCAAGGATATTTTACTAAGAAGAAGTAAAATTGATTTTGAACGCTTGGGAATTAAGATTAATCAATTTAGAAGAAGTAAATCTAGGAATGAACTCTGGAAATCTAAAAGACATTAAAACATCTACGAAGGTTTGAAGTAATATTTAAATAATAATAACAATATTAGTAAGAGTTAGGAAATTGTAAGGTTCATCCTTCTCACCCCGACCATATATATTATATTTATTCTAACTTGAGAATTCACGGGTATTTCACTTTGTTACATCCACGAAGTGACCTATTAGCTCCAATGTAATCCCCCTACTAATGATGAGTCTCTAGGCTAAGTACTCATACCAGTGGATGGCTTGCTCGACAAATAAATTAACATGTTTTGCTTGATGTTGGCGCACTAAGTCCTAAGGGCATGGGCTCTCTAGGTTTAACTTCTTTTTTCCCTAACTTCATAATCATTTCATTCTATAAGGTATATGACTATAACCATAATGCTTTTGGCTCTCTTCTCATTAAGAAATTTGTCATGGCTTGTCTTCATAACCAATATTCTTTAAGGACAAGGATGGTAAAGATAATTCCTATTTCCCCTTAATATGTGGGGATGTGTAGAAGGGACATCTTTCTGCAACAGATGTGTCAGGGACTTTGCCATCTTAGAGAAGTCTTTGATGAACCTCCTACATAACCCTACATGTCCAAGGAATGACCGGACATCCTTCACTGAAGTAGAAGGAGGAAGCTTTTCAATAACCTCAATCTTAGCCTTATCTACCTGGATTCCCTCCTTAGAAATTTTGTAACCCAACACAATACCTTCTTACACCATGAAATGACACTTCTCCCAGTTCAGAACAAGGTTGGTCTCCTTACAACGGGCCAATATCTGATCAAGCTGCTCAAGACAAATATCAAAGCTCTGGCCATAAACTAAAAAGTTATCCATGAACATCTCAATGCTCCGTTCAATGAAGTCGGAGAAGATGGCTCTCATACACCTCTGGAACGTTGCAGGAGCATTACAAAAACTGGACGACATTCTTTGATTTGCAAATGTCCCATATTGACAGGTGAATGTCGTCTTAAAGCCATTGGGATTTGGAAGTAGCCACTATAACCGTCGAGGAAGCAGTAAAACTCATGACTAGCTAACTACTCGAGCATACGATCAATGAATGGGAGTGGGAAGTGCTCCTTCCTTGTGGCATTGTTGAGGTGACGGTAATCAATACCCATCCTCCATCCAATAGTCCGCCTCTGGGGACTAACCCACCCTTCTCATTCAGGACTGCCACAATACCTCATTTCTTTGGTACCACCTAAACTGGAGACACCCATTGGATATTTGAGATGGGGTAAATAATGCGTGCATCAAGGAGTTTCAAAACCTCAGCATTAATCACCTCCTTTAGATTGGGATCCAGTCTCTTTTGTGGCTGCCTCACTGCCTTAAAACTATCTTTCATGTAGATCCTATGAGTGTGGAACCTGGATTAATTCCCTTTATATCAACAACTGACCACCCCGTCGCACCTTTGTGTCTCTTGAGTATCTCCAGAAGCCTAGTTTCCTGTTAAACAGACAAAGATGTAGAAATAATAACAGGTAGGGTGCTACTCCCTGTCTAAAACACATTTAAGATATGAGGCAAATATTTGAGTTCAAGAATAGGGGACTTCATTACTGAAGGGATAGGCCTTTGACTAGGGTTATCTAGCATCTCCACAAGAGGAGTAAATGGTCTGAAGTATGAATAGATAAATGTTGGTGGTTTCAAATGTTGAAGTGGTGGGTTGGCTAACTAGCTCCATATATGAAAAGTTGGTTTCTACAAATCTGACATGGCGTGAGGTGTAAATACGTCCAATGATGGGGTGAGACAGAGATACACATGTTGGTCAGTTGAGTATCCTCTAAAAACACACATATCAGACTTTAGAGCAATCTTATGATTAAGATAAGGTTTAAACCAGGGATAACATAAAAACCCAAAACACTTTAACTTCTAATAATTGATCTGATTGAGCGTGGAGTAGTTTAGAATGAGTCATAAACAAGAATTGGTGTGGGGAGTCCATTAATAAGATAAATTGCAGTGATCATGACTTATGGCCAATAAAGTAGTGGCAAGCCGGAGGGAGAGACTAGTTTCAGCAACATGTCTATTTCATCGTTTGACAACATTTGACATGATTGTTTTGTGGTTATTTTGATCTGACTGTTTTGTGATTGTTTTATATGAACTCTATATTATTAGAGTATAATATAGGACCCACGCGGGACCCAGACGGGGACCATCCCAAAACAACCAACTAACTACAGTCAAAATTTTGATATTGTGATGAAAGTAGTTTTCCACTAAAGATATGAATTTTTTTAAAAAAATTGTAAATCAGACTTGCGCCACATTGGATATAGCCAGAGTTAGCGAGAAAAATAATAAAGGACGAGACAGTCCAAAATAATCTGTTTATTTAAGTAATGTTAGAATATGGTACATACACTAAAAAATACAGTACAGGTTAGAAAGGAGCTTAAATTGACCTAGAAAACCTAGTTTCAGGTAAGGACTGATCCTCAACAGCTTCATCTAATTTCACACATTTTAAAACGAATCTCAAGCCGGATTTACCTTTTAGTTCTTCATGCTGGGAATAAAAAAAAACGATATTTAGCGGCCTACTAATGCTTCCCGGCACCATCGGTAAAAGAGCACACCATATCACAATTTGGCAATTGGTGAATATAATAGACAACGCAAATCTTCTGCTTTAAGAACCCATATGATAGGCAATCAAGTGCGTCCATCGTGAAAATAGCCGTAATTTGTGTCCTCTCCGACTCTTGGAACTTTCGCTAGATCTCACGTTATAACATAAACAAGGCAATGTTACTCCATCATCTTCAAAAGAAAGGCAAGCTCCGTAGCCATCTCCTTACACTGCAAATATCTATTCTCCTCCACGATATCTGTTGTCAAATTAAGCAGAACGGGACGCTTAGGATCATATACGGTTTGTTCTCTAACACGTGCGGCCCATTTTGCGGCTTCCCATACACCAAACCTAGGAAAGAAAGAAAGAAAGAGCATTGAGTTAATAACCAAACCAAATACTTTCTTATGGTTTAAGGTCAAAGGCAAGACCGGAAAACAGACAATAACGGAGTGCCCCGCATCCCAACAAAGCAAGGCTACAAAACCTAAAAACACAACTTTTACCTGCGCACCCCTGCCACCACCCTTACATACAAAATACTTTTCATTCCTTGTGACATACACTCTTTTTATATCATTACGTTAGATTGAAATTTTAGAGCTTCACTAACCTACCTGTCGCTCACATACTCTAAACAGAGATTTCTCCAGGAGTTACATTCTTCACTCCCACTTCTCTCAAGTAGAGACAGATATGACTGTCTCATAATCTGATCAGATCAGGCCATAGTGAACCAAGACAGAGAGAGAAGAAAGATTTACCTAGTACGAAAAGATGAGGCTATTAAAACCGCAGGATACAGAACATCCTTGGGAATGTTATCATAAGGAGAATATTTCCGTATAGCCTGAAAATCCTCAGCATCGAAAGGATATCCAAACTCTTCATAATCAGCAGGCAGCAAAGGTAATATGGGATGAAGAAGTGTGTTGCTTGGATCCAAAAAGGGAACCTGGATATGAACAAAATAGTAAGTATCTTAGTTCAGTAGAGAAAGTAGAAAGTAACCATAAAAGTAAGTCTTGCAATCCCATGTTTGTCATTTGACATGAACATCACCTTCAAAATTGCAGCACGGAATAAGTTTGGGCAAGAATTGATAGCAGAAGCAACCAAAAGTCCTCCAGCGCTGTATCCCCACCCAGCAAGCTTATCCTCATGAACAATCTTTTGATCCACCAGATACTTTGCACAATGGATGAAATCTTGTACAGAGTTGCACTTCTTAGCACGTCTTCCATCATCGTGCCATCTCTTACCCATTCCACCTCCACCTCTAAATCAAATTACATAAAAAGGATCATACATCATATGAGACAACAATCTCAGAATGAGGGTGATCAGAATCAACATTTCCTGGAAAAATGCAACCGTACAATAATAAAAAGAAATAGCGGAGCACACCTCACATCTGCATATGCAACAACCCAACCACGATCAAGAAGACTCTTCAGTTCACTGCGCCACCTTTTGTCTAATAATTCACCATATGCTCCATGGCCATGTAGCAACCCAGGATTCTGGCTTTCTTTTTTGCTTCTGTGAGAATATACAATAGTCAAAGGAACGTTGGTCCCATCATGTGATGGGACATCATGTCGCTCACATGCATAGAATTCAGTAAGGTCATTCCACATACAACTGTCACCCATGGCTTTATCATCAGAATTGTCAAAAGTTAGATAATAATCCTCCACATTGCGGCCATATTTGGATGAGGCTTTCCCATACAGGACTCGTGTTCTCTCATGAAGCAGATTCTGCTGTTGAATAATGTTCCACTTGCCACTGGCAAGGTCATAATCAACAGTAGCATCAGGCATCTGCAAGAATATAAGTGCAAGAAGAAGAAAAGCAGTTCATATTGGACCGAAAGATTTAACTTATGCATAGAAGTAATGTCAACCCACTTAAATACATGCAGCTCACCACTGGTGATGAGATCGTAAAGCGCATCATTGAGGAATGGTAATCATAATTAGGACCAGGAGAGACAGCAGACACAAACTTTGGGAGCGGAAGGAAACTTGGATGGAGTTCTCTCAAATTAACTGCTCCCTGCATCAGTGATAATATAATGAAAATCAAAAGCTATTGAGATTATTGATGTGTAACCACAAACGGTAGGAAACAAAAGGGAAGTAAAACAGTGTAGCAATTGTACAGATGGACAGAAGAATAATAATATAGATCAACGAAGTCAACGCACCATTTCATTGGACAATGGTAATGGCACTGTGCATAGTCTAATTAACTGATCTTCCCTCACAACAAGAACCAAGTGTGTGTCACACAAATCAATATCCTCAATGATTAGGTGGGGATCATCCACAAATACATTCTGCATCATGTAAGTCCCCTTCAAAATTAAGTATCACAGGCAAAGCAGTAAAATTTCGGATATAAAAGGAAATGAATATGGTGGAAAAGTGATGGATTGATCATGAGATTCCAAAATTCGTGAACAGTAAGTGAAAAAGCAATTTAAACAAGCAATCATATGAATTAACACCTTGTTAAGGTCAATAATCTTCAATCAGATGGGGCGGTCTTTAATTAAAACATTCACAATTTGATCAAGTCTGCAATCAATGAAGAACGCTATGGTGCAACATAATGAAACCTATGGTCTTGATTGCTGCAGTACTTAGTCAGATTATAAGGTGCTTCCATGTAATAGCAATACATTTCCACAAATGAGTGAAACAGGAAGAAATAGAAGATTGAAAATTTTCCGCAATATCCATTTCTCTTTACTGATTCATGCTTCTGCTTAAAAGCAGTTTTTCTTTCTCAGAATTTAACATGTTGCCAAAGTGCTCACATAATATCAATATTACAAAATCAAGTAGCATAATAAAAGACAAAAAGAAGTACAAGCATACCTCCCACGGCCTGGGTGAAGCAACATCTCTAACAGGTGATCTAAGAAGATAATGGCTATCAACTTGGGAGCCTAATTTTGGAGCATTAGAAAACAGATAAAGGTATCCTCGATGATGCTCAAGTACACAATGGGAAAATGGTCCACCCTCCCATACTAATGACATGCAGGTCAAAGGATTGGCCGAGTCTATCAAAAAGACCTGCAAGGTTATTAGTAGATATAAGATTTATAATTCCGCAAAAAGAAAAACAGTCACAGTAAAAGTTAGACTTAACTGCCTTTGAACTTTCACCTGAGAGCTAGAAGTAGAGAATATATAAACGGCTACAAAGTGAAAATCTTTAGTGTGTCTGATACTCATATGAACATTCTCATTGTGTTCTTCTCGTATCAACACATCATCTTCACTGGATCCAAGCATGCTACAGTACAACCTAACATACATAGAATACATAAATCAAAATCAACCACCATGCAATGAAACAAAAGTTACAGGTTAGAATGAGAATTTCCCAACAACAAAAAGTACTAACTTGCACGGCCTTTTATAATGATCAGTGACAACATAGAATAGTGTCTTCCCATTCTTTGCCCAGGCTACATTAGAAACCCAATCTGCACTTGGCTTGTTGCAGAGCGATCCCATATTCAAGTCTCTCACAGATAACTTAAAGAAATCATTGTCCTTGTCGTACATAGTATAGGCAATAAATCGATGATCTGGGGACACCTCAGATAGCTCCTCATGAGCATAACCTGAGTAATTAAGTTGCTAGATAATTAGCTATGTCTAAAAGAAAACAACGAGTATAGACTCATTGGTTTGTGCAATGCATTATGCCCACCTCCAAATCTTTCAGCTTCCTTGTTGTAATCAATCAACTTCAGCTCAATCCTCTGTCCGGATGTGAAATCAAAGCCCGTGAACGGAGATTTATTTGAAATGAACTCCTCATGTAAACTCGCCAACCTACGGCAGAGTAATGGAAACTGCTTCCCATCTTCTACTCGTCTATAATACAACCTACATACACTTAGATTAACTGCATATACCACAAATTACGGAGAATTCAACACGCACAACAATGAAAAGTGCATTAATTGCGCTTTCCAACATATCATAGGGAAGACAATAAGCACACTGACTATCCAAGTTCGAAAAGACTATCAGGTGGACAGAGAGGAACCCACACACACAGAAGAGACAGATGGAGGTAGCGGTAGCTACTAGATAGACCAAGAGAAAGAAAAAGACCAGGGACCCCATTTGACAGGAGGAGTAGAGAGATCGTAGACCATGCGAGAAGCAATTTCTGACTGCAATTTACTCTGTAACCGCTCGGCATCCGCCATGACTGCTTCAGTGTATTTCTCTTCTTGTTCCATGTACACGTCCATGTGTCTCATGGCAACCTTATCGTCGAGCTTCGACATCCAGCTGTAGGAATCCTCCCACTCCTCGCCATGTTGTGAAAACTTCTCCGGTTTCTTTGGCGGTTTTGGAGGCGTGGGCGGGGGTGGCGGTCTCTGCGCCCTTGGTGACGCCCTGTATTTGGCAGTGTAGAGCTCGGTAGTGAATTTAGATGGCCGAATGAGACAACAGCGAACCGCCGTGCGGAGGATGTAGCGCATTTTGCGGGACAGGGGAGAGCGACGAATACCGGCGGCGTTAGACCGGAGGCGCTCGGAGTGAATAACACATTTAATGTGTTTGGATTGTTTAAATCTTTGTAAAAAAGGGAAATAGGAAAATTTAGCTAATGATACTTGGGGTTTGTTTTGGTTAATTAGGAAAGGGAAAGAGAATGATATTACACCAAAACCTTTTTTCCTTATTCCTCACCCTTACTAGGGAATGAGGAAAGGAAACTTTAGAGTGATGAAATGAAGAAAAAACGTGCAAAAATACGAAGAATTACATATATGTTCACCTCATTTTATTTGATTTTATTTCTTTATTTTGTTATTTTTAGGCATGTTTCATTTATTTGACTTCTAAGTGGTCATAAGATTAATTTAGGGTTTTTTTAAATTTTTTTACCATTCTCTAAGTTGTTTCTTAAGGTAATCATTACTTTACATATTTGATTTCACCTCTTCTTGATAAGTACATGGGTGGGCATTGTAATTTTCTAAAACTCATGGGTGGGCATTGTAATTTCTTAATATCTCATGGGTGGGCATTGTAATTTTCTAAAGCTCATGGGTGGGCATTGTAATTTCTCAATACCTCATGGGTGGGCAATGTAATTTTCCCTAGATATTATTTGTGGCCTAAAAATGACCATATTTACCCATGACAATTTTTTTAAAAAAAACTCTTTTTTTAAAACAATTTTTTTTGAAATTTCTTTTTTTAAGTTAGTGATTTTTATAATGACTATTTTTTATTTTTTAAAAAAGTTTACAATATACCCTTGTTTTTACAAAAAGTTTACAAAATACCGATATTTTTACAAAAAAGTTCACAATATGCCCTATTGTTTGCAAAAAAGTTCACAATATACCCCGATTTTCCTTTTAAGCTATTTTATGCTCAACGGAAAGCCTTACTACAACTGATGGGCTTGTGGTTTCTTCCAATGTGGGCACCGGTGATGCATGTATCCTTTGAAATACCCCTAAGGTATATAAATAGAATTAAAAGACAAATCATGGGATTGGGAAGGCTAATGAGCCTTAATGAATTAATGAACCATGAAAACTCCTAGCACATTTATGTAAATATAAATACATACTCCATGAAGGTTATCAAACCTCATATTGAAGCATGGATGTGAGTGGAGCATTTGTAAAGGAGGAAATCAACTAACAAAGTTGGTTATTATGTAATACATTATTACATGAACAAAGAACACAAACATCTAAGGTAAAATATACCTTAAGAAATCTTAATGACTTGTAGGTAAGATAATCACTTGAAATATAAGTGTATGCACCTTAGGACAACTAACTACATGTGTTACACATCAAACAAGTCCAAAATGTACAATATGTACAAAAAGAACACTAATATCAGGAGTGAATCAAAGAATATACTTTTACTAGTCAAAATGAATAGTAAAGTATACTCACTAGTAGAAAAAATGTTTTTTAACCACGGTTATTTTGCCTATATACCACGGTTAGGAACCGTGGTTTATGCTCGCGTCGTATATTTACAAATAGCGATAAACGACGGTTCATAACCGTCGTTTAAAGTAAGCGAAAAAACCACGGTTTGCTCGAAACCGTCGTTTAAGACCCCTTCTCCCGCGAATTTTCATTGACTTTATACCACAGTTGGGAGTCTGAACCGTGGTATAAAGTGCGTTATAAATGACGGTTTTAATTAAAACCGTGGTATAAAATGTATACAAATCAAGAATAAACCACGGTTATAAATAAAACCGTGGTTTATAGTCTGTGAATTTTTTTCCAGTTCGCCGGCGATTTAGCGGCGCCGCCTTTAATGGTCAACAGAGAGCGCATACAGAAGAGAATGAAGAGCCCAGAACATGTATGTTCCTTGTTTGTGTATTAGGGTTGCTAAATAAGTTGCATTATGTTCCTTGTTCGACGGTAGGTTGCAAAATTACCGTGAAAGAGAATGAGAGAGGGCGGAGCTGTTCGCCGGTTAGGGTTGCAAAAAATTATAGAAGAAGAAGCGCAGAGCATATGTTCCTTGTTCGCTAGTGTGGGTTGCAAAAATTACCGTGAAAAACAAGAGGCGCAAAGCATGTCATTGTTTGCCGGTTAGGTTTGCAAAAATTACAGTGAAGAGGCGCAGCATGTTCCTTGTTTTCCAGTATGGCGAAGAGCATGTTCGCCGGGGGTTGCAAAAATTACCCCGAGTTGAAGAAGAAGAAGAAGAAGAAGAAGAGAAGAGTTGCAGAGCATATTCCTTGTTCGACACTGTTGGTTGTAAAACAGTGAGGAGAAATATATATAATAGGAGAAAGAGAAAGAGCCGCGTTAATTTTTACCGAAAATTTGAATTCCCGCTTAGACTATATACCACGGTTCTACGAAGAAACCATCATTTAAAGTTGTTTGACAATGACTAAAAATGACGGTTGTGACAAAACCGTGGTTTAAAATACAACACGTCAAACTATATATGACAGTTCCACCCAGAACCGTGGTATATAATACAACGCGTCAAACTATATGTGACGGTTCCGTCAGAACCGTGGTATAAAAAAAGCTATATACGACGGTTCTGCGTGGAACCGTGGTATAAAATCTCCCGCCGACACTTTTTGTGACGGTTATGCTAATAACCGTGGTATAAAAGTTTTAAATGACGGTTATGAGATTAACCGTGGTTTAAAGTGCGTCATTTAAAATCTTTTTTCTACTAGTGACTAATCACTCAACAACACAATATAACACACTTTAGGACAAAAGAATCATGTTGGACACAAAGTAACACATTATATAAGTCCAAGTGTACAACACATAAGTCATAATGTTACAAATAAAGCAAAAGGACAACTTCACACTTGGATTATAAGTTGGACGGCAAACTCCTCTTCCCACCTTACCACCTTGCAAAATTTGACATAAAATATCTTCTTAAGATGCCTAGTCATATAAGAACTAGTCATATGCCATCCTTTCACTCATTAAGACAAGTAAGTCAAATTTTCTAACTCTCTCTCTCTCATCCTCCCCTATTCCAGGAGAGAGAGCTCTCTTCATTCTCTTCTTCATTTTGTTTTCTTGAGCAAGGAAGAACATCAAGAACTCTAAGAACACAAGGTAAATCCATATCTCCTTCTACCTTGAATATTCTTCTCCTTTTTATTAATAAAACAAAGAGCACACCACCCACTCTTTTCCATTCTCAAATAAGGCTGAAATCAAGCATCTTTTGGAGCAAATTTTCAGTAATAATTCAAGCTTGGAGCAAGGTAAGAACTAAGTTAATCAAAAGGTAAAAATGTGCTTTAAGCTTCTACCCTTCCTTTGATTCCTTATATGGCCGAAACCAAGGAGTATTTATGCTCATTTTTCTTCCTCTTTCATGTTCAAGCCTGAGATCTTTCTAGCTCTTTTTGAGTTGGCCAAATTCAACAAAGAAACAATTTCAAAAGAGACTTCAAGGATGAGTTAAATTTGAGGTTTCTATGTGCCTTAATGAACTCTTTATCTATAACTTTACAAGAGTTATATTCTCATCATATTGTGCTATAGTTGGCCAAAAATGAGCTAGTAATTCTTCCTTGAAAATTAAAAGGTAAAACAATCTCCTTAAAGCTCATTTTCATGCCTTAAGCTTCTTCCTTATGTTTGGTCCATTATTAGACCCTAACTATACTCCATTGTCTTTGTTAAATCCATGGCTGAAAGTTGAGTGAAAATACTCAAGGAGTCCGAGAGCAAAATAGGGGAAATCAAAGTAAAAAATCATCTTTTGAAGGGTAAGTACATAATCTAAACCCTAGAGCTTCTTAATCATCGATTAGATTTATATTTGTATAAAAATCTAACCTATATCTATAATGATATATAGGGCTGATAGGGTGTGGAGAAAAATAAAGTTTTGAGCTTCAAAAATTGTAAGTAAACTTTTAAAACACATTTTCATGCTTTAAGACGATTTTGAGTGTGTAGCCAATCAAGGCCGAGAGTTTATATAGGAAATGGTCAAAAATTGACCTAAAAATGGATATGAAATAATATGAACAACTTTGGATGGATTAATTAATTGAATTGATGACTTAAATGTCAAATTATAAGGTTTATGGGGTAATTATGTAATTACCGAGAAGTTCTGGGTAAAACATGGAATAAATGAGGCTTGAATATTAAGGTTATTTTATGTCATTTTAAGTTATGGTTGAGTTTTGTAATATCTTCATGTGTTTAGGCCAAGGTTATAAGTGTTTAAGTACTTTTAATGCTTTAAAAGTTAAGCATTTGGTTAGCATTTAATTTGTGGAGAAAACCTGCTGTTAAGAGGTATTTTAGAGTGTTAAAAACACCTAAGAAAGTTTGGGTAAAATACCTAAGGACTAGGTAATATTGGATGGAGTTTAATGTTAAAATTGACTTTAAAAGTGTTTAAGAACTTAAGGGGTGTTCTAGTGAACAAGTGAGTATAATATAAGTGGTGAAGTGTAAATAAATAATATTTAGAGTGTCAAAGTGTTACTTGACTGAAAGTTGGGTTGTTTTTGGATTTAAGATGTAAAATGTGAGTTTAGAAAAGTTAAGGACTCAAATGAAAACCTTAGGAAAATGAGGGGCTAAATCATAATTATGAGAAAACATTGGTCAAAATGGATTGTGGTTGTAACACCCCTACCGCTAACCCTTTCTTACCGCCTAATCATCCCAATTATACTACGGCGGGTGGTACAACGCTGCTAACCGCCCATACGGCTAGCTAGGCTTACACTACTTACAGTAACGGTCTGATGTCTAGAAGATACCGAGCTACTACATTACATGCCAATTACAAAATATCATATACTTACAATGCTGGAGTACCGAGTATCACAAGTATAGGTAATTACATCCTTTCCCAAGTCTACAAAAATAATTAGTTTATCAAACTACTCATCTATACCAACTCATAATCCCTTCATTATCCAAAAGGGTGTACCCCATGGTACACCGGCAAAACAAAAAGGCCTATAGCCGTGTACAACTTAGTACACCATTCACAGTCTATTAATTACATCAAAAGAAGTCATCATGATCTCAACCAAGTCTTCACCCTTCACGAGCACCTGTAAAATATTAAAAACAGTGCCCCAAGGGGCTCAGCAAAAAGCTGCATATAAACTTCGCATATACCGCGTGCTAACTAGGGTACACCGACTATTTTTGGTCGACAATACATGCGGTTCATTATTTACATGTATACATGCTTTACACATACAACACACTCATACACAATACATTACACACAACTGAGGGCAATAAGCAAGCCAAACAATAATACAATAGCGTTCACAGTACTTACCTTCTCAAGGGTTAGCCAATTACACATCCGGGTTAATCGGATGTTTATTACTCTTTTACTCATTTCACAATACCTACACAACATGCTCATACTTTACTTACTTACTTTTCCATACTCATTTACTTACTCTTACTTACTTACTTTTACTCATGTTAATTCGGTATGACCTCCGGGCAGGGACTACACCGTCCCACCATCGGGCTTTAGGTGGCTCACTAATCCAGGATGCTACCCATTTAAGGGGTTTGGGCCGTGGAAAAGATTAAAGCCAAGAATTGGATCCAACCTCTTGTGTCTCCGCCTCCTCACGCGTGGCCGAAACTATATCGGACTTCTACTCATTCCAATTTACCAATTTATTATGTTAGATTGGTTAGCTTGTTAGGAATTAGTTAGAAGTCCATCACAATGTCATTCGGTCACCACAGTACATCAAGCATACACTCACTTCATTATCATACATACATCTCATGAATTATACAAACTATGATTTAAAGATAGTATTCGACAAGGAACAATATCATATAAACACAAGTAAGCATAATAGTTTCGATTCATGCGTTTTTCTTATTAGGTGATCAATTAGCACACAAACACAAATCAGAGTAGCCAAGGTAGCATACAGGGCATGAGAAGTTCATACTGTTCACCGTTGTACTTGTAACCGACTCTCCTTCGGTGTTCACAATTCAAGTCCTATAACATACATGGAGTTATAGGGTTAATGACTTATTATTGATTTAACTCTTTATTCTATTACCTTTCCCTAGGTATACTTACTAGTTCTTACAAGTCCTAAGTGGTTATAACCCTTTTTCATACTCTAAGTTTATTTCCTTACTCAACAATGATGTACTTCTATATATATATATATATACATATGCTTATTACAATTACTATTTTTTTTATACATGACTCGACCGACCTTACCCAGGGTCGGCCCCAAGGTCGGTCGAAGTCAGTGTGTTTCATTACCGCAAATTCCAGACCCGACCGACCTTGCCAAGTCCGGTCCCAAGGTCGGTCCAAGTCAGTGGGTTCTGGTTCCGGCGATTTAGGACTCGACCGACCTTGCAAGGTAGGCCCCAAGGTCGGTCCAAGTCAGTAAGTTTCCAGGTTCAAAATTTATGCTTTGACCGACCTTGCCAAGTCCGGTCCCAAGGTCGGTCGAAGTCAGTAGACTTCCGCCTTTGTAAAACTGGGCTCGACCGACCTTGCCAAGGGCGGTCCCAAGGTCGGTCCAGTCTAGTAGTTTCATTTCTGTTTTTATTTTCAGTTCTTCCTTCACCCATTACTTCCCCAATCTTCCTACAAGTAATCCTACATGTTTTAACACTAATTAAACCCTCTAAATCATCTTAGTTCATCCCCTAACTCCTTACTCTTTTCTATATCGATTCACACACTTGTTTTCTAAATTCCATTTCAGCACTTACACTATTTCTTCCTAGCATAGTTATGCTACAGATTTTGGTTCCCTCATTTACCATTCATGTTTCCTCTTCCTAATGCCATTCCTAAGGCTTATAATGCATTATCTATCTCTCCTAACCTACCCACTACCTAGCTCCATTAAAAATCTGTTTCAAAGGTATATTTTCTACCTAGTTAAACTCTTAAGTGTTCTAGGTTCTAGACAAAATTTGACATAGTCTCCCCTATATTTTTACATTCTCACCACATGTTTCATTCACATAATGCTACCCAGATAACCTGTTTATCAACAACAACAATATACACCACCCTCCAACACAATTACTAGCCATTAAACACTCATTTAATTCCTGCACTCCACATCCATTCGCATCTAGGTTTTAACAAGTTTTCAAGTGTCTTTACAAGCTTTAAAACATTTTAGTCTTCTTCCACGTTATACTACTACTCAATACCATTTACAATACTCAATTCAAGCTACTAAAATCTGTTACATAAAGCATTACAAAACTACACAAGGTGGGTGTAATTACCTTGTTTCCTTACTAGCTTTTCCTTATTCTTCTTTCTTCTTCCTTTCTTCCTTCCTTTCCTTTCCTCTCTTCCCACCAGTTATGGAAATTCAATCTCTAAAGCTACAGCCCATTGATACACACCACCATTTCAATACAACTAACCCTTAAACCATCTTTAAAGCTTTAAGGTATGTTCTAGGGTTTAGGAAAATGCATTACCTTGCAAGTAGATGGATGGAGTGTTGGATGGCAACAAGAACAAGATTTCCAATCTCCAAAATAAGCCAAAATCAGCTGGGAAAACAAGGTAGAGGAACTCAAGGCTTAGAAATTTCTATTTTGCACATAAAGTAAGAAATGCTAGTATTTTTGGATTTATTTTTACCTTAGATCAACAAGGTGAAGAAGTGGCTTCTAATGGTGGTCTTCATCTTCAAAACCAAGAACACCCATGGAGATGAAGTTGGTTGTTTTCGAATTTAGAAAAGAAGGAAATGTTCTCCTTGATGAGAGGAAAACAATGGTATAGATTTTGTAATTTTTGGAGATGTTTTGAGTACTTAACAAGAGGAGAGAAGGAGGGAGTTGTGTGGTGTGTGGCAAATTGCCATTGTTGGCGCCCAAGGAGGAAGAAAGAAATGAGAGAAAGAGAGAGAGTACGTGAGAGAAGAGGGGGAATAGGAGATAGAGGATTAATTTTTTGCTTTTTGACTTGCTTTATGACTTTGTCTTCTAGTATATTAGCAACAATAAAAATAAGAGAGGGAGGGAGTAAGCAGCCGGATCACACACAGCCCTCACATGGGTTTTAAAATTTAATTTGCAATAGTGGACACACTAGTTTGGTTTATTTACGTTCTCACCCCACAACTTCCCGGTTTTTACAGTTTTTACTATTTTTACGTTTAATTGATTTTATTGGTTCTAGAACTTTATTAATGTTTATTAATGACTATATGGTTGACCAAAATTATTACGAGTCTATTTGACCCGCGTAAAGTCACGTTTTCCCGGTTTCCTCGAAAAATGCGCTTTAAGGTTCGTTTATGTTTTCAATCCGTTTTAAGGATCCGTTTTCTTCGGGATTTGTTCCCTCATGATTATTTAGACATAATTAAGCTTCTAAAACCCTCATTAGCCTAATTAATCACTGTTTATAATTACAAGGTATTTCAATCTACCCCCCCCCCTAAGGAACTTTGCCCTCAAAGTTGCTCAAGGTTAATGGTTTAATAATTCTACTCATTAGGCAAACCAATTGCCATAATGTGTCTTACTACCATCTATGAGGTGTTTACTTTCTCTACATTACAAGCATACACAAATCAAGCACCATACGCAATCCACATACACAATACACCATTTTCATACACATCATATCCACATTACACCGATACATCACACATTGTACATACACATCAATCCATTACACATTACCCATACATACTCAATACACTTCGCACTACATGTGCCATCAAAGCATACTACAACACATACACGCTATGCAATGCTAACCCGAAGCAATGCAAAAGCAAAATGGCTCTACCCCCTTAAAAGGGGTACGCCCCGTACCCGTACCCGCTAAGTGGTAGACTATCTAGTCTATAAATAACTGTGGGTACTTCACCTTCATGGCATCCTCCAACTCCCATGTCGCTTCTTCGACATCATGGTTTGACCATAGGACCTTCACCATTCGTATAGACTTATGGTGAGTGTCTCTAGTCTTCCTATCAAGGATTCTAACAGGAGTCTCGACATATCTCATGGTCGGCTCTATAGATAACTGCTCGGGCTCTAGGACATGAGAAGGATCGGCAATATACTTCTTGAGTTGTGACACATGAAAGACATCATGGACACGCCCCAAGTCCTCAGGTAATGCTAACATGTAGGCTACAGATCCAACTCTCTCGGTAATAGTGTACGACCCTACAAACTTTAGGCTCAGCTTGCCCTTCTGGCCAAAACGGAATACGCCCTTCATAGGTGAAACGCGCAGGAACACTTGGTCGCCCACGGCGAACTCAAGGTTGCGTTGTCGCACATCCGCGTAGGATTTCTATCTATCTTGGGCTGCCTTCATATTGGCTCGGATTTGTTGCACTTCCGCTTGGACTTGTTCTAAATACTCTAGTCCTATGATGACCGCTTCACTGGACTCATCCCAACACAAGGGTGTACGGCAAGGTCTACCGTATAGGGCTTGGAAAGGCGACATCTTAATCGAAGAATGATAGCTATTATTGTATGAAAACTTGATAAGATTAAGCTTATCTAACCAACTCCCCTGAAAGTCTAAGGCACATGCTTTAAGCATGTCCTCCAGTGTCTGGATGGTCATTTCCGTCTGACCGTCGGTCTGTGGGTGGAAGGCGGTACTCAGCTTCAATTCTGTACTCAACGCTTCCCGTGTAGCTCTCTAGTATCTCGAAAGAAATCTGGTGTCGCGGTCAGATACTATAATCTTCGGGACTCTGTGGTGTCTGATAATCTCCTTGTCGAATAGCTCTACGAGCTTCACTACCTTTCAGGTGTCCTTCATCGGTATGAATCAGGCAACCTTGGTGAGGCGATCGACTACAACCTAGATCATGTTGAGTCCTCCCCTGGCAGGTGGGAGTACTACAACAAAATCAATGGAGATATCGTGTAATTTCCACTCCGGAATTGACATCGATTGTACCATTCCGCCCGGTCTACGATGTTCAAATTTTACTTTCTGGCATGTTAAGCATCTCAATACATACTCTGTCACATCTGATTTCATTCCAGACCACCAGAAGTACCTCTTCATGTCTTTGTACATCTTGGAGGCTCCTGGATGGACTGACAATGTAGAACTGTGTGACTCTCGCAGGATGCGATCCCTTAGCTCAGCATTGCTTCGGGGGACGCATAGCCTGCCATTCAGCCGAATCAGACCATCTTCATGCAACTTAAAATCATACTTCTTCTCAAATATACCATCTGTGATCTTCTGTCTGATTTCGGTCAGTAAGGGTCACTCAACTGAGCGTCTCGCACCTCGTCAACCAAGCTAGAAGAAGCGAGTAGCGAATGGAGCGAGTGTGCTCGACGACTCAGGGCGTCAACTACAACGTTTGCCTTCTCTTCCTTATACTGCAGGTTGATGTCGTAGTCTGAGAGAAACTCCATCCACCTTCTCTGTCTCAAGTTCAGTTCTTTCTGCGTGAATACATACTGTAAGCTCTTGTGGTCGAAGTAGATGGTGATGCTTACCCCATAGAGATAGTGTCGTCATAACTTCAAAGCGAAGACAATGGCTCCTAACTCTAAGTCATGAGTCGGGTAATTCTCCTCATGCTTTTTCAGCAGGCGGGAGGCGTAGGCTACAACCTTCCCATGCTGCATGAGTACGCATCCCATTCCCTTGCCTGATGCATCACAATACACCTCAAATCCCTCTGTGCCCTCTAGAAGTGTGAGTATCGGCGCTGAGGTCAATGAGTCCTTTAGGCTCTGGAATGATACTTCGCACTCGTTTGTCCATACAAACGGTGCATCTTTCTTCATCAGTGTAGTCATGGGCTTAGCGACTTTCGAGAAGTCCTTTACAAATCTCCGGTAGTAACCGGCTAGACCAAGAAAGCTCCGGATGTCGGTAACAGTCTTGGGTCTAGGCCATGATCGTACAACTTCTATCTTAGAGGGGTCAACTGAAATACCTGCGCTCGAGATGACATGACCGAGGAATGATACCTGACGTAACACCCCAACCGTTAATCTCGTCATTACCTCCTCAACTGTCACTAAATGCTCTTACTCACGTAGCGGAACCCTAATTACAACGAGAGGTGAAACAACGCTGTTAGCCACCCATATGGCTAACCAAGCCTATCTTACATACCGTAACGGTCTGATGAACTGGAACAACCGAGTACACAATACAAACACAATACTCAAATCACTTCCTTACTATACCGAGTCTACAATATATGGATGCCGACAACATATTCGGTCTTACACCTCTTTCAATACATAAGTAATTAAATCTAACTACCCATGCAACCCACTGACCCCGTCCTACTCTCGAACGGTAACATCTTTGGTGTACCTGAAAAATAAAAACGTTGCCCCTAGGGGCTCAGCTTAACGCTGCATATGAAATTCACATACCCCGAGCGCTAACCAGGGTACGCCGACCACTTTTGTCGAGAGCATGGAGTTCATTTTAATTCAACCAACATGCATATAGTAATACATTACATATGTACACTTCACAAGGATTCGACAATCAACAATGGGATACAATCCCTAACTAACATAACAAGGTTGTTAGTTGTAGCAATTTACCCTGAGGCCATGAGGGTTATACCTCACTATGCCTTGGTTACTCATTTAATAGCTCACCCGCTCTCTTGGGTTACTTATTCTTATACCCACCCATTCTCTTGGGCTACTCATTCTATACTCACCTATTCTCTCGGGTTACTTATGCTCATTATCTCACCCACAATCTTGGGTTATTCATACTCGTTATCTCACCCACACTCTTGGGTTATTTATACTCAAGCTCTTGTAGATTCTCGAGACACTACAGGTCTCCTACGTCACGCTTGTTATTCTTAATACATACTAGGGCCAAACTCATGGCTCACGAGCATAGTCTTACTTCCCCGGTTTCGACCCTACTCTGGGTCTAGCATGGTGGGAAGGTTCAACTAGCTCACGGAACTCTCTCTTAGTTCCTATCTCTTTTTACTTAGGTCCGACTACTCTCGGACTACTTACATTCCCATACACTCCTCTCTCAAGTTATAATAATATTATGTATATTAGTCTAGAAGCATCACTCCCGATGTTTCTAATGACGTTGGGAACATTACTTAAGTTCGGTTAATCTTAGGTTTTAAGAGTTACCCATACATTTCACTTACTCATACTTTCGGTTATTTTCTTATATCGGGTAAAATCCTCATATAGGAGGTCGACCATGTCTCAAGGGAGCTACTAATCACTTAGGTCTCTTTTACCTTCTTTACTAGTTCACATCTTCGAACTATCTTTAATCCTCTTGAAGTAGGTTCACTTATCTTTCCACTCTCATTTTTTCGTGGATTGTGTCATTATGGTTTACTAACCGTTATCGGGTAATTACTCAACCCGTACATCTCCTCACATTCTAGGGAGTTCATATGTTTGCGTTATCGTTATACTTTAACGGATAATTTTTGTGTTTGCACGTTTTCGTTATCATAAGCATCGACCCGATCTATGGGTCTCTAGCCAAACGTTACTCACTATGAGTCGGTCTTTACTCTATGTTAGACCACACCGGCATACAAGTATGTTAGCTCATTCAACATACAACAAGACATACATAATCAAACAATGGATTATTTTCATGCTTTAGTCTTGATTAAGCCGGCAAACAAACACACAAATCAACGTAACTCAGTTAGCACGCGGAGTATGAGAAAATCATACCTTTCACCGGGATTTTTACTTTTACCGTGTCATCTCACCATGCTCGGTTCACACACGATCCTCTGATAATATTCCAAACATTATTATTAATACTAAACTCATACGGTACATAATTAAATGTTACTCTCGTACTTACCCCGTTATCCCGTTATCTCGGTTTTACTTTTGTTAATTTGAGTTCTTACTTCACACTCACTTATAACACTTTCTTACACTTCCTAGGGCCTTTACATGTCACTAAACAAGGCCTTAACATCGTATAACATCATTAACATTCAAACCCCCATCATTAGAAACCTTTAAAACACTCACGGGGCATTTCTTGGGGTGGTCCGGGACTTGGTCCGGACCCTAAGTCCCGGACCAATACTTCTGCGTACTCTCGGCTCATTTTTATACCTGGTCCTGGACTTGGTCCTGGACTTAAGTCCCGGACCAATTCCTGCATTCACTCTCGGACCTTTTTTGATACGGTCTGGGACCTTATACAAGGGCTAGGTCCCGGACCCTGCTAAAAACTGCTATTAAGGTGATTTTCACCCCCAAATCAACCATTAATCCACCCCTAATCATTCCATAAACTTTCCACAAGTTTCCTACATAATTAAACATCTTAAAACATGCTCTAAACCTCTTCAAAACATAGGTTTAATCTCTACTCAAATTCTGACTCAAAATCACTTAAATATCATAATTGGTTCTCTTGTTCTTCTAACTTTGTAACAGATTTTGGTATTGTCTCCTACCATTCAATACTCCACACAATAATGCCATTCCTAGCACTCCAATGACATTATTTCCACTACTAACACACTCTTCTTCTTAGTTTGGTTTTCAAACCATTAACCAACCACTTAAATCCCTTAACTCACCTAGTTTCTTCCTTAACATAAAACACTCAAGTTCATAATCTCCAAGGAAATTTCGACAGAACTTGCCTACTTCTTTAGCATTTTCACCACACTACATAAGCTCACAACTCTCTTCTCCCACCTGTTTGATTTAGACATCAACAACACATCAAAACCCCATTTGCTCCACATATAAACTAGCTTAGTTCCTAGGTTTATTTTGCTCACTCATCCACATTACAACATTCTCTTTCAACTAACAATATTGTAGTATCATGAATACACAAGCTCAAGGTTATTTATACAACACCAACATAAATTTCACAAGGAAATTAAACCAACACAAGGTAACCTCATTACCTTGTTTATTTCGGTTTCACATCTCTTCCTCTTTCTTTTATTTTCGGTTTTCACTTTCTTGTTTTCCACACCACACAAGGACTATGGATTGCTAGCTACAACCATATCCCATCACACACATAACAACAAATCAATTCGATTTTCCCACAACCTAATATTTTAAGGAGCTAGTTTCAAAGTTTAACTTAGATATTACCTTAGAATAACCAAATGGATAACTTGGAACTCAATTGGAAGAGTTTCCAACACCCCACAAGAGCATGGAGAATCAGCTGAAAATGAGAGGAAATTTTCAACGTGAGGGAAAATTTCCCAAATTGCAAGAACAAGCTTGAAATGGCCAGAACTCTTACTTATTATTACCTTAAGACATTAAGGAGGTGAAGGAGAGTTAAAATCAGCTCTTCAAGCTTCAAAAGCCCCAACATCATGGAAGTGAAGATGGAGGAATCAAGATTTTGTTGGGTGGAAAACGAAGCTCTCACCGAGAGGAATCTAGCAGTATAATTTTTGTGTGATTTGGTGGAGAAATGAACAAGATAATGGAAGGAGAAGATGGAGGTTGTGTGCTGTTTGGAATCGCCTAGCTTACAGAGGAGGAAGAAGATGATAACAGAGGTTGGGCAAAAACGTGAGAAATAAGGAAAGAAAGAAAGTGAGAGAGAGTATTTAAGTTACTTTTACTATTCCACTATTTGCTTTACTTTACTTATTTTTTGTCATCTTATTACTAATTAGCTAACAAGCTATTAATGATTGTATACTTATTAATTAAAACTGGCCCACATGAATTAATAGCCGGGTCATTTTTCGTCTTTTCGAATTAAACGCGTTTCGTCTCCCGGTTTCGACACTATTCACTTACCGGGTCCTAGAGGTGATCATTCGGGCCGGCGGGCCGGGTTCGGGCCGGGTCAGGGGAAAATGTTAGGCCCGTCGGGCCTATTTAAGACAACCAAGCCCGGTTTTTACATGCTCGGGCCCGGGCCGGGCTAGGCCCGGTTTTTTCCAGGCTTTGCCGTTGCCCGGCCCGGATTTTTTAATATTAATTAGTAAAAAAATTTAATTTAATAAAAAAAATTTAATAATATATATTTTAATATAGATTAATTTATATATATATTTTAGTATATATTATATAAAATTCAATAAGTATATATTATAATTTTTTAAAAAAATAATAAATAATATAAAATCGGGTCGGGCCGGGCTTGCCCACGGCTCAAAAATGTGCCGCGGCCCGGCCCGGTTTTGATTCGGGCCTGATTTATGTCCAAGCCCGCCCGGAAGCCCAATCGGGCTCGGGCTCGTCGGGCTTTTTACAGGCCGGTTCGGGCCGGGCCACCGGGTCGGACACATTATGATCACCTCTACCGGGTCCGTTTTCCGGAATTTTCTCGTTTAATTAATTTTAACGGTTATTAAGCTTTCATTAATACTTATTTATAGTTATTTAATCAACTATAATTTTTACGGGTCCGTTTGACCACTCAAAGTCACGTTTTCGGGTTTTCTCGAAAAACGTGCTTTAAAACTCCGTTAGCGTTTTAATCCATTATTTGGATCCGTTTTCTTCGGGAATCATTCCCGTACACTAATTAGGCCTAAATAAGCCTTAGGAATCCATCTCGGACCCTAACGAGATCTTTATATCTCTTATACTCGTTAAATGCGCGTTTTAGCTTTTTTTCGCTTTTCAAGCGTTTCCTCTTTTCTTTTGGTTTTATTCTCTTTACCAATACTCTCTAGGCACTATTTGGCCTTTAATAATCGTATTAGAATAATTAAATCACCCTTATTAGGTCCGGGGTATTAAACCTGATCTAGCCAGAACTCGCATTTGGAGAACTTCGCATAAAGCTGGTTCTTGCGTAGTGTCTCAAGTACTTTCCTCAAATGAATTTCATGCTCTTCTGCTGATTTTGAGTACACAAGGATATTGTCGATAAATACTACTACTGAGGTGTCCAACTGCTCAGTGAATAGTCAATTCATTAAATCCATGAATTTTGTTGGTGCATTTGGCAAACCGAATGGCATGACTGTGAATTCGTAGTGGCCATATCTGGTACGGAATACCGTTTTCTCTATGTCTCACTCTCTAATAGCAATCTGATGATACCCAGAACGGAGGTCGATCTTGGAGAAGACTGAGGCTCCTTTCAGCTGGTCGAATAGGTTGTCGATGCGTGGCAACGGGTATTTATTTTTTACTGTGACCGCATTCAACTTGCGGTAGTCGATACAAAGTCGGAGGCTACCGTCCTTCTTCTTCACGAAGAGGACCGGTGCTCCCCAGGGTGATACGCTCGGGCGTATAAACCCTTTGTCGAGTAGGTCGCGTAACTGCTCTTTCAGCTCCGTCATTTCTGTAAGTGCCATACGGTACGGTGCCCTAGCAATGGGACCAGTACCAGGCAGGAGATCAATCTCAAATTCTACTGCTCTCTGAGGTGGCATACCAGGCAGCTCCTTCGGGAATACGTCAGGAAATTCAGATACAATTGGTACTTCGGTATTGAACTCTGGATCTCTCTCCAGGTCTAGTACATAGCACAGATATACTTCATGGCCCTTTTTGAGCTCCCGGTACATATCCATAGCGGAGATGACTGTGGTTGAAGGCTCTCTCGGTCTCTGGCGGTAAGATACAGTAACCCCAGAAGGACCCTTGAGTAGCAATCGGTGCTCGGCGTAGAGGATTCGCCCCTTGTGCCGCTCCAACCAGTTCATTCCGACTATTACGTCGAATCCCAACCCATTAAACTCGATGAAGGAGATGGGAAACACTTCGCCTTTGATTTGGATCGTGGCTGACTTATAATACTTGGTGCACTATACTCGCTCCTTCGATGGGAGAGTAACCAAGAAGTTCAGTAGTTCATCCGCATCTAGGCCCAACCTTTTCACAAAAGATGGCGATACAAATGTGTGAGAGGCGCCGGAGTCGAATAACACTAAGGCTTCAATGCCGTTCACTGGGAAGGTTCCCGTTAAGATGGTGTCGTTTTACCGGCTTGTGCTTCGGTGAGGATACTCAGGTTACCTTCGGTACCGAGTCCACAACCTATTGAAGTCACAAGTTCGTAAGTAATGATGGTGGACACAAGTGGAATTTAAATCAACACTGTTCTTTATTGATAGACCAACCATCATACATACCGCGTCTCTAATACACGTTACTAATACATTACATGATACTACGAATTTAATACTTCCTAAAGGTAAGGTTCAGGCGTCCTGGTTTCACGTGTGTGGCATTGATTATTGTCGGCGGTGCCGTATTCAACTTGATCTTGTTGATCCTGTGATACACATCCTAGATTTTCCGCCCATGATTAGAACATCTCCTGATCTCAATACCAATTTCTCTACAAGGTCCACACGCATCTGCTCGCTATATAAAAATATGACGTCATCACCAATGGACCAAGACACTACAGGCACTCCTTGTTCAAGAGATTCCGCTGTCTTGTCCTTGTCTTAGTGTAACCCAAGTCGTCCTTCTTTCTCATAGAAGTTGACGATACAAAGGTCCGCTTCAATTGCGGGGATCGGATCATTTTCACATTGTTGTTCAAGTTCTACTGCTTGCGTAACAAGCGTCTGAAATTCTGGGGGTATTGTTGGTGGCGTCGCTCCGTCTTGTATCCGTGTCTCTTGGTATGTCTTGGTATAAGGATTCCAATCCTTTCCCAAGCACATCATCTTCAGCTTCATCTTCGCTCCACCGAGGAATTCGGGTGTATAAAATCCTCCTGGACCTGCTCCTAGTTCGTTGCATCGTCGGATGATTGTAATCTGGGCTTCGGGTGTCAGGTATCCCTTTAATAGAATCATACCTGGTCGGATGACCTGACACTGCTCGCTGGAGTAGTGGTATGTGGTGATGTCGGTCTCTTCTTGATTTGGGTTTGAAGGTATCGGGTAGCAGATATTAAAGCTACCTATGGTTGTAAATTTCATCTACGGTGAGTTAGTCTCAACTACTTCATTTCATGCTCAATACATACTTCAATTCATTTACTCATGCATCCATTCAAACACTTTCTCAATACTTAGGCATGCTTCACAAGGATTCAAGGTTCAAGTTAATTACCTAGGCCGGACTTAGAACTGGTCCCATCTCGGTCGATAATGTGCAAGGCAAACTGCCTCTGAGGTGCGCCCCTCTGAGGACCTCGGGATCCCTGTCCCTGCGGCGCCTGCTGGGCTGGTGCATCACCAGATGCAACCTCCTTGCCTTCCCTCTGCTTATAGCTCTGGAAGTTCCCTTTGGGCTTGGCATTCTCTGGGCACATGTTGGCTCGATGTCCCGGTTTCTGACAGTTGTAGCACCGGATTTCTCTCCCTTGGCAATCCATACTGGGATGGTCTTGGTTACACTTTCTGCACACATAGTTGCGGCCATTGGAGTAGTTCTTGTTGTAACCAGAGCCAGAACCTGAGGCTTAGAGCGTTAGCACATTGGTGCGGGAAGACTAGCTATGATACTTATACAAATACGAGTTTAGATTAGAAGATTACCCTTAGGTGGTGTGATCTCAGCGGCTTCGTAGCCACCGACGCAGTATAACCTAGCTGAAGAGGCTCAGCTGGTTTGCCCTTCTCAGCATGGGCGCTGCTCTCACTCGGGGAGTTCTTCTGCGATTGCTGGAAGAACTTCCACTTCTTCTTTTTTCAGCTCTTGCCCTGGTTTTGCTCCTCAGCACTAGTGTTCTTGCTGTTGGCCTTGCGCTTAAGCGTCGTTTCCTCATCCCTTAGTTGGCAAGTGATCTCAACGCGAGATGTCGCGTGATAGCACTCCTGAAGTTTCAGGCATTAGATGGGATTCTTACTCAGAGAGATAAAGGTTAGGTATTTACAATGGTACTAAGGGTTCAACCGATATTTACCTGAAGGGAGGTAAATCTGGTGTAGCCCATGCCATACCGAAGGCGATGGCTCAGACTGCCGTAGAAGCGATCGACCAACACCTGGCGGGTGTACCCAAGGTCGGGTAGAAGACGAAGGATAGAAGTAAAAGTGTGGTAGTACTCATCCACAGACATCTTGTCTGTCATCCTCAAGGCATCAAGCTCTAGTATTTTCTTTGTTTTGACGTGCTTAGGGTAGTATTTGGATCGGAGGAGGGCGGTGAAGGATTCCCAGTCGAATGTGGGGTCATTGGCATGCTCATGTTTTACTAGCTTCCACCAATCCATGGCAGCGTCTTTGAGGTAATAAGCTGCTACTCTAACTCAAACTCCAGCAGGAGCTTCGAGGGTCTCAAATGTCGTCTCCATTTCAGAGATGTAGGCTTCTAGCTTCGCCGGATCACTCTCACCTCGGAAACATGGAGGTCGGAGTTCCGCTTCTGATTTTACCTAGTTTGCTTCTCTGGGTGGAGGGGGAGGGATTGGTCCCGCTTGTGTTTGCTGATTCTGTTGCGTTTGTTGCACCACTGTGATTACTTGAGTAGCATCTGCGCTACCGTGGCCGCGATCTCTTCTATCGTCTGCGGGCCTGGCCGTCATTGGCCCCTCCTCTGGGTCGGCCTGGACCTCTTCCTACATCTGAACAATTAACATTTACATTAGGTATTGCACACCATGACCAGTTGGTCTTGAATTTAAGCAAAGGTATCGTCCATAAGGACGTCAAGGGTATTCATTGTTATCAACGGTCATTCCTAGTTAGGTTTCTAGATTTCCGTTTTAAAACGGTTATAATCCTAACTCGGTAATCCCTATGCTCGGTAATCTTAGGACATCAGAGTGTAACTACGCTCTGATACCACTTTTTGTAACACCTCTACCGCTAATCCTTTCTTACCGCCTAATCATCCCAATTATACTACTACTCGCAGCGGAATTACTACTACTACGGCGGGTGGTACAATGCCGCTAACCGCTCATACGGCTAGCTAGGCTTACACTACTTACAGTAACGGTCTGATGTCTAGAAGATACCGAGCTACTACATTACATGCCAATTACAAAATATCATATACTTACAATGCTGGAATACCGAGTATCACAAGTATAGGTAATTACATCCTTTCCCAAGTCTACAAAAATAATTAGTTTATCAAACTACTCATCTATACCAACTCATAATCCCTTTATTATCCAAAAGGGTGTACCCCATGGTACACAGGCTAAACAAAAAGGCCTATAGCCGTGTACAACTTAGTACACCATTCACAGTCTATTAATTACATCAAAAGAAGTCATCATGATCTCAACCAAGTCTTCACCCTTCACGAGCACCTGTAAAATATTAAAAACAGTGCCTCAAGGGGCTCAGCAAAAAGCTGCATATAAACTTCACATATACTGCATGCTAACTAGGGTACGCCGACTATTTTTGGTCGACTATACATGCGGTTCATTATTTACATGCATACATGTTTTACACATACAACACACTCATACACAATACATTACACACAACTGAGGGCAATAAGCAAGCTAAAAAATAATACAATAGCGTTCACAGTACTTACCTTCTCAAGGGTTAGCCATTTACACATCCGGGTTAATCGGATGTTTATTACTCTTTTACTCATTTCACAATACCTACACAACATGCTCATACTTTACTTACTTACTTTTCCATACTCATTTACTTACTCTTACTTACTTACTTTTACTCATGTTAAGTCGGTATGACCTCCAGGCACTGACTACACCATCCCACCACCGGGCTTTAGGTGGCTCACTAATCCAGGATGCTACCCATTTAAGGGGTTTGGGCCGGGGAAAAGATTAAAGCCAGGAATTGGATCCAACCTCTTATGTCTCCGCCTCCTCACGCGTGGCCGAAACTATATCGGACTTCTACTCATTCCAATTTACCAATTTATTATGTTAGATTGGCTAGCTTGTTAGGAATTAGTTAGAAGTCCATCACAATGTCATTCGGTCACCACACAGTACATCAAGCATACACTCACTTCATTATCATCCATACATCTCATGAATTATACAAACTATGATTTAAAGATAGTATTCAACAAGGAACAATATCATATAAACACAAGTAAGCATAATAGTTCTGATTCGTGCGTTTTTCTTATTAGGTGATCAATTAGCACACAAACACACAAATCAGAGTAGCCAAGGTAGCATACAGGGCATGAGAAGTTCATACCGTTCACCGTTGTACTTGTAACCGACTCTCCTTCGGTGTTCACAATTCAAGTCCTATAACATACATGGAGTTATAGGGTTAATGACTTATTATTGATTTAACTCTTTATTCTATTACCTTTCCCTAGGTATACTTACTAGTTGTTACAAGTCCTAAGTGGTTATAACCCTTTTTCATACTTTAAGTTTATTTCCTTACTCAACAATGATGTACTTCTATATATATATGTATGAGTGTATACATATATATATATATATACATATGCTTATTACAATTACTATTTTTTTTATATATGACACGACCGACCTTACCCAGGGTCGGCCCCAAGGTCGGTCGAAGTCAGTGTGTTTCATTACCGCAAATTCCAGACCCGACCGACCTTGCCAAGTCCGGTCCCAAGGTCGGTCCAAGTCAGTGGGTTCTGGTTCCGGCGATTTAGGACTCGACCGACCTTGCAAGGTAGGCCCTAAGGTCGGTCCAAGTCAGTAAGTTTCCAGGTTCAAAATATATGCTTCGACCAACCTTGCCAAGTTTGGTCCTAAGGTCTGTCGAAGTCAGTAGACTTCCGCCTTTGTAAAACTAGGCTCGACCGACCTTGCCAAGGGCGGTCCCAAGGTCGGTCCAGTCCAGTAGTTTCATTTCTGTTTTTATTTTCAGTTCTTCCTTCACCCATTACTTCCCCAATCTTCCTACAAGTAATCCTACATGTTTTAACACTAATTAAACCCTCTAAATCATCTTAGTTCATCCCCTAACTCCTTACTCTTTTCTATATCGATTCACACACTTGTTTTCTAAGTTCCATTTCAGCACTTATATTATTTCTTCCTAGCATAGTTATGCTACAGATTTTGGTTCCCTCATTTACCATTCATGTTTCCTCTTCCTAATGCCATTCCTAAGGCTTATAGTGCATTATCTATATCTCATAACCTACCCACTACCTAGCTCTATTAAAAATCTGTTTCAAAGGTATATTTTCTACCTAGTTAAACTCTTAAGTGTTCTAGGTTCTAGACAAAATTTGACATAGTCTCCCCTATATTTTTACATTCTCACCACATGTTTCATTCACACAATGCTACCCAGATAACCTGTTTATCAACAACAACAATATACACCCCCCTCCAACACAATTACTAGCCATTGAACACTCATTTAATTCCTGCACTCCACATCCATTCGCATCTAGGTTTTAACAAGTTTTCAAGTGTCTTTTAAAGCTTTAAAACATTTTAGTCTTCTTCCACGTTATACTACTACTCAATACCATTTACAATACTCAATTCAAGCTACTAAAATCGGTTACATAAAGCATTACAAAACTACACAAGGTGGGTGTAATTACCTTGTTTCCTTACTAGCTTTTCCTTCTTATTCTTTCTTATTCCTTTCTTCCCTCCTTTCCTTTCCTCTCTTCCCACCAGTTATGGAAATTCAATCTCTAAAGCTACAGCCCATTGATACACACCACCATTTCAATACAACTAACCCTTAAACCATCTTTAAAGCTTTAAGGTATGTTCTAGGGTTTAGGAAAATGCATTACCTTGCAAGTAGATGGATGGAGTGTTGGATGGCAACAAGAACAAGATTTCAACTCTCCAAAATAAGCCAAAATCGGTTGGGCAAACAAGGTAGAGGAACTCAAGGCTTAGAAATTTCTATTTTGCATATAAGAGTAAGAAATGCTAGTATTTTTGGATTTCTTTTTACCTTAGACCAACAAGGTGAAGAAGTGGCTTCTAATGGTGGTCTTCATCTTCAAAACCAAGAACACCCCTGTAGATGAAGTTGGTTGTTTTCGAATTTAGAAAAGAGGGAAATGCTCTCCTTGATGAGAGGAAAACAATGGTACAGATTTTGTAATTTTTGGAGAAGTTTTGAGTACTTAACAACAGGAGAGAAGGAGGGAGTTGTGTGGTGTGTGGAAAATCGCCATTGTTGGCGCCCAAGGAGGAAGAAAGAAATGAGAGAAAGTGAGAGAGTACGTGAGAGAAGAGGGGGAATAGGAGAGAGGATTAATTTTTTGCTTTTTTACTTGCTTTATGACTTTGTCTTCTAGTATATTAGCAACAATAAAATAAGAGAGGGTGGGAGTAAGCAGTCGGCTCACACATAGCCCTCACATGGGTTTTATAATTTTATTTGCAATAGTGGACACACTAGTTTGGTTTATTTACGTTCTCACCCCACAACTTCCCGGCTTTTACAGTTTTTACTATTTTCTCGTTTAATTGATTTTATTGGTTCTAGACCTTCATGAATGTTTATTAATGACTATATGGTTGACCAAAATTATTACGAGTCTATTTGACCCGTGTAAAGTCGCATTTTCCCGGTTTCCTCGAAAAACGCATTTTAAGGTTTGTTTACATTTTTAATCCGTTTTAAGGATCCGTTTTCTTTGGGATTTGTTCCCTCATGATTATTTAGACATAATTAAGCTTATAAAACCTTCATTAGCCTAATTAATCACTATTTCTAATTACAGGGTATTTCAGTGGTGGTCAACCTTTACTAAACTTAGGGTGTTGATCAAGTTAGATGAGAGAAATTATTAAAATATGAGTTTAATAAAGTTAAGAAGTTAATTGTAAGTTTTGAAAAACTTATGGGTTAAAGTGTAAAATCTAAAATTTAGGGGCGGTAATGTCATTAAAACAAACTTGGGGTCTGTTTGGTTATTCTGGAAAAAATTGGGATGATTTTGGAATTTAAATTCATATGGTTGTATAATATAAGGTTTAAGGATGAAATTGTAAAGGTGTCTGTGGTGAGGTGAAATAATTATGGGCTGGCATGTGGTATGTTTGGTAATGATTTAATATTGGAGGAGATGTTAGGTTATAATAAAATAAGAGTGGGAATGTTATAATATATGGTATTTGGAATATAGTTGTAATGTTATAAAAGATAACATGGAAAGAGTGTCATATTTGGAAAATTGGAGGTCCAATGCAAGAATGTGGAAGTTAGAAATGAATTTTAATATAAGATTGACAATGTCATAATGTGACAACAAAGATAAGGTTTAAATACTAGCTAATTAAAGTTAATATAAAGTTGAAGGAACTTGAAAGTTCACCTTGAATTATGAGAGTATATGGAATATTATAATTATATAATAAAGTTTGTGAATGAATATATCAAGAGAAAAGTTTAATACATGTGAGAACCATATTATAAAACATTAGACATAAAGGTCTAAAGTTAAAGTATGGAGAGTAAGAGAAATAGAAGAGTTACATAGTTCAAAGGATTAAAATGGTGAATTATATAGAATTATAGACTTGAATACTTTAGTCAAGTCAATGCAATTGACCAAGAAAGTCAAGATTGACAAACTCATAAGTAAAATGAAACTTTTAAATGAAGTAAGTTCAATTGTATAAACAATATATAGTAACAAAACTATATGGATATACATATATATACATACTTATATATATAATCAAACCTATGATTAAACGAGATAGGTTATTAGGATTAAATCCTAAGTTGTAAGTGATACAACAATGTTTTTACTACATGAATTAAAGTATTGACTTAACTAATTCCGAACTCATTCAAAAACCCGAGTAATAACAATTAGATGATCATGGGGTTAATTTTCAGAGGGATTAACATTTATTTGGAAAGACCTAATTGAATTAAGATCATAGGATATTGATACATAGTATTATGTGTATTCCAGATCTTAGTGCATACGGTATGTTGTTATGTGATCCGATTATCTTTGAGGGCTTCCTCAGTTCGGATGTGTGTGAATCAGTGATAAGATTAATTGTGTGGTTATGTGGAATAATATGCATAATTATATATATTATGTTGATGCCTTGATTTATTGATATTGTTCTACAATATTAATTGTTCGTATCCATAAACCGAACTAAGGCAAATTCAATATTATCTTGTGTTAAGATAAGAGACGTAACAAGAAAATGTCATTGTGGCCAATAATAGTAAATTACATTATCCGACCAATCTAAGAACATTACTTAGAAATAGAGAAACGGTTCGAGAAAACCGCTCTTATGGACTTTACATTCGAATGGTAGAAATAACCTAGATATTCTAGGTAACGTAAGACCTTGATGGCATTACATTTGAAATGTTACTCACTGAAACCTAAGTCGAGATGTTTGTCATTAGGCATGAGATGGTTCTCAGCTAAACATTAAATACGAACCGCAATTGCACTCGTATAAGTGGTGAACAATACTTAGTGCCTTAAAGGCCAAGGAACGAGAACGAACTTTAAATACATTTCTCGTATTACTCGCCTTGAATGTTTAGTATGCTTATTATATTGTGATATGTTATGTGGTGAAGCATGTGTTATGTGTGATCATTGTATGGTTGGTTATGTTTAAGTTTTGCTTTACAGTTTTTATTATAAACGGTATTACATGTAAATTGAACCACATACTAACTCGACCAATTAACTGAGGGGTCTGAGGGGGCATGACGGTTACATAGTGGCATACTCAGCAAGGGCTGATTCCATACATACAAGCAAATTCTACAGGACTGTAGCTGATTACCGACACGGGAGCGCGAAATTTTTGGGTAGCGGTATACGAACTTTAGGTATACATACAGTTTTTGGTTTTAGATTCAGTTTTTGTTTATACCGAGGTTGTACAAGATGTATTAGTACTAGATTGCTCACGAGATCAGATTGTGTTAAATATTGTGATTCAAACTATTATCTATCTCTTTCTATCATTGAGGTTATCAAGTGTTGTATTTGTTCTATATTTGGATGCTTCTTCACTCGCATGGGCGAGTTATGGTGGTAACACCTACTAGTATGAGATATTATTTAATTTCTGCTGCGATTAGATTAATTAAGTACTACGATAAGACGGTAATTAGGATGCTTTTAAGTAGGGGTGTTACAACCATCATCCTAAAGCAAGACACACTTTCAAAGAAACGACAAGCCCATTAGTTGTAGTTAGGGATGGCAATGGGTCTATAGTTACCCGTGTCACCCGCTCACCTGACCCGCCAAATCGGGTGAAAACCCTACAAAAAACAAGTGAAAAACAGGTGACGGGTGAACAGGCGCGGGTCGGGTCGGGTGACGGGTGGACATTTTCCACCCGACCCGTTCACCTGACCAGATCACCCGCATAAATATTATATATATATTTATATATTATATGTTAAATTGTTAACTAATATTCATTCTCCTTCACTCACGGTAATGAATGTTGAGCAAAATAGTGATTATGCTATCTTGCTAACTATGGGCAATGAACCTAATCATTGCTGTACAACAAGGTCGTATCCATACGAACTTCGTAACTATCTAGTTAATTATAAGCTTAGTAAATGTGTAAGAAGATAAATAAAAGTGCATAAACTTAAATTGGGGTTTATGGGTTTTTAGTTTGATTAAGGGATGATAAAGGAAAGAAATAAAACTAAACTAACTAAACTAGGATAGATGTAGCCTGGGATGGATATTTGCTCCTGTCCTCTCCTTACTACCGATTGTTGACCCTTGAACTTATAGCTAAATAACGGGAACACTTAATTAATTAACAACCTAATCTAGGCATACTACTCCTAACCAATTTAACCGAGACTTCTCAATCAGCTAAGCCCAGGGTCAATCAATAACACTAAGCTCAAGTTCCCCTAAGGTTGCAATGTAGTCTAATATCAAAATCATTGAATTAATGTACATTGTTCTAGTCTCCAACGGTTTATGTTTCTATCTCAGAATCATATTTTTATAGAATCTCAAATAATGTTAAACTAATCGGTAGGCCAAACCAACCAACTTAACACATATATGATAAATTGAGCAAAACCATAAACAAATCCCCAATCATGAGTGACAAGTTTAAGAATCATAAATACCCAATAATCATCTTCATTAAGCTCAAAGACTAAAATGAAGCACAAACACAAGTTCAAGATTCAACAATGGAGGTTTTAGGGATTTTGGGGCAAAATCCCCATCCCAAGATACAAAGTAGATTAAGCCTCCATTAGAGCATAAATGAGAGAGAAAGGAGAAGAAATAGCCATGGGAGGTTGAAGAATAGCTTCAATGGTGAGAGGGTTCTTCCTCTTTTTTCCCTTATTCTTCTTCCTCTTCTTCTTCCTTATTTTCCTCTCTTTTTCTCTCTTTTCTTCGTTCTGGGTTGTGGCTCTCTATATCCCTCTCTCCTTCGTTTTCTGCTTTTAAAAATGCAGATCTAGGCAAAATCTGTGACCGACCGACCCACCTTGGGTCGGTCCCTGGGTTGGTCTAATTTAGAAGCAATTTCGGGAGCCAAAATGAGCATTTTTAAGTCCGACCGACCCACCTTGGGTCGGTCCCTGGTTCGGTTCAGTCCAGAAGCGATTTCGACCCCTAGAACGACCGTTTTCGGCCTCCGGAACTTCCAACCGACCCACTATGGGTCGGTCTAATGGGCAGACTAATCTTCAACACGTTGTATCTTCTTTGTTTTAGCTCTGATTTTGGATTTGTTTGCGCCCATGTGTTTGTCTTTTCATCTACTACATTCTCAGCTATGTTATTTTTCCTATTTCAGCAATAATTGTGTAAAACACCAATAAAACATAAAAGTATAGGAAAACTAGCTAGAGTGAAGCAATGAGCATGAAAAGTGTTGATAAAACGTATGAATTACACATCTAAACCATGCTCATTTGGACACTCATCAATGAACAATGAGCATTCATGCTCTGCGCGACTGCGTCATACTTCATTTCCACCACTCTTGGTAATTTTGCAACCCTAACATACATGCTTTGGCAATTTTAATTCTCTTCACTTAAGGTTATGGCAACCCTAACTGGTGAACATGGAACATAGATGCTCTGCGCCTCTACTTTCTCTCTTCACTGAAGGTAATTTTGCAGCCCTAACTGATGTACATGGAACATACATGCTCTGTGCCTCTATTTTCTCTCTTTACTCTCAGTAATTTTTCAATTCTAACTGATGCTCTACGCAGTTTTTCAATCTCTTCACTGCAGGTAATTTCGTAAGCATAATCGGAGAACATGGAACATGCATGCGTTGCGCCTCTATTTTCTCTCTTCCTTCATGGTAAATTTGCAACTAACTGGCGAACATGGAACGTACATGCTCTGTGTAATTTTTCATTCTCTTCTCTAAAGTAAATAGTGCAACCTTAATTGGCGAACATGGAACATACATGCTTTGCGCCTCTTTTTTCTCTCCACTCATAGTAATTTGTAAACCTAACTGGCGAACAAGGAAAAGGAAAAACAAACGGGTAAATAGGTTCACCCATTTCACCCGTGGGTGATGGGTGATACATAACGGGTGACGAGTTGGGTACGGGTGAAGTCGGTTGACGGGTGCGGATGATGGTCCACCCGACCCAAACTCGACCCATTGTCATCCCTAGTTGTAGTACGCCCTACCAGCTGAAGTGTTCTTGCGTTCCACTTTGAAAGTGTGCCTTACTTTAGGATGAGGGTTGTATCGATCCTGCATCATCAGTGCCTAACATTGAAAGAAACTACAAGCCCATCAGTTGTAAGATGGTTTTCCGTTTGAACAAAAAAATAGATGTTACAACAACTTAAAAGGAAAATAGGGGCATATTGTGAACTTTTTTGTAAAAAACAGAGGCATATTGTGAACTTGATATTAAAAAAACATGGGATATTATGAGCTTTGTTTGTAAAAACAACAGTATTTTATGAACTTTTTGTAAAAATAAGGGCATATAGTGAACTTTTTAAAAATTCAAAAAAAATAGTTGGTATAAAAATCACTAACTTTTTTAAAAAATAAATATTAAAAAAAATCAGGGGCAATTTGATCATTTTGTAGGGCACAATTAATATCAGTTACCAAATCAAGGCATTTTGTGAATTTCAAAACATTTCGTGGCATATGAGGGACAAGTTTCGAAAAAGGGGTATATCCTAAATTATGAAACAATTTAGTGGCATATTGTGAATTTTTCCTACTTTTTAACGAAAAAAAATTATGCTAAAATTATTGTAAGTTGTCAAATATCACAAATGGTTAATACTGGATATGTGAAGGACTATAATACTTCTTTTTGTTAACCTATGTGAATTTAATTAACAATATTTCATAATAATACTTTAAATTCAGAAAAAATATCAATTAAATTAATAAAATAAATAAATATTATAAAAATTGTAATTATAAATTAGTTTAAAAAATTATAGAATAAAGATTAAATATACATATACGTATATAAGTCTAAAAATATTAAAACGGACAATTTTGATACATAACTAAAATAACATCACAGATAAAATACCAGAAATATATAAATAATTTTTAATAGCCGTAAAAAATATATTGATATGGTTCATCAGCAGGTCGACGCCGCGGGACGCTCGCACCTGACAACGTACGGTCTCACCTATTTGGCAGTCCAGTCAGCAGCTGACTGGACTGTTTTGCTGACTGGACTGCTTTTTATCATATTAACTTTAATTAGTTGTAACTTTTAAAGTATAAGTCCAAAATAAAAAAAATATATCATTGTTCATCTAAATTCAAGCTCTTCAAAACAAGAGCAAACATGGATATGTTTGGACAACTTTTAAATTTTATTATTTACATGTATATATCCATATATCAATGAGACTTATGATTCACAACATCATTTTAGTGTATCATAATATCAGTTTTAATGAATCATAATATCAAAATTAATGAATCATATCTTCATTTTAGTGTATCATCGCAAATATATAAGAATAAATTTTTTTACACAATAATACAACCCAAAATATATTTGGTATGTATAAAAAATACGTGATTCACCATATAAGATTTAAAATACACCATACAACATAATAATACATTACAAAATAGTAATGATTTTTATCGGTTCCGAAGTTTGTTATCTAATTCACCACTTACTAGTTAATGAATCATAATATCAATTTTTATGAATCATAATATTAAAATTAGTGAATCATATCTTCATTTTAGTGTATCATCGTAAACATATAAAATAAAAATTTCAAACAAAATACAATACAAAACAATATTTGGTATATATGAAAAATACATGATTCATCATATAAAGTTTAAAATACACCATACAACAATAATAATACACTACAAAACAATAATGATTTTTGACTGGTTCCGAAGTTTGTAATCTAATTCACCACTTATTAATTAATGTCATGATATCAATTTTAATGAATCATAGTACAAAATTAATGAATTATATTATCATTTTAGTGTATCATCGTGTACATATAAAAATATTTTTTTTTAAGTTGTCAAAACATATCCATGACTGGTCTTGTTTTGAAGAACTTGAATTTAGATGAACAATGATATATATATTTTTTATTTTGGACTTATACATTAAAAGTTGCAACCATTTAAAGTTTATATAGTAAAAAGGCAGCCCAGTCAGCAAAACAATCCAGTCAGTAGCTGACTGGACTGCCAAATCACTTGGACTGCACAGACCTGTGGGCGGACGTTCCGCACGGTAGAATTTGCGATGGTTCATATGTAGTTTGGTTAATAGTATTCTTTTACTTGTTACTTAATAAAAACCTAAATAGAATGAACATTTTATTGCTAAATGAAATGAATTTGTCTTTCCTGAATGTCCACTAAAATAGGGGAAATTAAAAATGTTTTTACATTTAGTTAAAACAATTAAGTATAATTGTTTTGAAGGAAAATAAATAAGTATAGTTAGACACGTAACTAGTACAAAACTTTGTACTAAAGAAAGCACGTCGCACCAAAAGTGAGGTACTAGATTTACTAAAGTCCAGCATGCTAGTTTTCAATTGTCAGGCCAATTGAACTATTGTTTGTCTTTTTCTACAACTCTTGTGTTTTG
Organism: Limonium bicolor; assembly: GCA_023374045.1. Classification (NCBI taxonomy): domain Eukaryota; kingdom Viridiplantae; phylum Streptophyta; class Magnoliopsida; order Caryophyllales; family Plumbaginaceae; genus Limonium; species Limonium bicolor. Next base: position 389,118,206 of record CM041776.1, on the reverse strand, counting down.
CCAGATCTTGACAAAACAAACTCAAGACCGCTAATGGATATAAACAATGTTGTTTCTCATTTTAGATATTAAAGTTGTATAAATGTTTGCTGGATTGGAACACTTGTGCTTATAGTTTCGGATCCTGGCACTACATAACATATAAGAATATCCACAATTGTGTGGATTCCACCCTTATGTGTAAGTAAGAAATCTAAAAAATTACTGCAGTGATGTGTGTGAGGGCGAGAACACGTTTTTCCTTAATTAAAAAGGCCCCACGCGGGTTTAACAATTATTTGAATTTTATCGAGTCACCATCTAATTTAACCATTCAATTAGATAGGTATATCATATGGACATGAAATAGAAATGGCAATATAATATTCTCATTAATTCCTTTTTCCGAACACATGTAATTATAGCCCTAAAACTATAAATTACATTAAAAAAATACATGAGATTGCCCAAAATGACAATACAACATTAAACCAGAATCTAAGTTCAGGGGCTAGGTTAAGAATTGGGGAGGTGCTCGGGAACAATACCCTCTTCCCCCGAGATAGAGGGGTCTTTACTTTTATCATCGGATTTTAAAAGAAAAAAATGAAACTAAATTATAACAATAAAACAATGAACAAACATAAATAATTAGTCATGCAATATTCAAATATGTATAAGTTCTAAGATTTTGGAATATGCAACTTTTTCGCTAGAGTAAAAGCATTATGAAAGTGAACAATCTCATAATTATGAGTTCGCCGTCTCCAACCTTTAAGAGGCAAGACGGGATCCTCATCTAGTGACAATGTAATTATAAAACAATATTACAAAAAAAGCTAGAAGCCTAAAACCATTTCATTACCTATGACAAGTAAGGTGCTAGCTATAAGCGTCTGTCATAGATAAAAAGAAAGAAAATTAGTCCAATATATATTTAAAAAATAACATAAGAAAAAATATATAAATATGTAAATATAAATGTATATGACAGAATATAGAAACGTACATATTATAAGTTTGTATAGTCATGAGATCAGCTAACTGACGTGTGATGGGGACGTACTGTACATGTATAAGACCACCCTGCAATTTCTCCCTAACAAAATGACAATCTAGTTCTACATGTTTAGTTCTTTCGTGTGATACTGGATTCCTAGCTATGTGAATAGCTGCTAGATTGTCACATTTTATGGGTATAGGAGTTATATTAGGGACTCCTATCTCTTTTAAGAGCCTACTTAACCAGCTAAGTTCTCCCGTCACTTGGTGCATTGCCTTGTACTCCGCTTCGGCAGAAGATAAGGCAATGGATGTTTGCTTTTTGGATTTCCAACTCAGGGGGAGTCGCCAAGGAGAATGTAATATCCAAAGACTGATTTGCGTGTGATTGGGCAGGAGGCCCAATCAGAATCGCAATAGGCTTTGAGATCAAAACTTTGCTTGTTGTTAAAAAGAAGACCAAAGGTGGAGGTTCCCCTTATGTAGGAGAGAGTATGAAGGGCAGCCTTAAGGTGTTCTGATGTAGGAGACTGTAAGAATTGACTGAGGAATTGGACAGCGAAAGCTATATCGGGTCGGGTGTTTGTGAGGAAGTTCAACTTTCCGACGAGACACCTGTATTCGGTGGGATTTTGCAGTTTGGAGCCAGAATCTTTGTATAGTTTGAGGTTAAGGGGAAGAGGAGAAACTGAGGGTTTGCAGTCTTGCATGCTGAATTCATGGAGTATTTGATTAATGTAGCGTTGTTGAGACATAATGATACCATTATCGGTTTCTAGGAATTCCATTCCAAGGAAAAAGTTTAATCTTCCCAAATCTTTTATTTTAAATTGTTTGTCAAGCTGTGTTTTCAAGTGCTTTACTTCTTTTTCATTGTTTCCGACGACAAGGATGTCGTCCACATAGATCCCCAAAAGGGTTATGGTGTTCTTATTTTTCTTAACAAACAAGGAGTAATCGTTTTGGGAATGATTGAAACCGAGGTGTTTTAGAAAGGTGGCAAGCTTCTCATACCATTGACGGGAAGCTTGCTTAAGTCCATAAAGGGACTTGTGAAGTTTGCAGACCTTGTTGTTTCCCTCTACCTTCAACCCTTGGGGTATACTCATGTATACATCCTCGTGCAGATCTCCATGCAAAAAGGCGTTATTGACGTCTAATTGATCTAGGATCCATCCTCGCTTTACTGCTGTGATAACGAGGGCACGAACTGTGGTGAGTTTTATTACTGGTGAGAAGGTTTCTTCGAAATCAAGGCCCTGTTTTTGTGTGAATCCTCTAACAACAAGGCGAGCTTTATATCTCTCCAAACTGCCATCTGGTTTAAGTTTTGTTTTGTAGACCCACTTACAACTTATTGGTTTCTTTCCTTTTGGAAGATCCACTATTGACCAAGTTTTGTTTTGTCTAAGGGCTTCAAATTCTTGGGCCATGGCGCGGATCCAATTGGGATCCTGGCTGGCTATATGATAATTTGGAGGCTCACTTAGATTGTTGATGTGACTAATGATATTGTTTGTGTCTTGATGAATAGAGCAAGAAAGGATAGTGGTTGATGGTAAGTGGTCAGTTAGGGTGTTGATGGCAGAGGAAGGATGAGTGGAATTTGTGAGGTCAAGCCTTTGAGTAAGAATAGAAGAAAACAAGTCTTCCTGATTGATGTTTGTAGAACAGATGTAATCATTGTACTTGGATGGGAAGTTGTGTGGTCGGGTGGACCTCCTAGGTGGTGGTTGATGTGGTGTTTGGTCATGCAATTCCTGTGAGGGGGTTTGTTCATGTGAAGTATCTTGACTTTGGGTGGTGTCTGGAAGGGAGGATGTTTCTCTTTCCTCAGAAAACTGAGGTGTGCAAACATCATCTTCCAAGATAGGGAGAGATTGAGGAAATATGTCGATGTTTTCATAGTATTTTTGAACTTGATTCTTCCAGTTTTCATTATTTAAGGGGTAAATACTTTCAAAAAATGTGAGGTCTCTTGTGATTTTGACTTTTCTTTCATCTAGGGTAAGGACTTTATATCCCTTTGTGTTTGGGCAATTTCCGATGTAGACACATGTGGAGGATCGTGGGTCAAGTTTCCCTCTGTGGGGGTCGATGTTTGTCATATAACAGAGACAGCCGAAGCTCCTTATTTCATTATAATTGGGTTTAGATCCATACATCTTTTGATATGGTGACATGTGGTCTATCGGTTTACTGGGCATTCTATTTATCAAGAAAGCCGCATGTTCAACACAGTAACCCCAAAAATCATTATCTAGCCCAGATTGAAACAAAAGAGCTCTGGCAACTTCCATTAAGTGACCTTGTTTACGTTCAACAACTCCGTTTTGTTGCGGAGTGTGAGGACACGTGGTTTGGTGTATAATTCCCTTGTGTGAATAGAGTTTCATTCCTTCAAGAGATTTACCTAGTTCTAAAGCATTGTCGCTTCTGATGGTTTTGACATTTGTTCATTTGTTTTTCAACTAGGTTAATGAAGGTTTTGATGCTTTCTGTAGCTTGGGACTTCTGTTTTAGGAGGGTGACCCATGTAACCCTAGTGTAGTCGTCTACAATAGTTAGAAAATATTTGTGTCCGTTTGTATCTTGTGTCCTCATGGGGCCACAAACATCTATGTGAATAAGGTCGAAAGGATTCTGAGTTTTAATGCTAGATCTAGGGAACTTTAGACGCTTTCCTCTAGCTTTATAGCAGATGGCACATGGAAGGGGAGCATTTTTCAGATTATTAGGAACATTTATGTTTATCATTTTTGCTAGCTTAGCTAAAGGGATATGACCCAGCCTATTGTGCCATAGAAGGTAATTACTAGCATTATTAACAACAGAGATATCAGTGCAGGGAATTGTAGTGTTTCCATTGATCTGATAAGAATCAGATATTCTTTTGTTCAAAACAGAATGATACAGAACATTTACACAAGTGACAGCGCTATTTTTATTCTTCAAGATGAAATCATGCAGGACATTCATATTCACTATGTATAAACCACACACAAGCTTTCCTATTTCTTGGTATTTACCAGTCTCAAAGTCCTGCAAAACACAAGAGTTTTGATTGAAAATTATGGGCATTTTTAGACTCTGTATCAACTTTGCTGCGGAAATAATGTTAAACATAAAACTTTCAACATACAGAATCCCTTCCAGATATATCAGTCCATCAATATTTAATTTGCCAATGCAATTAACATGTTTCTTGTTCCCATCAGGCAAAGTAATTTCTCTATTTTCACGCAATGGTTCACAATCAGACAGTAATTTCTTGTTGCCACAGATATGTTCTGTAGCGCCAGAATCAAGAATCCATAAATTTTGTAACATGTTTAGCATCACAGGCGAATTGGAACTGGAATTTAAACAGGGCAAAGAATTGATTAAGTTACCTGTGAAATCTCCAAAATCTGGTTGATTGGTGGCCACTGAATTTTCTTTCTGGTTCTGCAAAAACGAAACCAGTTGTTGAAGTTGTTCAGCAGAGAATCCTCTCACAGGCGATTCTTGACTTTGTTCACCTCCTCTACTAGAACTGATGCTTTGTTGCGTAACGACAGATCCGATGTGGGCATCCTTTGGTTGTCTTGAATCGCCGGAAGGGAAACCTACCAGCCACCAGCAATCATTGCGCGCATGGCCTATTTTGCCACAGTTTTGACACTTTGGAAGATCTTTTCTCACAGAGGAACTCGAGGGTGAGTTGGTGTTCTTAATCGAATTTTTCTTGAATGGCGTCTTGTAGTTCGCGGAATTAGGGTTAGAGTTGTTGTTCGCCTTCTTCCCAGAGAAGATGGTACTTCCTGCTCCTCCCCGCACAGCTAGGGCTAGACTTTGTTCGCCTTCCTCCCGAGATTCTACAGATTGTCGAGTCTGTTCTTCTTGAGCAATTACCAAAAAAATCTCGTCAAGGCTAGGTAACTTGCTCATCGCCAGCAGTTGACCACAAAGATGGGAGTAAGACTTATTTAGACCCATCAAAAAATGGATCGCCTCTTCTTCCTCTCGCTTCTTCCTTTGCTTTTCCAGTGACGTACAAGAATCGCAACATCCGCATGCTTCCAAGGGTCTTGCCAAATCATACTGCGCCCAAATCTCCTTCGACTTCATCAGATATTCCGTTATCGAGTCTTCCCCTTGATTCAAGTTGGTGATCTAGATCTTGACGCTATGGAGTGTCGCCACATTCTTTTTTTCAAAACGGCGACAGAGCCAGTTCCAAATCTCTTTGGGGTCCTCCGTATACATCACGCCTCTGGCAATGTTAGGGGAGAGCGAAGATATGATCCAGGTTACCACCAATGACCTAGCTCTCTTCCATGTCGTTGTACGCAGTGTGTCTTTCGAATCGGGTCGAGTTATTGTACCGTCGACAAACCCTATTTTGTTCTTCGCTCCCAATGCCTGCTGCATTGTCCACTTCCAGCCGATAAATCCATCGCTTGTAAATTTCGGTGCCAATGCCTGGCCTGTCTGCTCCGTCGCCGCGACGAAGAGAGGATCATTAGGATCTACTGTCATCGTTTCCTTCGACGATGAATTCTCATTTTCTTCCCGCCGGGAGGTGAGTTCTCTTCCTTTTCTTCGTTGCTCATCTTTGGTTGGATCGGAGAAAGTGCTCTGGTACCATATTAAACGATGATTGAAGAAAGAAACAATTTTATCTCATTGAATTATAAAGCCTTTACAGCATCGCATATGAGAGAATGCACTCTCTTAGTCTGGAAAAAATGTCTGGGCGAACTATATGTAGTCCACTAAGAAAGGGGGAGAGCCGAGACTGGGTTGGTCAAAACAGACCGTGGAAGGAAAAAGGGAATGATAAAAATACAAGATAATCCCTAATACAGTTTAGAAACGTACATATTATAAGTTCCTATATACAAACTATATAATCTGCATATCTATATTTTGTCAGTATATAGGGCTCAGGTTACATCATTGCCCATAAAAAAAAATCAATAAGATAGTCGCATCATTTCATCAATTTTTTTATTTGTCGTGCATAATGACTTGATTGATGTGAATTTATTGCATGACTCTTTTTTTTCTTTTCTGCTCATCAGCATACCGAGACTAACAACAAGGAGGTTAGTGCAGCTACCATTTCTCATTACTCATTGCAAAGGTGGAGAATAATAAACTGAAATGACAATCCTTTCAAGCAATTCCTCTAATTTCTGCGGACAATAAGCTAAGACGAATAAAAAAATAACGATCCACTGCAATATAAAACCGAATCGTATTCCGAAGCTGCGATCGGCAATCAAATTAGTTTGACAATTCAGCAATATATTAAAATGTAGCAGTATATGACTAAACAAGATAATTGGTATGATCTTTTTGTGTCTACCTGTGGAGTACTCTTCCGATGCTGCAAACGAACAAAATTGCTCCGGTAGCGTGACTCCAACTCTACTATTGCTCTTGATTTAAGAGGATTTTACTTTTGATCTCTGCTCTCACACTCTCCTCCATTTTCGTGTATCTCTTCTCTGCATTGTATACTTTGTCTCTCTGAATGCCCCTACTTCAGTTTTCCTTTTTTTCTTGTATAGACGCAAGATTGAGTGAGTGAAACGTGAATTCTGACGTATTAAGCAGATAGTGGTTGTAGTGGCTGAGAATGTGAAGGATGGAGTCTTTTCACTTGTTCTCTTTTTACGATAAATGTGTCAACTATTTACAATAAATAAAATAAATAAAGATAAAAATAAACAAAATTAATAAGATGGTAGACGTGGGAGGATAAAGTCTTCCAACAATCGGATAGATTTTGTTATTCTTATCTCTATTTAGTGAGTAATCAAGAAAATAAAAAGTTGATAAAAAAATAAAGTAAACTAAGAAGACTAAAAATATGGGAGCTGTTGGTAAGAGTAAAAAAATAACGTTAATTTTTTTTGTTGAGAGTGGGTGTGTGGGTAAGTATTTATCTACAAAATAAAACTAAAAGAGAATAGAAATAGATATGATAAAACCAATGTCTAATTCATGAATATTAAAAGTCTAGTATGCAATCCTTGATAGAAATCCTCGATAAATAGAAATTTACATAATAAACTAAGCCAAAATAACCAACGCTATAATCTAATGAGAATAAAGAAAGTAATAATTAAAAATAACTAAATACGAAAAGCGTAACCTTTGTGCCTTGAACTTGTAACATCTAGTCTAAAATTATTTACAACTATCATCGACCTACAAAAACTTGTGTGCACAAATAAATGAAAGGATGGTAAAATATTCGTTGTCTACAGTGTGGATTCCCCCTTATTTCTCCTTAAATAATGAACGCTCTGCAGACCAATATTATTGGCTACAACACTGCAACGATAATAAAAAAAATAAAAACTCTTAACAGAAAGCTAAAGTAAAAATAGTTGGTGAGCGGAGGGAGAATGGTAAGGAACTCCCCTATTGTAGAGACTCTAGTTTCTTAATAAATAAAATAATATATTTTATTGATGTGACACCTAAGAATGTGGTAAGACACTTACCACCATTGTGGATGCCCTAAGGATGTGACATGAGAAGGAATGGACTCCCACCTCTCTCTTCTCTTCCCCACCCCCAAAACTCTGAAAATCAATTTTTTGACCAACCACCATGTCTCCGCCATCTCCTCCACCGCTTAAGCTACAACCACCCAACTTACCTCCACACAATAACCTTACCAACACCCTCCCGACCACCACAGTACAACCCTGCCTAAATCTCTGTTAGTGTAAACGTTTTTTATTTATCAAATTGTGTTACTACTAAGATTGCGTCACAGACACAGGAGTTTGAGTACCAAGCAGTGCTAATGACGAAAGCTGCTGGTCAAGGATTTTTCACCAGAGTAAAATCACCAGAAATTTTATCTTTACTAAAGATAAATAGTTGCTGGTGTAGTAGTTATTTTTGGTTGTTTAGATTTTATACAAGGAATATTTATCTTTAAAAGAAATATTTATTTTTTAAGATATAATCTTAGATCTAGATTTATTTGAGATTGTTAGGAGGGTTGAACAAATTAAGGTTAACACTTTTCTGGAGAGATTAGACGATCAGAGAGAAATCATTGAGAGTTTTCATAGGATTGAATTCACTTTGGAGTTTGAGAGACATATCGAGTGAATTACGTGTGTACTCATCAAAAAAGTGAATGTACTGAATGAAGTACGTGCTAATAAAGAGTGATATTTCAGGTGAATACTGTCGCATCAACGCTCAATCTATTTTGTGCACTTCCAGGTCGTCGTGTGATTGTTACACAGTTCGTTGTGAGTAACTACTTACAAAGAACAACATTCTAAGAACTTTCAATCTCCTTCAAAAAACAGCCACACCACTCCAGACATCCAATATAAGCTGAGAGGAGATGAGGACTTTAAGGAAACAAAGAGGGACGGATGTACCCTGGAGAGACATACAATGGTGTAGAAGTTGGGGAAGGAATTTGAGAAGTCAATGGAAGTAGAAAGAGAAGAGTAATAATCCTTAGGGAAGAGATTGGAGGGACCAATATATGCGGGGATACTATAGGGGAAAAGTAGGGCAAGTACTAAGAGAGAACATGTCTAGTTAGAGCGTTTTCTAAAGAATATGTGAGAGAGTCACTTGTTGCAGGAAGGAGAGCTAATAGTCGGTATGCGGCACAAGACAGAGACAGGAGCAGAAACTTCCCAACCACAGCTTTTATTGATAATGTAAATCACAGAGTATCTGGTTATCAGTTGGGGAGACTGATTCGAAGGTTTGCAGACTAGAGGCGGTTATTCATCAGCAGGAAGGAAATGAGAAACAACATTAATGCATGCGCCTTCGTGGTGGTGAGAAACATGAATGAAGCCAGACGAGTAATACATGGTTTGAATTGGTAGATCATAAATGTGGATAAGTTAAGAGTTATAATGGAGTTTCACGGTGAAAATAATAAGACAAAAGGGATGTAGGAAGAATACATAAAGGATGGGTCAAAAGATAGGAAAATACGATGCAAAGGATAGGTCAAGCAGTGTCGAGGTTGTCCATATCTCTTTATTTGGATGAGAAGATGAAAGAATGTCTAAACAAATGCATGGTAGCAACCCTGCAGGAAGATAAATGTGCAAAAAATGCTCTTGAGCTGTTTCAAAGCAAATGACCAAACATTGTGGGAATTTTGGCGCTTTGTAAATGAAAAGTCCTTATGGTCTTTAATACAACTGGAGAAGCGGAGGAGTTTGAATCGATGGCAAAATATCATCAGGGTGAAATTTTTGGAATCAATCTCAAGAGTTGGAATACTGACGATGAAGCAAAAACAAGGAGAACGTGGGTGATTATACGTGGAATGTTGATTCACGTGTGGAATAAGAGCAATGTTTTAAAGGCTGCACAATTGGTGGGGGGAAGTCGTTATGGTGGAAGAAGAGGATACTAAGGGCATCCACGATAAGGAAAGTGGATTCCACCCACTAACAAATATTATTTATTACACTCTCTCACAATCTCTCTTACTTACCTAGGTTCTCTAAAAAGAGGGTGTCTTAGTTAAGAACCCCTCTCATATCTTCTCTCCTTCACCTCATCATTTTCTTTTTTCTTTTTTATCACTATGGGTGGATTCCACACCATTGTGGATGCCCTAAGGTAATCGAAAATGCAGAGATTAAAGTCCAAAAACATCCACACTGCAACTGATAAATTGGAAAATTACACTAGATGTTGACGAGCGATAGTTCCCGGTGAGTATTGTAGATGTTAACCCGCCAGTGACCAGTAAGTCAGCTCCAACACTGAAGAAGAGTATTTTTCACATGGCTAATCTGAAAAAGTAGCAGTCTAAGAGTCAGGAATACCATTCAAACAAATAGAAAAATCGGATCAGTGAATAATGGTAATGAAGTAGAAAAGGAAGGTAATGATGATGTGTCTAAAGATCGAGAAGTCATCCTAGAAAAAAGTGGAATGTGGTCTATGAGATAACAAGGAAACTAAAAGTATTATTGGAATTGGTTATGCTCGATCATTAATGAAACTGCTTTTGTGGGGCAAGGTGCCAGGCCAGCAGTCTCACATGAGTCAATGTCATAATAATGTTTCTAAAATGGTGGAAAAGGAAAATAATCAAGTGGTGGAATCTAAGCAAAACCATGGGAGAAGAAGAACAAAGAAAGTCGATTGAGCAGGTTCATATTATCCCAATCCAACTATCCAAGAGAGTGACCGTGAGCATCAAGAGGTAAGAGATAAAAACGGATCAATCATTAATGCAGAATCGAAGGCTGAGGAATGTCTAAACCTACTAAAGTCATTTGGTTGTGAAATCATAGATATCAACAAGGCCAAGGCAAGTCTTCTGAGCAACATCAATAAGTGTGTGGTAGTTAGTGGACCAAAAGAAAATAGTAGTGTTGGGGTTGCAGAATGTTAGGGGAACACAAGAAAAGGTGATGGGGTAAGGAGTGAGGTGAAGTCAAGGAAGATGAGAAAGATAGGCTTGGGATAAGTACACCAAAAAATATCGACTAAGAAAGTTGCACGGACCAAAGGAATCACATGAGATCGATTAGGCATAATAGACCATTAAAGGGAATCTCATTTCGTTGGTTTGGTATTTACGGCGAACAATTGTGGGAGATTTGGATCATCTAAACGAAGCCAACTTTAAAGACACTGCACTGTGGCTTGAATTGATACCCTTTCTCACAACCATGCAATTATAATATTATAATAGATTTTAAACGAATTATAGTACACCAGAACAATAAAGTAAACTTTACCCACTAACTTTGTCAATCAGTAAGAATCGATTCGAATATATAGTACTGTAGCACTGAATATGTATATAGGTACACTGTAGGAGCATCATTTGTGAAGAAAAAAATAAGCTAACTTATGCTCTGTTTTTGTCAAGGAAGTAATACTCATACCTCAATGGATTGTTTTGCGGAAGAAACACCAACAACCACTTATAAGATCAACCGATAAGAAGCAATATATGTTGTACCGTAGAATCTGAATGTATAATCACCACAATGATGAGTTGTTTCTGTAGAAGAAATAGAAGTGATGTGCTACTCTGTTTTTTAAGAAGAAAACACAGTGCGGCTGCACCTCAATATATCTCTGAGAATAATGAGTTGCGGAATCTTTCAGGTCAGCGTGGGTAACTTACGGCAACAGCTATAGTATAAATCTATTTATATGCGGGTATGATTAAAAAAGGAGAGAAGATTATGGTTAAATACCATCTGCTCGTTTAATATTCTATTTAAGCGGACATGTCCCGCTTTTCAGTATCTACGGTTTATATGGGAATGAAAAGTGAATAAACGGGCATACTGCAATAAGATACGGCTTTAATACATATGCGGATATAGTACGCCCGCATCAACACTTTTGAAGATAAAGACGGCGTGCGGCGCGTTTTAAACGTCGTAGTGTCCCGCTTTTCACATCAATGGTTTTATTATGGAGTTTGGCACGTGTGGAGTATTGGAAATAATTTGGTGTTCAGGGATGAGGACTGAGGATGCATGTGTTGTAATAGTGATAGTTAGAAGGGTCAAATTAGGGGAGTGGAGGTGGACCAAATGCTGGTGGAAAGAGGTCCCAATGCCATGTGAAAGGTTTCTTAGCTCAGTTAATCTCCTAGAAGATTTTTGGCTTTTGTAGTAGGAGTGTATGTTAGCCCTTGTACTCTTTTTCCTCCATAATTATCTATACAGGTTGTAATGAGGCAAGGCAGAGGGTCTAAAGTAAATCAGCATTGGAAATCTTGTAATTTTGTTGATTTAATAAAAAATTCTAATTATCAAAAAAACTAAAGAAATTAAGAAGATTAATATTGTTTATGGTCTATGTTATGGTTGGTGTTTGACCTATAATATCTATTACTAGAAAAAGACCAATGAACTAAGTTTCTCCATACTAAAGTAATAAAAAAGCACCTTTTTGAAATTATTTGTATTTATATTTGTAGGCCCTTTCATGTCAAGGATTATGAGGGTCACCAATATTTTCTTATAATCCTTGATATAATTTTCATACTACTGCATATATCTTCTAATTCATCAATAAAAAAGAATGGATATAATCATTTTATCCATCTGGTTGAGATGCAATTTGAAGACATTTTTTAAGTAAGTTAATTACTATAAGTTTCTAAAACAAGGATCGTGAAATAAGGGGAAGGTTACTTTATAAAAGTTGGAAAAATCCATTAATGCAGTAGTTCCTATATACCCCGGCAAAATAGGGTGGAATGATGGAAACAAAGGTATTACTTGATGATTTTTGGTGCTCTTTTATTACAATTTGGTTTTCAAAAGAACTTTTAGGAGCTAGTGTACTCAATATGTTAGTCTCTCGTTTTATCAAAGGAATAACCCTTATTAGGTCTTTTATAAGAAACCTTTTAACTATAAAAAGCCTAAAGGTTTTTAGTGTCTCTGCTATGTAACAAAATTGGATAAATATAAAAAGGAAACTAAGTCCAATATATTCAATTTGCATATGCATTGGGGTTGTAAATTCATAAGGTCATGACTATAGAAAAGAAATCTAGTTTCGCCACTGGGGATGTTGTATTCTTTGAAGAAACATTCCCCCTATAAGGATAAATGTTGAGGGTGTTAAGCCAAGTAATTCCAAGGGACTAAGAAACATCTGGACCAACTCATCATAAACTAGGAATGATTAAGACCTCTTCATCTTGGGATGAACAAAGGAGATGAGGCAATAGTTAGATCTTCCACTCACTTCAAGATAACAATAGACTAGGTTAAGAGCCTTCATGATGATGTTTGGGTGACATCCATTGAAAACCTACACAGGAACAAAAACTACCGAATTAGGTTGAAGACCAGCAATAACAAGAACAATAGTTCTAGATCTTATTACACACTCAGCTTGCATCTGTCCAACGACCTTTCATCCTACTAGAGAAGATTCTCCCTTTGGTATGTGGCTTGATTTTGGATACTTCATATCCCGCACTGACATGTTGGCTCTTCAAGAACTGTATAATCCCCACATGCTAGCAACGGGCATTGCTTTCGACTTCTTGAGCTGGCTTAGTCTCCTCAGCGACCACTTCAGTCTGCTCCAAGAGCAATTTCAGACTCGGTGGCTATTGAGGGACCCTTTCCGAGCCTCAATTGCGAATTCCCATTTCGACAATTGCATGGTATGAAAAGGAAGCATTGCTCCCTCCAACGTAGAACCTCTTCGCCTGATTTTCTAAACTTGTGTCCATGAAACAATGTAGGCAAATGAAAGAAGCTGGCTCATGGATCGAGCTATGGGTTTTCCCTGAAAGGTGGTTCAAGTTCAAGTTGAGGTGAATCTTCATAGAATTGGAGCTCAAAGTTTCATTCAACTCTAGGACGTTACCAGGGCCGTAAATCATCATGATTCTTTTTGTTTCTAGTTCCATGAATGGAGGTGACCATGGTACTAGGCTTTGGTCTCCAAGTGAATGTTTTATTTCCTCTAGTTGCACGTCCACTTTGTTAATAACTTTCCTAGTTGGTTATTTTGATTTACTATATGTGTTTGTTGCTGGTTGTGGCCTTGTCCACTTTGTGTGTTTGTCCCTTAGCATTACTAGCACTATGTTTATAGTTGGTCAGTCAAACCTTCCTTGTGCAATCCTGGGTAAAAAAACCTAAGGTCTTTCTTTGACCGTGATCCACATTGCAGTTGGGCAATGCTCTTGCTACCACAACAATATTCTCTACGAATCACTTGCTTATAGTAGATGTTTGGCTGTTGGCTATAAACCTTATTCACGTTTTTGTTGAAAGCGGAAGTTTTGGAGCAAAAGATAGTGAGCTAGGGAGATCGAGAGTGAGAGAGATGAAGAAAGGATGTTCTGTATTTCAAAGTTGTGTGTATTCGCAGTACCAACGATGCATATATATAGGTACAAGAAAGGAAGAAGAAACGGTACTATCCTAACATATAAAGGAAAGAAAAATATATGGGGAATAAAGAATACTAACATAATATCCTAATATGTAAATATGTAATCCATCCTAACTATCCTAACCCCCCCCCCTCAAATCGGAGAAATGACAATTTCAGCGATTTGTTAGAGTGTTGATCATCCCCATGGAATCAAGTTGACTTTGATATTCTTTCCCGGTGAGGGTCTTGGTCAACATGTCGGCTTTCTGATGAAGATTGGAGATGTGAGTGACATTGATGAGGCCCGCTTTGATTTGGTCACGAACGTAATGAACATCAATTTCTATGTGCTTTGTGCGTTCATGAAGAACGGGGTTCTTGGCGATGAAGACCGCGGAGAGGTTGTCACACCGAAGAGGGATAGGTGTGATATGCGAGACACCCATTTCGTGGAGAAGGCGAGAAAGCCATGCTAACTCAGTGGTGACGCGACGGAGGGCTCGATATTCTGCTTCGGCAGAAGAAAGAGATACGCATGTTTGTTTCTTGGATTTCCATGAAATGGGAGCACCGCCGAGAAGGATGTAGTATCCACTAACCGATCTGCGAGAAATCGGGCAAGAAGCCCAATCGGAGTCACAGTATGCGGTAAGAGAGAAATTATCAGAATTATTGAGAAAGATGCCATATCCGAGAGTTCCTTTGATGTATTGAAGAAGATGGATAGCGGCATCCCAATGGTGTTGATGTGGTTCATGATTGAACTGACTTAGGAGCTGAACGCTGAAATTCAAATCAGGACGGGTGTTGATGAGGTAATTAAGTTTCCCCATGAGTCGTCGGTAATCAGTAGCATTTGGGAGGGGCTGACCGTCATGGAGATGAAGTTTGATATTTGGCGCTAGGGGAGTGGCCACAGTGTGTTTGGACTCAATGTCATAATCACGAAGGAGATCGGTTGCGAATTTATGTTGGGTTACTGCAACACCGTTGGTTGTATGATGATACTCCATCCCAAGAAACCGACTCATAGCTCCTAAGTCTTTGATTTTGAAGTGATGATGAAGAGTGTTTTTGACATCTTGGATTTTGGACTGATTGTTTCCACACAAGATTATATCATCGACATAGACTCCTAGAAGAAGGATGGAGTCTCCTTCGATCCACTTGAAGAGGGAATGATCATTATCGGATATGGTGAATCCAAGATGAACGAGGGTGGTTGAAAGCTTGGAGTACCATTGTCGGGAGGCTTGTTTCAAACCATATAATGATTTCTGAAGCTTGCAAACCAGTCCTTTTGTTTCGATTTCTAGCCCTTCAGGGGGTTGCATGTAGATATCCTCGTGAAGATCGCCATGGATGAAGGCGTTGTTGACATCGAGCTGATGAATGACCCATCGTCGTTTGACGGCTAAGGTGACTAGGGCTCGAACAGTGGTCATCTTGACAACTGGGGAAAACGTCTCATCAAAGTCTACTCCATATTTCTGAGTGAAACCTCGAACAACTAACCGGGCCTTGTACCTTTCCACATCCCATTGGTTTTATATTTAATTCGGTAGACCCATCTACAAGAGATACACTTCTTCCCTTTAGGAAGTTTAACAAGACTCCATGTACCATTGTCTTCAAGAGCTTTTAATTCGATTGCCATGGCTTCCTTCCACTGCTGATGTTGACATGCCGCCTTGTATGATTTGGGTTCATCAGAACTGTGGCTGGAAACTTGGCAACAAGTGGTACGGGAAGGAGTTAGATCAGTCAAAGAGTGTATGTTCGAGATGTATTGTAACCGAGGTGTGGCAAGGCGTGTGGTCAGAATCTGAGAGAAAAAATCAGCAGAGACTTGATTGCATTCGTAATCAAGTAGCTTGGCTGGAGCTTGTCGTTGACGAAGTGAACGTCGAGGATGAGTATGAGTTTGGTTGGAAGAGTCTTGGTCTGCTTGATCTTCTGGTCTTGATATATCTGAAGATTCGACAGCAGATTCAGATTGGTCAGCATCGTTTTTGTCAAGTAAAACGGGATTATTCTGGTCCATGGCATTTGGTGCTTGATCTTCTTCTTGAATGGTTTCTTGAATGTCTGCAATGTTATCACTACTGGAAAAGAAATTTGCATTTTGTTGAGCAACCTGTTCAGGTTGCGGGACAGAGGCACCAGAGGAGGGTTCGTGATGATATCATCGAGGGGAATAGGAAAAGTAGAAAGATTATCATCTTGTCCTGAATTTACGAGAGGAAAAATATTATCAAAAAAAGTTACATCTCGACTGGTGATTATGTTACGTTTGTCGAGCAACAATAATCTGTGTCCCTTTTTAGACAAACCAGGCCCTAAGTAGACAGCTTTCGATCCACGATCATCAAACTTTGTTCGAGGGAGATGCGGACCGGTGTGATACGCAAGACATCCAAATGTGTGAAAGGTAGAGAAATCAGGTGGAGCACCATGAAAGAATTCATATGGAGAAATTCCATTTAGTGTGGAGGAAGGAAGACGATTAATGAGATGGGTGGCCATTAAAATACTTTCTCCCCAATAGTCCATGTCTAATCCGGACTGAAAAAACAAGGCCCGGGCAGTTTCCAATAAGTAACGATGTTTGCGTTCCACTATACCGTTTTGTTGCGGGGTGTGAACGCAAGTAGTGTGATGAAGGATCCCTTTGCTTTGAAAAAATTGTTTTAAAACCGTGGAAGATCCTAATTCGTACGCATTGTCAGAATGAACTATTTTAACACATTTGTTGAATTGTCTTTCAGCCATGAGGATAAAATTTTGAATATGTATAGCAGCTTCAGATTTTTGTTTCATGAGAATGGTCCAAGTACTTCTGCTAGCATCATCGACGATTGTCAAAAAATACCTACTACCATCGTGATTAACATACGAACAAGGACCCCACACATCGAGATGTATAATCTCAAAACATACATCAGATTTGTGAACAGAATGAGAAAAAGGAGAGCGATGTCCTTTAGCACGAAAACAGATATCACAAGCAAAATCCAAAGGGATATCATTTCTGCTAACTATACCCATTCTAAGCATTTTATTCAGAGGGGGGTGGCCCATCTTTTTGTGCCAGAACAAAACTTTATCAGTATCATGTTTATGAGGAATAACATGTATGTTATTACAACCATTAGCAGTGCGCTTTAATGAAGGAACATCCAAAACATAAAGGCCATCTTTCTTATGTCCTATGCGCATCCTACTCGTCCAGGTAGGCTCCTGCATATAACAGAACCTTTGATCAAAAATAACATCCACACCAGTTTGTTCAACCAACTTACTCACCGAGATAAGAGCAAGGTTGAAACTGGGCACATATAAAACGTCCTTGAGTTTGAAACTATCCGTCAAATGTACAGTCCCTATGGTATCAATAGTTTCGGTATTGCCATTAGGCATGGTGACACAACGGGAGTGAGATAGTTTTCTTCTGTTGCTTAGGACGTTAATGTTACCAACTAAGTGGTCATTGGCACCAGAATCTATCAACCAGCGCTGGTAATTATCAACAGAGTTTCTATCAGTGGTGGATTCTAGGATGTTACCTGCAAAACCGGTAGATTCAACCTTGCCTTTCCCAGCCGCGGTGCCTTGTGCTTTAACAGAGAGACCACCTGTCTGCTCAAGCATGTCGCACAGACGGTTGAATCTTTCCACGTCTAAGCCTTGAGGATTAGGAATACCTTCTCCACGTTGAGCAGCATTGGCCGAGGAAACCTTTGCCTTTCCACCAGTCTGGATAACCTTTTAGTTCGAAACAGTCCTTCTTAAGATGACCAACCTTCCCACAGTGAGTGCAGACACTATCGTTCTTCTTTGTAGCGCTTTCGCGTTTATTTTTGAAACGATTAGCACGATCTGGTTCGCTCTTACTCACGTTGTTAGCGAAGGAAGTTTCAGTCAGATTTTTAACAGTTTTGCCCGTGCTACGTTGCCTCTCTTCATGAAGAATCACAGAGTAGGCTAAGTCCAGACTAGGCAGGAGATTTCATAAGGATATTACCTCGGATGTTGATGAACTCTTCGCGCAGTCCCAGGAGGAATTCGAAAAGCTTTTGATTCTCAATCATTTTGGCGACCTTGTCTCCGTATCCACAAACACAAGCGTCTACATCAGCAACACTGGCGATTTCATCCCACAATTTCTCGAGGCGTGCGAAGTAATCTGCTACACTGGAAGATCCTTGCTCCGTTTGCGACAGTTCTCGTCTTAATTCGAAGAGGCGTGTCCCATCCGATTGATCGTATCTTTTACACAAGGCCTTCCACATCGCACGAGAGGAGTTGCGAGACATGAGACCGTCAGCAATTGATGGTTCAACGCTCGAGATGATCCAAGATCTAATTAGACCGTCGCAGCGGTCCCAGGCATCGCGCCGATTTTTGGTAACTTTTGATCGTGGTAGGGTTCCATCGATCATCTTGATTTTGTTTTTGGCAAGGAGTGAAATCTCCATCTTCTTCTTCCAAATCTGGAAGCCGTTTCCGTCGAATCGTTTGACGGTGAGGGATACTCCTGGCTGGTCTGAGCTAGATACGGTGAGTGGATCGGATGGATCAAGTCGCAAGACTCGCCATCTGGATTTTTGTTCTTCATTGTCTTCCTCGGCGATGTCGGATGATTCACCGTCCCCATCCAGATCCTTCTCGTAGTCGCTATCACCATTCTCAGTAGTCATAGCGAGGTCGAATTTACTTGCGGATAAACCGCTCCGATACCATGTTGAAAGCGGAAGTTTTGGAGCAAAAGATAGTGAGCTAAGGAGATCGAGAGTGAGAGAGATGAAGAAAGGATGTTCTGTATTTCAAAGTTGTGTGTATTCGCAGTACCAACGATGCATATATATAGGTACAAGAAAGGAAGAAGAAACGGTACTATCCTAACATATAAAGGAAAGAAAAATATATGGGGAATAAAGAATACTAACATAATATCCTAATATGTAAATATGTATCCTAACAGTTTTAGGGATTAACTACTAGCAATGCTTGTCGTCCGTGTAATTATCTCTATCTAATATATATTGACTTTGAAAAAAATAGGTCTAGATCTTAGAAGGTCAACCAAATCAAGGTACAAACCAAGTGATCGATCTCACAGATGATCACTACAACATTAATTGTTGTTGACACTTAACAAAGAAGGGGAGGATCACTTCACCAAAATTCTCTCCCCTATAACTCATTCTTGTCTTAGTACCTAGATTTAAATCAAATACCCTTCAATATGAAAAATCTGACAAGAATTTTACACTGTGATCATATTATCTTGTTGTTAATTTGTGAACATTATCAACATTTACAAGGTAGTGAGCATCTTTTAGGAACCTAAATCCTTTCAATAAGCTTACAAGGATCGTAAGTGGAGGAATGAACCTTGGATGAAGATAACACTTGGAACACTGTTAACCTGCCCCAAGTTAAAATTTATCAGATGTATGTGGGCTTACAAAACAAGATTAAGATAATTGGAATAATCAAAAGCCACATGGTACACTTTTTTTTGTGAGGGGATTCACTCTGGAATATGCAATAAACTATTGAAGAGACATTCTCTTCGTTGTTAAGCTTACAACCATAAGGTCGCTTATTATGACTGTCGTATAGGAAGGATGGGAGCTTATTCAATTAGACATCAACAATATATTAGACAACATGATTATGTTTATAAGGTAGACGTCAAGTCAAAGACACGAGAACCTAAACAATCTCCTATAAAACTTAAAGTAAGTTTAAGCTTTTGAGGGAGTGGTATATTAAGCTAGGTCAACTAGAATCTTGGCTTGTTCAATTTGGAATGACTATTTCTTTACTTAAAAGCAGTGGCGAACCCAGATTTCATAATATGGGTGTCAAAATATAAGATCATTCCTATAGTGTTATAAAATTTTTATCATTAATCTAATAAACAAAATGAAACAATGACATCAAATACTAAGAAGCTATAATTTATTCATCAAATTAGACTTCTACGACTTTTCATGTTATGAAACCTATTAATAATAACATTAATTGTTGGCTATAGTAGGAAACACAATTTTCTCAATAAGGTCACTAGAGTATCATTCATGAATTCGTCGCCAATTCGGTTTTGTAGACGAGCCTTCACAATTTTCATTGTAGAAAAAGCTTATTCCACAATTTACGATTGTTATTGGAAGAACCTGAGTGAATTTCAGAAGTTGATAAACCAACAGATACCTTTCAATGCTTATTGGTTGTCACTAAATTTTGAGAAAGACCATTAAAATAAATAAGTGATAGAAACTGAATATAATATTCTTGACCTATGTTGTCGGAAAGGTGTGATGATGTTGTTGTAGCCTAATGTGAACAAAAGTAGGATTTATTGAAAAAAATGGTATGTCTAGTCTATAGAACACACACTTTTGTTCTTTTAAAAAATATTATTATAGTGATATATGTGTTTAAAAAGCTCAAATCTTGTAAACCCATTACAATATATCCATTTCTTTAGTGTCAACCTAGTAAATTAATTACAAATAATTATAATAAATAAGTAAAACTTTAGAATTTATTTTTTTTAATGTGTGTCAATAGACACACTTAGCACCATTGTAGGTCCGCCCATGCTTAAAAGGGTTTGCTTGGAGAAATGAATGAAAATGAATCAACTGCG
Organism: Limonium bicolor; assembly: GCA_023374045.1. Lineage (NCBI taxonomy): Eukaryota > Viridiplantae > Streptophyta > Magnoliopsida > Caryophyllales > Plumbaginaceae > Limonium > Limonium bicolor. Next base: position 389,097,682 of record CM041776.1, on the reverse strand, counting down.
GTGGGAATAAGTTTTTTTTTATTGCAATGCTTAGTTGAGCAACATCAATTTCACAGGAATAATTGTTTTTGTTCCCACAAATTGATAACCTACACTTCACAGGATACATCGTTGTACACATTTAATTTTTTTATTGTTATTGAAGTCTCAACAAATTTAATTCATTCATGCCTTTCTAGTAAGCCACTCCCATTTTCGAATTCTATGGTGTACATATTATTAATATATATATATATATATATTATATATATATATATATATCCTTTTACTTAATTGTGTAGCAAATTGAGGTTCTCGTATTCAGCTTTCAATTTGTGAGCTGTTAGGTTTGTTTAGTTTTAACAGCAAAAACGTATAATTTATAATCTAACTTTACTCCCCTCGTAACGACGAGTTAGAATTAATATTATATGACTTTTGTAATTTATCTTCTCATAAGTATATTATGATCTTCTATGACTTCTCTCTTTTAACTTTTAATACTGTATAATAATAGGAACAATAATAGTAATATATAGTTAATTCATAAACACTATTGCATATATTAAAGTAATTTGGTAATGAGTCGAATCCGGGAATGAGGTAGTAGTCATATGATCCGCATTGCTGCAATAGTTAACAAACACAAAAATAGTGGCAAAATCTTGCTTACACTCAATGATTACATTTGTCATCCAGTTAACAATGAAAATATGTAAATTGGATAAAACTATGAACCATTTGAATAATTTTTATGTACGATTTTATTTTATATGGAATGTACAATTTTTATATATGTAATGTACAGCTGTGTATATTATACATGTACAATTAATGTAGTCAAAGAGAACTACATGTATTACTACACCACACTAAAATGTCCTGAGCGATCTCTCTTTGGTGGCAGAGTCCCTCGAGTTGCCCGATTCTCGGCCTCCCTCTTCGGTACCGATGTAATCTTTCTCATCCCTTCGCACGCCTTGGAGTCTTAATGATTAGCATGATGGTGGTATAGGTATGTTTCTGTTGCTCTCATTTGGCCACTTTCTGCCCTCTCTACTCCTTTCCTTGTAAATTGAATAAGAATCTACCTTTAATCCTCTCTTTGCATGGTAGCCATCCTAGGTTTGATATACTTCGCCCTTGTCAACTAGAGATCCTTTAATCTTCCATTTGACTGTCTTTTTCTTCTCCCGACTCCAGCATGCCTCCCCTTATTCCTCTTCTGCTTTTGTTTCTTTTTTACTTTGTCTTCTCTTCTTTTCGTAACTCCTCAATCAAACACTCAACTTCATCATGCATGTCTTGGCGATTCATGGTGTCCCTTTCGCGGTTGATCGCTACCTCTTGGAAAAATTATTCTCTTATCTACCATCGGCGCATGGTTGTCTAAGTGTCACAATTCGCCACCTTTGGTGCCAGTTTGGGGACTTCAAATACGGTAAAGTGAGCTCTAACTATACATCATTGACTTCGGCACTTTGGTTACAATGCATGTTGTCTTGGTTAGAGGGCAATGGCTTATCAACGACTGACTCTTCGCTCTTTAAAAATTGCTTGCTTACTTGGTCATCGAAGATCTTGACTTTAAATGGGTGTTGTTTTGGGTCAATATCTTCGATGTACCAAAATCTTGTTGCAATATCACTTTTGTGAAGAAGGTGGACGCTAAGGTTAGAAGATTAACTGGCCTTATGGAGGACAATGTTGTTGCCGACCTTAGCTACCTGCGCCTCAAGATCCTCCTCAACATCCAGCTACTAGTCTTGTAGTCTCTACCAATTTGAGGGTGTGGATTTAGTCTTTACCATCACTTATGATGATATGTCGGATATCTTTATGAGCACTGGTGATTCCTGCATGCTTCAAAGATTTGCCCTTTTAAGCGTGTTTCCGGTTATGGCGAGCTCTCTTACGACATGTGGTTGAGCTCAGACACCTACCTAGCTCGATTCCATGCAAGAGTTGCTCTGTTAGGGCCGGTGTGTAAGCCTTCCACATGCATGTCGATCTACTAGGGCCTTCTTCATGCTCAGAGGCAACGAATAGTATGCAGAGCATGCCTTTTTAAATGGTGAATTCTCCCAAGTTGATCTTTTACTTGGACCTGGTGAGGCAGAGCTTTGGTGCCATTCGATCTCTTCTTTTGACCCACAGAAACGTGCCCTTGGCCAGGTTCTTGCCACGGCCTCTAGGGAGGAAATTTGAGATCTTTGACTTCCTGAGATGGACAGGAAAGGAATAAAAAGTCCATGCTCTTTTTGGCCCCTGGATCATTCTGTATGGAGGAGGAGCATTTTAGGAATCATATTTCATGGGAACAGGCGTCTCTGAGCTCATCTTAGAGTCGCCAAGGCTGATGATTCCTTACTGTCAAGGTTGCATGGGTTCAGACTTGGCTAATGCAACTTCTTTTAATCATATGAGTCTTAGTCTTCTAATGTCTATTATTGTCTTTAGTCTTGTCTTGGATATGGTGTCTCACAACTTTGAACTCCCTATGCCTCAGGTGGGTTTGGTTGTTGACCAAAGCATTGATTTTGTGGATTTGGAGTTTTTTCATTATTGCAATGACTTTGCAAGTAGTGGTTTGCTTAGCATTGTCAGAAGCTTAGGGTTAGTGGGATTTAGTTCCCAAATGATTTTGGCCTATCATGGTTAATTGCGTATCCCCGAACTTGATGCATTCTTCTTGCTGGCTAGGGGTGTCCATTCAGTTAACTAAAAACCAAAATTTGAAAAAAAAAATTAGTTTTCGATTATAACCAAAAATACCTCAATAACTGAATTAACCGAAAACTGGATTTTTTTCCACTTAGTAACCCAAAACCAAACAGAAAACTGAATTAGTTACGGTTAATCGTAATAAAATCAGTTAACTTAAATTTTTAAAAGAAAAATTATTATTTTTATTAATATTTATATATTTCAATGAAAAAATTAATTAAAAAAGAACTAACCGAAATATTTTCTTCCATGACAAAAAACAAACCAAAATAAGATTCAGTTAACCGAAAACCGAAATTAGAAAAACATTTACAGAATATTGGTTTAAAAAATAAAGGGAAATTTCACGATATACCCCCGAGGTTTGAGCGAATTTTACGAGATACCCCCGAGGTTTCATTTTCATTACGAGATACCCCCGAGGTTTCAATTTTTTTACGATATACCCCTGAGGTTTCATTTTCATTACGATATACCCCTGAGGTTTCAATTTTATTACGAGATGCCCCTCAGTTCAGATTCAGATATATTATATTTGTCATATCCTCATTTTACCCTCGCACTATATGCCACGTAACACGGGTTTATAGTCAAATTTTTTAAAAATTTAAAATATGAATAAAATGCATAATTAAAATTTTATTTCAATTTAAAAAACATAAATAAAAGTATAAAAACAAATTAAAAAATTAGAATCATGAAAGGTTTAAAATAAATAGAAATGACTAACCAACAAAAAAAATCTATTTAAAAAACTTATATTATTACATAATTTAAAAACTATTATAGCGGTGGCTTAAAATCATATGCCCCGCAATAATCTCAGAGATATATGGTCAAAGTTTTGTTTGAATTTGAAACTTAAATAAAATGCTCATATAAATTAAAGTTCATATAAAATTTGAAATTAATATTAAAAAGATGAATATAATTAAATAAACATAAAACAAAAAAAATTAATAAATAGAAATGACTAAAAAAAAGTAAATTATTTTGAAAAATAAACATAACTTGTTAAGGAGTTACCTAGATATGTATTAAAATTGTAAAAAGTATAACAATAATATGAAGAATATTAAAAGCAACAATTTCATATAGTACATAGAAAAAATCATTATTTTAAATTAGAAAAATAAAGTATAAAAATCATTTTTTTGTTCTTTAATTATAATTGTTATAATAGTTTTTAAATTATGTAACAATATAAGTTTTTTAAATAGATTATTTTTTTGTGTTTGGTTATTTCTATTTATTTTAAACTTTTTATGATTCTAATTTTTAAATTTATTTTTATACTTTTATTTATGTTTTTTAAAATTGTATTAAAATTTTAATTGATCTTTAATTTTTATGTGCATTTTGTTCATATTTTAATTTTTAAAAAAATTTGACTATAAATCCATGTTACGGGGCATATGGTGCGAGGGTAAAATGAGGATATGACAAATATAATATATCCGAATCTGAACTGAGGGGCATCTCGTAATAAAATTGAAACCTCAGGGTATATCGTAATGAAAATGAAACCTCAGGGGTATATCGTAAAAAAAATGAAACCTCGGGGGTATCTCGTAATGAAAATGAAACCTCGGGGGTATCTCGTAAAATTCGCTCAAACCTCGGGGATATATCGTGAAATTTCCCAAAAATAAAAATAAAATTTGATTTATAATTATAATCGAATTAACCAAACCATATAAAAGAGCTGTTGCCTTTTGGTGTTCAAGTCTAGTGGACTTAGGTGTGTACGATGTGTTATGTTAATATATGAATGTGGTTAAGAAAAAATATAGCTACATGGAATGTGGTTAAGAAAAAAATAGCTACATGTGGTTATAGTAGTCTTGGCTACAGGTGAATGTAGCCAACTGGCTACATCCACCCTGCTCGGCGTGCTTTTTTTTTACACCCCTCGGCGCATTTGTTTTGTTTTTTTAATTTTTTCCTTTTTTATTATAAAAACTTTAAATTGTTTTAATTTTTAATATATAAGTCTAAAATGAATAAAAATTATATCATTGTTCATCTAAATTCAAACTCTTCAAAACAAGACCAGTCATGGATATATTTTGACAACTTAAAAAAAATTACATGTATGGAACACAGAACGTAAAAGAAAATTTGTACAGATTGTCATACAAACCTGTACAAATGTTCACTAAAACATGTACACCCTCACGTAAAAACATGTACATCCTCGCATTAAAAACATATAGATAGTCATATAAACCTGTACGAATAATTAAATATGTACATCCTTAAATTAATACATGTACATATAAGGAATAACACTTGTACAGACAGTCACACAAACATGTACAAATGTTCATTAAAACATATACATTCTCATAATTGAACATGTACATTCTCACATTTGAACATGTACATCGTCACATTAAAACATGTACATTCTCACATTAAAATATGTACATTCTCACATTAAAGTATATAATGGCTTCCAAATAGATTACCCTAACCCCATACACTCTAAAACCCAAGGAAAGCTAAAAAACGTCAAAGGCATTTTTAGGGTTTGTAGTGCGGGTTTAGCGTCCCTAAACCCGCTACCACAAACCCTAAAAACCTGTCGAGTTAGTTGCTACAATATAAAGTATGAAACAAATTCCAAATAGATTACCCTACCCCCAAAACCCACCCTAAGATAGCTAAAAAACGTCGAAGGCATTTTACCCGCTACCACAAACCCTAAAAACCTGTCGAGTTAGTTGCTACAATATAAAGTACAGATGAAATTTCAAATAGATTACCCTACCCCAAAAACCCCAAAACCACCATAGGATAGCTAAAAAACGTCGAAGGCATTTTTAGGGTTTGTAGTGACGGGTTTAGGGTCTAACAACCCTAAACCCGCTACCACAAACCCTAAAACCTGTCGAGTTAGTTACTACAATATAAAGTACATAATAAATTTCAAATAGATTACCCTACCCCAAAACCCACCCTAGGAAAGTAAAAAAACGTCGAATTCACCACTTATTACTTAATGAATCATAATACAAAATTAATGAATCATGTTATCATTTTAGTATATCATCGTATACACGTAAAAATAATTTTTTAAAAAAAATATCAAAACATATTTATCACTGGTCTTGTTTTTAAGAGTTTAAATTTAGGTGAACAATGATATAATTATTTTTCATTTTAGATTTATATATTAAAAATTATAATCATTTAAAGTTTTTTATAATAAATTAAAAAAATATATAAAAACATGAGTTTCAATACGAGTTGCACGCGCTCCCCCTCCCCCTCCCCTCCAGTAGAATATGTAACTATCTAGCTACAGTTGGTTGTAGGTAAGAAATTGCCTTGTTGAATATATGATACCATTCACTTGCCTTCTATGTTAGCCTCTTTCTTTTGGCACAAAGGAGCTAGAGCTGGGAAAAGGCTGGTTGATACATCAAGTGCACAGCTGATGACTGATCAAACCAAGATCAAGAAAACGTTCTTACATTCACAACACAGAATAAACACATTTCTTTTCCACCGTAATTGTTCATATCGTGGAAAATCATAATGCTCCTTTCGATATATACAATAGCCTCATCCTATCTTATAATCTGACTTTACAAGACATCCTTCAACGTTATCTATTCTTCCTCCTTTACAATGATGGCGAGTTGGTTTCTTCAATGCTATAAACAGAGTAATCACTTGAACTGAAGATGGTTCTTTCTTCCTCCCACTTGAGAATCTCTCTTCCATACTTCATAGCATCATTCACACTGTCAGGCTCCAAACCTTTCACCAGCGACACATACAATTTCCTCCCCCCTGTCAGCTGAGAAAAGAGCCTCTTGAACTTCATACCCACATAATGAGCAGCCAGCTGGGCAAGAGAAGGGCTTTGGTTGATGCTTTTGCTATTATTGTTCTTGTTGTTTGGTTGGCGGCTGATAAGAGGATGGAATTCTTCAAACCATTCGCACTTCCAGAGAGGTATTCTTTCTTGTTCGATCTTTTGCTCAAAGACATCGTACTTGTTTAATACAAGGAGAAACTGCATATGCTCAAAGGTTGGATGGGTAACAATGCTCTCAAAGAATTTCTTGCTCATTAGCATCTTATTGGTAGAAACCCCATTGTCACTGGTGGAGAGCTGGTCAAAGTCGGTCAAGGATACACAGAAGATTACAAGCCTCACATCTTCAAACATCTCGAGCCATTTGCAGTTTTCTACTAGGCCTCCTCTCGCTTGCATTCTGATAAGTTGGTATCTGTCTCGCAACATTGGAACAAGTTAAGCACGAAAAATAGAACTTACCCGAATGGTTGTCAATAGGTTGGATAGGAGAAAACCAGGAAAATCAGGAGACAGAAAGTTTCATATTTCAACAATTTCATAATAAGCTAATTAGATTGGTCTCCACTCACCTAAGCAAGTACTCATAGTTATCAGATGCTTCGGTATCCTCATCAGGTATTGATGGAGGAAAGGAGAAGTCAACACAGGCAAGGCCATTAGAAGAGGTTACACCTTCAGCATAAAGGATATCCAAGTCAGATGGCTCATAATCTGCTTTCAAGATGTCGACAGCCTGATACACGAAGAACGGTCGTAAACGTTAATAAACTAAAAACAGTTGAAAATTTTCATCCATATAGTCATGTGTCTGATCAAAATCCTTTGTACCGACGGGAGTCATGAAATAAGTGATTTTTGTCCTACATCAGTAAAAAGTTCATATAGAATATAAACCTACATCCAGCAATAGTAGAGGTGAGAACCCTCCACTGTAACATCCTTAAATAAAAAGAGGGCAATCAGAAGACTTGAACTTATTATAAATCTCCCATCACCAGGAAACCCAAATGCATGCCACGTTTGATCTTATGATCCTTTTCTTTTTGCAATTTTTCGTCCTTTGAAATTACAGCACAATGACACAGATTGGATCGTCAAGTAGATAGTGTGAACAGGTATTCATGTTAGGAGAAGTCAAGCAACAGACATACCCGCTCAAGGAAATAACTGGAGTCACTAGAGAGCATTTCCAATTCGCTTCTTCGACAATACGTGGCTTGAATGGCATTACTATTCCATAGTTCATTCACTAATGGTGCATACTCACGAGTTGCAGCAGGGAAAATGGCCTCCAAATTACCAGATACCATTGTTTCAGAAGCCAATCTGAGAATGATTTCAGCCTCGGACAAATAGAATAGATGTTTTCTTTATCGCTTCCATTAGCAATGTCTGCTGTACCAACAGAACATTATGATGTGGTATGGTCAAGAATTTATGAACGTAGAAACATTGAGAAAAGGAAAGCACAAAAGGAGAACAAACAAAAACGATCAGCTGATCATATGCTAAACCACTGTCAAAAATCTACAGAAGAAAAATACCTCTGTGGTCAGATGATTGTTTTCCCCCAAATTCAATCAAACATTCTTCTTCAAAGCGCTCACGGCCCTCAAGTAGTATTCCAAGGTATTTATACACGTTTCCCTGGATCATCAACTTTATCTGTTCCCTCTCTTCATCAGAGAAAGGTGTGGCTTTGTAAAGAATCTTGGCCTGGAACAAGCACAGTCCAGAAATTTAAACACTAGCAACCGTAAGAATCGCCAGAAGTGCTTTGTAATGGTGCATTTAATGATTCAGAGATAACAATTCGGGTTTTTATTGTTGGAAGAGAAATCAAGGCATTTTGAATCGTAATAATTCTCATAATTAGCACTCACCTGCTTAAATATCGTACTTGTCCCTGAACCACTGCAACCAAGTAGGAGCAACTTTTGGATCATTCTTTCCTCCACAAAGTTTGGAAAAATTCTTCCAGGAACATAATTAACCGGCTCTCCACAAGATTGTCGAGATTTAGAAGGAACTGGCAACGACAAGAAGGCACAAACCAGCTTTGTTCCAGCCTGAGAGAAAAATATGTTAGCATTATACTCTTTGAGAAGATTCCAAATAACTATCACAAAATATAACTTCAATACACATAAGATATTATCGCTAACCTTTCCCCAAATGTATCCTTTTGTGTTTTTCTGTCCCTCTTCCTGATATGAACCATCTTCATTCACCCAAAAGTGAGGATTGCCCGCACACTGAACTCCTGCCAACTGCAAAGCTTCGACAAAGAAAGTAAGAATAAGATCTAACCTTACAACACAAAGAAAGTACACAAAGTAATCCACCTGCAACATCCGTAACTCCGCTTTTGTAATTTCTCGACCATTTATATAAACTTGAGTGTTTCCATTACTAGCATTTGGCTTGATATTATCCCCAACATTCAGATGAGGTGTAATAATCTGAGAAGGCTTCTGTCCTTCCTGTATCATTTCAAAGATACTCCGGCCTTAGAAAAACATAGAAATGAAGCTGAAACTGAAGAACCCAGGAAGAAGTAAGATTAAACTGACAGAGCATTCACCTTTCCCCAAAGACCAGATACTTTGTCATACCAGTATTTTCCTGGTTTGAGACATTTGGGTGGGGTTGGACAGCTTTGCAGAATAGCTAATTCCTCTGACAGAGTGGTTTTCCATTTACAGAGTGGCTCAGCTGGTAACTGATTCACATCACAAAACTTCTCAGCCTTCATAATCGTCGAATCTCTAACTCATTGAGCAATCGCCTAAGTGTTCTAGAACATTTGCCCAAGCTTACTCCTTGACTCTTCAATGGGAAACCGATACAAGAAACACATTTTCTTCCTTCAGGCATAGAGCCATAGCCCTCAGGACACAGTTAATGCAATACTTAGCATTGCAAACAATACAAACCTCCTTCTCAGTGAAACGGTTTCCCTTAAAGCACCGGTAACACGCACCTTTTCTGGGTTTAGTCTGAGGTTCCTTGGGAGCTTTATAATACCCAACATTAACATAGTCCGAGTCCTCATTAGAAGCTTTGATTGAGTCATATTCACGGAATGTTACAGCAGCATTTTTCCTGACATCGTAACTGGGCATGCTATTGCATTCCCCAGTCCTGAAAGAGGAAACTAACGAAGATGAATCATCCATACTCAAAGCAGACTTTATAGATCCCCAATCTGGAGGATTAAGCTCGTCAAAAGCCGCATTTCCATGGAAAGAAATTGAATCCCTCAAAGTCCTCGACGAAATTCCCAATAGCTCTCTCGATTTGTCAAAGCTGTGACAGAAGTCCATCGTGCGAGAGCTCCCAGCCCCACCCAACGAAAGCTCCTCAGAATGTTGGCGAGTATTTGAAGAGGAGCCAATCTCTTCAGAGGTCTTCAAATTCACGTCTGAGACGCCAGATCCATTTAGTTCATTGGAAAATTCTATAGTTCCAGAGAAATTTGATTCTGTTCTTCCACAATCTTGGCCACTCTTATCTATCTTCCCGAAGGTTGCCAACGAGCTGGGAGAAAGGCTCAGCTCAGAGGCCAATTCTGCCTCCTTCAAACCATCAACTGACCTCTCGAAATCGATGACCGATGTAGGAGAAACGTTGTTATCAGCAGCCCCTTTAATCAGCTCCTCGGAGAACTTCATGCTCAAGATGTCAGGCGCTGGCAAAGGTTGAACCACTGGAAGAGACAGTTTATCCGAAAAGGGGATGTGGGAAACTACTGAAGCCACAGGGATCCTCTCCACATTAATGGGAAGAGCCCGAGGTATTCTGAAGTTAACAGGAGGACCGTCGTACTCCATGGCAAACGAATATTCTTCCGCTTCATCTTCCACAACAGGAACGGCTACTATGGGTGACATTTCGTAAACGAAAAAGAATCCTAGAGATTTCAAGTCCTAGGCTCAGCTTAGAGGACCATCTATAGACACAGACAAACCCTAGACTCCAGGAGTGATTACTCACAGCACGACCACATATGACAATCTCTTACCCCTCAGGTCAGAGTTCGTGGTTGCTAGCAAGCAAAACAGATCTGGGTTTTGCGTTAAAGCTCAGGAATTTCGCCGGGAAAACTGAAACAAGCTAACCATGAAAAGAGAAAAAAGAATCGGGGGAACTTCTACTCACTAGTAATACGGATAAAGATAGAAGTAGAACCAGCGCAGGAAAATAAACATGTGGCCTTGGAGTTAGCTTACCGGTGAAGAGCGGAGGGGCTAAACTGAAGGATAGACAAGAGGAAAAGAGACAAGCAGTGAGGAACCCGAAGTGTGTGTAGGAGTTGGTGGTGTGGGAAGGAGCGAAATGCGTGTTCGAGACAATGGGAAAAAGAAGACAAACAGTAGTACATCGGGGAGGGGAGAGGAAAGGCAAAAACTGGAGAGAGAGATAGAGGGGGAGTGGTGTTTCCATTGTTTTGCTGGTAAAGCATGGAATCTTTTGGTGCTTTCTCACTTTAGTTTTCATTCTTTTTTATTTCTTATTTCTATTGTTGCCACTTTTACTAAAGGAGGGAGGGATGAAAAACTTCAAAATGGTTTTTTCGTAACTGGTCTGTTGGTTGGATTAGGAGGGATGAAGGTGTAGGATGACGTCGGAGTCATGTGCCCCTCCTTTTTTTCTTTTGCAAAAAAATTGTCTGTTCTTGCTTCTGATCCTGGCTATTTGTTGGGCCGTTTGGCTGAGTTCTGTTTGTTGGCTAGTTGCTTTCAATTATTTCTGGAAAAGCAAGCCCAACGGAGGCAAACTTTTGTTCATTTTTTATAAAAGGACTACTATGTAAGATTAAAGAAATAAAACAGCTTATTTTCGAGAAAAAACAGCTTAAATGGACAACCGTAATATACCTCGATACTAATACCTGTGAGGATTTGGCGACGGATCATGTATTTTAGTCTCATCGTAAGGTTAAGGATTTGTGAGGATGACATTGATGGACAAGATGATAGTCCTCCCTTTTATATCTTCAATCGCCTTCCATAACTATTTCCTGCATCATCATTTGAGTTTTTATACTGCAATGCGAATGAGTCCTTATTTCTTCGTAACATTTCTTTCAAAAAAATCATAATAATCGTCTATGCTATCATTTTATTGTTTTCAAAGTCTTCCAATTATAAACCAACAAATAAAATATATGGTGAAATTAACACAAACTAATATTAGAGTAATAATAACTCTAATGTTTCAAAAAATATTAGAGTTATTATTTTAATAATATACGTATAATAATACAATTGGTAATTGAGCGGGTTGCCTAATTAAACTTTAAGTGATATTTAAAAGATCGTTTGTAATAATTAAAAGCTATTCATTAGGTCGAGTTAATTTATAGGTCTTTTGATTAATAGATAATATTTTCATTTAAAAATAAAAAGATATTAAAAAATGACCTAGTAATTTTTAATCATTAATAAAATATAAAAATGTTGAATAATTTAATTAAAGTAAAATTAATATTATCATATAATTATAATTAATAAAGTTAATTATTCAAATTATTATCTATATATACTCTATACCTAAACGGGTTACAAGGGTTAAGTTTAGGTGTAATATATAAAGTCTTGAGTTTCATATTAATCTTAACACAATTAGTTAATTGGGTTGATCGGGTCAACCTCTTCAATAAACAAGCTGAGTTTTATATATAAACACAATTAATTAATTGAGTTGAGTCGGGTCAACTCGTTTATAAACGGGTCAGATTTGAGTTTAAGCTAACAAACCCATTTTGTCACCTGAACATGCAAATGAGTGAGTAGGAAGTTCCAGTTAGCTACTTGCTGATTATATTTTTTTTTTGTAAAAATGGTGTGGTAACATTTAAAATATTAGTCCAAAATAAAAAAAATTACACCATTATTCATCTAAATATAAGCGTTTTGAAGCGCAAGACTAGACATGAATATATTTTGACAAATTTAAAAAATTATATTAGTTATATGTATAGGTATATACACATATAAACAACTATGATTCACCATATATAGTTTAAAATACACTATATAACAATAATAACACATCACAAAACAATAATGACCCATTATTTTTTCCAAAATTGGTAGTCAGGGACATATATGATTCACCCGTAATAACACCACAAAACTATAATATTTTATCATCCTAAGTTTACACGCCCTAATAATTCACCACTTATTAATTAATAAATTATAATACTAATCATAATAACTCATACCAATCATCATAAACATATAAAAATAAAAATTATTAAAACATATCGATGTACTTGTTTTAAGAAATTTTAATTAAAATAAATAATAATATAATTTTTTATCATTTATATTCTAAAAATTACAACCATTTAAATTCAAATAACAAAAAAGTTCGTGAGTGGGACTCAACGAGGGGAAGATGCCCAAAATTATTTATGGGCATGATGCTCAAGTAAATCATGACCATTGAATTCTTAAAAAACAAATGAGTGGTCTAAATTCTAATATTTATTATAAGGGTATGAATGTCATAACTAATTTGTAAATTAAAAGGTAAAGAAAATTAACTCCCCACCATCCCACCCACGATGTTTGTTTTACTGAATTTTTTTTATTGAATGGATCATGATAGATGATGTAAAATTTAATTTGTAATTTTGTAAATAAAGAAAAAGAAAATATCCCTAAAAATCAATATTCCCAAAATTTGAGTTAAATTTTGTTTTACCGTAATTAAAATGGAATGGTGATTTGAAAAAAATCCCAAGTTTTTAGGAAAAATTTACTTAACCATCACAAATTAAAATTCTTCATAAAAATAATATAACAAAAAGTGATGAATTTATTTATTACTAACTCGATTACGATTAAACAAAATAAACCTTTTTTTCATTTTGTAAATTGTATTAATAAAATTTAAAAAATACACTATCATCAAACAAATCTACAACCACATTTTGAAACATCTATCACTTTAATTAAATATCAACACTTTTAATTAAATGAGAAAATTCTTAAAATGTACACTTCTATCAAAAAATTCTACTACTATATTTTAAAAATCTATCACTTAATTAAATATCTACACTTTTAATTAAATGAGAAATTAATAAAAATGTACATTTCTATTAAAAAAAAGTTTGCATTGGAATTTATAAAATCCTATCATTTTACTTAAATATCAATTCGAAGAGAAAAATAATAAACCATCCATTCTAATATAGATGCCACCTTTTAAGCAAACTACTTTTTTAAAAAATTTAAAAAATCCTTAGACATTAGCTATGCAACATTAAAATCTCACCTACATTAACATAAATTATTGAAAATAAATCCAAGAAGATAAGTTGTTAGTTTGAGTTTATTTATTACTAACTACAAATCCGTGTACTATTTCATTTTAAAAATTGTGTTGTCTAAATATAAAATCTAGACTTTGATCAAATAAATCTACAGTGTAACAAATCTTTCATTTTACTCAAATATCTACACTTTTACTTAAAAGATAAATTAATAAAAGTGAATTCTATCATATATATATATACTTGCATTTTAAAAATTCGGTCACATATTTGTATATCTACACCTACGATAAGCTGTGGGTGGTCAAATTAATCATCATGACCATGTAACCACTTAATTAATTTGACATTTAAATACACCACATTGAATAATGAATCTAATACTTCGTCAAGATATACATTCCACGGGACATTATTAAGCTTGAAGCATAGATCCGTAAATGTAATGTGTACATTTTCGTCATGAGTGTGTACATTTTTGTCATGAATGAGTACATTTTGATTCAAATGTATATTCTATATTAGCAAATGTGTACTTTTTCAACATCAGTGTGTACATTTTCATCATAAATGTGTACATTTTGATTGAAATGTATATACTATATCATCAAATGTGTACTTTTCAGCATGAGTGTGTACATTTTCATCATGAATGTGTACATTTTGAATCAAATGTATATACTATATCATCAAATGTGTACTTTTTCAACATGAGTGTCTACATTTTCATCATGAATGTTTAAATTTGCATCTTCGATGTGTACATTTTGGTACCAAAAATTTATGGCTCATTAAAACCATGTAATCAAATAAAAAAAATCTACACTTTCACTAGTATCCAGCACATCATCAGCCTTTACTGCTTCATTCTTTGGATTGTTTGGACTTGACTCCTTCCATCTCTCCTTGTTGCAGAGATATTTCATGTGCAAGACCTTACCTACATCTTTATTCACCCATTCCGACTTAATTCTAACAACAAATCCATGACGATGAGCATAGTCCTTATAAAATTGCCGACTTGCTTCTACGGTTGGAAACTCTAAATTTCTCCAGTCTTCACCTTCATCTTGCAATTCCGATTGATTTTGCAGTTCCAATGCCACACGACTATCATCTTCATCATCATTTCTTTGGAAACTGAAAAAAAAAAATTCACGCACAAAACAAACGTGAATGAAAAAATCAGAAAAATCAGAAGTCATCAATTTTTTCTGCAGTAAATTGATGTTCGCAGAACCTAATCTGCGGTTCTGTTTTCAAAAGTAAAAAAATAATACCGTCAATATTCAAGTCTGGGAGTGACAACATGATGCTGTTCTATTTTGCCTCATTCATACTCTTCTGCGGACAGAATTTCAAGCTTTCATCTTCTCTTGTTGTCTGATGCAAACTTCTTCTTCTATAGATCAGTGGTTAAACAGGTTTGACGGAAAATTGTATAGATTCACACCAGAATTAGTGAGTGAAGAGAGCAAAATGGGTAGAGAGCGTGAATTACAGAATTTACAGAAAATTGTATAGACCGTGGTTTTTTTTAAAGATGGATGAGAGAAGTTAGTGGGAAAAACTTCCGTAAACTCTATTCCTTATTATTGAGGAGTGGTTGATTATAGTTAAAAAAAAGTCTCTTATACCCTTATTATTATTATTAATTGTTTTTCTTTTTATAAAACTAATTATTAAATAAATATATACATATACGGTTGAGATTTAAATAAGTTATAATCTGATGGCTAGATTTGGTTTGAGCATATGCCCAAAGTTTATAGGCATGGGCATGGTCCCCGTTTTGGAGTGGGACTTCCACCTCGTAGTCTCATACTGCCACACCATGCATCATACGGCCAAGCCGCATCCTCTAATTTGCGTGTGTTGTATGGAGTAATCTTTTTTTTGGTTGATAATTCGGTTAAGCAGTCTTCAACTTGCGCTAATAATAGACCAAATTGAGCCATATAAAAAGAAGATAGCACGTGGAGTAGTACATGTGATTTTATAAAAAACCTACTTCATTGTTATATATATATACAGCCTATATCTATGAAAAGTAAATATAGTTCCCTGACTATTGGAGCTAAGTTTGTAATCATCAGTTAATTAGTAGTATCTCCACTTTGTCATGTACGTGTTAAATAGATAATGTGTATATATATCGTATCCCTCGTCACTCACCTCATCCCTAGTGATTAATCTTTCATTATCCGACCAGCTTTCTCATCTCCATTGCGCGCTGCCACGTCGTCCAAACGGAGGTGCGCCCTCAGCCGATGTTGCTTGCTCACAGACCTGCCACATCTTGACCGACTTATCCAAGCTCCCGCTGTACAGTATCCACCGGCAGCTCCCACCGGTCGCTGACTCCTCCAGACCCTCTCTCATCCCCGCAGCCAAGCACTTGACTGGCCCACTGTGGCCAGTGAGCATGGACAGGAAGATGTGGTGGTTGGTCCTCTCATCTCTCTTCCAAACGCAGATGTTCATGTCCGCCGAACCTGTGAACACCAGCCTCCCTGCAGTTGCCAAGCACAGGACCGCCAGCTTGTGAGCTCTAAGCTCTTCCCCCGGGTTTGATAGATGTCCCCGCTCCCAATAGTTCACTAAACCATCTGATGAGCCACAGTAGACGATTGTTGATGTTGGGTCTACGGCTAGTGCAGTCACCGCGCATTCATGCTTGACTAGTGTCTGGGAAAAGTAATGCTTCGTCCCTTTACCCTGTTATTTTGAAACAGAATCCATCAGTTAATCAAAATATGTACGTTATTATCATACAGCAGAGGCTTGTATCTTATGTATTAATAACAGATCGCGTACAGCAGTCAGCAGTACACACCTGGTGTTCTCTCCTCCAAACCTTAACGGTACCGTCCGCCGAACCGGTGAAAACTAACCCGTCAAATCCCGAAACCACAGCGTTGACCGCATCCATATGAGCCGCGATGGACTCGAGGCACTTGAAATTGGACACCCTCCAAACCTTCACCGTCCGATCCCACGACGCGGAGTACAAGAGGCTCTTATCCTCGGACAGGCTCAGGGATGAGATTGCGTCGGAGTGCCGTATCCAAGGCGCGTTACGTTGGTTCTTCCTGCTTGCCTCAACATAATTGCTGGGCTTCATCGAGCTCTTTATAAAAGCCTTGAGAGTCGGTAGAGTCGCAATCTTTTTATGAATGGTCGGGTTCTTCAGCGATACTTTCCAAACACGGATCTTACCATCCTGATGACCAGTAAAGATCCGATCCCCACCCGATATCACAATCGATTTTACTAACCCACTATTCGCCTTAAACACCGAAAATTCCTTCTGGTTCCTCCATACACGGATGTTCTTCGAATCCGATCCCGTGTAGAGTAGATCGTTAGAAGCCGCCAATGAGTATATGTGCCCTTCTTCTCTGACAAGTGAACCCATCAGACGGTTGGGATTCTTGTAGTACGAGGAATTTCCTCCCATCTCGTCCATTTCCTCATAACCGTCGAAGGATTGGTTCGTGGATGACATCATGTGCCATGACCAAGGGGATTTTGCTGTTGGGGAGAGGCAAGAGGCGGAAGTTATCGACGACTGGTGGCTGTGATTTGACGAGAATGACAAGTTGTAGTTGCTGTACGGCGATATCCCCATCGGAAGGCCACGGGGTAAGGAGCTTGTGGGAGGGGACCCACCGCCGTCGTGAATATAACCGGCCGCACTGGCGAACGAGGCGCTGCTGCCTTGGTAAAGGTAGCCCTCGTCATCATCTTCCTCTTCCGAGGAAGACTGTGAAGCACCGGAGCGTACGGAGGTTTCTGATTTCTGACCTGTGTAGGATGATGGCATGCTTGACGAATTGGGTTCCCTGGATATGTTTCGAGCCGACGACCTTGCTAGGTCCGTTGACGATGCTGTTGGATCATTGGTGTCTTTCTGTCTCATCTGCGCCGAAGACATGGCAGTGGTTCTATATATCACTGA
Source organism: Limonium bicolor (assembly GCA_023374045.1). Lineage (NCBI taxonomy): Eukaryota > Viridiplantae > Streptophyta > Magnoliopsida > Caryophyllales > Plumbaginaceae > Limonium > Limonium bicolor. The sequence goes on along the minus strand of CM041776.1, from coordinate 389,079,892 downwards.
CAGGAGACTTTGATTATTGAAGATATGATTTTGATTGTTGTGATGTGAATAAGATAGCAACGCATTGGGAGATGATGACAGAGATTGAAGGTGGAAGCAATTAGCGGGTAAGAATTAATGCCAGATAGGGTTGACGTCAACAATGTTGGGAAGAAGAATCAAAGGCGGAAGAAGATGCGCTGTATTGATTTATACATATGAATTAGGATGCTAAATTTAGAAACAGAATATTAGAGGATGAAACTGGAGTTGAAATTGACGGAATTTTCGACGAGGGCCGAAATACTGTTATGTTTAATAATTGACACGTTCTCTTCTCTTAATTCAAAAAAAAAAAAGACACGTTCTCTTCTCTAGAAAAAAATATGACACGTTTTTAAGCGGGCAGGGTGTTTTCAAAAAGAATCTTGGATGCCCTCTCAATTTAGAAGATACGGTACCTTCTATTTAAACCAATTAAATATATTGGTCATGTAAAAAATTGAGTGTTTTAAAATTTATTGGTTTATTTTAAATACAGTTGTATTGCTCCTATGGTAAACCTCTAAAATGTAGATGTGTGATCACGACAACACTGTTTATCAATGGAGGCAACTTGTGTATATCAATGGAGAAGGCAAGCTAGGTTGTGATCTCTGTATGTACAATCAATGGAGGCAACATTAAATGCCTCCTTTGGTAGCATGTGTTTTATCATTATACAAGATCATTGGAGGCGACTATATGGTTGCCTCTATAGACAAGACCAACAGAGGCAAGAAATTTTGGTTGCCTCCATTGAGTCGATACAACAAAGTGTTAATCGGAAAATGGTTCTGTGTATGTGCCTCTTCTCTGATGAAACGCAGAGAAGGGAGCAGGAGTGTTTTGTTACAGAGAGTAATTAACTCTTCTCTGTATTATTTCAGTAAAGAAAATAGATTAGTTAAGGCCTTTTATATGTGTCTGACTCAGAAAAAATACATTTGTATAATACCTACATACATTCTAAAAACGTACATACAGCAGCGTCTAGGTACAAACTAATATAACCAATGCGAGTACATATAATATGTACTCCAACCCCCCCCCCCCCCCCCCCCCCCACACACACACACACCTCAAAGAGTACATGTTTGTGTTGCTGAAAGGAAAACAAAATGTGCTCTTTGAATGTCTCTGTTGGGATGATCTGACCGTGAAGGCCAACAGAAATGCACCAGGATTGCTGTTGAAGAAATCATGTCTTTCCTTATTCATGCAGACCTAAAATACCAAAAGAGTTGCGATAACTTTTACCTGTAAGTGGTTTCATCATCATCAGATCTGCCAGCTGATGAGTGCTTGGAACGTGTTGGACTTTAATCCGTCCACCCTGCAGTTTTTCACACACAAAATGACAATCTAATTCTATATGTTTTGTGCGTTCGTGAGAAACGTACGGGATTCCTAGCAATGTGTATGGCTGCTAAGTTATCGCATTTGAGAGGTATTGGTGTTTATTATTAATGCCAATCTCGTTAAAAAAAGTCTACTTAACCAACTCAATTCCCCGGTTACTTGCCGCATGGCCTTGTATTCGGCCTCGGCGGAGGAAAGAGATACAGTGCTTTGTTTTTTTATTTCCAACTTAAAGGAGACCCACCCAAGAGAATATAATATCTGAAGATTGATTATCGCGTGATTGGGCAAGAAGCCCAATCTAAATCACAATATGCTTCTAGATCAAAATTGGGTTCCTTGTTGAAAGTAGGCCAAACCCAGAAGTGCCTTTTACGTAGGAAAGGGTGTGAAGAGCAGCCTTAAGGTGTTCTGTGGTAGGATCTTGAAGGAACTGGCTCAAGAATTGAACAGCGTAGCATATATCTGGTCTAGTGTTTGTGATCAAATTTAATTTCCCTACTAGGCATCTATATGTGGTGGGGTTTTCTAGTTTTGAGCTTGAGTTGTGATAGAGTTTTAAATTTAGTGGAAGGGAGATACAGAGGGTTTACAGCCTTGGGCATCAAAGACATGAAGAATTTGGTTAATGTATCGTTGTTGGGACATGATCATTCCATTTATGGTTTCTAGGAACTCCATTCCAAGGAAAAAATTTAATCTTCCAAGGTCCTTGATTCTGAACTCTTCGTTCAATCTCCTTTTGAGAAATTTAACTTCCTTAATGTCATTTCCTACAACTAGGATATCATCAACGTATACTCCTAGCAAGGTTATGCTATGTTTCTTTCTCTTGACAAATAGAGAGTAGTCATTATGAGAATAGTGGAACTCTAGACCTTTGAGAAAATTAGCAAGCCTTTCGTACCACTGGCGAGAGGCTTGTTTCAAACCATAAAGTGATTTGTGTAATTTGCATGCTTTGTTTTCACCGTTAACCTTGAAGCCTTGAGGTATAGTCATGTAGACATCCTCATGGAGGTCACCGTGGAGGAAAGCGTTATTGACATCCAGTTGGTCTAAAATCCATCTGTTCTTGATAACCATTATTATTAAGGCACGGACGATGGCTAGCTTAACGACCGGGGAGAATGTCTCTTCATAGTCTAGCCCATGTTTTTGTGTGAATCCTCTGACAACTAGCCCTCGCCTTAAATCTTTCTACGCTGCCATCTGCTTTGAGTTTTGTTTTGTAAACCCATTTGTAGCTTATTGACCTCTTCCCTTTAGGCAGATCAACAATGGACCAAGTTTTTATTTTGTTTTAAAGCTTCAAATTCTTCCGACATGGCCTGGACCTACTTGGGATCCTTGCTGGCGGTGGCATAATTAGATGGTTCCCTAAAGTCATGTAGGTGGTTTAAAAGACTGGTTGTGTTTTGGTGAAGGGAACAGGACAAGACTATGGTGTTGGGTATACAATCGGTGAGAGTATTGAGGACAGGCTAGTTGTCTTGAATGGTTTTTGTGTCTTGAAGTCTATGGGCTAGAATGTCTGAAAAGGGGTCCTTATGGTCTAAGCTAGTAGAGACTATGTAGTCATCATATCTGGATGGGAGTTTGTGAGTACGGGAAGATCTTCTGAGATATGTGAGTTGTGTGGGAGCCTCATCTGTGGTTTGTGTGGATTCGTCGAGGTTTATGATTGTGGGATGAGTTGGTTCTTGGTCGATGTTCAAAGGATGAGGATCTTCTCTTCCCTCAGAATGCTGAGGTGTGCAAGAATCATCCTCTGTGAAGTTGTTGTGAGGAGGAAAAAGATGTTTGGTTCGTGTTTAGTTTCATTTATGAGGCTTGTCCACTCCTTGTTTGTCAAGGAAAATGTTTTCAAAGAAGTTTAGGTCACGTGTGATTTTTAACTCTTTTCCTTTTAGGGTTAGAACCTTGTAACCCTTTGTGTTTTTGCAGTTGCCTATGTATATGCAGGTGGATGATCTTGGATCAAGTTTTCCTTTGTTGGGAGAAATGTTTGTCATATAACAAAGACTTCTGAAACTCCTGATCTCATCATATTTTGGTTTGGTCCCATACAACTTTTCGAAAGGAGTTAGGTTTTGTATGGATTTACTAGGAGTCCTATTGATTAAGAAGGTTGCATGTTCAAGACAATGGCCCAAAAGTGATCATCCAATCCTGATTGAAAAAGTAGGCTCTTGCAATATCCATGAGGTGGCGTTGTTTTCTTTCCACCACTTCGTTTTGCTGTGGTGTTTGAGCACAACTTGTTTGATAGACAATTCCCTTTTGGGTGAAAAATTCATTTCTTCTCTTGACTTCCCTAATTCTTTGGCATTATCGCTTCTTAATCTTGACATGTTTATTCATTTGTCTTTCAACTAGATTCACAAAGTTCTTGATGTTGTTCATGGCTTCGGATTTAATTTGAGAAGTGTGATCCAAGTGCCCCTAGTGTAGTCATCGACAAGGGTAAGAAAGTATCTATGTCCATCTAGTGTTTGTGTCCTCATGGGGCGACAAACATCGCGTGTATTAATTCAAAGGGCTGGGTGGTTTTTATGAAAGAGGATGGAAATTTTAGGCGTTTGGATTTGGCCTTGTAGCAAATGGTGCAAGGTATAATGTTTGTTTTACAAGTGTTTAGGAACATGTACATTTATAGTCTTATTCATTTTTTGCAAAGGCATATGTCATAGCCTATTATGCCACAAAATGTAATCTTGCGAGTGATTCACTCTAGATGGAAAATACAAGAATTCATACAACTAACAGATACATGTTCTTTGTTCAGAATATACTCACACAAAGATTTAAGTTCACAACATATAAACCGCACACTTGTTTCGCAATCTGTATGTAAATGGCTCTTCTAGAATCTTGCAAAGTGCATACATTTTCATGGAAAACAATGGGTATATTTAAGCTTTCTATCAATCTGGACAAGGATATTATGTTAAATAAGAAAGATGGAACAAACAATACATTCTTCAGGCATGTAGTTCCATTTATAGACAGATCGGCAACAGATTCAACAAAATTTTTATTTATGTCTGGCAAAGTTATATCCTTATTATTCTTAAGTTTTTTACAGTTTGAAAGCAATGATTTGTTTCCACTAACATGCTCTGTCGCTTTGAAATCCAGGATCCATACAGATTGCAGTTCATTCATCAAACAGATAGCATTCGAAACCATATATGGAAAAGTGCTAAGTGTCGGTTGAATCTTACCTGAGAAGTCCCCAAAGGTGGACTGTTTGCTTGTCGAGTCTGTGTCTTTGTGTTGTTGAAGGTAAGTAACAAGTTGTCTCAGTTGATCTGGGCTAAATCCTGGACTGGTGAATCTTGATTTGGGTTCCCATTTGTTGAGACTTGCTTTGATTGATCAGCTATGACAGATCCGATTCTGCCTTCTTTTTCCTTTATGGTATCGTCGGTTGGAAATCCCACCAACCACCAACAATCGCTTCGCAAATGCTCGATTTTTCCACAATTGGAGCATTTCAGCGACTCCTTGTTTCCGCTGGTCGATTTGCTCCCCGCTTTCTTATTAGGGTTACGTAAGATGGTTGATTCGGGTTTGACTTAGAGCGATTGAAAGTGAAGTTGCTGCCACCTTTCGAAGTCAAGGCCATGGATTGCTCCACCGCATCGTCTCTGGAATCACCAGTGTCCTTCGTCTCTTCTTCTTGAATGAAAAGAGAGTAAATCTCTTCTAAACTGGGTATTGTACTCATCGCAAGGATTGGCCGCGAAGTTGACTGTAGTGTCTGTTCAGACCCATCAGAAAATGGATTGTCTCTTCTTCTTCCCGGTGCTTTCTCCCATTTTCTTTGAATTCACAAGATGAACAACAATCACAAGTGTTGAAGGGTTTGCAAGATCGTACTGTGCCCAGACTTCCTTGGATTTCAAGAAGTAATCTGTAATAGTGTCGTCTCCCTGCCTAAGATTCACAATCTGGGTTTTAATGCTATGTAGCGTCACCAGGTTACGTTTCTTGAAACTTTTGCAAAGCCAGTCTCAAATTTGTTTGGGATCACTGGTAAACATTACACTTCTTGCAATGATTGGTGCGAGAGAAGAAAAGATCCAGGTGACGACAAGTGATCTAGCCCGTTTCCATGCCATCGTGCGAACGGTATCTTAAGCGTCGGGTTGGGAATGCTACCATCTATGAAACCATCTTTGTTCTTTGCACTCAAAGCCTCTTGTATAGTCCATTTCCACCCTAAAATCCTTCACCGGAGAACTTTAGGGCAAGGGCTTGCTCAGTTTGTTCATTTGACGCAACATAGAGCGGATCGTTTTGGTCTATGACGGTGACGTTCGATTTGTCGGTGGATGTCTTCGGTTTCTTCCCCTACTGCACGTCGTCCATTCTTTTTAGTGGAAGTTGATGGATTGCTCTGGTACCATGTTAATCAGAAAATGGTTCTGTGTATTTGCCTCTTCTCTGATGAAATGTAGAGAAGAGAGAAGGAGTGTTTTGTTACAGAGAGTAATTAACTCTTCTCTGTATTATTTCAGTAAAGAAAATAGATTAATCAAGGCCTTTTATATGTGCCTGACTTAGAAAAAAATACATCTATATAATACCTAGATACATTCTAAAAACGTACATACAGCGGCGCCTAGGTACAAACTAATATAACCAATGTGAGTACATATAATGTACTCCAACACAAAGGCGAGCTTTTCTTTTGCCTCCGTTGTACATATTTAAGTATGATTAACTGAGGCGACTTATATCAGTTGCCTTCATTGATTCGTTATAACATAGGCGACTTATATTAGTTGTCTCCGATGATCAGTAATAATAGAGGCACATCATATAAGTTGCCTCTCTTAACCGGTTACAATAGAGGAGCATTCTCTTCTCGCCTCATTTGCCTATATTTTATTTTTTAACTATCATAATATATTTCACAACTTCTTTCTTTAACTTCTAATCTCACCTGTCATACCCTTTCTCCTCTTGATCGAACCCTAGATCCAGCCCCGACAACTTATCATCTCCGAAAGGGGTAGAGAAAAACGTTCGAAGAAAACAACGCACGGGTATTCGGGATACACCAGGAGGCTGCTTCAAAAAGTTTTGGTCAAACAAGAATTGAAGATGTTCGTTCTTCAAAGGGAACCTAGCCGACATAGAAGCGTCTATGAATAAAGTGAAGTTGACAGCAAGGGAGCTTTGGCATGAGGTATTGAACGAGCTTAATGGCTTGATGAGGGGTAAGGGTTGGACACGGAAGGGTTAATTAAATGGTCATTGGTCGTGGATGTGTTACAGGACCATGGGAGAGCCATCCCAAAAGCTAGCTCAAGGGATGGAGAGCCCATAGTCCTATATGAACCACACACCAGCCTCTCATACGACTGATGTGGGATTCTGTAACAGTCCTTCCCCTTCAGCACCAACGCCCACGTTGGCCCACTCTGGCTGCCTACTCTGGGTGCCTTCTCCGGGTGGCATTCACTCTAGGCGGCATCTCCGGCCGTTTCCTAGGTAGCCCTTTCCCGGGTCGCTCCTTCCCAGGTCGCTCCTTTCCAGGTCGCCCCTTCCGGTGACGTGGAGCTCTCAGGGTCCGGCTCTGATACCTCTGTTACAGGACCATGGAGAGCCATCCCAAAAGCTAGCTCAAGGGATGGAGAGCCCATAGTCCTATATGAACCACACACCAGCCTCCCATACGGCTGATGTGGGATTCTGTAACAGGATGCTTCTCTCTCAGACGTGGTGGATGAACGTCAGTACACCCAACATAGGTTAAAAGGGATTTTGGGGAAGATAAAGATGCAACGAAGAAGATAAAGAGCTTAGAGAAGCAAATCGATGGCAGAACACATGGATTTTGCAGGTTCACCTTCTCCTTTGCTTCTCTAAAATATATCATGGTGAGCTACCCCTTTCGTTCATTGCCCCCTTTGTTTCTGAAATATATCATTCGGTTTGCGTTGTCCGTTTTCTCTCTGCTTTATTATGCTGGTGTTGTTGTTGTATGGCGTGGTAGTAGACTAGTAGTATGTACAGGTCTGGTAGTTGTGCCATATTATTGTATTTCATTTTAACATTTTCTTAATTTTCTTGTGTCAACTACCTTCTTCCAGTTTGTGATCCAGTGATGGGTGATGAAGGAAAGCTATATGTTCCACCCTAGTTAGTGTCAGTTTACCGGGAAGGTATGTTTGTTAACCGAATCTTTCTTCTAGGCTATGTGAAGAGGGGAAAACGGATATCTAGAATAAGACTACATGGATAATTCAAGTGACATAACAATAAGATTCATTAGTAAATGGTATATCTCTTCCTGCATGAATTTCACACATGCGTGTCATCATCTAGTAAGAATCAGTAATGATTCATGTAAAAATAGTAAATAAATTGTTGTTGCCTTATTGGTCAATTGCTGGGTGATATTTCAATGGAGGTAGATGGATGAAATAACAATGGTACTCTGTCTCTAAAGTGGCCAATTGCTCAAACTTTTTACTTCATTGAACAATTTCCTTATATCAAAGTTTCATTTTCTTATCATTTCAGAATCTCATATGTGAAATTTCTATGCAAATATATGTTTGTGATAGGATTTTCTTTTTGTGCAGCTACTTTAGTTTTTCTTCCTTTTGTTGATATAAATATCTACAAATTTTTGGTCATTTATTATCAGGTCGGCCTATAGCATCTCTGTTAACACCTAATCACTCTGAAGCAGAACAATTGACTCAAACTAGGTATATTCATGTTTGTGGTAATCTGTGAACATAAATGAAGTAACCTATTGAGGCTCCGCTGTGAAGCTTGAACATTATCTTCCATATATACTCTTATTCGCTATTAATAGAGCATTAACACTAGAGGATTTGCTGGTCTTCAAAATTTATGTTGTATAGCATAGATACGTGTGATAGATTATTTACTGATCTAAAAAAACTTGTGATAGATTATGTGTGACCAGCGAGCTTGGATGCTTCGTAAATGGGCCTTAATAGGACATGTTCAAGCTTGTCAATGTTTGGCTTTTAAGCCTTGATTATGAATTGTTACTGAGCTAAGAATATGGTAAGATCACACACTCTATTTGCTTCAGGGTTTTACTGCTTAAATAAAGAACTGTTTCAGCAGTTTGTAGTTGCCAAATCATGTTCGATTTTTGCCTATGTTTTGCTGCTATAAAAGTGTACTGTTTCAAGCTAATAAAATGGGATCTTGCAAGATGTTTGCTGCTGTTGTTTCTTCCTAAATAATACAATTTCCTGCAATTTTAGTCTTCTTATTTTGCTCATACTCCAACGGCTTCAGCTACTGTTAAATGTTCAACTCCTAAATAACTACAACCTGATAACTATAAATGAAACAGAGGGACTCAACAACAAACACATAATTGACATCAATAACAGCAAAATAAACATATGTATCGGATTCAACAGCTGACCTTAAGTTCTTTAGACATGGAACTGCATCTCAGTTTGAAATCTTTCTTCAGATATTTCAACCTGTTATTTTGGTTCTTGTCATAATCTTTTATTAATTTCTTAATACACCCCAAAGATTTACCAAGCCAGAGGTATACCAGGGTCTGCGGTGATTTCGATGTGTTTATGGGGTCAACGAGGTATGTTTATGAGAATGAATTTGAACTCAGTAAACCTGTTTGCTGTGTTTAAGCCCTCATGTTTTAGAGCTCTCTCCATCTCCTCTACTCAATTCAATTTCAATAGCTTAGTCTTAATATTTTCAAGGCCTTTGATTTCTTCTTTTTGCATCTCAATCCATCTAATTTCACAGTTAAATGGAGATCGATCAAGAAAATGGGTTTTTATAGTAGCATTTGTATGAGTTTTAATTGACATCTTACTTTCCGCTATTCTTTTTTTCTTTTCTTTTCTTTTCTTTTTTGGCAGTATTGGAAGTTAATTGGCGGATACCATGCTACTTTATATGAGGGATTATTCGAACTGGAATCATCTATGGGAATTGCAGATATTGTGCTAATTTATTTTTCTAGAAAATTTCTCAATGTTCTCTGCTTGGGGCTTCAATTTTTCATGAATCAGCCTTGATAATGGTTTTAAGTGTTAGGGTAAAACTTGTGTATGTAACCTAAATCTTATTAATGAGAGAAAAAATTGTGAAATTTTGATTGACATGTAATTGATCTATAAATCCTTTTTTTGCAATAATATGTAGTGTAATTGGTATATCAATTTAGTATTTTTTTAAAAATAAAAGATCAACGGGGCAACTTTCTAATTGCCTCGCTTGTTGGACATCAATAGAGGCGAGGATAAGAAGGTTGCCTCCATTGTTCATTCTGTACACAATGCAACGGAGGCGACTAAAAGTCTTGCCTCGCTTGTCGGATATCAACGAGAAGACGATAGAAGCAGGTACCTCTATTGTCTATTCTATACACAAGACAACAGAGGCAACTTGGAAGCCTTGCCTCGTTTGTCAGACGTCAATGAAGGCGATTGACATTGGTTGCCTCTGTTGCTTTATACTTTGTATGGAGCTACACACAACTCAACGGAGGCAAGCTAATCTAGTTTGCCTCAGTAGTTTAAGAGCAACAAAGGTGAGATAATGCTTGCCCCAATAGGTTATGATCAATGGAGGTGACTAAGGTTGCCTCCATAGGTAAAATCAACTGAGGCAAATGTTTTAGTTGCCTCCATAATCAACTGAGGCTACAGAGGCAATTTTTTGGTATTCGAGGCAATAAAAAGTTGCCTTCATAGCTCTTATATGTTGTCGTGTATATTGTTTTGTGATAGTTTTTTTTATAAAAATGTAAATAAATATTTTTATTTGATAATTAAATTTAAATTCTAACTATATATAACCCTTTATTAATAAAATATTAACTATACAAGGGATTGATGAAAAATGACTAACTCTTTTATAATTGATCAAATTTCTTTGTTTTCCTAATGTCAACGGTTTTTTTACAATATTTTTGTATCTTAGTATTTTTACTGTCATATTTTAGTAATAATTGATTTGCTTCCTACACCTTTTATTTTTGTTATATTTTTATTTAAATGTTCCACATGTTTTAGAAATAAAATTTGAATTTTTTATAATCTAATGATATTAATATTAATAAATTATCACATTTTAATACTTAAAAGTTACCCTTTCAAATAAAATGGAATATTTATTGAGTACAGTGTAAATAATTCCACACATTTATCATCAAGAAAACGAATTATGTTTCCATCTTCCTGATCACATATACCCCGACGACCAACAACCGGCATGAAGAGTCAGGTCTCCCCAGTTAAGACCCTGACCACAGGAGGAGGACCAAGTTATATATCAACTGACCAGAGCTCTGACCAGCTTCATTATTGCATTGACCCCGACCCTGTCTCCATTGAAGCACTCATGACTTAGCAGGCACTCTCACACCAGTTACACTCTAATTTGTTTAGAGTTTTGTGCATGTTTAATATTTGAGAATTATAAATTTATAATTTTATATCTTTTTTATTTATTTTTTATAATTTATTACACTTTTAAATATCTCTATAGATATTATGTTTTTGTTGTTTTTAATTTATTTATGAAATAATTCATAGTATGCTCCCGAATAAAAAAGTGGTATATTGGTAAACTTGAAACATGATCTGCAATGTTACGGGTAAAATAGTCATTATTCAAGGTCATTTCACAAAATAGTAGTATATTTTGAATTTTAAAACTTTTTTGTGGCATATGATGAACAAGTTTTAATATATCATCAATTATGAATCAAATTCTTTAAGGGGGTGTTTGTTTTGAGCAGGGAAACATAATGAATCAGGAAGGGAATGGAGAGGAATGGAAAGAATTCTCTTTGATTATCTCGGTTGTTTAGTCATCGGTCATGGTCATATGTCATCGGTCCATGTGTACTGAGGAAATAGAATCTCGTTCCATATTAGGGGTGGAGAATCAACATAGAGGGTTTAGGGTAATCCTATTCCTTTTCACTTTTTTTTGAAATAGGAAAAACTAGCAAAACAAACAGTAAAAAAAGGGATAATTCCGATTCACTTTCGTGATTATCCTAAAACAAAACCCCCCTAAAAGTTCTTCATGCTCACTTGACAACATTAAATTGCACTTAGGACTAGTCACTAGAGCCACCTCCTTGTGTCACCTCGGTTTCGTCATCCAATTTGACTTATTTGTCAAGACAACCCTATACTGCATTAACCACAATATTAATCAACGATAAATAAACTTCAATCAATAAGCAAGTTTGACCTAAACCATTGTTACATTTTTCAGTAATATATTCAATTATGAATATTGTATGGAATATATTCTATAAATATATTAGCATTAGATTAGCTTTTGTATTTTTAACTAGTTTTTTTTATAAGAGACATTATTTAATATACGATAAAATGAAAACAAATGGTTATTAAGAAATAAAATTTGTGGGTGTGTCATATCGGACTCGCACAAAATAACTTCAAAACATTATTGGGGTGAGTAGGGGATTAAACGGGCTAGACCACAACACAAGCAATTGGTAGGTCCGATAATATTTACTTATACCAGCATTGAATATATTGAATAATAATGACATGAAATAATAAATTTAGGAAGTTTGGTCGATAAAAAATGAAATAACTTTTTCTCCTAAAATATTACTCATATTAACCTCCTTCCAAAACCATTTCCTGAAATAGCACTCCCGGTAAAGAGACGATTTCATGAATTATAAAACTATAAATCCTCTCTTGAAGAGACAATTTCACAAAACCACGCGCCACGTCAGATGCTTACTCAGCGGGACAGGGGGACGGTGAAATCGTTTATTCAAAAAACAATTTACACAATTTCATCGATAATATTCGGGCGCAGCTATTTCACGGGTTCATTGGAAACTGAAGAGACAGTTTCATAGGTTCTAATATCCAGCGCCTCACTTCTCTTCTTCCCCTTCTCATTCTCTTATTCTTTCAGCCGTGACAGAGAGCAGAGCTCCCAAATCAGCCGTGACACCAGCGCCACCACCACCGTTTTCCTGTCGTTTTTTTACCGCCTAGAAGTCACCAGAGCTCGCCATCACCGCCCTGCCGCCACTTACCCTTACTGCCGCCACCACCCAGTTTCAATCTCTGTCCATTTCTACACAACTACAAGAGGTAACCCTAAACCCACGTAATTTAGGTATTGTTAAGAATTGAAGATTTTTTTTGAAAATTGTAATTGACTGGTACCTTCTTGTACGGAAAATGATATTCATTGATGCGTTCAGACATTGCAGACTAGTGATATGCATTGACGGTACCTTCTTGTACGGAAGTATAGGCATAAACTTCTCATTACATGTGCAAGTGACGCTGACACACACATAATGGTCTTGGTTTCTCTCTTGTCTCAAGGTCCATGTTATATCCGCTCGCGAGGATAGTGCTCCAATGTGCTTGATATCTAATCGTCATGCTGGGATCCTTGCTACAGTGGAGCGATCAAACGGGGTATGGCAACCCCCTAATGTACACTGGAGATATTGTGTTCGCCACATCGTGAGTAACTTCAACAAAGTGCAAAGTAGTGCAGGATGAAGAAGATGGCCTCTACAACAGCCCTAACATCACAACCCCGTAAGTTACATATTTGCATGGCAGAGTTGAAGAGTGCTAGTGTCACTCCCCTTGATTTCTTTGACACTATACCGAAGGAGCAGTGGACATTCGCACATGACGGTGGCATCGGTTTGGCATGATGACTACGATTTGAGTGAGAGTCACAATGTCGTTTTGCTAGGTGCTAGAAACCTGCCTATTGTTGGGTTGGCCGAGAAGACGTTTTATAACTGTGTGAAGTACTTTGACACATGAAGGGGTCAATCATCAGCATCTTTGGCTAGAGCAGAGGTGTATGCTGGTTGGGCAATGAAGAAACTGTAGAGATGGAGACAATCAGCCAACACTCACCATGTTACAAGATTCTAAGGGCCTAGAAAGTTGTTCGAAATCACCGCTACCTCTCTATATCATCAGCTTATGGGTTCAAGGTGGCAATCGACACACCGTTTAGCTGAGAGATGGTCATTGTACTTCCAGAAATGGCAAACTTTCAGGATTCCTTGCTCACACGTGTGCGACAACAAATGCTTTCATACACATGGACAGTACCACTCTTATGGGTCATGGCACACTTGGCAGAAGTAGCTCAATGTGTACACCTGACTCTTCGTCCCATTTGGTGATCATCACTCGTGGCCTCCATCAGGCTTTCCCATTACTCTTTCCCCGATCCATCTCGTGTGCGAGGAAAGGGAAAACCAAGCTCAACCCGTATTCGTAATGAGATGGGTCTGAAGGAGCTGAAGAAGAAGACTAGGTACACTAGGTGTGAGCAGGAGGGTCATAATAAGAGCAGATGTCCTAATAGGAGTGGTTCCTAGTGTTCGTTGTGTAGTTATTATTGATCACTTTTGTACTTAAATTTGTTTGTTCAACTTTGGTTTGTATTATTCATTGAATATTAATGCAATGTTTCTTATGTTCTAAAAGTTTCACATCTATTTTATTTGTTTTTAAATACAAGATCATAATATAGTTGAATGTTTGTTATTTAATATTCAGTTACACATGAATCCTGGTCCACCCCACTAGTTCTATACTTAGACATCAATGTAGTCATAGGTCTAGGACGGTGTGAGATGAGAATGAGTATCAGGTACTACATTGTCGCCGCTTCGAGGCTAGTTTACGACATGGCGAGCATGTGCGTTTATGATAGGATGCGTCCTTATTTAGAGGCTTCAGGGTTCTACGGGATAGCCAGTCTAGAGTTCATCTCCTTGGATTGGCACTTGATCACCACACTGGTAGAGAGATGACACAAAGAGACACATATTTTTCCACATGTCGTCAGGAGAGATCACCATCACATTAGAGGACACTGCACTGCTTACTGGGCTACCTATAGACGGACTACCAGTCACGGTAACACACATAGAGATTGGGGAGCGTTGTGCAACAATCTTCTTTGAGCTAGACCCGCAGATTTTGGACATCATAGTAGGATTAAGCTCAGTTGGCTAGGTTCTACTTTTCATTCAGTTACCTGAGGATGCGGATGAGCCGATGAGGTTACAGTCATGAGGCACACTAGAGCTTAAATATCGATGCTATTAGGTGGCACCATTTTTGTTGATCGGTCGAGGAACCAAGTCAACCTGATTTTTTACAGCTCCTACAGGAATTGATGAGGCTAGTCAGTATAGTTGGGGTTCCACCTAACTAGCATGGTTGTACCGGCAGCTGTGTCTGACGTCTGATGCTGGGGTGCTGGTCATCCTACAGGTTTAGGCGTGGGAGATATTACCTTATATAGCTCTCATTTGTCGCCCTGCCCATCACGCTGGTCCACTTCCTTCTTTTTCACTTACCCATCGTTGGCATGTTGACTTTGATGTGACCTGCCACTCTACACATGTCCTTACTCACTATAGAGAGGCCTTTGATAGGCAGACACCGCATCAGGTTAGTGTCGGTTTATTGTGTATATTGTTATCATTTCATTTCACAAACAGAGTGCCCCTAACTTTTTTTTTTCATTATTTCAGATTGTCTGGCAGCCTTATACGGAGGAGGTGTCACGGTCTCTACCTCCGTATTGTATGGCTGGTCTTCACATTCCACGATCTCGGGTGCCACTTATATGCATTCATATAGTGGAGTGACATCTCCCGGATCATGTGATGCGGCACTTTGGCGGGATTCAGTTTCCACCAGATGATCCTCACACAGACGAGGACGATGCACGAGTAGATCTCCATAACATCGACTTGAGAGGATGCATTGATTGGAACTGGACAACTCATCATTCAGAGTACATTGCCCTGTGGAACCTGCACGCTGAGATAGTAGTCGATCTTCGGTTGGATGATGCTGGTGCTGAGTACGAGGAGTGGTTCGGTTGGAACACGAGGAGGTACATAGACCGCACAAGAGCTCTGTTGGGATACATGGTGAGTAAACCTAACTTTACCATTTTTATTTCAATATCAAGATATATTATTTTGTTAAATTCATTTGTTGAATTTGGTGCAGGGGGAGACCACAAACGAGGTCATCTGAAATACCCCAAACTTAAATATAACGATTAAAAGTATTCTAATACGTATTTAAGGGCCTAATAACGCCTAAGTAATGTTGGAAGGAAAATAAATCCAAAAGAAATAAAGAAACGCTTAAAAAGCGAAAAACGCTAAATAAGCGTTAAATAACCATAGGACGTATGAGACCTCGGTTAGCGTATTATATGGATTCTAAAGGTTAGTAAGGCCTAAATAATATATGGGAACAACTCCCGAAGAAAACGGATCCAAATAATGCATTAAAACGCTAATAGAGCTTTAGCGCACGTTTTTTGAGAAACCCAAAAACGTGATTTTAAGTGGTCAAACGAACCCGTAAAAATTATAATTCATTAAATAATGATAATTAAGCATTAATGGAAGCTTAATAACCAATAAAATTAAAGAAACGAGAAAATTCCGGAAAACGGGCCCGGTTAGTGAATAGTACCAAAACCGGGTAAAATAACGGGCGTTTTTCTGTAAAAGACAAAAAATGCTCCAGCTTACATATATGTGTGGGTCGTTTTTATTAATGGAGCAGCCCCTCACACACACACACAAGTAAATAAAGAAAGGAAGAAAAAGAAAGAAAAGGAGGAAAACGTACAAAAAGGCAAAATCACCTCTCTCCTCTCATTTCCTCCTCTCTCTCTTCTTCTTTCTTTTCTCCCCACCGTCACCTTCCTCCTCCTCTCTGGTTTGCTGGCGATTTTTCTTCCCTTCCATGGCAGCTCACCTTCTCAAGCTTGCCCAAGCTTTATTAAAGCTCCAAATAAAAAACAATTACATATTTGAACTCCCCTCATCATTCTCTACACTTCCCTCTTTTCAAAATCCAAAAATGAGGAAGTTCATCTCCATGGGTTTTCCCCATTCAAAGAGGAAATAGCATCAATGGGTAGCTTGGAGTCTCCTCTCTCCATTAAGGTAAAAATCTACATGAAAAACTCATGTTTCCTTCATCTCCCTTTGTAACCGATTTTGACCCCTTGTAATGCCTTATTTTCTCTCTCTCTCTCTCTCTCTCTCTCTCTCTCTATCTCTCTCTCTCTCTATCTCTCTCTCTCTCCTCTCTCTCTCTCTCTCTCTCTCTCTCTCTCTCTCTCTCTCTCTCTCTCTCTCTCTCTCGCTCGCTCTCTCCTCTTGAGCATATCCAACCTTGCAATGGTGGTGGAATCACCTTCTTGAACCAAGGGCTAAAACCCCTCTTAAAAGCTTCAAAAGGTAAACCCTAGAAATTTTGTATTAAGCTCTTCAATGAATTAATATAAATCTAAGGGTTAGGATTTTAATTACACTTGTTTATGTGTGCTTTGGGTGATGGGAATGGAGTTTGGCAACTCCATTCCCCACATGCCGATTTGTGCAAGAAAGGGAGAAGGAGAAGAAGTGGAAAAGAAAAGAGGAAATAAGGGCTTAAGGTAAGAGCTCTTTCTTAAATACTAAGTTTTAATGCATTAGAGTAATGGGAATGGGTAAACCAATTTAAAGAACCCAAATAATGTATTAGTATTGTAATTGTGGAAGTTTGAGAATTTGTGAGCTAAGTATTTGGATTGTAGGCCTTAGAGCCAAATGATGGTGTATGTGTATTAGTATTGTTGCTTGATGAAGTATTGGTGAATTGAGATTGTTTTGATTGCTGGTAGGACCCTTGTATGGGTGTGGCTAGAATAGGAATGAATTTGGGGAGAAGTATGTATGTGGAGAAGTGATAAAAGTAGGTGAACTATGGCAAAATTTTGGTGGAAATTGTGCATTATTGGATGACTTGGTGAATGGAAGAACCAAGGTGTATATTGGGTTTAGTAGAGACGTTTAGAAACCATGGATAGGTAGTTGTAGTATGAGGATATAAGAATGAAAAATCTGTAGCAAGAGGTATTGAAATGTGTTGGAGAAACAAGGAAGAATTAGTGTGTAGGATTTAGTGAAATGAGTATTGTACTGAGTAAGGCTTGGGTTGAGCATAATGCAAATGAGGCAAAGAAAGAGCCATAGGATTAGTGGGAAGAAGAAATGAAAAATCTGTAGCATTTGTTGAAGGAGAAAACTGTAACAGTGGAGGAAAAACTGACAGTGGAGTGTGTATGTAACAGATTTGTATAGAGGTGGATTAGGTTAGTTTTGATTGCCTAATCAGGGTCAAACACCCTAGATAATATGTAGGAATATTAGGGAAGAGATTGGTAGAAGTTTGAAGTTGAAACAAGTGCAAAAACACATGTATTTTTCATTCCTGCAAGTGGTCCGGGTCTGTAAACAAGTACAGAAACTCGGACCAGTAGAAAAACTCGGCAGATTGTAATTCATAAGGAGTGGTCCGGGTTTGCAAACCAGGACCTAAACCCAGACCACCCCATTTCATACCCGTAGCCTTACCAAAACTTATGGTCCGGGTTTACAAAGGAGTACACAAACCCGGACCAGTTGGAAATTACACCCAAGACTGACCAAATGTATTGGTTCGGGTTTGTATCCCCGACACAAACCCGGACCACCCTAAAAAGTGCCCAGAAATCATTTTAAAGATAATATAAGGTAGGGTAATGATGGGTAATGATAGTATAAGATAATTAAGACCTAATTAATGATGTTTAAAGGTCATTAAGGTTGTAAACAAGCTTAGGAAATAATTATAAGTAACATAAGTAAATGATTTAAGTAACAATGAGTTAGTAAGTATAAACTGGGAAACATTAGGGAAGGTAATGAGTAAGGTTAATTGTAGATAATTAACCACCCAACTCTATGTATATGCTAGGATTCGAATAGTCGAACACCGAAGAGGAGTCGGTGAGTCCAAATCAACGGTGCAAGGTATGATTTCTTCATGCTCTGTATCCTAACCTAGTTACCCCGATTTGTGTGCTTATTTGATCACCTAAATAAGATAAATGCATGAATCGGACTATATTGCACTTGCTTAGGTTGTTCTTGATGTATATTGTCTTGAACACTAGTTTGTATAATTCATGAAATATATGAATGATGATGAAGTGTATTTGTATCTTGTAGTGTACTTGTGTATTGCATTGTACTTTGTATGGATGTGTATATGAGCAGTGTATCTATGTATGTGGCTTGTATGTGTGACTTCTACTAATTCCTAACTACCTAACTCCTAACGTAAGTATTGAGCAAATTGGAATGAGTAGAAGTCTGATATAGTTTCGGCCACGCGTGAGGATGAGGAGACACAAGAGGTTGGATCCGATTCCTGGTTCTTAAGCTGGTCCACGACCCAGACCCCTTAAATGGGTAGCATCCTGGATTAGTGAACCAAGTAAATCCCGGTGGTGGGACAGAGTAGTCCCCGGGCCAGAGGTCCCGGCGACTTGACTTGAGTAAGTAGTAAGTAAAGTAAAGTATTGTATGAGTAATGGTCTTGGCTGGTGTAAGTCATTGACCCCGAGTAAAAGAGTAATCTCCACCCGATTAACCCGGGTGGACAAACGAAGCTAACAAGTATTGTGTATTGAGTATGTAATGTGTATGTATTGCGTATGTGTATTTCGGAAGAAGGTAAGTAAGTATCGGTTGACTTGTATTGTCTTCCTTGTATGTATTGTGTTGTGTGTATGTATGTATACCTTGTGTAGTATTGTAGTATGATGTATGAAAGCATGTATGCATGTATGTATGAATAAAATGAATTGCATGTATTCGACCTAGTGGTCGGCGTACCCTCGCTAGTACACGGGGTATGCGGAAGTCATATGCAGCGAAAGCTGAGCCCCTAGGGGCAACGTTTTTAGTGTGCAGGTACCCGAAGCGGATATGATCACCGTAAGAGGCCGGTGACAGTGTAGATTGTAGAGGATGGTATTGGACTTGTAGCCTTGAGGTAGTAGTGTACCAAGGGGTACACCCTATGTAATGGAAGTATGTAGATTGTGAGAAAAGGGTAGATGTAGACTCTTAATGAGTATGTATGAAATTGAAAGAGGTATTGTAGTTTATAAGGATCTTAGTAAACTCGGTATGATATTGTAATGTATGGTATTGTAATGGAGTATTGTGTTGAATGAGAAGTTGTAATACTTGGTTGTATCTATAGTAAGGATTGTATTTGTGTAGCACTCGGGATTCCGGTCCATCAGACCGATGCTGTATGTAGTAGTAGTAGCCTTGTTAGTCACGTGGGTGGCTAACGACATTGTATCACCCACCGTTGTGTATGTAAGTATCCGCTGCGCAGGTATGTAAGTATGTTGTGATTGGACGGTAATGACGGTAATAGCGGTAGGGGTGTTTACATCATCGGCATGGTAGAGGCAATGCATGTCGATGATGCTCTCACTAGTCTACGGTTGATGAGAGATGATTATAACAACATATATACTACGTCCTCCCACGGTCACAACAGGTCCCAGCAGCTGCCCCTACAAATGAAGATGCAAATGCCCCTACGGAATAGGGTGGAAAAGAAGGTCGTGGTTCGTGTGCGTGGTCGAGCTACTGAGCCAGTAGATCATTTGGAGGTCTTCGACATCACCGCTTGCATGACCATGTCTCAGGTCGTCGATCCTACGCAGCAGCTCAACACTGGATTTGCATATTACGGGAGGAGCTCAGGCTTTCACGGGGCATCATCTTCCGATGCTGGGACTAGCTTAGACTTTGATATCACGACGCTGGATGCAGACCTAGGTTTAGCTTCTACTTCTACTTCAGGAGCACCACTTAGGTTAGGGATAAATATTCCAAAGATCGTCATGATGTAGAGGATCTTAGTGTTCGTGACCTTGATCCTACTCTCGCATCAGCAGTGAGGATCCTACACCCAATGAGCCCAGGACGTATGTACGATGTAGACGTAGATGATGTAGGTTGTTACATTTTGTAACCAACTTGATTTAGGGATTGTAACTATTGTTTATGTTTTCAATGTTATAAACTATTATCTTTGGTTTACATTTCAATTTCTTTTGTTTCTGTATATTATGTATGCGTTGAAGTGGTTTTGAGTATCACGATTGTGTGAGAGTTCATAATATGTATAGGTTGTTTGTTGTTCATTTGTGGTGTTACAACACTTGGAAATTTTTCGAAGTATGTGTTATTCAATTGTGGTGTTCCAACACTTAGAAAATTTTCCAAGTGCTGTAATTTCATATTGATCTCAATAGAAATCATCTCTTCAAGAGACGATTTCACCTGATATAGAAATAATAAGCCACACCCGAATATTAGACGAGAAATCATTTGTTGAGAAGAAGATTTCTTGAAATCATTTTTACAAGAGACAATTTCACCAAACCACGCCTTACCCTTACCCGTTATCTACTATTTAGGGTTCAACATTAGTTAAACTGAGTTTAAAGTTAGTCAAGGCCGGTTGGTTTTGTCAATACCGGTCAAAACTGTAACCCCTACCGCTAATCTCGTCATTACTGTCTAATCACCTTGTTCATCGTTAACTTCACAGTGGAAAATTTGAATACAACGCGGGGGGGGGGGGGGGGGGTGAAACAACGCCGTTAGCCACCCACGTGACTAACAAGGCCAGCACATTAACAGTACCAGCCTGATGGACTAGAATTTCCCGAGTACATATGTAAATACAAATCTCCATCCGACTCTAAATTGAGTCATATACATTCCATTTCCGAACCAAGTCAATCTAAATCAACTATACCGAGTTTAACACTTTCTCTATGCCGATAACACACTCGCTCTTACCCTAATAACACATACAATTACAAACATATTTAAATCAGCTACCCATGCTTAACCACCATCCCCGTAATACTCTCGAACGGTAATCATCTTCATAATTCCTGAAAAAGAATGGGTGGCCCCAAAGGGGCTCAGCAAGTTTGCTGGTATGGTAGAAGTGCAACCCGCTACTACCGGGCCACACTCAACTAATTCTCATCTTAACATGCGATTGATTTTATTTAAATCAAAACATGAAGTGTAATAAACATACAACATGCTCACATTCATAACAAGTATTCAGGCAAGAATACAACCAACAAGGATTTCACATCAAGTTCGTTAGACTCATTTACCTTGTTCTTAAACCTTGAGAAACCCCATCTCAAGTAATTCTCATTCTCATTATTCACTAACTTATCCATTTCAACCGGATAGTTTGACTTATCTTCTAGATCCTTAGACACTCTCGGTCCCGATCTAGTTTTCTCATTATTCTTCTCTTGAATAATTTTTAAGTTGAGCCTCATAGGCCTCCGCGCAGAGATACATATAGATCTCACTACCGGGCTTTTATAACTCAATGCGGAATTAGAAACATCCTCTCATGTCTCCTCTTCCTAACCTATGATACCCAGCTTACCTCTTTAGACGGCTAAGCTCTGCCAGTCTCACTCCAATCGGGCACCACTATGTGGCACACGGCCCCGCAGGACACCACTATGTGGCACACGGCCCTGTAACAAGGGAGTTCGACCACGGAATCAGAAACAAACGCTCTGTTGTTTCCTCTCCTTGCACGCGTGACTCAAAATCCCCCTAACCCAACTCTCGGGTTAGTAATAATACATACTCACGTATATATATATATATATATATATATATATATTAATATATATATATATATATATATATATATATATTAGTCAGCACGATCTCACTTGATGCCATCTCACAACTTTAGGAGGTTTTCCTAATTCGTTGTATACACCGATTTAAGGGTCGCCCCTACACTTCCGTTACTTAGAAGTTTTGATGTTTTCTCACATTAGGTCACACCCTCATATAGGAGGTCGACTAATCGTTATAAGGGGGTTTACTGGTCCCGTGTGTCGCTTTTCCCGTTTCGAGTAAATTTCATAAGTTGAGTTATAGTTGTTCACTAATCATAGTTCTCATGTGTTTCCCATGTTTAGTTTATTTCGTGGTTCGACTCCTTCGACGAGTCACTAACTAACCGTTATTTAATTTCAGGACGGTCCACAACACTAAGTTAGACCACACATTCAAGCAAGGATGGTTAGCACATACAACATGCATCAAGATATATATATATATATATATATATATATATATAATATCAAATGCAATAAATGTTTTCGTGCTTTTAATATCTTATTAGGTCGACACACAAAGAAAGCAACACACAGCCGAGCGCAACTCGACAGGACACAATTGCCAGAAAACCATACCTGTCACCGAGGATTACTTAACGGTCATCTCACGCTCCTAGGGTAATTCCCGAACAACTGGTTTATTTCAAATGTTTCCATTAACAACAGGCCTTACGGTATGTAAACGACAAAACTCCCGTAGTTAACCCCGTTTCCCCATTAACCTTATCTTTACTATAGTGAACTTAAGTTCTCACTTCCACAATCAACCTATCACTTGTTTATACTTCTAACGACCTTTACATTTCATCAAACAGTCTTAATTATCATCTAAAACCATTACCAATCAAATTCCCATCATTTAATGCCTTAAATACACTCATGGTTGACTTCTACACCTGTCCGGGTCTTGGTCCGGGTCCCTAGTCCTGGACCAATGCATTGAGTCGATTTTCGGAAGGAATTATGTACTGGTCTGGGACTTTGTCCCTACCCCTAGTCCTGGACCAACCCTGGGTGGAATTTCGGTTCATTTTAAGGTGCGGTCCGGGACCTTATCCAAGGGCTAGTCCCAGACCCTGCTAAAAAGCCGCTAAATTGACATTTTTCAATTGCCATTCCAACCCAAATCTTTTCCAATCATTCCATGTGTTCAAACATGTTATAACACCCTAATACTCCTTAAACCTTCTTAAATCCTTGGTTAAACCTCTCATTCAATTCTTGATCATTTCTACAAGTTTTTCCTCCAAAAATTCTACACTTTGCAACTTAGCTCCTTAATTCCTAAGTTACACTTTGCTCACCAATTCTCTAACTCCATTGTTTATCCTAAAATCATTTAGACCATAACACATCCTTCATAGGCATTTACAATTCCATTACCAAGGTTCAAACCTTATTTTCAAAGTCATGCACACTAGTTTCTTTTCTAGAAATTCCAAGACATTCATACTCCTTTTTGATACAAATTTTTACACCACCAACTTCCATCCTTAAACAAGCATTTCTAGGGTGATTAACCAACCAAATTCACCCCCTCAACTCCTAGTTAGCCTTAGGTTCTCCAAGTTCAATAAGTCACCTAAAACCACTTAATTTCTACCAAAATTTCGCCATAACCTCCCTACAAAATCCTAGCATGCCCAATTGCATATTTTCAGCACCTAAACCATTCAAACTAGCCACACACCCAATATTGGCACTAAGAACACACAATACTCATTCAAATCCCATCAAACACAATATACACACTAAACTTAAATGCTTGGCTCTTAGGCCCTTAAATCACACAAAATTAACCAATGCATTTAAACACAATCACAATTCCTCCTAAGCTCAATAAAACACTTTTTGGTTCAGATTTTGATTCATCTTTTTATTTCCCACCCCAATATTAAAGCATTTGATCATCAAGGTAGATTATTTACCTTAGTTCTCCCTTTCTTTTCCAATCTTCTCCTTTTCTCTTTCTCATTTCTCTTGACTCCAAAATTGGCCAAGGGAAAACCACTTTCCAAATTCTAAACCAACATTCAAGGATGGAATGGGACTAAGTCAAAACACTTAGACTCATGAAATAGCCCTAGAATTCAAGAAGGGAGCTTAGAGCATAAAATTAGGGCATTACCGTTGAAGCTCTAGAATGGATTTTTATCCATGAATCAAAAGAGGGATTTCAACCACCATTTGAGGCTTGGAAAATTGCTCAAAAAAGAAATAAAAATGCCACATAAAGGCTGAAATCGGCCAAGGTAAGGAAATTGAGAAAAATGAGTTTTCTTTGAATCTTCTTACCTTAAACAAAGAGGAGAGGAACTAGCTCCAGAAAATGCCATTTTCTTCTCAAATGGGGCTATACCCATGAAGTTCAACTTCATCCTTTGAAGATTTTGAAAAGAGGGAAATATGCTCTTAATGAGGGGAACACAATATGTGGTTTTATTTTCCATTTGGAGCATTAATGTGGCTAGGGCATGAGGATGAAGCATGGTAAGCCATAGGAGGGCTGAAGAAATTGCCAGCCAGGGGAGGAAGAAGAAAAAATGGTGGGGAAGATAGAGATGAAGGAGAGAGAGAAGGGGAGAGAGGAAAAGTTACTTTTGTACCTTTTTTTACTTTTTCTCCTTTTGTCTTTCTTTAGCTAATTAGTTAGCTTATTAATAAAGAAGGGAGAG
Organism: Limonium bicolor; assembly: GCA_023374045.1. Lineage (NCBI taxonomy): Eukaryota > Viridiplantae > Streptophyta > Magnoliopsida > Caryophyllales > Plumbaginaceae > Limonium > Limonium bicolor. The sequence goes on along the minus strand of CM041776.1, from coordinate 389,055,188 downwards.
TGATGAACACTCTACAAAACCACCCCCTACATGATTGGGCAGGGGCGTTTTCGTCTTTTGGTAAGAAACGCTTGTTAAATTCCCGGTTTGAGCACTATTCACTAATCGGGCCCGTTTTCCGGATTTTTCTCGTTTCTTCAATTATATGGTTCTTAAGATTCCATTAATATTTAATTATAGTTATATGGTCAAATATAATTTATACGAGTCCATTTGACCACTTAAAATCACGTTTCCGGTTTTTCTCGAAAAACATGCTTTAAAGCCTTGATTGCGTATTTAACCCACTATATGGATCCGTTTTTCTTCTGATTTGTTCCACATACCTCCTATAGTTGTTTAACACACACTTTTTACGTTTTATGCTTTTTAAGCGTTTTCTTTTTTCTTTTGGTTTTATTTTCTTTACCAATATTCTTTAGGCCCTATTAAGCCCTTAAATACTATATTAGAATAATTTAATCACCATATTTAAGTCCGGGGTATTTCACAAACAAATATTAATGTAGTTCATTTCAATCACATTCAAACAATCGGAAACAAAACTAAAGTGATTATAACATGCAAGAATAGGTCAAAAAAACATGTCAATAGACCTCTAGAGCGCCTAAAATGGGCTGAAAAGTTGAAAAACAATAAAAAAAATGCGTCCCGCTAGGGTAACCAGGTGATGCCGCCTGGTTCAAATCATCGTCACTACCGTCCTAGTAAAGCCGCCACCGTCCACGCCTCTGACAAACCGTCGCCGGAAGCCATCTGCGTCTTCGCCAGCGAGGAACCGTTCAGGCAACCCCTCCTTTTATATTGCCTGCGCAGCCGCCTGCTTCAAAATGCCTCCTTTGACGCCATTTCAAGCCGCCTGATAAGCCTCAAACTTATCATATTTTAAACGTTAGAATTATAGGAATATGATCTAAATAAGGATAAATAGCTAGTTTTTGGATGTTATCTTGCTTACAACGTTCATTATATAAATTCAAACTTATGTTTGGTATGTTTTCATGTTAGGAATAAATCTCTAATCAAAGGATGAAGTTTTGCCGGGCACGATGCCGGATGTCCGATTCACGACATCAGTATGGAGCAGCGCAGAAGATATGTCGGATGCTGTGCAGGGCATCCCTAGCCGGCACAAGCGGAAAAGTCATCCTGGTTCACCAAAAGTTTGTGGTTAATACCGAGCATTCCTAGCCGGCACATTTACCGGTGTGGTGTCGGACATCCATGTTCGGCACAAGCATCTTTTCGCTGGATTTGTCGGTTTAATTGACCACTAAAAATCAAGTAATGTTGGGTATCCCTATCCGGCATGACTTCCGGCACATGTGAAAATTGAAGTCTATAAATAGGTCGAAGGTCTATAGAACTAGGGTCTTCAACATTCTATATTCACCACTCATACTCCACAAAACACCATGCCACTTATTTCAAGGAGTTCTACGCATCCAATCCACGAGAAGAAGATTTCTTTCAGGTTCGAGGAAAATTATCACTATGTTAATTTCCTTTTCCTTTTTGTATTCTTCGTGTATTTGTATGGATGGTTGAGTAGAATCTCTGGTTGTCCTTAGTTAGGGATGAATCTTCCTTGTAAACAGATATGATCATTCAATATATTGCAAGCATTAATTAAGATTTTGTAATAGGCAAAAAAATAGTGTTGGCCACTTATTCTCTTCATTCAAAATTCTACTTAAGTTGATCAGCAAGAGTGGAATATGTTGTAGAAATCTTAATGATCTTTACCGTTGTCTACTACAATTTAGGAGATAACACTTAAGATTAGGAATTAACCTATGTAGTCCCCACTATCTTGTTCGTTTATTGGCATAACATTTGTTGGATTCGATAATAGATTGTGAGTTTCCTTTTTTCGAATCCGAAGCTGGGAAAAGTATTGACATTTTGGTCTTGCCGGATGTACTGCCGTGTGTCTGATGTTCGACACATTCAACGTCTTTGAATATGTCGTGCGTTCGTGTCCGGCATGACATCTAACCCGTCCATATTTTGGTTAATTCGAGACTTGTAATTGAACTTTGTGATCATATTTTCAATTAGGTTGATTATAATCCCGAACCTAAGATAATTCATTGTAAATAACCCATTTAGTTAGATTATTAGATAGTTATTCTAATTGGAACTAGTGTTCATTTCCCCCCTTTGTTATAACTAGGCAATTACTAAGGATTATGACTGATTTTCTATTAAGCCCCTTGAGTTTTGATACTCTTGGTCATAATTTACTTACACTTTACTCCGACCGAGATTTTTGCTACCCGTATTAGAGTTAGTAGGATTCTTTTATTTATTTTTGTATATAATTTTCCCTACTAAAATCTCTGTTAGCACACCGCTAGTGCCCGCTTCAAGTCACCTGCATCGGCGCCCATGGAGAGGGGTGGGCGTCGTTGCCCACCCGCGTTAGCGCTCGCCCTTCTTTGCCAGGGTCGATGTACGATTTCGGTACCGATTTTTTTTTCACTATTTTGCTACCTTAGGTGCTATTATGGGTCTAATTCTACTACAAATAAATCTAGAAGAAACTTGGACTCAGGCACTGGCTCCCACTCCCGCACCCGCTTCAGCTCCTAGAGAGATGTCAGAGAGAATTCTACAAAAATGAAGAGTTTTTGAGAATTTGAAATGAGATTGAGAGATAGTGGAGGATAAAGGTCTATATATAGAAAATTTTGGGAAATTGCAATTTCGTAAAGTTTTTTAGTTTCCGATTGGGTGAAGTGAAAACAAGATTGAACGTATAAGTTCAGATTTTGAAGAGTATATATTTAAGTTTGGAATATTATGAATATTTCTATTTACAAAATTTTTTACATTTCGAGTTAGGTCATACACATGATGGTGAGTTTCTTATCACATTTCTAGATTTATTAACCAAGAAACTCTCATCTCTACATATAAGATTTGCTTAGCATTCTCTCTCATCTCCCCTACTTTTTTTTTTTAACTTTTATTAAGACTTCATATTTTTTTGTTATAGTTGGGGTGTTGCGCGGATCATATTGATTTCCAAGATAAATAATACACCACTGCAGTACTTTAGATTTCTTAGTGACACTTAATAGTGGAATCACACAATGCTCCCCTGGGATCAGCTGTACACCGAATCCAGCCATGCGTGCCACAGAGCACCTTGTTGATACAGATTCGGAAGCAAACAAAAACCCCCTAAAGCCGCCATAATTCTGTACTTTCACCATCAGTCGACTTCGTTCCTCGAATTGCACTGTCTCTAATCTCCGGTTCGGCGGACATTATCATTCGATAATCCGCAATGGTGAGAGTGTTTCGGCCTTCGTTGCCTCGAATGCTGCGATGACCCAAGTGCGCCGAGAGGTGACATGAATCATCATGAATCCGCAATGGGAGAGTGTTGCCGCCTTCACTGTTTGGTGGAAAGGTTGAGGATAATCATGTTTTGGGATAGTTTGATTCAGAGGAAGATAGCTTCTCTTCTGCGTCCATGGCTGGTAGAGGAGCCTGATTGGAAGGTGAAAATAGGGGTCATCCATTCCATCTTCGTCGCAAGGAACCTCACCTTCCGCAATTCAGTTTTGAACGAGTTGCTGGACGACGGATTTTGCCTTGTCGTCAAAGATGTGACCGTGGAAGAGGTAAGTGTTAGAGTTGCTCACTGGTCTTCGACAGCCTTTGCTGTTGATGTTCGCGGAGTTCGGGTCACTGTATCTGCCAAGTAAATCTCTCTCTCTCTCTCTCTCTCTCTCTCTCTCTCTCTCTCTCTCTCTCTCTCTCTCTCTCTCTCTCTCTCTCTCTCTCTCCTCTCTCCGTTCTGTCCCTTCCACCTGCGTTTGCGCGCGCATTTTGTGTACGCGTTAGTTTGCTTGGTTGATGATTTTGTTTATCATTTAATTTGATCTTCACTTGGCGATCATCTTGCTTGTTGAAGGGAAAGAGATGATGTAAGAGCTTCCAGTAACAGAACCGCTTCAACCGATTCCTGCATAAGGAACAAGAAGAAGCTTCTGGCAAAAATTGATCCCGAGGTGCCTTCTTGTTTCCTCTTTTGCTCATCCTCACTGTAGATTATTTTATTTGGATGGAGTGCATTGGTCTTACGCTTACGGATCTTAATCAAGCCGGAGGGGGAGAACTATGAACTTCCTGACTACTCTCAGTTATACATTGAAGTGAGCACCTTGTCAACGGGTTTTCTAGCTAGTCCAGCATCAGAAGGACAAGCAACCAGAGCAAGCTTTCGTAAAACGCACAGGCCAATATTTAGCTCAAGAAGTTGAAAGCAGCTCCTACCTCCGTCGCACTTATAATGTCCTGTTTCCTTTATGACGCCCTTTTCCACTCAACATTTAACATACAAGAATAAGTTCACAAATCTAATTTTTGTAATAGCTTCCTTACTTGATTAACTATATATTGTGTCTAATCTTATATATATATATTGAATTAAACAACATAACCAAATAACAACACAGTTTCACATCTGCTCCATCCGTCCTCTTTGTCTTCCCTTCTCATAACTCTTTCTTAGTTTCTTTAATCTCTTCTGGCCATTCCATCTTCAAGTTTGTTTCTTACGTAGTACCTATCTCTCATGGAAACTGCTTGCATCCGTGTAGCTTTGGAGAACCTCACACCTGGTTTAGATTCCACACGTATTGTCTTCATTAGTCGTCTTGATTGTGAACTACATCTTTGTTATTTCTTTTGTTTGTTTTACTTTTGGAACCAGTTTCAAGCTGAGGAACTCCCTGAGTATTTCATTCGTGTTCCTGGTTCTGTGTATCTTCTGCAGTTTGCCTGTCTGTTGCCTTCACCTATGTGTTTGTTCTTTTCTTTTGAGCGGTTTGATGATTAATGTGACTGAATTGTTGTAGATGAAGTTATTGGCTTCACATAATGATGTGTTCTTAAGCGGCTGTATTATAAATTTCAGGGTAGCGCTTTTCATGAAAATATGGAGAAGTTAATCGCTCTCACTCCATCAAGAAGTCGGCTGAAGACTTCTTTAGTGAATCTGATATTGAGAAAAAGCTGCTTAGTTGTGCATGACGTACACCTTAAAGTGAAACTCCCCTTCTTAGATGAAGAACTTGTATTAGTTGGGGATATTGTGGGGCTTAAGGCTGAATGCCAACATGTTAGACATGGTTGCCTTTCTGCAGATTTGATTGCTTCTCTTTTTCAACCTGTGAGAGACAGTTCAATCGAAATTGCTGCTACAGCTATTGAAATTAGAATAGAGGGAAAAGATCTGTTTAGATCCGTTTTCTCTTCTATGGAGCCTTGCATTGGCATCTGGTTGAAAGATCTTTGTATCCTTGACCTCATGCTTTTCTCTTCAGAAATCATATTTCAGTTTTCTCCCACTGAGATCCATATATTGACAAAAATCAGTAATTTGAATCCAGTTGTATCATCGCATAGCAGAAGTGGTCACAAACTATGGCAACTGGCTAGGAGCAGAGTACTCCAAAATATGTTCTCTAGAAGATATGTACTGTATCAAGTGGTGAATGCTGCATTACTTAGTGTACGTCTTGTGAAAGTCTATCAGTGTTTTCTCATGCTTGTTGGATGCCGAGCAGACGAGTTATCTCAAAGAGTGGTCATTAAGATGGCACAAAGAGGTAAATTCTTTAGATCAGCTAACAAACAGTGGACATTGATCTGTCAAATAGAGAAGGAGCTACACCAGAGGCCATAGCTTGGGCCAGACGTGTGGCTCGCAGTAGATTGATGTTAGGATCTGAGACAACAGAGGGTAGTTCCATGCTACCTGGCCTGTGCCAGCACTTCCACAAATTATTTTTTATACTGTTAGTATCTTGGAGGTGGATATTCAAAATTTTGGAATATCTCTTAGCTATTTTCTTACAAAAGCAATCAGATGATACAAGATTGATGGGCCATGCTTCGGGAGAAGATTATACCTTTCTGAGTCGCACCAGTTTAAATCTCTGTAATGTCTCAATAGCTGTTCTTCCCTTAGATCCTTTTCAGTTCCCTTATCCTGGAAAAACTACAAATCAAAAGATCTCACATTTTGATTTACAATCGTTCTATCTTAGAGTGAAAGGAATACTCTTTGTGTATGTGGATGGAATCTGTGAACGACATGTATCCTGTTCTTTCGGGCTCCTCCAAGTGGCATCTACCCCTGCATTTGAGGATTCAGGCAACCCTGCTGGTTTCACAAGAAAGTCTATTGCTCCTGAAGAATTCTGGAGAGGGAGGTCTGGTAACTCGAGAGATATTGCTTGGGGCCAATCAGCACCCATATTTTTCTGTCCTAAAGCAAGTGACATGAGGCATGAAGATGGAGATGGAAGTAATGATGTACCATTTCTAGAGAAAAGATCTGATGAGATGAAGTCATCGTGGAGACAATTATGTTCAAGATTTCAGGAAAATGACTTGCTAATTAGTGGGTATCCTTTCCTTTTTTTCGACAGTCATAGTTTCTGGGTAGTACTCCTGGGATCAGTTGTCCAGGCTCCGGGACTTGGAAATGCAGTCTAGGAATTGGAAAGTTAAATTTTTCTTTCAAATACTTGGAATTGTTATCAGCAGCTGTGATTTTAAGGCAGATGCAAAATTTCCTTCACCGGCCTAGCGGTGGTGGAAGCAATACAGTACTTGTAAATTCCTTGCTGGCTGATCAACATTTCAAAAGAATTCAGCACCCTGATAGATCCAACTATGATGTTGAAAAAGTGAAAATGATTCTATTGAACTTACTTCCTGAATATACTATTGAACTTGATGTTCTTATTGCTGGCCCCCATGTCAACTTATTGGGCTTGAATGGGGAAGATATTAGCAGTGATGCTGATCAAGAAAGCTTTGATATGGTCTTTGATTTCCACAACATTAGTATTGTTGTGAAACCAGATTTGGAGATATTAAACACAGAAGATAATTGTATTGATATGGACAGTCTCATATTGGAAGATTCGGGGGAATTATCTAATTCTGGATTAGATCAAGTCAAGTATGTTTCCAGAGGGAAGTTCTCTCTTGGTTACAACTTAAAGTTTGATGGTCTTAGTGTATATATTATGAGTTCTAAGGAGGATCAGAAGATCCAAGTGCTGCTACTGAAGCCTGTTTCTATGCTGATGTCATCTCTAAGGTTTGTTTGCTTATTCTTGTTTCTCCTTTATTGGGCCAAGTTGCTATAAATATAATACTGTTTTTCCTGCAGTTTTTTGCCATACTTTGCTACTTTATATCATGGAAATGATGAAGGATTAAAATAATTATTTGAATGAAATATCAGTTTAGACTCAGGGATGCTGTATCATTGTTCTGGACTCATCATGTGGTTTATAAGTATAATATTCTCTGTATGAACAAAAGTTATGCTTTTCTAGTGTCTTCCGTCTTCTCTTTGCGATGTACATATTGGAAGATGAACACTCATTTACTTATCTGATTATAGAAGTATATTCGAGTAACAATGCTAAATGTGGTTCCTCGATTTTGTCATTCAGTTTTTGTGATTGTAATATTGCAGGGAATACGCTTACTTCTTTGGTGCTTCTACAGTTGTACTTTCAGCTGCCTCGAGAGTTTGTTCAGACGGTGCTTTTGTTTATTTTTGTGTAGATGAATTGTCTATGGCCTTACAGGTATGTCTTCACCAAAAGTTTGTTCTGACGATGGTTCTGACTTCATGTATCAGGGGTGTTGTTTTTTTGTTTTTTGTGTAAGGTTAAGGTTGCTGCCACTGAGCAGTTTTTTGGAGTTCTTGTATTTGTACCTCTATTGGCCAATATCTACAAATAACAAGTTCTCCTTGCCCTATGGTAGGACAGGAGACAGTACAAATAGCTGTATGTCTAAATTCTGTGAATTACTGTATGAAGTTTCCTATTCGATCATTCTTTCACATGTTGCTAGTACCTTGAAGCTAGGTAATCTTATATGGGTGTTTTTGTCTTGTGGTCCCTGACAAACGTATGGAAGCAGTATCAGGATTGGATATCTTAGGGTTTCTTCTATCATGCAGGTTTTCCAAAGGCTTTATATTTCAGCAGTGACATACACTTTCGGAACCTCTAATGCTAACACAACTATTGGCGATTCTGCATCCACCAGACAGAATTATTCAGATCTAAGCCAGAGACTGAGGATCAAAAAAGCAATGGCGATGAAGGGGATGGTAGGGAATCAGTATCTGCTAGAATTATGGTCACTGGTGCTTTTCAAGTTAAACCTTTACACGTTTTGCTTCACGGATCAGAAAGCAGCAATCAAGGCAATTTGCTGCTCAGTCCTAGTGCTTCCTATAGTAGGAATCTTTTTGTACAAGAGTTTCCTTGCACTGGAATTTGGCTTTCTACTTCTAAATATCTGGAGAGTTATCATTAGTCAAAGACAAGGCCAAGATGGATGTTGCTTTGTCTGGATTTCGAGCTGCCATATTCCAGTTCAAGAATGATGATAAAAGCCAGGGTCAATTTCAGGATGAGAAAAGTGTTCTGCTGGCTCTTGATTGCTTGTATGAAATTTCTCTTTCTAACTGCGAAGTTTTCTTTGCTGGTGGTTTCCTCGAGGATTTATCTTTAGCTGACACTGGAGAAGCTTCGGGTAGACTTAATAGATCTATGGTTAATTGTGACCAAACAAGAGGTAGTCCAATTTCCAGATCTTTTCTGGAAAAGGAAAACCGGTCAACTATGCCAAATCTAGCTACAGCTCAGTGGTTACTCATCAATGTAACTTTTGACTTGATTTTCATGGGGAGCAGCTGTGTGAAGAACTCATTTGTTGGTTCATATCCAACCACCGTCTTCTTCTCCATTTCTGAAGGTGGAGATTTTCAGATATTCTGTTTCAGAATCCAGGTTATGATATATTTGTTTTCATCATCACTTCCTGTTTGTCATTATTTATTTATCAGTTCAGTAGTGACTTGTCCTGAGTGCATTAGTTTACCATGTAAATGGGCACATGACATTTTGGAGCTGGTTGGTCTTGGCATTTTCTGATGTTGTCAATACTTGATGCTATTGGACAGGATTGTTGTATAATTATTGAGCCAACTGTTCTGGCCACAGCGGTATGGTGCTTTAGGTCTTACCATAATCGCATTAAGAATCTTTTCATTGTTGGAAAGTATGAAACCAATTACAACACGAAGTCGGCAGAACTTTGTGGAAGCTGTGTATCAGCTGAATATTGTGCGGAAGGAATAGCATCTGATTTCTCATGTAGATTCTCCTTTGAGAGATGGAAAAGTGGAAATTTGGCTGTAGATTCCTCTCACCTATCTATCATTTTGCTATCCTTTGACAAAAATTTTGGGTAGGTTACTAATTTCCTTTCATTTTTTAGCTCTAAACTCACCGAATGCATGTTAAATCTTATGTCTTTTTTTACTCGCAGGTAGGGTTCAGAAAACTGACAGGGAAGGTTGATTTATGTTTGAATATATGGCCAGAAATGAAAGGAAAAAAATCTTGTTTAACATGCCTGCGCTGCAAGTCCTATCTGAAGTAAGGAATGTAAACAGGGAAACAAAGGATTTTAGGAACCAAAGTCCTAAACTTTCTTCCAGGTTATCGAGTCATTTATCATTGGATTACACAGATAGTGATTTTTTTTTCGACTGTCCCTGATCATGCAAGCTCCTCTTCTCCTGTTTTTTGGACTAAAACCTCACCGGAGGATTCAGTTAACCACATCTCTGAAGAAATCAAAGGAAACTGCATCTTGAAAAGATTGTCTGCTCTTGTCTCTGCCCAGAAGCTTGAAGGATGTGATAATTGTCACGGTGACTTTAATCAAGGATGGGATGGTAGTGGTTCTCTTTCTGGTTTTGACATAAATTTATCACTCTCAGAAATCCAGGCAAGTATCATTTCACAAGTTTCACTGTAGGAACTTGATTGCATAAAAAATTTATGCAATCTAAGCAAATTCAACTGTATCTTGTTTGAGACCATTCTTTACTCAGGCTGCTCTAGTTAGTGGAACTGATGCCAGTCCTCAATTTTATTATTTCATTGATTCAGATGATTATGGAGGCATTCGAATTTTAGCAGAAGTTCTCAGTATGGGGATGTCCGACAATGTAAAAAAAAAGCAGCTACTGTCATCTACTCCTGAATCCGAGAATGAGGCAGAAGCATTTGTCCCTGACGGTAATCAACATAACTTGCATTTCACAATTCCTTTTTGCGCACTCGTTTCTTGGTCATTGAATTGGTCTCCAAGAACAATTTTCTTTTCAGGATCAATTGTTGCTATCCAAGATGTTCACCATCACATGTATATAACTGTTGTAAATGAAGAGAACAAGTATCGTTTGGTTGGTTCAATCCATTATTCTCTTCTAGGTGAAAAGGCTCTTTTCCGGGTAAGAAATTTCCCATTAATGCTTTAATTACTTTCTTATGGTGGAACTGCTGTTTCTGCTGCTACTTACACTATGATGCAACCTTTCTTTGAAGAATTTAGTAAATCATCTCTAACAAAAATGATGTTAATTTTTTTTTTGGCTGTCAAAAATTAAAATAACAATTATTACTTGGCTGTTAGTTCCGCAGTGTTAATGTTCAGTTGCCTCTTGGAGCATGGAAACTTAGTTTTTGTAGAAATGCTAGAACTATGATGGAAGAATTATTGAAATTGCTGCAAAAAAGAAGGAAAGACTGGTTATCTAGATTAGAAGCGCTACAATTGGTTCCTGTGTATACCAGATTTAGAGGATGCGTAATGAAGCTCTTGTAGTGAATCTCTTTTTAATTAGGGAAAATTCACGAGATACCCCTGTTTTCTTTCGTAATTCACAATATACCCTGTGGTTTTAGTAATTCAACTTTAAACATGCTTAAATGTTGTCCAAAATTGATGAAACTTTACATGGACGATGCAAAAGTGTTATATTTTGGTCCATCAAATTTGAAGTTTTTTAAGCTCACATGTGAATTTTCCCTTTTAATTAAGGAAGGGTTACTTATCATTTCCTATTATTGTATTGAAGAACACTAGTATTAATTTGAGATGAAATGGGCTTCTGCTGTTAGAATGAACAGGGCATGCAGACTCTCTGTAACAAATTTTACTTCTTTGATGTTTGCAATAGTTTTGAGTTGAGGTTAATATCTTTGAGTTGAGGTTGCAAAATCTTCTTGCGAGCATCAAGTCAACCTTGAGGGGATGATAGACTCTGGTTTGACTGAAATTAAACTTGCTTCCTCTCTCTCTCTACTGCCTTTTTTCTAACTGAAGGTAAGGAAGTGATTGCCATTGTTATTTTTCTTCCATATTCTTTCATTAATCCCTGAGATTATTGATGTATTTCTGAGGGTACCCCTTTTGTGCTTATTTTGTAATTTTTATTGGACTATTGTAGTTGATATATCTATCCACACACTGCAACTTTTCATGACTAGGTAAAAATTAAGAAACAAAGAAGATGGAACTTCCAATCTTCATGGTTCACCTTAGAGTCGTTGTATGCAAGAAATGAAAGGGAGGAACCACTGCGGTTGGACTACTGTTCGGGTTCAGGTTTTGTTGGCATTTCAAGCACCACAGACAGTGATGGTGCTCTTGGAATTTGTCTCCTGTGATCCTGAAAGCTCTGACAGTGATATCAATTTGGAGCCTTTTTCTCAGTTGTGTAGAAACACCTTTCACCTTGTGAACAAAAAAAATGATTGTGGTGTTGCTCTTGTTGATGGGATTCCTGAATTTGTGAGAAAGCCTGGACACCCGTTCAAGCTTAAGAGAGTTCGTAGCTCTGCTCTAGCTCGTGACACAGCAATGTTAGACACACAACCTGAGGGAACACATGGATCATATTTCCTGAAAGGCTCAATATACAGTCCAGGAGCTGTTCCTTGCATTCGTTTAACAGTTGACTATGCTACTGTGACCATCGTCCACGAGCTTTCTAATCCAATCAATAGGTTTTCTCTCCTTCAAGGATGCATCAAGAATCTTGATGTTGCTGTTCAGATTTTACCTCATATAATAAGGGTGATGAGCACATCGACTTCTCTCATAAACTACTTTGACACTCACACTATCCACTGGTAGGTATTTGAAGGAGTCTATTTAGAAGAGGTTTTTTTTTTGGTTTTAACATCCACCAATATTGAACACTGCTTGCTTATGTCTACCTTTTGCACTGCTGATGTTGGTATGTCTACTTATAGGAGGGAGCTTGTACACCAATGGAAACAAGTTTTTTCTATCGAATGAAGTTTTGTTCTCTAGATGTGGAAACATCTGATCATGGGGCACCTGCTTCCTCCATGTTGGGATGAAGAGGGTAAGAAAACATGAAGCCGTAGGACCTCACAACATTTTCCATCACATATGCATTAAATGTTTGTCCTCTTTTCTGGCAAATGAGCAGGTCGATATCTCACTGACGGAGCTTTCATTGGATATCCTACTCTATATTATTGGAAACCTTGATCTTGCTGGTCCTTTCGCCGTAAAAAGCTCATCAATAATGGCCAACCACTGCAGGGTTTGAATTTGCAATCTTGTGTTCCTTATGCGTTATGAATCTCTTCTGTTTGGTAAAGATGGACTCTTGGGGTTGCAGGTTGAAAATAAATCAGGGGTAAATCTACATTGTCACTTTGATGATTCTCAAGATGCAAGAGTGAGCAGGAAACAGTCTGTTTTATTCTTTCCAAGGTGCTCTGTTACCTGCCATTATCTTGCATTTTTCTTCTTCGGATCTCATGTAAGAAATTGTTGGGCATTCTTTTAATTGTAGTACTATCCGCAGTCACTTTTTTACATATTCATTGTCACTTTATAGCTGACTGTTGGCTACGAGCTGTGTAACTGACAACCACCCATGGGCTCTGTAGCCGATAGCTGGCTATGGCAGGCCTAGCCGTCCAGCAGCTGTATGTGCCTCAGCCGTTGGTCAGCTGCAGAGCCTGTAACCCGCAGTCGGCTACAGAGCTTGTAGTTGGCAGTCAATGTCTTTTAAGTTTTTCTAACCATTTTTTCCTGTTTTAATTTTGACAATTGCAAATAAATTTTTACAAATTATGGTTCGATAAAAGTTTACAATTATTCTATTACTTTTTTCTTAATTTTCGACTTAATTTGAGTGATTCCGAGTAGTAATTAGTTGACCTTTTCGTTTGAAAGTCGCAATTCTTAATAAAATGGTGGGTGACGATTATTTGTGGTGAACGGAGAACACAACCATTTGTTGACAAGATATTCACAAGGGAAATACATCGCATTAGATCTTGGTGGTCCATCGCAGCCAAGCACTTTTTTTATTTTAATTTTTTAAATAATGAATATATTTCAAACATCAATTTCAAACACTTTTTTCATATTATGCATTAACATTATATCAAACATATAATTTAAACATAATTTAACATTGTTCATTTACATTCGTAGGGGTCTCTTTTTGTGATTCAAGATCTACCTTTATAGTCTGTCAATTTGTTTGTCGGACATTGTTTTGTGATTCATTATATACCCCTTACAATGTGTCAATTTGTTTGATAAGGTTTCACAATTTGTGGTTTAGGTTTAGTGACCCTAAACTATATATTTCAAACCCTAAAATAAACCTTTGACGCTTTAGCGTTCCTAGGGTATACTTTTCTCCCCACCCTCTTGGTCATCTTATTGTTATTCATTATATAGCCTTATAATGTGGCAATTTATTCAGCATATTTCTAGGGTTTATGGTCGTTACTCATTAGACCCTAAACCCTTTACTTCAAACATTAAAATAATGGTTTACCATTCTGGGATTCGACAATTTCCCAAATTTTTAGGGTATCTTTTTGTGTTTCCTTATATCCTAGAATAAGGGTATGACCATTCCGCAATCGGCGGTTTAGCATTCTAGGGTATGACCATTCCCCACTACTATATTCTGTAATATTAGTGTTCCTTCTCATGATTTCTCGATAGTTCCTTTGCAGGCTTTCTTTGTTTATAAATGAAATAAGGTCTAATGTGAAATATGTTTTTAAATGAAAAATAAAAGAGTTTACAGCTATATACTACCCGACTTTAAATTGATTGCCATTAGAATTTAGATTAAGAAAAGTAATTCGACGTCAAGGCTATAAATTGTATATCTTTTGCATACATGTTATTCGGTTGAATTGGTATGTTTTTTATTGACTTGAAATAAAAAGGAAACATAGCTAAAAAAGGAAAAGGTTTACATGTAGAGACAACTCTGAATATTACACATGTACAAATAAATCTGGGTGTGATTTGGGATGATTGCAACTCTATTTTTTGGTCTGTAAAATGTAAATTCGCTTTACACAATGAAAAATAGATTCTGAGTTAGAGTTCCTATAGATGATTAAGATTGAATCTGACGTTGATGGAAATGTTCCTTCCGTCGTAATAAACCAGGTGGGTAACTTATATGGAAGTAGAAGTATTGTTATTTGGTGATTATTAGATATTTATATATTAGACAGATGTATCTATTTCCTTGGCCGTCCACACTCCCAACATTATCTATCTTCACTCTTCTGATCTTCCTTCCAAGACAGTTTTATCTACTTGTACCAGTGTATGCTTTAATAACATAAGAAATTTCTTTCCGTTTCTCTTCAATTTTTAATTTTATTTTATTTTGTATGTCATATCTTTTCCAATTCCATTCCAGTTTACTAGTTCATTGCTCCGTATTTTGACTGTTGATGGAAGTCATATGTCATGTTTAGGCAAGTGATAGATCAGCCATGGAGGCATCATATGTGTCATTTAAGCTTGAAAATGTTGGATTGCTGTCAACTTCTGTCAAGCTTCCACTTTATGAGACTCAGACTTGTGCATGGAGAACACGTATTGTGTCCCCTCAAGGTTTGTATATCTATTATGTCATTTGAAGACTAGTGATTAGCTCAACTTCTGATGATGGTGGCTGCCTGTTGTGTTATTGGTAGTTGCATTATGTTTTGATTTTGAGTTGTGTTATGAATACTTCCCTGAAGCGTAGTCCTTGTTTCTTTTCTTTCCCCTGCATAAACAGATTCTCGAACTCATCCTGGGCCATTTATCGTGTGTGACATTTCAAAGACTGTTGAGGTGTGACCTCAAATTTTGTTTCTTTCATGACAGGGAAAAGAACAATTAAGCTATTGTGTTAATGTTTTGCCATATCTTGACACCTTTAGGAGGGTTTGTCCGTCGTGGTCTCTCCTTTACTTAGAATACACAATGAGACTGAATTTCCAATAGAGCTACATTTTCAACGACCCGAGCAAGCAGAATCCGAGTATGCATCCCTCTGTCTCGAGAGTGGAAATACGATTGATGACTGTATGGCTGCATTTGACGCCATAAATTTATCAGGCACCAAAAAGAAGGCATTGATGTCAATTGCTGTTGGTAAGAATTACTGTTTTCAAGCTTAAGTAATACTTAATGATGCATCTATTTAGCATTAGAGAATGCTTTTGTAATAACTGAAATATTTTCTTTTTTGTTTATGTGTCAGTATTTGCTTTTTCCGTACAATGTATCTGCAAAGTGTGAATCATCTATATGCTTGTCCTTTTTGTCTAATTGTACTAGCAAAAATAGTGAGCTAAGATGACTCTTTCTGGAATGGTATAGGCCGCTTGTCTTCTTGAGTATGTAATATTCCTAGTCTTGTCTTTTTATACCTTATGACTTTTCCAAGGTTGGCTTAATAATAGTTTAAAAGAGTTGGTTTGATTGGAATCAATAAATTGTTTGTCACTCTGACATTGGCTTGTGCGTGACGTGTGTATGTGATACAAAAGCCAAAGCAAGACCTCTGTTTGAAAGTTGTCCTTTGTTTGCAGGTAACTTTTTGTTCGCCTTTAGACCAGACCTAAAAGGGAAGTACAGCTCCGACAGTAACTTCTCAATCGACATGTCAGACAATATCAATGGTAGCAAGGCTATTCGTCTTTCTGGCATAATTGAGAAACTAAGTTATAAAGTTCGAAGGGCTTTCACTGCAGAATCTAGCAAGTGCTCATTCAGTGTTGCTTGCTGCTCAGTGAGGTCTGGGAAGGTTCATGTGACTGATATGCACTTTCTGGTTCAAAGCATTGAAAGAAAAGTACCTGTTTTGAATCCCAATATTCAAGGTGAAGCTAAGGATTCTCTGGTTGCTTTGCGAGAGCAAAAGGAGATTTTTTTACTTCCTACTGTTCGGGTCTCTAATTTGCTGCAGCTGGATGTGCATGTATACCTCACTGAATCAGGCAAGTGAAAAATCTTAAGCAAACTATCTTATGTTTTGTTCTTTTCCTGCTCCAATAAATGCATCCCTTCTGATCTACATCGGACAGAAGGTGTTAGCTGCATTGGTAACCAGGCAACAGTACCCTCTGGATCAACTGTAGAGCTCTATGCTAATCCTGCAACTATCTGTTTCACTGTTACTTTGACAACCATTAACTCAAGCTGCAAACCAGTCAAAAGTGGTGATTGGATCAAGAAGTTGAATAAGCAAAAGGATGGAATCCAATTCTTAGATGTGGACCTTGAATTTTGTAGCAAAAAGTATTTTGCTTCCTTAAGATTGAATCGCGGTGATAGAGGTACATTGGAGGTAATGAGACTTGAATTTTTTTCTTTTATATGCATGACTTCTTTTTTTGATAGTTTGGCCATATAGCTATATTGTTTAGCGTCTAGGGATGGTAGAATGAATACCAGCTACAAAAAACCCATACCTTGAAAGACAATAACAAATTGGGTACAAGCCGATCCTACCTACATGATCAAACATCTCTACCCAGAACTCTAATGTGCCCACTTAGTTTCCATCACTCCCGCAAGCACCAAGTAAAAACAAGCAACGCGTAATATAAATACCATCATCCTTAGGATAACCACAACTAGCTAAGAATATGAAAACAGTACAACAAACAAAAACGATCCAAGATACTCTCAATCAACCTTGGACTTTTGGAACTCGCAGCTCTGTTCCATTATAGTACCCTCGGGAGCATTTTGCTCTATCTGGGTCTCCTTTTCCTTTCTATTCCCCCCTTCCATTTCTTGTACATTTAGGTTAGCATGGACCTCTATTTCATGCCATTCTATCCCTCTTACACCTCACACATTTGGGTAAAATTCTCTTTTCCTTCTTTGTCACTTCCTTGAGGGATGCACCTTGACTACCTCTCCTGTTGATCGAATGCTATGGACAGCCTCCATCAATATTCTTGCTTCTTTCACTACTACATTTTGGAAGAATAGTATTCCTTCTCATGATGTCTCGATAGTTCCATGCTCCTCATCGCTTGAGATTCTATACACTCACTTGCCCTGTTATTGTGGAGGACACTTGTCTTCCTGTGCCTTGCTTTGAACATTTGGGTTAATACCTGCTTCAACTGGTGTATGAGACCTGTTATTCACTCCTAAGTAGTAGTTCAGACTTTGTAGCCTCTTTTTCTCACTTGTTATTTTTAGTTAAAAAGGCTAATTTATTTGTCATTCAGAGACTGAATTGACTATTTTGTGTTCACAGGCTGTCATTTATACATCATATACCCTAAAGAATGAGACTGAATTTCCTTTGTTCTGCTTCACGCCAAGTCAGAAACCTAAATCAAGGTTGTGACCTTCTGGCTGATGTCATTTATAAATATCATCGGATAATGTATTTAGTGCTGTATGTTCATCTGTTGTAGACAATGGTTGTGATCATTTTCAGGGATGAAATTGAGAATTATGGAGCTGATATGCCACCTTATCTTGGATGTTTCATGCCACCAAAATCAATCAGATCTTGGTTCATGAAGTAAGATATGTATTTTAAAGACATTGATTTGCTACTATATGAAATTATCTTACTTTTAGCAGGGAAGTTCATATACTGAAGATAATATTTTTGTTGAAGATAGAACTACTGTGTAATGCAACTCCAATACTGTTTTTTATAACTTTTGTGTACCAGGTCTAATAAATTATGCCTAAAGCTACTGGACCAAGTAGCTCCCGAGTCCATTATAGATTTAAATTCCCTGTCTGGCCTCACGGAGATAAGCTTGTTTAAAGAAGCTGGACATGGATTGAAGCATCTTATTAAATTGGGAGTTTCGGTAGGACCTTTGCGAACTGAGATGTCTTTCCCTTCGCAAATTGTGTCAATGGTTCCACGATATTTTGTCTCTAACGACACCGATGAAAAGATTTTTGTGAGACAATGTTATTTAGAGGTATACTTCTCCAATATACGTACCTTTTTATTTTTCAGGAGTGGGGTTGGTAGGGATTGTGATTTGCTTCTGTTGCATCTATCTGAGCATTGACTTTTTTGGGGGTGCTTTTTGGTTGTTTAAGGATGATCTAGAAGGCTCTTCCATCGCTAGCAAACAGAGGATCTCGTTACTTCTTACTGATGTGTCCAGGAATAGAAGGCAGATCGGTGTATTTGAAAAGTTATTTTGGAAGCATAGAGTTGCTAATGATGATTCATCAATGTTCGTTCAATTCAAAATTGATCATTGGGGATCAGTATGGTCAGGTCCGGTTTGTGTGTCTTCATTGGGACGCTTTTTTGTGAAGTTCAAAAGCTCTTCTGAACCCGATCATCCACAATCAAATGTGTCGAGGTCAGAAAAGAGTGCATGGGAATTTGCTGCTGTCCATGTAGTAGAAGAAGCTTCTTCCCTTGTTCTGCACTTCACTAGAACTTCAGATGAAAAACTGCCTTACAGAATTGAAAATCATTTAAGTGAAGCCTTTATTACTTACTACCAAAAGGTTTTCTTCTTTTCATTTCTGATTCAATCAGTATTTCCTTTCAATATTGATCAATTATTGTTTTCCCTAATTATGGAGGGTTTAGCAGGATACGTATGAGCCGGAGATCCTTGCACCTGGTGGTAGTGTAGGCTATGCGTGGGATGACTTGACATGTCCGCACAAGCTTGTTGTAAGGATCAATGGTATGTGCTTCTTCCCGGCTCAGTCAAATATTGACATTTTCTGGGAAAAGCGTCATTCGCTGAATTTGAGTGGCTGAGAGAGGACACTCTTGCTGTCAATATACTTCAGTGCGTGAGCTGATTTATAATTATCCTGTTTGAGATTTTAATAGTACTGAGGATAAAAATGAGTTTCACTGGGATCAACGTAGTAGATTGTCTTATTGCATGATTCTATTAATGTTAGCTGAAATTGTACATAATTATACTCTAGCTGTCAATATACTTCCGTACGTGAGCTGATTTATAATTATCCTGTTTGACACTTTAATAGTACTGAGGATGAAAATGAATTTCACTGGAATTAACGTGGTAGATTGTCTGATTGCATGATTCTATTAATGTTAGCTGAAATTGTACATAATTATACGGGTTTTTTTTTTCGGCAATACGCTATTCATACATTCACGATCGACATGAAGGCATTTCTGTTCCCAGTAACTGAATAAGGTGCTCTTTTACATTGTGATTCCCATTGACCATCTTTGCTTAGGTGCCGACGCTTTTCGTGAAATCAACTTGGATAAGCTGCGGGGTTGGAGGCCTTTCATAGAGCAAGAAATTATAGAGGACTAGAGCATTCCTATCCTCTAGGTAGTCGAACTGAAGACCTTAGGCTAATCAATCAAGATCAAACGACTACCATAGATTTGGTAAAGATTGGCTATGAACTATACACGGATGGTCCAACTAGAGTTCTACGAATCTGTCGTTCTCCTGATACCCTTTCTGGGAGAAGGGTTTCACGATCAAGTACGAAGATTCAGTTGAGAGTTTCAAGTTTCACCATACAACTTCTTGAACCAAGAGTTGAAGTAAGTTCTAAACATTATTTTTATCCTCGAATGCTTGTATATATTGGAATATTTTGTTGACGTTTATTATTAGACATCATAAGGTCCATTAGTTGAGATGTTTTCTTATGTAAGATTAAGGCTTTAGTTCTCTACATGTAGTGGGTATGAAGTGTAATACTTGATATTATCTGAACTGATTCAATACGACCTAGTCCCTCTTCTATAACCACAGTAGCTCGTTGCTAAATGATTTACATATTATGCATCTCAGCTAAACAAAAACTAGTGAAAATCAAATTTCTTTCCAATTCTTGGAAGTACAGTAACCAATGCATTTTATCTGTATTACTATGATGTTATCATCCTATGTTTGCAGGGTTTATCTGAAAAGGAGAATCCAAATGATCTGCTAATCTATTCACCTATCGTTATTGGGAAGCTTGAAAACTTCTGCTTGGATTATGTCTTAATTGAACCGCAGAAGTATAATCGAATAAGGCTAGAGGTAAATCATTGACGATCACACTGCTATGATAGGCATTCATCTATGTTTTATGAAAGTGTAATTTTGAAGTATATGTGCTGAGGCTCGATGTTTATAGTTTCTGATGCGTCTTTTGTCTATTTGAACTGTCTTCTTGGTTGAGGCAGTCAATAAACCTAGATCAAAAGTGGAATGGAGCTCCATTTGCATCAACTCTTCGCAGGCACGAAATACCTGGCCCTGACGCCCAGCCCATATTCTCTTTGCTGTCATTATTTTAGACTCAGATGACTTTGGTGTTAAACAAGTAAAATATTCATCCATCCTTCTCCAGGTAAAAGAGGACAGCCTTAAATTATTATATTGTTTATGACGGATGGCTGTTTGAAGAGAGGATTGTTACTGATAACATTTTTCTATCAACGGCAGCCTATAGATTTGAACCTTGATGAGGAGACTTTGATGAAATTAGTCCCTTTTTGGAGAAAATCGCTGAGTCAGTCGAGCCAGAGTCAACAATACTACTTCGATCATTTTGAGATCCATCCTATAAAGGTACTGTTACACTTTAGGCCCTAGTGTAAATCTCTTGCCAGACAATAATAGATGCTATACCATGTTTGTGCAAACTGTTGTGTAGATCATTGCGAACTTTTTGCCGGCAGAATCATACTCTAGCTATAATTCCACTCAAGAAGCCCTAAGATCATTGTTACACTGCGTTATACAGGTCAGTCTGAGGATGCCTTCCTATCAATCTTGTTAAAAACTATCTAATCGCATGATTGTAACTCATTTTTTGTGTAAGCAGATACCCACCATAAAAACATGGTGGTTGAGCTCAATGGTGTATTGGTAACTCATGCTCTCGTAACATTTAGTGAGCTTCTCATCAAATGTGCTCAACACTATTCATGGTAATACTTTATGCGTTTTGTAGCTGTGATTTCCAAATAGGCTGCAACTTAAAAGGTCACCGAAACATTGAGTATTGGTATTGTGCACATCCAATTTTATGATCCAGGTATGCCATGCGTGCCATCTACATTGCAAAAGGAAGCCCACTTCTACCTCCATCCTTCACATCAATTTTTGACGACTTGGCATCCTCCTCCTTGGATGTTTTCTTTGATCCTTCCAAAAGCTTGCTAAATGTCCGTGGGCTCACATTGGGTAAGAATTGCTGCTAAATGTCCGGAGTGGATTTTTCTTGGTGGTGCACCTGATAGATTTACCTAATTGATTTTTTTTTCTTTCATAATGGTATACAACAGGGTCATTTAAGCTAATCAGTAAATGTATTGAAGCCAAGGGTATTTCAGGGACGAAAAGATACTTTGGTGACCTCGGGAAAAGTAAGTGTATGTGTACTCTCAGTTGTTTGATGCAAGGTTTAGATGCACTTCTCAATTGGCGTTTTGGTTCTGTAGTTGAGGACAGCCGGATCGAATATACTTTTTGCTGCGGTTACTGAAGTATCAGATTCTTTTCTCAAGGGAGCGGAGGGTAGCGGCTTCAGCGGAATGGTAAGCAAGCTTTTCATGTCTAGTTGCGCTGTTTCTTTGCATCTGCATGTTCATGTTCTGCAACACAATCTTGTCAAATCTTACATTCTCATGTTGGATGCAGATCACTGGTTTTCACCATGGAATACTAAAATTAGCCATGGAGCCCACGTTGCTCCGATCAGCATTTATGGAAGGAGGCCCTAATAGAAAAATCAAGCTAGACAGGAGTCCTGGAGTTGATGAGGTATGTTTCTACCGCTGATGTTACATGTTCACTTTTGTTTTTATTACATGAGCATGTGAAGACCAGTTGCTGGACTTGAAAGTTTCGTATCTTAGATTCTGGCTGTAAAATCTTTTCTACATTTTTTTTTTTGAATTCATAATATATGTCTAAAATCTTCTCAATTGTTTTACATTTCTCGACTATTTATCAATATTCTTCTTCATTAAAATATTTGTAGTTATAATTAGATAATGACTAAATATTATATAATAAGTATCTATATATGTCAATTTATAAACAGAACTAACTCAATTTATTGTTGTATATAATTTTAATTATCTCATCTTCTATTGAATTAGTTTTATTTATAAACTGACATATATATATTCTTATTACATATTTTTTAATCATTATCCAGCCATAACTGCAAATATTTTAATGAAGAAATAAGAAAAATGAAAAGAAAAAGCTTACTTTTTTTGAAGTTTAATGCATTTTAATATTTAAGAATACTTATTTTATATATGTTTTAGTTATTATTTATTATTTTTCAAATATTTTTGTAATTATTTATATTTTTGAAGCATTTTAATTTCTTTTTATTTTTTCAAATATTTTTTGTTTTTTTAGTATATTAACTTTTTTTTTTGTAAATTTCATAAAATGCGTAAACTATCCAAAATAAAGTCTCATATTGTGAACTTAAAACTTGATCTGTAATATCAGGTAAAGTAATCAATATTCAAAATTATTTCACGGATTATAAGTATATTGTGAATTTTGAAACATTGATATATGATGAACGAGTTTTAAAATCAAAGTATATTGTGAATTATGAAACTCTTTAGGGATATATTGTGAATTTTCTTTTTATTTTATTTGACTTGATAAAAGGTGTGAGCTATATTGTTCATCTTTGTCGCATAGCAACAGGTAGATTATGGAATTTGGAGTTCTATTATAATCCCAGGATTTTGTTTTCTTAGCATATACTACCTCCGTCCACTTTGATCTTCCTGTTTATTTTTTGACACATTTTTACTTCAATATTAAACATATAAGATAAAATAATTTTATGAAACAATTTCTACAACATATAGTTTTTGATGTAAGAATTCCACTATAAAACTTAGATTCATAAAATTATGTCATCTTACATGTTAAATATTGAAGTTAAACGACAAGTCCAAATAATAAACCAGAAGGTCAAATAGTGAGGAAGTATATATTTCTTTACTGGACTGTGCGTACTGCATCGCATATGGTCAGATGTGGCTCTTTATAGGGGGATTTGTAGTGGTAAGTATAACTGTAAGTGTGTTAACGTTTGACTCTGCAGTTATACGTTGAAGGATATCTTCAAGCGATGCTGGATACTGTATATAAGCAAGAATACTTGAGAGTAAGAGTAATCGACAACCAGGTACATGCGTGGACTCAGTATGGGTGTGCTGTTTGTGGAGAGATCAAATCTCACGCTGCATTACATTCAATTCAAGACATACGTGCGTTCCTTTAAAATTATTTTTAAGTTCTAATAAACCTGGCCACCTAATATTCTCACAGGTCATTCTAAAAAATCTGCCCCCTAATAGTTCACTTATAGATGAGATTATGGATCGTGTAAAGGATTTTCTCGTTAGCAAGGCGTTATTAAAGGGAGATGCTTCAAGTTCCTCCCGCCCTCTTCGCCACCTTCGAGGAGAAAATGTAAGTGGGGTTGAAACTCAATTTTAGGAAACTTGCATTTAGCGTGAATTACTATGGTTAATATCAACAGTAAGTCAGTAACCGCCGTTGTGGTATATTATCTCTCCAGGACTGGAGAATTGGACCCACAATCCTAACATTGTGCGAGCATCTATTCGTAAGTTTTGCAATCCGCATGCTAAGGAAGCAAACGGATAATGCGGTGTCCAAGATCAAGGTAAAGGGGAAGTTATTAAATGATCAGCATGAATGCTCAACATCTGACAAAGATGAAACGCGACTTGTTGTCTTGCGACGTGGAGTGGGGAGGTTTGCATTGTCAGCAATTGTAGCGTATATAGATGGACGCCTGTGCCGTGGTATACCAAATCCAGTGGCTCGGAGGATAGTTAGCGGATTTTTGCTAAGTTTTCTCGACGGAAAGGCTACCTGATGGACGGAGCACAAGCAACAAGGGAAGGGATATGAAGCTCGGGTGCTTCTCCTTTGCCATGCTGTACGTGCATTATGCCATGTCTTTTACCTATCCGATTCAGATGCGTTATGCTGATCCTTTTTTTTTCTGCTTTTGGTGGGTAGAGTTGGGGTTGCAACCATCAATCGTTGCTGATTGTATGAGCTGATGACCTGTAAGCTGGTCACTAGTATAATATAGGCCCTATTCTTTTGCACAACTGAAACGTGAGCTGATATAGTTGTCAGTTGAAATTAGAAAAAGGAGAGAAAAATAGTTGATATGACAATTGATGTATATGACATATAGAGAGAATAAACTAACTGATCAAATAAACTAATTTATAATATCAACAAAAGAATGGGATTTCTGATAAGCTATTCTTAGTCATATTGTGCAGTCACGCACGCGTAGACTGTAGGTGGTAGATAGTTCGCAGCCGGCAGACGGGTGGATGACCAAAACCGCTTGGGATAGCCTAACCTATCAACCCGGGTATCTTTTTCTTTTAAAAAATATCAAAAAATGTTTGGATAAATTTATTAAACTTCTAGATTATAAAAGATCTTGTAGAATTATAATTTTCAAATAGATATTTCATTCACTTTTCACCATATTTTATTTATATTTATATAGAACATACAATTAATATCATGAATTTTTTAATCATCAATTAAGCACGAATATATATTTAACATTATGCTAGCGTTTTTAGTATAAATATTATGCTTATATTTAATTTATTTTAAGATTCAATTAAAACTCATTGTCATTTATTTTTATATTATATTTAATTATGAATTAATTTATAACATTGTTTATGTTTATAAAATTTTATTGGGAAAATTCACAATATACCCTGTTTTCTTTCGTAATTCATAATATACCCTTATGGTTTTTGTAATTCAACTTTTCATTGGGTCTCACAGGTCACACGTGAGTTTAAAAAAACTTCATATTTGATATTGGACAAAATATAACACTTAGCATCGTTCATGTAAAGTTTTATCAATTTTGGACAACATTTAAGCATGTTTAAAGTTGAATTACGAAAAACAGGGGTATATTGTGAATTACGAAAGAAAAAGGGGTATATCGTGAATTTTACCAATTTTATTTATTCATGTAGAAAGTTTAAATAGGTAATCTGGGATTAATAAGTAGGATTAGGGTTGAAATTTTGAATCTGGATAATTAAATGAGTTAGTTTAAGGTTGACACATTTTAAAAATTTTAAATGGGTTTGGGTTGAGGCTAACCCCAACACCCTCAATCTGTTTTGTCCAGTCATACTTATACCTCAACATCAGTACAGTTCGCCCATTCTTTTGCACACCGTTCAGCTGGTTTATGTACTATCAGCTGGATTAATCACCTCAGTTCATTCTTTTACAATCAGCTATCAGTCAATATCGGCTAATATCAACTATCAGCTAGTAGTAGCTATTTAAACTCAAATTGTCTCTCATGTTCAACTGGTTTAATATGTTTGACCGGGTTGACCAGTTCAGGACATTCTTTTACAATCTACCATCAGTCAATATCAGCTAGTATAAACTGTCAGCTACATGCAAAAGAATAGGGCCTATAATTGCTTTTGTCACGGGTAAATCAATATTCGAGTGAGCAATGGCACTGCCTAAGCTGATTTGTTTATATACTAGCAACAATGCAATTAGTGGTTCCACTACGACCTAGGAATGTATGTAGTGCTGTTAAAGCTGGTTGCCAACCATCTTATAGCTTCAATGGGGTCCTAGTAGTACTATATATAACACACATTGATTTTAAAAAATCACAAATATGCTATGCTCATTGCTCAAGATTCATTGATAAAGCGCAAATCTCTCTTTCGTATTTTCTTCGGCAAACATGAAAGGGATAGTCTCAATAACCATCGAGGTTTCAAGGACTTCATGTCTCTCTACCGCGGGAGTTTCCTCATACTTGTTTCCTTAATACCATTTCGCCTTCTTCACCATGCCGAACTCCCTACCCTCACGCTTACGGTGCCATTTCAATCTACCTTATTTGCCAAGGTACAAAGCGCATGCATGCAAATCATTTTCTGCGCACGGGAATGGGGTTAACTCTCTTCTTTGTTCCTCTGTCACACCATGTAAATTTGAATCCTTCTCTATTTCCTCCATGGCTCTCTTAAACTCTTGTAAGTCGTCACTATCTAAAGAACATTCCTAGTCTACTAACCTATGGCTGAAGATGCATGATTTCTATTTGAGTATGGCCGCCCAACTCTCAACGAAGAAGATAAGAGTGATTTGAAGAAAATAGAGTGTTTTGAAGTCTGACCTACCCACATGACTGACGCCCCAGGTGGGTCGGTTAAAAGCTACTAGGCACACGACGACGTCTTCTCCTAAAGGCATCTACCCATGGGACCAACTAATGGTGGCCACGGGTCCGGTTCCACCAGTTCCGGAAAATGTGTATTCGTATTCGGAACCGGTATGGGCGGTTCCGGTTCTGAAATCTGGATTCGCTTCGGATTCGGTCAAAAAACCGGTTCCGCCGGTTCCGATTCCGGTTCTGATCGGTTCCGACCGGTTCCGGAAAGATTCGATCGGCTCCAGTTGCTTCATTTTAGCTCCGATTTGAGATCCGTTTGAGCGCACACGTTGCTCTTTTCATCCACTTTACTCCTAGATAGGCTATTCTTCAAGTTTATAATCTTAAATGTGTAAGAAACAAAGACTTAGGAATTTTATTGAATTACAAAAAATAAGGAACAAAGAGAATTTTATTAATATGATTCACTGCCTTATTAAAATCTTATTAGGTAAAAACCCATTGGGAAAATCCTAATAAGAAAAAAGAGTACAGCTACTAAGAGGTTACATGATTTCAATTTGCAAGTCTTAAAAAAAAGATTACATGGAAAGAAAGTAATACTAAATTACTAATACATTCTAAAATATTACAAGATAGAAGTCCTAAGTGGTGTTATCCCCATTCATCTCATACCAATCATCATGTTGGCCCGATTCCAATGGTAACTTCAATCGGTTCCAGGGCAGTTCCGGTTCCACCGGTTCCAGTTCCGGTTCCAGTCCCCGGTTCCGAATCCGACAACGGTTCCAGGCGGTTCCGGGTCCGGTTAGGGGCCGAATCTCAAAACATGTATTCGCATTCGGAACCGGATGAGGCGGTTCGGTTCCGGTTCCGGTTCCCACCGGTTCTCGGCGGTTCCGGTTCTAATCGGTTCCAGGTAGAACCGCCGGTTCTGGGTAGAACTGGACCCGATGGCCACCATTAGGACCGACCCACGTGGGGGCGGTAGGGCTGAAAACCATAATCGTGCTTTTAGAAAGGGAAAAGAAGAAGAAGAAAGGGGGAGTCATAGACCAAAATTGACGGGAAAAGAATAGAAAAGAGGAAAGAAGAAGAAGAAAGGAAAGGAAGAAGAAGAAAAAGAAAAAAAGGAGAAGGGTTATCTCCACTGAAGCTCTTCTTCAACCTCCCATGGCTAAAATTCTTCTCCCTTCTCTCATGTTTGTGCTTTAATGGTTGTGTAGTCTTCTTGTAGCTTGGGATGAGGATTTTGCCCCAAACTCCTTAAAGCTCCATTGTTCAACCTTGAACTTGTTTTATGATTTATTTTAGTTCTTAAGCTTAATGAAGATGATTACTGAGTGATTATGGCTCTAAAGCTAGTCTTTATCAAATTTAGGGATTTGCTAAAGGTTTGCTCTATTAATTGTCATTTTACTAAATTGGTTGGATTAATGTGACCGATTAGTTTAGCATTAGTGGATTTCTATGGACGGGCTTATGAAAGTAGATTCTATACCGATGGGGACAAACAATGTACTATAAAATGGTAAGTGCCAAGGTTAGACTACATTCCAACTTATGGGAAACTTGAGTTTAGTGTTGTTGATTGACCCGGGGTTTAGCTGATTGAGAAGTCCTGATTAAATTGGTAGGATTAGTAGACCAAGTTTGGTTATTATTTGTTGAAGCATTAGTGTTGTTTAGCTATAAGTTCAAGGGTCGACAATCGAAGGTAAGGGGGATGTGTGTAAAATCCTTCTCGATTGCATCTATCCTACTTTAGTTAGATTACTTTTACTGATTTCTTTATTTCTCCGTTTATCAACCCAAACAACAAAACCTCCAAAACAATATACATTTATGCACTTTTTATATATTTATGCACATTTACTAAATTGATAATAGCTAGTGTAACACCCCAACCGCTAATCCTTCCATTATCCTCTAATCAATCCCATACTTACCCTTCTCGCAGCGGAAAATACTACTTCCCGGCGGGTGATACAACGCCGTTAACCCTCCAAGGTTAACAAGGCTACTACTACTTACCGTTTCGGTCTGACGATTAGAATGAAATACATACATACTACTTACTTTACAATACCAAATACTTAACTTACATTTGATTACCGAGTATCCAAGTTATACGAATTACAATCCAGTGCTACTTCCCAAAAATTAGAGTTTATACATTCTCTCCTTACTATCCAATCATGAATTCATTATCCAAAAAGGTGTACCACATGGTACACCGGCTACACAAAAGGCCTTAGCCGTGTACAACTCAGTACACCGTTTCACTCCTACTATCTACCAAAAGTATCACATTCCGTCCTTACCCTTCCGTCACGCCTCGCGGGTACCTGTGGAGTAAAAACATTCCCCCTAGGGGGTCAGCTTACGCTGCATATGATAACCGCATACCCCGCGTACTAGCGAGGGTACGCCAACTATTTGGTCGAGTACATGCGGTTCGTTTCATTCATACATACATACATGCTTTATACAGTACAATACAATACATTCATTTCACCAAGCATACATACATACAATACATACAAGAAGTACAATACAAGTCATCCATTCATACTTACCATACTCACCGCATTACGGAGATACAATTCTCCAATACACAAAGGTCTTGTTAGCCTCATTACACACCCGGGTTAATCGGGTGTTCAATACTTTTACTCCGGGTCAATGACTTACAATAGTCAAGACCAATACAAATACAATACTTACTTCTTACATACTTTACTTCCAGTTAAGTCGGTATGACCTCCGGGCAGGGATTACTACATCCCACCACCGGGCTTTAGGGTGGCCCACTAATCCAGGATGCTACCCATTCAAGGGATTTGGTCCAAGGAAAAGATTATAGCCAGGATTCGGATCCAACCTCTTGTGTCTCCTTATCCTCACGCGTGGCCGAAACTATATCGGGCTTCTACTCATTCCATTTTACTCATTACTCATGTTAGGAGTTAGATCGTTAGGAATTAGTAGAAGTCCATACTTACTTCCATACATACATACAATACGCAAGTACTCATACTTACACATACACTTCATTTCCATTCATACATTTCATGAATTATACAAACTAAATGTTCAAGAGCATAAAACAAGAACAATATAGTTCAAACACGTTAAGTGCAATATAAGTCCGATTCGTGCATTTATCTTATTGGTGATCACATAGGCACACAAATCGGGGTAACCAAGTTAGGATACAGGGCATGAAGAAATCATACCGTTCACCGTCGTAGGGTACTACCGGTTCCTTTGGAGCTCAACTATGGGATTCCTATACATACATGAAGTAGTATGATCAATGATCTATTATTGATCTACTTACTCCTTCATTGATACTTTCAATGTATACTTACTACTTCATTACTTTCTTACTTGGTTATAAAACCATTCTTTTCCTTATTACTTCTTAAGCTTGCCTTCCTACTCATTTACTTACTTTCTTACCATTACTACTTCATTAATGGTGTGTTACTACATATATATGCATATGTGTATATAGGCATATATATATGTATATATGATTACTATAATCATATAGTAAAAATATTTTTTTTTGACTCGACCGGACTTGCGACCGACCTTGCAAGTCCGGTCCATTCCAGTAGGTTACATCGTGTAAAATTCCAGGGCCGACCGACCTTGCAAGTCCGGTCCCAAGGTCGGCCCATTCCAGTAAGTTTCGTATTTGAAAATTTTAGCCCGACCGACCTTGCAAGTCCGGTCGCAAGGTCGGTCCATTCCAGTAGCTTGCATTACGAGAATTTTTCTGGCCGACCGAACTTGCAAGTCCGGTCGCAAGTTCGGTCCATTCCAGAAGCTTTCATCTGCGGAATTTTTCTGGCCGACCGAACTTGCAAGTCCGGTCGCAAGTTCGGTCCATTCCAGAAGGTTTCAGACGGAGAATTTTCTGGTCCGACCGAACTTGCAAGTCCGGTCGCAAGGTCGGTCGATTCCAGAAGGTTTCCCGTCTTGTAAATCTGGGCTCGACCGACCTTGCAAGTTCGGTCCTAAGGTCGGTCCGGCCCAGTACTTCAGTTTTAAAATCTGTTTTTGGGTGTTCTTTACCCATTGTTTCCCCAATCTTTACCAATGTTTCCCCACATGATTTAGCACTATTTACACACTCTAAATCACCTTAATTCATTCTCCAAACTTACTACTCCATCCTTACACAACTTACTCAATATTTCCTCGTTTCATTCCAACACTTACATTGGTTTTCTTCACACTAATGCTACAGATTTTGGTTTCTTACATTATGCTACAGATTTTTCCTTCAACACTATCCTCCAATACTCCCTCAACTAATGCTATTCCTAGCATCCAAAATACATTACTCACATCCTAGTTCCATTCCCTTACACACTCCTTCCAAATCTGTTTCAACTACCAAACACTCATTCTAAACTCTCCAAATACTTCCTCTTCCTAAACAACTTAAGTCCTCTCATCCTACACAAAATTTGACATAGTCTCCCCTATATTTCTAACATTCTCCACACACTATTTCAGCTCACAATTTCACATTCTCACAACCTGTTTACACAATACACATACTCACATTACTAACACTACTACAACAACAATAGAATTCCTGCACATACTCAATCAATACCCAATGTTTTCCAAGCTTTAAACTTCATTTAAAAACTTCAAAAAGTTTCAATACCATTACTCATTATACTACAACATACTCACTACTCATTACTCAATTCACTACTCATTTACTACTCCAAAAACTGTTACAATACACAATACAAACTAGCTCAAGGTAAGAGACTTTACCTTGTTCTCTCTAGTTTTCTTTCTTCTTCCTTTCCTTCTCCTCTTTTCTTCTTCTTTGTTTTCTTCACACAATACTCAATGCTACAACCACCATACCAATACACACTATCCATTTAGCATTCATTTTTACTCTAACCCTAGAATTTAATGTTTTAGGGTTTAGAAAGAGTATTACCTTCCAATGGATGATGAAGTTCTTGACTAGCAAGAGAACAAGATTCCTAGCCCACAAAAGAGCCAAAATCGGCTGGAACAACAAGGAACCAAGAGTTCAAAACTGAAATTTCTTAAAATGCTAATGAGAGCTAGGAATGATGGATTTTCGAACTTCTTTTTACCTCAAGATGATAAGGAGGTGAAGGTGCTTCTAATGGTGGACTTGAATCTTCAAATGGGGAACACCCATAAAAACGAAAATGAGCTTTTGGATTTTTGAAAGGAGGGAAATGTTCTCCTTTGCAAGGGGATTCCAATGGTACTAATTTTGTAATTTTTGGAGCAAGATTAATGGGTTAACAAGAGGAGAGAAGGAGGGATTTGTGTGAGTTCCTCTAATTCTCCATGGCTGTCGCAAGGTAGAAGAGAAGAAAGAAAAGAGAGAATAGAGAGGGGGTGTGTACGTGAGGGAGGATAAGAGAGTAGGAGAGAGAGTCTCTTTTCTTTTCTTTATTTCCTTTGTCTTCTTGTAGTTAAAAATAGTAAAGGGAGTGAGTGAGAGGGAAGCGGCCGGCCCCCATATGCACACACACACATTTTACTTTTTATTTCAAAGTGGACACACTAACTTTGTTTATTTGCATTCTTACCCCACAACTTCCCGGTTGTTACAGTTTTTACTAACCGGTACCCGTTTTCCGGAATTTTCTCGTTTAATTAATTTTATTGGTTCTAAAGCTCCACTAATATTTATTAGTGACTATTTAGTTGACCAAAATTGTTACGAGTCTATTTGACCCGCTTAAAGTCGTGTTTTCCCGGTTTCCTCGAAAAACGCGCTTTAAGGTTCGTTTATGCTTTTAACCCATTTTAAAGGTCCGTTTCTTCGGGATTTGTTCCCTTGTATTTTTTAGTGTAATTAAGCTTTTAAAAATATAATTAGCCTAATTAATCACTGTTTTTAATTACGGGGTATTTCAATCTACCCCCTTAAGAAACTTTGCCCTCAAAGTTGCTCAAGGTTACAGTTTACCATCTCTACTCATTTGGCAAGTCAATTGCCATGATGCATTCTACTACCACCTTACAAGGTGTTCACAATTCTTACACTACAGCATACACAATTCAAATACCATACATCATACTCAGTTCAATTTCATACACAATACTCAATTCATACGCAATACTCCATTCAAATACCATACACAATACACCTATCAATTCGCAATTCCACATACATTCACAATACACTTCACAATGTCATTCGTGTCATATACCGTACAACACAAATGCATTACTCATTACATACATACCATACACATACCATACTCATCGTACTACATACCGAATACTACTAGCACTACTTTGTGCCAATACAATACAATTAGCACTACATGTGCCAACCAAAATACAATTACAATACATACATACTACGCAATGCTAACCCGAAGCAATGCAAAAGCAAAAAGGCTCTACCCCCCTTAAAAAGGGGTACGCCCCGTACCCTCCGTACTATACGGATACTAGACATCTAGTCTACAAATAAATTCGGGTACTTCGCCTTCATGGCGTCCTCTAATTCCCAAGTCGCTTCCTCGACATCGTGGTTAGACCACAAGACCTTCACCATTCGTACAGATTTATGGCGAGTGTCTCTTGTCTTCGTATCAAGGATTCGCAGTGGAGTCTCGACATATCTCATCGTCGGCTCTAGGGATAGATGTTCGGGTTCTAATACATGAGAGGGATCGGCTATGTATTTCTTGAGTTGTGATACATGAAAGACATCATGAACACGCCCCAATTCTTCAGGCAATGCTAGCCTATAAGCTATGGCTCCAATCCTCTCGGTAATGGCATACGGGCCTACAAATTTCGGGCTCAGCTTGCCCTTTTGGCCAAATCGAAAGACGCCCTTCATAGGTGAGACACGCAAGAACACTTGGTCGCCCACGGCGAACTCAAGGTCGCGTCGTCGCACATCCGCATAGGATTTCTGTCTATCTTGGGCTGCTTTCATATTTGCTCGGATTTGTTGTACCTCAGCTTGTACTTGTTCTAAATACTCCGGTCCTATGATGACCGCTTCGCTTGACTCATCCCAACACAACGGGGTACGGCAAGGTCTACCATACAAAGCTTGGAATGGCGACATCTTAATCGAAGCATGGTAGCTATTGTTATACGAAAACTCGATAAGATGAAGCTTCTCAATCCAGCTCCCCTGGAAGTCTAAGGCACATGCCCTTAGCATATCCTCTAGTGTTTGGATGGTCCTTTCTGTCTGACCGTCGGTCTGTGGATGGAAGGCGGTGCTAAGCTTCAACTCAGTACAAGCGCTTCCCGTGTTGCTCTCCAGTATCTCGAAAGAAATCTGGTGTCGCGGTCAGATACAATGGTTTTCGGGACTCCGTGGTGTCGGATGATCTCCTTGTCGAATAGCTCGCGAGCTTCGCCACCTTCCAGGTGTCCTTCATCGGTATGAATCGGGCGACCTTGGTGAGACGATCGACTACTACCCAGATCATGTTGAGTCCTCCCCTAGCAGGTGGGAGTCCAACAACAAAATCCATAGAGATATCGTGGAACTTCCACTCCGGAATGGGCATGGATTGCACCATTCCTCCCGGTCTTCGGTGCTCGAACTTCACCTTCTGGCATGTGAGACACCTCAGAACATACTCAGTCACGTCGGATTTCATTCCTGACCACCAGAAGTACCTCTTCATGTCTTTGTACATTTTAGAGGCTCCCGGATGGACATGCAATGTCGAACAATGTGACTCTCGCAGAATGCGATCCCTTAGCTCAGCATTGCTTCGGGGGACGCATAATCTGCCATTCAAACGGATCAGACCATCTTCATGCAGTTTGAAGTCGTACTTTCGGCGCTCGAAGGTACCATCTGTGATTTTCTGTCTGATCTCTGTGAAGTAAGGGTCGCTCAACTGAGCGTCTCGCACCCCGTCAACCAAGCTAGAAGAAGCGAGTAGCGAATGGAGCGAGTGTGCTCGACGACTCAGGGTGTCGGCTACTACGTTCGCCTTCCCTTCTTTATACTGGAGGTTGATGTCGTAATCTGAGAGAAACTCCATCCACCTCCTCTGCCTTAGGTTCAATTCTTTCTGGGTGAATACGTACTGTAAACTTTTGTGGTCGGAGTAGATGGTGGTGATGCTTACCCCATAGAGATAGTGTCGCCATATCTTCAAGGCGAAGATAATGGCTCCTAACTAGATCATGTGTCGGGTAATTCTCCTCATGCTTTTTCAGCTGGCGGGAGGCAAAGCTACTACCTTGCCATGCTGCATGAGTACGCATCCCATTCCCTTGCCCGATGCATCACAATACACCTCAAATCCCTCTGTGCCCTCTGGAAGTGTGAGAATTGGCGCTGAGGTCAATGAGTCTTTTAGTTTCTGGAAGGATACCTCGCACTCTTTGTCCATACAAAGGGTGCATCTTTCTTCATCAATGACGTCATGGGCTTAGCGACTTTTGAAGTCCTTTACAAACCTCCGGTAATAACCGGCTAAACCAAGAAAGCTCCGGATGTCGGTAGTAACAGTCTTAGGTCTAGGCCATGATCGCACTGCTTCGATTTTGGATGGATCTACTGAAATGCCCGCGCTCGAGATGACATGACCGAGGAAAGATACCTGATCTAGCCAAAACTCGCATTTGGAGAACTTGCATACAGCTGGTTCTCGCGCAGTGTCTCAAGTACTCTTCTCAAATGGTTTTCATGCTCTTCTGGTGACTTCGAATACACAAGAATG